>CM049810.1:5757373-6418643 GCA_027422405.1 Ptychobarbus kaznakovi
ATATGCTCAAAGAGAACTTGTCAAGCAATCTTAATGGTTCCCAAATGCTCCAGATATTTTTGTGCATTATAAAACACATATGTACACATACATATACCCACAAACAATCCCCTTGATCTGGGCCGGTCTGGAGCCAGACCCTGTCTGTGATGGATTTAAAGATGGACAGAGGTCTGAATGGTTTTCTGTGGCTAATGTATTCGATTAAGAGCTCAATGAGTTGTCTCAGTTGTATGGTAGGTTTCAGGTTAGGCTTCTTCAGGATTTGACAAAGAAAAAAAACAATCAATAGACAGTCAAAGAAACTCATGGGAACTAAATATCACAAATAATATCTCTTATGCATCTCAAATGATCCCCAATATAGGCTCATCAATGTCTCAGACTGATATGTTATTTACTTGTAACTATCTGCCTCAAACCAATTTTTTATATCTTTAATAGATATGATTTTCAGGGCAGACCACCTCTTTGATATCAATCAGAAATTGCTGATGTCTATCATAGTGCTGATATAAAACTATTAATTAATACTAAAAAAAGTATTAATGAATGTCATAAACTAACCAATCATATAATTCATAAATCAATAGAAGTAGGGAAATCTGAGACAAAATGACAAAAATTTCTGGCGCAATATGGCTGCCGTCGCATCAAGGTGGATGCATCAAGATGGTGGTGGACACTGGTGGTGGATGAGGAGATACCCCTTTACTACGTAAAGCGAATTGAGTGCCTAGAAAAGCGCTATATAAATGTAACAAATTATTATTATTATTAAGTAAAACATAACTGAGAATGCATGTTATCTCCTATGAAAGAGCAGCAAACCATGTTTACTTTGGGAAGGGAGTGAGAAGAGAAGGAGATACAGACTCTGATGTAAACATAGTGAAAGAAAAGATAGCAGCCTGGGTGGCAGAGAAGGGCGGAGGGGGGATAAATGGATAGAGAGGATGGATAAAGAGAGACGGATGGATGGAGAAAGAGAAGGATGGGGGAGGGATGTGATGGAGATGGAGAGGGATGATAAAACACATTACATCCCTGCAGTCAGCACAGACGGATAGCGTGATCCCTTCCCCCATTTAACCAGGAACTATGTCAAGTACAAATCCTGACAGTCTTCTAAAAATTAGTAAAATTAGGGTTTAGCATAACAACACACAAATACAGAGCTAAAAGCACGGAAAACTACTATAACAGTATATGTACAGTCTTTATCCCATTACTAAAAACATTATTATAAATGAGCTAAAATAACAAATAAACTTAATTTCATTGTTTACAATCAGTTTAAATTTGTAAAATGGTTTATTTTCAGGTATAGTTCACCCAAAAATCATTTGTTTACCATCATGACCTTATTTCTTCTCTGAAACACAAAAGAAGATCTGTGGAATTTTGTACAAACAATGAAAGGTAATGGGGTCTAATATCGTGAAATATCTTCTCTTCTGTTCCACAGAAGAAAGTAAGTTACAGAAATTTCATCTTTGGGTGAATTGTCCCTTTAATCCATTTACATTTAGATTTCATGAATAATTTTCATTGGCCAGAAGCAGATTGACACAAAAAAAAGAAATAAAAATTAATCTGCCATCATTCATTAATTTAATTTATAGACCATTAGAAACAGGTTTTATCTGGATTTTTTTTGGGAAAATATTTCTAAAGCAAAAATAACTTCATACTTTCAATATAATGTAATGTAGGTGAGAATGTGAATGAGAAAGACAGAACGGAGAACTCTTACCTCAGGCAGTGAGAAGCTTCATGACACACATCTACAGGGCCTCCTCGCCCTGGCCTACAGCATTCCTGAAACACCCAAATACAGGTTTCCATTACTCATCACGACATGACAGTCCAACATCACGCAAAAACTGAATTCTGTGTTGAAGGAGTAATTCACCCAGAAATTCACCCTCAGGTCATCCAAGATGTAGAGTTTGTTTCTTCAATAGACCAGATTGAGTGAAATTTAGCATTACATCACTTGCTCACCAGTGGATCCTCTGCAGTGAATGGGTGCCGTCAGAATGAGAGCCCAAACAGCCAATAAAAACATCACAATAATCCACAAGTAATACTCACAACTCCAGTGCTTCTATTAATGTCTTGTGAAGTAACAAATCCATCATTAACCTTAACTATCACTGTCCCGTATACGGGACGCCTAAGTTTACTTCACAATATTACAATTAAATCCTAATGTAATCATGACAAACTATATATCATTGGAAATGTCTAAGACTCCTAAATATATTTGACCATTTTTGTTGTTACAAATTATCAGAGGTGGTCAGTAACGAAGTAATACTTCTTCGTTACTGTACTTAGTAAATTTTTCAAGTATCTGTACTTTACTGGAGTAGTTTTTATTTTGAGCAACTTTTACTTTTACTTCACTGATTCAAATGTTTAGCAGTCTCCAATTCACTGAACTCACAAGATATCTTGTGAATTGTGTGAAAATTATTGTAACAAAACATTACTAAAACTGTCAGTTGTTTGTGAACTAAATCTCTGTAAAGGTGATCTATTTCCCAATGAAATGCTTGAATCAGACAGATCAAGTCAGTGTCTCTATGTTTTATCAAAAAACAAAACATTTAACACAGTTAAATAAAATAACTATGCACGTTCATATTCCCTGCTGCTGTAACGTTAGCAGTTTTATTAAAATGCGCATTTAGCACAATTGTTATTTGTTTATCAACAGTAATATTTTTATATTGTTTATAGATCAACTAGCCGAGTAGACAGATATGAATTTCTTCATAACCATGCTGAAAATAAGTAAATATTGTTAGCTGATGCTAACTGTCTAGCTAACAAGCTTGCTGGTGCTAAGTTGAGGACATTTTTTTGATATAAAGTCCAAATATTGTATTCAGCCACAGATAGATTACATCTGAGGTAAAAAGAAAGGATGTGATGTTCAGAATATGGTAACTACAGTAATTATCAGAGTGGAAGTGATGCCCTCTGGAGGCATTTGGCAGGGTGTTTTACACCACAGACGAGGTTTGAGAAGAAAAAAATCATTATGAAATATAATATTTTCCTTAAAATGTTCTTCCTAACTTCAGGCCTTATTCTCATGTCATATATAACTGACGTTCTGCAAAACAACAAGCTTTAAAACACTTTATTCTTACTGGTGTAAATTAGATGGTCAAATCTGTTTTCTCTCATGTACATCGCAGTGTAAGCTTCACAGTGAACATTACTACATCACTCTCATCAACAACATAGTCCATATCAACAACAAAATATATATCTTGACTCCATATAGTGGTTATTTTGGGAAAATCCCAGGTATTTTGAACAGTAGGATTATAAAAATATGTGCTAATATAAAATTAAATAAAGTAGTCTATATAAAATTGCAAAATAAATCTATCTATCAGTACTTTTTTACTTAAGTACATAAAAAATCTAGTACTTTTGTACTTTCACTCGAGTAAAATTGAAAAAGCAGTACTTTTACTGGAGTAATATTTTATTTACGTATCTGTACTTTTACTCAAGTACTTGATTTGTGTACTTTGTCCACCACTGCAAATTATGTAGTAACAGTAGTATATTAATTTATGACAAGAGTGCACCAAGACAAATGTACATCATAACAGTAGTTCTGACCTTTGTCACAAAAAGTCTTTATTTTATTGCCTTTTTCCCTATCACGTGTTTTAGTAATCATCATAAGTTATAGACCATTTGAAAGCTTCAAATCTCAAAATTCATCCTGTGGAAACCGTTTTGAAATCGGACATTGCATTACCATAGAAATGGTACTTCAAAATATTTTAGCGGTCTCCTCCCTCTGTGTCATATTACAAAATGTATTTCGGTCTTTTAGAATCAAAACTTTTTATAATCTTGACAAAATACATATCGTTGGAAAGGTCTGAGTCTTAAGATTCCATATTTGGTGGTTATTTTGTGATATATTTAATAATGAGAGAGAAATTGATAGATTTGTGACAAATGCATCAACATCTTTTAAAAAAAAATAATTAATGGCAATAGATATGAAGTATGAACAGCAATTTTTTTATATCAACTTCAAATTTGTAACGACTTATGTAGACATGTGGCTTAAATTTTATAGCAATTTTGGATTGTAACTATTTTTTTTATATTTATTTAATATAAAATAAAAATAGTATAAACCATTTTCTTTACAGTAAATTTAAACTTCTATAACTTTTTAATACTTTTGTTTTATTAAACGATTTCACTTTTGTAATAATCTGCTAATTGTCCTCTTTAAAAAGAGACCAACCTTAGATCTGTATTCATGAATATAGTTATATGTTCATGATATAGTTCGTGAATTATAATAATTTAAGTTTGGATAGTGCACTTTCTCATGAATTTTCAAAAATGGGGATGACAGTTAAGGGGTTAAGGCATTTGTTTCTTTTCCAGCCAAAATACCAGTCCAAAAACCACAATAATGCTTCCTCGAGTTAAAAAGTCCATTCCCTGTTGTCCTCTCACATTAAAATCCACCAACATATTTGCTCAGAAATGTCATGGACAGTTTTTGATTTTAAACAGTGCTTGATCTGTGCATATTTCTCTCCTGATTCAGAAGAAATTACTTTTCACTGGAGACAGCAATTTTATGAATAGAGGACTCTTATTTAAAGCTGGAACCAACCGTTTGAATTTAAAAACATCTTAATGATGGATTATAATTTATTACAAACATGCAGTAAACTATTGATCAGCTATTTGAACTCTCATTCTGACGGCACCCATTCACTTCTAAATTTCTCCAAATCTGTTCCCATGAAAAAACAAACTCCTCTACATCTTGGATGGCCAGAGGGTAAGTACATTTTCATTTTTGAGTAAACTATTTATTTTTTAATTCAAAACAAACAATATAAAGCCTTTTATTTTAGTACTCCATAAATAAGAGGCGATGAAGCAAACATGATATTGTTTGGCAGCCAATGAATGTGAAGGAGAATGATGGTGCTCCCAAAGAGTTTCTCTTCCGGCAGTGTCTCCGAGTTATTGATGCTTCTGAATTCACACAAGTCAAAATCACTCAATTATTCATGCCTCATAAACTCGCACTAGAATGAACAACTCTTAAAAAATATTTAGCGACTATTTGTTTTATGTCAGTTTTACATGTATTTTCTATTCATTATTCATTTAAACTCAGCTTAAAAGAAGAGTTTCTGTTTCCAAAGTGAACAAGTATTCATGGAAAAAAAATCAAGATATCAGTAGTGAGCAAAAATAATCATGAAAATGATTTTTGTCATAACTAGCCCTAACTTACATTGTTTGGTGACATATCCTTTTAAGGAACTGTTTCTACTTTAGCTGACCCTCAAAATTACTGGTGCATCCTAATCAGGTAGATTTTCTTTTTAAATTCAATTTTCCCATGAAATCACATTGGAAAAGAGAGGTGAGGAAAAACCAAACAAGTCACACGAGTTTTTCATAACAGCACAAAGCAAACGCACCACAATCTCAGTGACGCTGCAGTTCTATCAGGAACATCTTAGTCATCACACTCACCTTTAAAGAAGACTTATGTAAGAAACCCTAGTGTGGTGATTTTGTATTTTAGCTAACACAGTCTGACATCTCACATCTCTGTAAAACCTCTGTGTCCTCCAGCACAGATGGATGAGCAGACCTATCACAGCTTTTGTTCAAAGAGCAGCTATTCTCCCAGATTATTTATAGCTAGATTGTCCCAGTGCTCTCCTATCTAGTGGAAAATCAAATCTGGTCTCTGGAGAGAAAACAGCAGACAACCTCTAAGACGGATGAGAGATGCTTTCCAAGACTAACGCAGTTCAACTGTTCGTTTGACTCGTGGAGGGAAAATAACACTCTACAAGGATGAAGTTTTACAAATCTTTAGATCAGATTACATATACAATATTTTCATTATTCGCTGTTATTTACCGTTTAAATTTTTTTTAATAAAAAATAAAAGTAGATTTTTTTCAGCTTTTGGACTTTTAAAATAATTTTAAAATAATGTTAGGGATGCATATACAGTACACAATGGACACTTTTTTCAATATTCTAAATAAATTAAAATAAAAAATAAAAACCTAAACTAAAATACTAAAATCAGTCACTTTTACAAATGTTAATTTAGGCATCATACAATATGAAAAATGCATAATTATATTAAGATTTGCTAAAGATTACATTTAGCAGTGTTACATTTATTAGTGTTATTAAAGAATATATCAAAAGCATGTGTTAGCCGATGTAATCTAAAAGATAAAAATGGAAATGAGCATCATAATTAAATACACAGCATAAACTAATTCTGATAAATAAACTCTAATATCAACTAATAACTGATATGGTACACTGTAATATAATGTAATCATACTAAAATGTGACTGCTCTTACACTGTACTAATATAAGGCAATGTAGAGTTATTGAAGTTCAGAGGCCATTGCATAGATAAATCATGGGCAAGATGTGCTTATCTTTGTGTTCATATGGTGTTATATTTAAAACAGCAACGTACAAGTCAACAGTCACCCAAAAACAGATGAATACTGTACAAACACACACAGCTCAGTGTGTGCCCTGCACGTCCTTATCTGCATCCTGCTCGCATCACTTGCAGTGCAAGAGAGGAAGAAGAACACGAGAATCCTAAAAATATCCTGCTGCATCTCCCACATTAAGCCAGCCAGACCTCTCGCCCTCTTCCTGTTCCTACTGCATTATGTAACATCAGATCCGTTGCTATGGCAAACGCAGGCTTCGCAGTCCACACATCTGAACAAGCCCAATCTAGTCACTCTCTACACAGACACGCATGCTCTTAGTGGCCTTTTTGCCACTTCATATTGACACGAGAGTGGACAGAGGACAAGAAAAAATAGAGAAAAGTGTGGAATAAATGTTTTATTAAAATGTAACTTTCTCCACCTCAGAAATGACTTTTTTTACTGATGTAACCCAGGCCAAATAAGTGGGGCAAAATTAGCAATAATATCATAGACCACTTTTCTCAAAATTCAATCGAATATTGATGAGTGAAATCAAGTCCCACCCCAAAATAATTTCCCTTTTAAAATGCATTTTTTTTACGCTTCATGCAGTCTTGAATAGCAATCTTGCAATCATTAACAGAGGAGCAGACGGTGATGTGTATGAGCACTGAAGATTTTGTGCAGTTAGCTGGCTGGTTTGTAAGCGACTTTGATCCTGGTGTGACACAGATTCAAAGTCAAATTGAACTCAGCCGGAGGACAAATTGCATTTTGTAAAATTACTCAACCATAATTGTTTCACACCAAACACTGATAAGAAATTATAAAAAAAAGAGTCATACAGTATAAAGCCAAATTTCCAGGACAAAACACATCCCAATACAATGGCATATTATATTAGGAATATACACAATTTGGGAGTTTAATTAAAACATTTTATTGCATTTTTAAGTTTTTGGCAATGCCTTGGTTGGCTTTTTTCACACTAATCTATTATTGTATTATCAACTACAGTATTTTTCAACAGTTTGGAGTCGTTAAGTTTTTTGTAATATTGTTGATCTTTTGCACATCAAGACTGCATTTATTTAAAAGTAAAGTAAAAACCGTAATATTGTGAAATATTAGTGAAATACAAAATAACTGTTTTCTAATTTAATATATTTCAAATGTTATTTATTCCTGTGATGCAGCTGATTTTATTTTTCATAGAAAATTCAAATGATCAAGGTATTTGTGTGTTTTAAAAGTAAAAAACATAAATTGTACTGACCCTAAATTTTGGGTAACCGTTTGTGTACATGTCAGTAAAACAACCTCTTCCTGTCTAAGAGGTCAGCTTTTGCCCAACGATGTTGTATATTCTTACTAAACACATTTTTTCACTGTCATGGCTCCAGAAGTACACTCTAGTATTAGGACACAAGACCATTACACCAACAGGGACTTCAATGACATTGCATTCTAAATACATTTACATTAATATAAAGTTGTATACCCATTTGCAGCTACAACGGCTTCCGTTCTTCTGGGAAAGCTTTCCACAAGATTTAGCGTGTTTCTGTGGGAATCTTTGCCTATTTATCCAGGGCATTTATGAGGTCAGCCACTGATATTGGATGAGCAGGCCTGGTACACAATTTCCATTCAAACAGAGAAGCGTGATTTGTTACTCCACATAACAGGTTTCCACTGCTCCTGAGTCCAGTGGTGACGTGTTTTACTTACTCTATGTGATGCTTGGCAAAATACTTGGTGATGTGAGGCTTGCATGCAGCTGCTTGGCCATGGAAACCCATTCCATGAAGCTCCCGCCACACAGTTTTTGTGCTGACATTAATACCAGTAGAAGTTTGGAGATCTTCAGATTTAAAATCAGCAGAGCATTGTCTTTTAGTATGTGCCTCAACACTCAGTAACTCCACTCTGTGACTTTACCTGGTCTTCTGCTTTGTGGCTGAGTTGCTGCTTTTCCTAAATGCTCCACTTTCCAAAAATACCACTTACAGTTGACTGTCTAATATCTAGGGATGATATTTCAGGTACAGACATACTCCAAATGTAGCATCCTATTACAGTACCATGCTTGAATTCACTGAGCTCTTTAGAATGACTCATTTTTCCCCAAAATGTTTGCACATGCAGGCTGCATGGCTAGTAGCTTGATTTAATACATCTGTGGCATGGGTCTCATTGAAACATGAAGTGCAAAAGGGGACAATTAATAAGAAAATAACTTATATGGATGAAGTACACCCCTCTTAATTATTGAAATCAAAATAATTAAGAAGTGTGTCCTAATAACTTCATCCATATAATGTATTTTTCCCATTAGCGCCGTGCAATTAATCGCATGTGATTATCATGCGCATCTCGTCAGTAAACCGGTTCCGTGATTGGCACTAAATCACCGTCACCTGTTTTCAAATGGAGCGGCAGTTAATACACAGAGCCGTAGTTCACTGACAAGCTAGGCAATATCGCATTCATAATCGCAGATTAATCGCATTCTATTATGAACGCGAAGTTGCCTAATAGCTTGTCAGTGAACTACGGCGCTTTGTGAACAGGTGATGGCGATTTAGGAATCGGCACGGAACCGGCTTTACTGACGAGATGCGCATGAGAATCGCATGCAATTAATTGCACAGCCCTGTTTCCTATTTTATTTTTTTTTTTTGGCAGTACCATTGAGATTAAGAGAAATGTTAACAGATAGCTTTTTCTTGAAATATTAGACCTCCATGGACTGGAATGTACGGCAATTATCAAGACTGTGGTCTGAATGACAAGGCTTGTGCTCACAAACTATGCTAAACACAAGCATAGGGAACCTTTATTTTTAACAGCAAACACATTAATGAGGTGAAGGAATGTGAGAAGGAAGACCAGTCTTTGGGGAAGAGGGGTCCAGACATGTCAGAATCTTGAGGGAAATCAGACACATATACAGTACATGCATGTGGATGCACAAATACACTCATGCAAAGGCAGAGGTCTGTGCACAGAGATGGAGTTGACATTTTTACTGACAGAGCTCAAAAACAGTCATTGATAGGATATTATCACTGATAATCTACAACCCGATCTCCGGAAATGTTGGGACGTTTTTTAAATTTGAATAAAATTAAAACTAAAAGACTTTCAAATCACATGAGCCAATATTTTATTCACAATAGATTATTGTTTAAACTGAGAAATTGTACACTTTTATCCACTAAATTAGCTCATTTCAAATTTGATACCTGCTACAGGTCTCAAAAAAGTTGGCACAGGGGCAACAAAGGGCTGAAAAAGCAAGACATTTTGAAAAGATTCAGCTGGGAGAACATCTAGCAACTAATTAAGTTAATTGACATCAGGTCTGTAACATGATTAGCTATAAAAAGGAATGTCTTAGAGAGGCAAAGTTTCTCAGAAGTAAATATGGGCAGAGGCTCTCCAATCTGTGAAAGAGTGCGAAAAAAAAGTTGGGGAATACTTAAAAAAAACAACATTCCTCAACGTCAAATTGCAAAGGCTTTGCAAATCTCATCATCTACAGTGCATAACATCATCAAAAGATTCAGAGAAACTGGAGAAATCTCTGTGCGTAAGGGACAAGGCCGAAGACCTTTGTTGGATGATCGTGGTCTTCGGCCCTCAGACGACACTGCATCACTCATCAGGATGATTCTGTCATTGACATTACTAAATGGGCCCAGGAATACTTCCAGAAACCACTGTCGGTAAATACAATCCGCTGTGCCATCTACAGATGCCTACTAAAGCTCTATCATGCAAAAAGGAAGCCATATGTGAACATGGTCCAGAAGCGCCGTCGTGTCCTGTGGGCCAAGGCTCATTTAAAATGGAGCCGCTAAGGACACTGTGGTTAAGTTTCATTTTTGAAGGAAATGTACTGAAAAAAAAACTATAAAGTCATGCCATTTTTCGCCAGACTGCCTCACAAACGAGGGTCATTTCAACGCTGGATTTTCGTAAAGTATGATTCTGAAAGAGGGATCAATACAAACGCTTCGTGTGCAAACGTCAGATCCAGACAAAGTAAGCGCTTCATATTTTGTTTTCAAATTACCTTTTTGAAAGAGCTTCTTGGCACTCTGTAAGGGTAATGTTGCTAAAGCTACCATTGTCTCTGCCTGTTTTCACTGATGCTGCCTTCACATACTACCAGAATGATCGTAAATAGGAATGTGGTAGTTAAAAAATGCATATGAAGCATATAAGTGTCGATCGCTTGAGAGTTTCTAACAGTTTCAGTGCGTGAGATTGTTGTGTGTTGCCGGTGTGCCGGCGGGAGCATTAGCTTTTGAAGCACCGCCCTCTTCTAAAAAAGGGGCCGGGAGCACCAGCTCATTTGCATTTAAAGGGACAAAGACAAAAACGGCACGTTTTGGCTCATACCCTAAAAGTGGCAACTTAAGCTATAAAAATTATCTGTGATGTATTTTGAGCTAAATCTTCACATACACACTCTGGGGACATCAGAGACTTATTTTACATATTGTAAAAAGGGGCATAATATGTCCCCTTTAACATGCATTTAGGGTTTTCTGCGTTAACTGTACCTTACATTTGCTTACATACCGCTCATTTAAAATTAATCTTAAATAACACTATTTTAATTATTACTAAAACGGTAATTAACATTGTGTAATTGCAATATTGGCAAATCTCACAATCTCAAAACCCATTATTCATTCTGTACATTATAATGTTATTTTGCATTTATTTAGACAAAACAATATAGACTTTTTATATTAACCATGGCCATAAAATAATGTACAATAATTAGTGTACACTAATTTCCTCCATTTATAAATTAGCTGTACATTAACTTTGCATCAGTTAATGCTTATTTAAAACTAGTGTTATTAAAAGACTAATTTTTTAAATAAAATATTTATTTTTATTTATTAAAATAAAATGCAGGTTAGTGTGTTAGTATTAACAATATTAATTATATACATATTTTTAATACTAACACACTAACCTGCATTTTATTTTTATTTATGTAGACAAAACATTATAGAATTTAAATATAAAATATTTTAAAAATACTATGTGTACACTCATTATAGTTATCAAACAGAATTTAAAATTCATACATCCCTTCACAAACTAATTATTATGCTAATTTTTACAGTTTGTTGTTATAAATGTCTGCAGAGACTTAAAGCATGCGTTTAATTTGATAGAGGAATACAACAATAAGCAATGCTCTTGTTTCAGCAGTGGGTAATGACCAGGCTTTGAATGCCCTCATAACAATTAATGTTATTGCAGACAGCAGGCTGGCGCATGTGTGTGGGCCTGGTATTGTGAAGCGCAAGCCATCTCCTCTCTGGCACACACACACACAAATGAGAGGGATTAAGTGTTTTGAGCCCAGCCATTGTGCTGTTGCCCATGGGCGGCACTCTGCATAGATTTATTAGATGATGCCTGGGTGTTTGAATCCATGTGTTCATGAGTGTATTGTTATTGTGTGTGTATATATGTGTGAAAACCTCTTTAGATATTATATTCATTTCAAGTACAGCTGCTTTAAGTGTGCTGTCAGTAATGTTGGTATGTGGGTGGTTTTTCTTCTGGCGAATTTTTATGAGACAAACTGAAACATGAGTGCAGATTTGAAAGCTAATGGCCCCACTGATGGATGTTTATGGAAGCATCCATTTTGGCTTTATTGTGTTAGGACGCTGTACTGGCAGCAGGACGGGGCATAAAACACTGAAACACATTACAGACCACCGGGCCAACAGCACCATGGGATACCAAGGATATAAATATCACATAGAAAGAAAGAGCCTTATTTAAGGGTATATCTGTGGTTAAGATGGTTTATATATGCTCTATACAGTCCTGCGTGTGCAGCTACTTTCTTTAGGGCCATTACACAGAATTAATGTGTTGAAAAACATTACACATATAAGTTTGTAGAATGGAAAAAATGCAGAAAAGTCATTTTTAAAAGTTGAAAGGTTTTAACTAGCATTGCATTTTCAGAACAGGTGTCAATAAGGGCAAGTGTCAAAAATGTCTGACTGAAGTGAATGCTTACAAACAAAAAGTCAATGGAAAAGTAGCACAGTGAAATACAAAAACTCATTCTGTGTGAACGGACCCTTTTTAATTTTGTAGAATGTAAGCTGCAAGGTAGTGGAATAAAAAAATACACAAAAATGATTCAAATAATTCATTTTCTGAATGAATTGGTTGAGTGAATAATCCAATGACTCGTAAAGACAGTAATTTGTCACCAACTACAAAGTTACCTGCAGAAAGACTGATTGAAAATCTCTAATACAGTAGTATTAGTTATTATTACCATTATTATTATTTTACCATTACCAGCCTGTAATTGGTAAAAATCCTAAAAGGTATTATTAGTTAGTATTAATAATCATTATTATTATTATAATACCAGCAGTCTGGAAGCAGCAAACTACACAATTTAAGTTACATTAATAAAATAAAAATAACTAAATAAATGTTTTCTTTCAGCAATCTACTTTGTGGATACTGACATCAAGCATCACTTAGCCTATTTAAAAATTCAGTCAGTTGCCCAACAATTTCTACTTAACAACCAGTCAAGGAATTATCATGAACCAAAATAATGATAATAAATATTTTAAGCCCAAAATCAGGCTAGTTACACTAGTTGAGCTGTATAGGATTGTTATAGAATAAATCCTGCTTTCACATGAGGTTTCATAACGTGTTTGTCTGTCTGTCATAGCCAGTCCATCCCCTAAAACAGATCCTTGTGTCTCGTCTCAGAGGGATATATACTTATCTCAGTTCAGCAAAAACATATGACCGGCAAGCTGCTGTGAGAGATAAGTGAGGGTACAGTGTGACCTGCTCTCTCTCTCTCTCAGAGGGATATTACGCTCTGGTACTCTCTCTCTCACTCTCTCTCTCTTTCTGTCTCTTTATCTCTCCTCTCTCTCTCTCTTCTCTCACACACACACACACACACACACACACACTCACTCACTCACCACTCTCACTTCACTCACATCACTCACTCACTCACACACTCACACACACTCACACACACACACACACACACACACACACACACACACACACACACACACACACACACACACACACACACACACACACACACACACACACACACACACACACACACACACACACACACACACACACACACACACACACACACACACACACACACACACACACACACACAGAACGAAACTAACAAATGCCACAGATGTTTACCTTGATCTTAATTTTATACGAAAACTTGTGACCTTTTGCTTGGCTATTATTTGAATATCATAGTCTTGTTGGACCACTGGTCAACAAATCCTCTAAACAGAGCAGGTTATGTTTACAGGCACAGAGGTGTAGCTTTAATCTATCCGTGGTCACTGCTCTCCTGTGACCTTTCATCTGTATGACATGTATATTTCTCACCTGCATGTTTTTTAGAGGCAAAAAACATGTATTCTCAACAACAAAACCATCACTTTCCCAAAAACCTGTTTGTAACTACACACTATATATCATATACATTGTCTGTAAGCGTACACAGTAGTCTCCTGATTCATCATAGTATTTGCAGTCTGAGGTTGTGCAAAGTGAACCCACAATGGCTGCTCCAATCCCTATGAAGAGTTAAAGATAAT
This sequence comes from Ptychobarbus kaznakovi, assembly GCA_027422405.1. Taxonomy (NCBI): domain Eukaryota; kingdom Metazoa; phylum Chordata; class Actinopteri; order Cypriniformes; family Cyprinidae; genus Ptychobarbus; species Ptychobarbus kaznakovi. The sequence goes on from CM049810.1 coordinate 5,771,557, forward strand.
AAATTTCACAAATAATTATAAAAGAAATGGCAAATAACAAACTGATTAAGATGTGATTATGAATTAGAATGTCACAAACACAAAAAAAAAGTGTTATTTTAATGGTTGTAAAAATCACATTGAAAAACTGTAATTGATCTAATAGGATGTAACTACAATAAAATACTGGAGCAGTGACACTTCACATTTGGGCAGTATAGGGTATCTTATCTTATTTTGTTAAATTAATGTTTATTGCCCTTGTTGTTTTCATGTTGGAAAAGAGTTCGGTGCCTTGGAATTTTGTGCTCAAACCCATTCCAGGCACAGACACAGCAGCAAGAAGTCAAAAACACACACACATCACCTTGGGGGTTCGGTGCCTTGCTCAGTTCTCACCTCAGTGGTACTAGTGAGAGAGTATTATTATTACTCTCTCTCTGGACCACATTCACTGAATGTATTCAAACCCACAACCTTGAGTCCAACTCTTTAACATTAGAATGATAGTTTAAGTACTTTAGTTTTTTTACTCACCATCATGGCAAAATGTGATATTTTGTTTTTTGTTGATATTGTTCAGACTAGGGATGGTATCGTCTACATTTTATCGATACCGATACTTATCAATACTGTTATCGATACTATTTGGTGCAAAAAGATATGATGTGAAAAGTTGTTGAGAATTTTAAGTTATTTTTATTACTACTGAACTTTAGCAAGTGTATTAAAGTTTTTCAGTCAGGAACAGGGAGTTATTTTTCTCCTGGTGTTTTATTTTATTAACATTAAAGTGGATGTGTAGCAGTCAGTTAAGTTTACAAATTATTTAGTAAAGTGATTTCCACTTTGATTAAAAAATATATAACAAACAAGATTAATGTAACCATTTTAAAAAATTAATGGTTGTTTTGTTATAGCTTTTGGAGCAAGGGGCGCCGCCATCTTGCAGTAAGTACCACAGAGTGTGACGTCACGGGGTTGCCCCCCTCCCCGATGACCATTATAGTAATATAAGTATTTCTTTACATTTTGAACACACAAATGTTATTTTAACACACAAATAATTTGGTTTTCAGCATCATTTGAATGAATATTCAACATCAAACTGTCTATATGCTAAGTTTTGATCGTGGTATCTAGGGCTGTGATTGTGGCCGTGACAATCGCATCACCGGCGGTGGTCGGTTGTCACCCGCGTTGTGTATTGCCACCGGGGTAGTGGACGTGACATCACACACTCTATAACAAGCATAATACAAAGTTTTGTAAACAAGTGTAATAGTAACAGTTGGAAATTGTTTTATTTAGACTACAAATATATTTGCTAATAAATCACAAATGACCTCATACGCCAACGTTTCCTTTAGATTGGCAGGTTTGAGCGCAGGAAAATACAGTTTATTCTGCATTCAGCATATTTATTTCATGATGAGCGATGGACCTTTTTGGGATACCAAATACTAAATCGCCGATCTGGAATCATTTCAATTCGTGTCACTCATCCGCATTTGTACAAGTGTCTTTAAGTTCACATGATCGCAAACGCCCGGCTGGTCAGGTTTGTATTTCAGGGATATCACATTTAAGCTGTCGCCGCCGCTAGTGTAACTTTGTTTTCGTTTTACGCAAGCTGAAAGTCCGTTCCGTCCCGTGCAACAGAAACACTCGGTGGTACGGAGCCTTACGATTAATTAACCATGCGTTTTAAAAGTGCGGTAAATAGTAAAACGGGTTAATCCTGCATCCCTAGTTTAGAACAAACTATATTATTTACTTTCTCTGCAGCAGTCAGTCTGGTCCTCCTCCTAGATATTTTTCAGATGCCCACGATCAAACTAGCTATTGTGATTGCGAATTAAGTGCAGTGTCCGGGGTAAGGGTAAATCCCATTTTCCTTCTTACCCTTCCCCTTTCCCTTCCCCTTCCCTTCGTCTTTCCCCTAGCCCTTGTCCCTCAAAAACCGAGTGGTAGCGCTGGGGTGAAAACAGATCGCCTATGAAATGAGACGACACTGGTTACTGTTACGTCTCATACATCGTCGCTAGCTGGCTGCTAGTCACCGAGGCGAAAAGTGTTGATCTCAAACTCTCCGTCTAAAGTGTGTGTTTGTAGATTGCTGGGTTTTATGTGATGTTTCTTAGTCAAAACCGGGACTGTTGTGCAAATCACAATGTAACATTAGCGTGGAAAAATTGCGGTTTTTAAAAACGTTTCATATAAAACATGGTAGCAAATTATATATGTCACAGGACTGTTTAGAAAAACAAACAAGACTGTCGATTGTTTTTATAAATTATTTAAGCCGAAAATACTTTATGGGACCTCTGCAGCAGTTCAGTCTGTGTCCTTGGTTTCAAGTAAGCTCCCTAGGGAAAATATTTTTTAAGGGCATCTACCCCTCCCCTTAGCTCCCCCCCTAACCTCGATCAAAACGAGAATTGGGACAGCCTATTCAGTTGATTGCGAAAACTATGGGGAGTGCAGTGTCTAGACATGAGAATGGGATTCACCCTACTACTGCTAAATCAACATTTGATGAGAATGTGTCTCGCGAGTTGCAGTTGGACCTGTATAGTAAATACAGGGCATTGCTTGAGGACGTAGATGTTGTGTTTTGTTAGTAAATGTTTCATTCTATTACTGGTGTTGCCTCCTTTGTTCACTATTTAACTACTGCATATAGCATCTGATGCTGCAGTCGCTTGGTTTTGTAATGTGAGCCCACACTTTTGAATGTTTCACCACCACTGATTGCATGCAAACACACCGCCCATGTACATGGATATCACACGCACTTCGAGCAAACGACGGCCACATCATTCAGTTAAGGAAAATGTCAAGCAGCTGCTTCTAATTTGTCATTAACATTGAAGTATACGGAGATAAAACAACACAAGTATCGATAACAGTATCGTTTGTCCTGAACCCAATTACGTACCGGTCCAAAAAAATACTGGTTCTCGGTGCCCATCCCTAGTTCAGACCCCACTGACTTAAAATATATTATTTTTGTGTTCCACAGGTTTTAAAAGGATATAGGAGGGAGTAAACCTGCGCCCAATCTCTACATTTTCTACTGCACCTCTTTCGTTCTCTGTGGGTCTATGGAATTGTCAGTCAGCTGTAAACAAAGCTGACTTAATTTCTGCTTTTTCTTTACAATCCACACTCAGCATCTTGGCCTTGACTGAGACCTGGATTCATCCAGAAGACTCAGCAACCCCAGCAGCTCTGTCTAACAATTTCTCCTTCTTTCACACCCCACGTCAAGTTGGCTGGGCTAGGGGCACTGGTGTGCTCATTTCAAACAATTGGAAATACTCAACTCACTCTCCCCTATGTAATTACAACTCATTTGAATCTCATGTAATTACTATAACAGCTCCTATAAAACTCCAGATTGTGGTAGTCTACCACATTACAATTAAATTACATTTGACTACCCGTTTGCCACCAAGCCCTTTACCGGTTACTTTTAGATGAAACCTATGCTCCCTTTCTCCCTCCATCTTTCCTCTGTAGTATCCTCCTCTCTACCTTCACCTACCCATTTTTCCTCTCTGGATGTGAATGCAGCTAGTACTGACACTTTATGCTCTACTTTAACCTCTTGTCTAGACTACATTTGTCCTCTCTCCTCCAGGCCAGCACGGGCTGCCCCTTCTAACCCCTGGTTATCCGATGTTCTTTGTGAGCATCGGACCAAACTCCGAGCGGCAGAGAGAAAATGGCGCAAATCAAATGATCCGTCAGACCTGAGTAGGTATCAGTCTTTGCTTTCATCTTTCTCTGCTGAAGTCCACACTGCCAAATCCTCATATTTCCACAACAAGATCAACAGCGCTCCAGCCACGCGTAATCTCTTCAGAACATTTAATTCTCTCATCTGTCCCCCTCCACCACCTCCCACCACTTCTATAACAGCTGATGATTTTGCCACTTTTTTCACAGACAAAACTAGAACAATCAATAGTCAGTTCTCACCTCCACACACACAGGACCTCTAACCAACCACATCCACTGCTAAAACTCCCATCTTCTCTTTCTGTCCCCTCACTGAGGCGGAAGTATCCAAACTTCTCCTATCCAGCCATCCTACAACATGTCCTCTAGACCCAATCCCCTCACACCTTCTCCAAACAATCTCTCCCACACTCTTACCAGCACTCACACACATCATGAACTCATCCCTTCTCACAGGCATTTTCCCCACTTCTCTTATAGAAAACTACAGACCTGTCTCTCTCCTTCCATTCATGGTTAAAAACACTTGAACGAGTTGTCTTCAACCAGGTATCATTGTTTATTTCACAGAACAACAAACTGGATGCCAAACAGTCAGCTTTTAGGAGTGACCATTCAACTAAGACTGCACTACTCTCAGTCAATGAAGCCCTGCGAGTTGCAAAAGCCGATTCCAAATCATCCTCAGTCCTCATTCTGCTGGATCTGTCTGCCGCTTTTGACACTGTCAATCATCAGATCCTCCTGTCCACACTCTCATCCCTGTGATTCCACTTCGCTGGTTTGAATCCTATCTCACTGGTCGGTCTTTCGGGGTGGCCTGGAGAGGGGAGGTATCCAAAGCACATCAACTGGTCACTGGGGTTCCTCAGGGTTCAATTATTGGACCCCTCCTCTTCTTCACATACACTACATCACTGGGTCCCATCATACAGGCACATGGCTTCTCCTGCCATTGCTATGCTGATGACACACAGCTCTATCTCTCTTTTCAACCGGATAATCCAATGGTAGCTGCACGGATCTCAGGCTGCCTGGCGGACATCTCGGCATGGATGAAAGAACATCACCTACAGCTCAACCTGGCAAAGACTGAGCTTCTTGACTTCCCTGCCACTCCAACTCTACAGCATGATTTCACCATCCAGCTAGGTTCTTCTACAATTACCCCATCAACTTTGGTCAGAAATCTTGGTGTAATCTTTGATGACCAGCTGACCTTCAAAGAGCACATTGCAAAGACTGCTCGATCTTGCAGGTTTGCACTACACAACATCAGAAAGATCAGGCCCTTTCTGACAGAGCACGTTGCACAATTTCTTGTCCAGGCCCTTGTCATTTCTAGGCTGGACTACTGCAATGCTCTTCTAGCTGGCCTTCCATCAAACACAATCAAACCTCAACAAATTATTCAGAATGCAGCGGCACGACTGGTCTTCAATGAGCCTAAAAGAGCCCATGTTACACCGATCTTTATCTCCTTGCACTGGCTACCGGTTGCAGCTCACATCAAGTTCAAGACATTGATGGTTGCATATAGAAAAAACCACAGGCTCAGCACCTCTCTTTGACTTCCCACTCACTATTACAAACTAAAAATACAAAATAAAAATCTTTATCTTTCTCTTTATTTATTCCTTCCGTTGCTAGCTTGTACTTAACCAGAATCCACTAAATTTCATTGCACTGACAAAAAGACATTATTTATTCCACATAAGAAAGTCATACAGGTTTTTAGTGCTGAAGGAATAAGCTAACTTAACTTAAAACTCTCTTTTGCTTTGGTCTGTTTTTTCTTCCTGTGAAACATAGCAGGGCTCACTTTTCTAGACACACTCTTTCCCGCGCTCTGGGTTTTCTCTCTTCAGACCCTATTCCCATCCCATCTTCCATCCTTAAAACTCAGGCGTTTGCCATCAGTCCTCTGCTGCGGCAAGAGTCCTTACCAGGTCAAGAAAATATGATCATATTACTCCAATTTTACAGTCTCTGCACTGGCTACCTTTAAGTTCTGTATCAGTTACAAAATATTATTACTTGCTATATAAGGCCCTAAATGATTTAGCTCCTGCGTACCTAACTAATCTTCTATCTCGCTACAATCGATCACGCTCCCTAAGGTCACCAAAACTCTGGACTCTTGGTACTACCTTCGGATAAACAAAGTCCACTAAAGGAGGTAGAACTTTTTCATACTTGGCTCCCAAACTCTGTAATAGCCTTCCTGATAACGTTCGGGGTTCAGACACACTCTCTTATTTAATCTAGATTAAAGACACATCTCTTTAGCCAGCATTCATATAATGCATCTCACAATCTAGTACCAGTCTATCTGAACAAATGCACATTATTATGCTTTAGCTTGGGTTATACTGATAATTTCATCCAGGGTTATTCCTGGATGGAACAACTGCTACGCTAATTGTCTTTATTGTTCTATGTTTCTGCCACGGGATGTTAATCCAGGGATGGGATTAATTAACATCCCGTGGTAGCTAGGAATTACACAAGCTTCAGTCTGGATCCAACCCTTAAACGATCTGAGATGACCGAACACCTGAGAAGAGACGATGACAACCCCTCGGAGGACCTCAGAAGAAGCCAACCATCAGCGATTATACTGACTTAACCAAATTTTGCCATAAATGGTGGATCAGCACCTAGAGACAACCTCTACAGCCCTGAACGTCAACATCATGAACTGATGTAAAGAATGTGCATCTGTACAGAAACGAACTAGATTCATTATTTTGTGTTCATTATTCATAGATGAGCCCAGAGACAGATCTCCAGTGAGGAACTCGTCACCTAGACATCCATCGGGTAAAGACCACTGGAACAAGTGGACCCACTTACGCTATGACTTTGAAGCAGTTGGAACAAACTACTGGCTCGTCTGGCCGGAGGGGACTGGCCCCCCGACTGAGCCTGGTTTCTCCCAAGGTTTTTTTCTCCATTCTGTCACCGATGGAGTTTTGGTTCCTTGCCGCTGTCGCCTCTGGCATGCTTAGTTGGGAATCTTCATTTCAGCAAAAACATCGACTTGATTGCACAGATACTATTTAAACTGAACTGAAGTGGACAATGCCATCACTCAATTCAATAATGAAATGCATTCATCTGAAAATTGAGTGTTAAATCCTGACATTTTACATTATTGACACAATTTTCCTATTTTGATATTGTGCAGTGCTTTGTTACAATTTGTATTGTTAAAAGCGCTATATAAATAAAGGTGACTTGGACTTGACTCTGCTTTCTACAAGCAGGAACCATCTTCCCCCTCTTCAGAGATCAACCTCAAGCCATTACACCAGGCTAAAGCTTGACACTCCTTACAAACGCTCAATCAAAGCTGAATCAGGCAGCCAACGATTTAGTCAATACAAGCTCAAATCAATTCTTGTAAATACAGTAACTGAAAACTAATATGAATGGAAAAATCAACTATGCAATATTTTGGCTTCTCATATCCATCAACATACCCTCGTTCCCCCTCTCCTGTTCCTATCCATTCAACCCTGCATGGGTCTATCAGATTGCAAAGGGGTCGGTCACATTTTAATTAAAAATCCTATAGAAGGGTCCTATGTAATCCCTCCCCAGTTAAGAAGCTTGAAGTGTGAGTACAAAGGACTCAAACATAAATCTTTGCTTTATTCTGTCCTAAGGCTGTAATCAAATCCATCCGGTGAATGAACTTGTCAAGCAGGCTCATGCTCTTCAAACAAATCTCAGACTTCATCCAAACACTGTTTTCACTAAACACACATCCAGGCAACATCCTGATCCCAGATCACGGAGGTTATGTTTATGCATAAGAATAATGTTTGTTGATGAGTATAGGGTTGGTCCTACTGTCACAACAACCTGTTGCCATGAACCAGTGGTCCTTGTTTTAATGAGAGATGACAAAAACGTGTCCCACTCCCTGAAGAGTATAATTGTGTCGCAAATGCACTCCAATCACTGACAGCCTATTTTTCAACACCTACCAAAATCAGTCTCATTGTACTTTAAGGGCTTATTGTCTGTGATTGATAATGGGTTTCAGAGACGTCTTTAATAAGCAGTAAGACGCTGGCTGATGAGTCATCACAGCAGATGGCTGCTTTTGAGCAAGCAGATGGCCTGCTACATGTGGTCAATTGATCCACAGATCTCAATTATATCGGCCACATACCTTCATCCTCTCAAAGGTACCGTATATCGATGTCAGGTGCATTACATAATCTGGCCCTGCTTGAAGAGAGAGAAATGTGGGTGTTTGGTTTAAAGATATAATATAAATACATAATTGATTGAATTGCTCAAGCAGATGTGTGCTCGTGAGCTCAGGCAGACTTTGAGTAGTTGTTAGTATTAATGGCCACCGGTTAATTGGATTCAGAAACCTGTCGTACAAAGAGAGTTTATTGCACATCAGCTACTGATAATTAAGATCTCTTATGATCATTGGATTGATGGTCTCCGTAATTAACACACTCTATATTCCTCTGAGATTTCAGGTGAAACACTTAAAAAAAGCTAACTAAGCATATAAGATATAGCCTGTAGGATTTGCCTCAAAATTGTTTTTGTTATATAATATGATGCAACTAAAGAATACACCATATACAAAACATATTCACTGCTTTCAAAGAGCAGGGTGTAAAATGGTTGAGATAATTCTATTTATATTTCAGACTAAAGTTTTTTTTCAGTGGCCATCAGCATCACACATCTATGGCAATCCAGTTTTATCATTTATTGCTTTACTATTATGTTACTACTAGTACAACAGTGACTAGTATATATATATTTAACATAACTGGCAGCTATTTACTAGAAACATACTTATTTCAGTAGTAACCAATACCTATTCCAGTTTTTCTAGAAGTAATTAAATACACATTAGTAAATATTTATTAGAGACTATTGTGTATTTCTATTACTAATAATATTTTTAATAAAAAAAAATTAAAAAAAAATTACTCGCATGTGACACAAATCAGATATTGTTGCACACATGCAAACACTAAATTCTGCACAAGATCGATTTTTTGCTTCCTTCTGAGCCACTTCCAAATGTGGTTTTGAATCACATACATCTTCGATATCTGGACATCTGACCTATGTCTAAAACCGCAATCTGATTCCCATTGCAAAGCCTTCTTCATCCCAGGCCATGGAGACTATAGGATGGGTATAGTGCTAATAAAGTAAAAAGACACTAGCAACCATTGAAATAGTTAGCATCTAATGAATAAAACTGAAATAGGCACCAGCAAATATGTGCAAGTCATTTCTATCTTTGCCAAATGGCATTTGTGCAATTTGTCACCGGTTAAAAACGGAATAGCTGGTTACTTGCCAAAATACAGGGATGATGAATAAATCAAGTTTTAGTCAACAGCTAGTCAAACTGAAATGGATTCTAGTTGCTTTATTATTATTTACTAGTAACATGCAAGTACTTGTCACATATGAAACGGATACTATTAAGTGTTGAAATGGCTTGCCATAGGCACCTGTTCTCCGGTTCTGTCGCCTTGTGTTATATAAAAGCATCTCTTCATCCACTGCCATAATCTCGTCGACTACATCAATCCTGTGGCGATGTCATTTTAGTCTGACGAAGAGCGAGATACATCTTCTTATGCCATAACGTGCATTTGGTTTGGTTATTTTAATATCACCATTCGACTCAAATAAGTAATCTGTACTAACGTTATATGTTATAGATGTTTGAGTAACAGACCAGGCACTCGTTGCGGTTGAATCCTGGAGCATTTCTTGCGCTTGCTCAAATAATTTCACTTGAATGTATTCAGATACAGTTTATGTGATGTATAAACTTACCTGTCCAGCAAATATGATCCCAAAATACACAGCCTCCACCCGCACTCCTCCCTGCGATATAATCCTCCCGCTTAATTCCACAAAAATAAATATGACTTTATAGAATGGAGCGGGCAAAGCGAGCTCGGCGCGCGTCCTGTATTCGCTCGGACTGGTTGCCAAATACCAGCCACAAACATTTATCTGTCGTGACTCCGCATGTCGTGTGACAGATAGCGAGAACGTGCTCGCTGCCGTTGACCGCTGGTTCAATCCATTCGCCGCACCGAGGGGTTTTCTGAAAACATGACACTGCACATTAACACTACACCGGGATTAAACCACGCCAATAGAAAACCGCGTAGGTTGCCTTTCAGTATACGTTTATCACCTTTATGCTATATTAATCTACATTTATGAAACGGTTCAGTCACGTAGGCTACGCAAGTTGGAATAGTTGCTACACAGCTTATCTATAACAGATTTTGCATTCAAACAAACAACGTCACATCCATCAGAATTCTTAATATTATTCTGTTCTTTTATCTTTATTTTTTTATATATAAAATGAGTGTGTTTTATGTGGATAATTCTTTTATCTATATCACACCACCAGGCAGGTCTGGTATCAGGAGAATCTAGTTTCTCTCATGGGTTCCAGGAGATGACTTCAATGGCAGTGGATGCAGCTCTCTGGATGATGGTGTTGGGGTGGGTGAGTCTGGTGTTGAGCAGAGGCACATGCTCCAGCAGCTGTGCCCGGGCCCTAGGAACCTCTGCCAGGACTGTAAGGGCACGGAGGGCATTGGCACACACCGCTGTATTCTCACTCACCACCAGCTGCAGCAGAGGGGCGATGGCACCTGCGTTCAGAGCCTCGGTCTTACCTGGAAACAGACAGACAATGAGATCTAGCCTAGTCTAATCTAATATAGAGGTATTCAGAGTGCTGTCCAGGACCCCCAAAGGGCCACAAGGGAGTGCTAAGGGGTAAAGTTCAGAGAAAAAAAAAGAGTGTAAAAAATATTTATTTAAATAATACTTAATTATATAATACGTAATAATAATTGAAGACTGATAAGAAATAGACAAAATATCAAATACAATCTACAGATTCTGATATAATGTTGCCTGTTGTAAAGGCTCTTTTAAAACACCTAAGAAACACTTCAATGTATGATGATGGCCAAAACATCATTCTTTTAAAGAAATTAAGTAGACCAGGGTTATTATAGTTTTAAAAATTAACTAAATGAAAAATGCTACATTTGTTTTATTTGCCAAGGTAACATGTTATTTTCATTTAGTTCAACTTAATGTTAACAAAATAATTAAAACTGAAAAAGAATAAAAACTATACAGACACATTTCAAACATTTATAAACATGAAAGAAACACCAAATTAAACTAAAACTTTACTAAATAAATTAATAAACTTAATTCAAATTATTAATAAAAACTATAATAGTATCTCATGAAACTAAAATAACACGGTGTAGAGTGAGTGTTGCTCGGTTTTCTACATGTTCTCATTTTTACATTTTTTGAGCTGAACTTCCTCTACTGTTCAGGATGAGCACCTACGTTTCAATTTCTGTTTTAATTTTCATCGTTATACTTGAAAATATCTAGCTGTCTTTAGGGGGTCCCTTGCGAGGTGACCATCATATGTGTAGGTCCATGGCATCAACAAGTCTGAAAACCCCTGATCTAATGTATGTGCATATAACTACATCAAACCCCATCGAGAGGTTTTAAAGGGTTAGTTCACCTTATTCACCCTCAGGACTATGTATGACTTTCTTTCTTCTTCAGAACAGAAAAGACAATATTTTGAAGAATGTGGGCAACAATTGGTAATGAAAACATCTACATTAATGTTCCACAAAATAAAAAAGTCATACAGGTTTGGAGTGACATGAGAGCGAATAAATGATGATTCAATTATAATTTTTGGGTGAACTATCCCTTTTCAGCGTCCATTATAGTGCTGTATGTAAACAATATTGTATTTATAATTTTATAAATAAATAATGTTTACATACAGCGCTATAATATAAGCTGAAAAGTTCCTAACTTCACCATCGACTCATAAATGACACAAATGCACTGCTGAAACTTGATTTTGTGCTGACCCTTAGTGATTACGGCCGTGTTCATAATGGTTCCTGCAGCATTAGCGACAACTTCTTGGTCATCATCCGACAGCAGCTTGACTAGTATGGGCAGAAGACTCTCCTCACACACCTTCATCTTCCCATCTGCAGGCACACTAAGAGAGGAAAGTAAATGGCTTTTTATTTTAAAGGAATAATCTGATCTGATCTCTCACTCTAGTGAAGTTAGCCTGATCTAGACTGTCATGTGTCATGTTATCTACCTGATTCCCACTAAAGCAGATGTGGCTGCCTGGCGGATGGCAGGGGAGGGGTGAGAGAGCTGATCTCTCAGGACAGGAACCGCATCGCTCTCCAGCGCAGGAAGGGCGTTCACACTCACACACCAGCTTAATGTGGAGAGAATTAAAGCACGGATGCTCTCTTCTTCATCTGAGACCTTCAGCACCAGTTTGGGCACCAGACCCATAGACACCATGAACACGGCTCCTGTAGGGACATGACAGAGGACTCGTCAAAAGAAAAGCTTCTGGAATACATTTTCTGTATATGAAGAATAAGAATAGTCACCTGAAGGAAATTCAGCGATCCTGTTGAGTGCTTGGTGCATGTTTTTACGACAGGCATTCACAGGGTCCTCAATCAGGTTTGCGAGGGGACCCACAAGGTTACATTTCAAAAAGGCATCTCTGTGTGAACAAACATTAATATATACTGAATATTTTTGAAAACCAAATGTCAAAAATCACGTGTGTTGCAGGTTTTTCAGTGTTTGGTTTAAAAATATCACCTCCATCTTTGTGATATTAAATATTACATTTTCAAAGTATCTAAGATTATATCAAATATTCTTTGGGCAAAAAAGACAATCTTTTACTTTACATTTTTGAAAGCATCAAGAGAGTGTTGTTAAAAACCTCCCCAAAAATACAGTAAAAACTGTTTTTGCTATTTAAAAGCACCATTTTTCTTTTTAATATTTTTACATTTAATTTATTCCTGCAATGATAAAGCTGAATTTTCAGCATCATTACGCCATTATTTCACATTATATAATATAATTTGAATGCATCCGTGTTGGATAAAAGTATTCATCTTTAAAAAAACATTTCAACTTTAGTGTAATTATATTTTCAGCTTGCATATTTTATTTTTATAAAACAAATCATAAAATATAAATATTACAAATATATGCATATAAATATTGCAAGTGTATTTTATAAATATACTTTTAGATTTATAAAACAAACATGAAAAATATAATGTAAATATACCTAAATAAATATATTCCTTTTTGTTGAGCATTGTTAATTTTTAACTAACTCCACATACTGTCAATATACTCAATATGTGAAATATACTGACGTAATTTGACATAAATAACACATAGCCTACTATGCGGGGCCAAGCACATTCAGATGCCAAAAGCTTACACAAACTAAAACTGTCAGCCCTTGATTTCTTGCACGACTCACCTTCCCAAGCTGTGTGAAGCAAGCACATAAAGCACTTCAGTGGTTTTGACCCTGACTAAGTCATCTTTATCTTGCAGCAAAACTTTAAGTCGTTCCATACACCCTTTGAGGAACAGAAAGAAACAGTTTGACTGTAAAAACAAAGACTGTGAAAGATTCAGCATTTATTTGTTTTTTAGGATGGACAATAGGGATTCTTAAAGAGATAGTTCACCCAAAAATGAAAATTAACTGTCATTAATTACTCACCCTCATGTTCTTCAGGACACAAATTAAGATATTTTTGATGAAATTTTGATGAAACCCTCCCATAAACAGCAAGGGGACTGCCACGATCAAGGCACAGAAGCGTATAGCAAGGGACAATGGTAAAATAGTCCATGCGACATTAGGGGTTCAACCTTAAATTTACAAAGCTACGAGAATACTGTGCGCAAAGAAAACAAAAATAACAACTTTATTCAACAATTCTTCGCCTCATCTAGTCTCCTCCTGCGACGCGCCACCATTGTGGAGAGAGTGTCACAAGTTACAACGCATGCACTTGTAATTCAGATTACAGCACTTCTCATTTTATAAGAGATAAGTCACTGACTTTTTTGCGACAGTTGGGATTCAGCTTACGGTACTTCTCATTCATTCCTATGGTATCCGTAAAAGGCGACTGAGTGTCGTACAACTCTGACTGAAATTCAATGACGTCAAGGCTGTAATGTAATGTTATTACGGCACACATGATCCAAGTTAGCTGTTAAGCTTTCTCCAATAGTAAGTAATACAGACCCTCTCCTCTCCCTATAATAAGACGACCATCTCTGAGTCGACGCATTGTTTACATGAACTGGGAGCAAGCACATGCATTGTGATACTCTCTCCACAATGACAGCGCATCGCAGATTTCATCAAAAATATCTTAATTTGTGTTCGGAAGATGAACAAAGGTCTTACGGGTTTAGATTGACATGAGGGTGAGTACCTAATGACGGAATTTCAATTTTTGGGCGAACTATCCCTTTAAGAATGAGTTTACCACTGAGAATGGCTTCATAGGCCCGCTCATGGTCGTGGACGAGCTCGCAGAGTGCAGCGAGCGCCCTCTGCCGGGTAAACAGCTCCGCGTCCTGCAGCTCCAGCATCAGCTTCGGGATCGCCCAGCTACCGAAAGCCACCGGCGCCTGTGTGGGGTCAATGTGCGGCGGCGGCTGCTCGGATGTTTGCGGACTTGCCATCTTCTTCGTTAGAGTGCTTACTGTGCTTCAGATGTGATTCCATTATGTATTTACATATTGAAAAGTTAGTTATTTTACTGACCGAGTTCAAGTTTGTAGGATTTTTGAGGGTTCAACACGTCATTTTATATTCTAAATGTGAATAAGTATTCCTAATACATTTGCATGAGCATTTAAAATCAGAATTTGCAGACCTACAAATTATTAAAAACAATAATACCTTATCCGCTGATTTGTTTAGTCTGCTGCTTGCAATTATTTCCGTATATAGTTCGGTTGTTATGGTAACTACGGAACTAACGCAACGCCGCTCTCGGGCAGAGACGTAAACTCCGTAACCCTTCAACAGCAAGTCAGATAATTAATCAACGCATAAAAATATGAAAATATTCAGTGTTAAAGTCCTCTCTCACTTTTGTGGGAAAAAAACACCTTTTGGCTTCAATGAACATTCTAAAGAGGATGAAAGTTTGACTACATTTCACATTCATAACTGCTAATTTACTAATAAAGCCACCATTTGTCTATGTTTTTTTTTTTACTGAAGTAAGGCTGTACATAGACAGTATAAGAAATTATTTCAAAAAAGTTATAGGCAATTTAAAATAGTTATAAAAGCTGCATAATGAATGTTTTAAACATATGTATTTATTTCTTAATGTATTTATTCTCTCCTATTTTCTCTACTTTCCCCCTTTTTATGTTTTATTTTTATATGCATATAATTGTATATTGGTGAATATTTGCATTTGAATGAAAGGCCATGTATGTTAATGTTTACTCAATTAATAAAAGCAAGAGAGATAATACTTCATCGGGTATGTTCATTTTAATATCTTCATTTAAAATGTATGTAAACCATGCAAATCAGTAAGATGGATCAAACGCATTTCAAATGAACAAGCTGCACAAAGTTTCTGCTCCAAAAATATTAAAACCCACATCGATCCATATTTCTCCTGTCTGCTCAATTGTCATGGTCTCTCATGGCTGTTGTGTGTCTAGTTTCTGTAGCCGTATAATTGAACATGAAGGTCAATGAGTTGTCTGAGGAAGCCTCTGTTGGGAAAGACGCCTCTTCCCTCTTTTACTTTCTGGACTGCCTCCACCAGCGTCATGTTTTGTTTCAGCATCAGATATGCCAAAACTACAGTTGCTGATCGACTCACTCCGACATGACAGTGAACCAGGATTTTGCCTTCAATTAGAAGATAGAGTTTAATGACTCTCAGCTGCAGGAAGGAAGACTGGGTTCGTTTTTGGACACATGCGTAGCCTACCTCTCTCTTTCAGTGCTGTATGTATAAATTCAGCAGCTTTGTTAAAGTTGACACTCATGTCATATGTGGTTGAATCGTGTGCATCTATGCCCATGTATGTGATGCCCATGCCATCATAGATCTCGCCACCACGTCTGGAGCTGTGGGCGCAGTTCAGCACGTGAGTGAAGCGATGCCTTCTTATCTCTGAACAGTTTTCAGCTATATCCCTAAACAAAGAGAAAATGCATCACACGGCATTATTATTGAACATACAGGTTATAAAATGTCAGCAGAAGACTTGTTTTGCAGGCATTTCAGGTGCTTATTAGTAGTCTAGATGCTGTTCTTGTTAGTAGAACTGACTGCGTTGTTTACATATCAAAATTTTGAAGTGATTGATGATCTAAAATATTCTTTGGGTCGAAAAGACTTGTTAGTTATTAGCAAAGTCCCTTTCAATATATATAATATTTCTATAGTCTTGTTACTAGTAGAGAAACAGTTCCCTCTTGTGTTCAACAATATGAACTACCTTAGCAGCAACTCGTTTAGCAAATAACTACGTAACTTTACTGATAAGCATAAAAAAATTCGTTTTGTACACAAAATGTGTAATTTTTACGCATATGTAAGCTATAATTATGACTTAATTATGAAAGAACTGCAGTGTGCTTACATGTTGCCGATGTAGAGATTGGGCCAGACTTCATCTGCGTTACTGATGATGGCTTTTCCAGAGATCAGAAGACGTTCAACCTCCATCACCGCTAAACCGGGAGAAGTGAAGTCCACCACCGGTTGAGTTGAACGTGAGGGACCGTCGGGATACTTCGACCTGTAAGACATTGTAAACGGGCATTTGGTGTCCACTGCTTTTGGTAATATCAGTCTCACGAAGTTGTTTCGATTGATTTAAGTGAACGACACCATATCAGGACCGTCTGTCAAAGTTATTCAGCCCATCATAGTGTGCGTGAATAAAAGCCGTGTTTTGGATGCCAGTGCAGGGGTTATTTTAGGAACAGTCTCTCTGCGCGTTCACAGCGGATCAGTTACACATGCAATATAACGATAATATATACTGGGATCTGCTCGATGATTTACAGACAGTTCGCTTTAATCTACAGCTCATTTCTCACCGGCTTATCCTTTTGTTGATAATACAGCATAAATAACACTTTTAACGCGATGCAGGAAAGATATAACTGTAAATTTGACATGAATTAGTGAAGTATGATTGTTTCTAGGTTGTCAGTTAGGTATTGGCCACTTTAAAAATATAAATATATTAATATACTTAATGTCAGTAATATAAAGTAAAATTGTGAAAATTCTCATTGACTTACATTTTTAAAACCTTCACCTTTCAAAATTATGGCGTTATTGTAATATTTGAATCTATAACTACATTGTGCACGTTATCTGTATAATGTTAAAATTAGTGAGAGTAATTTCTCATGGACTGTATCACATTACATTTATTTAAACCACTTCAAAATTTAAATTGTTGCGTTATTTAGAATCTACATACTGAATCACTGTCTATTCATCATTATCCGTTATTATATGTCTGTAAAGATTGTAAGCTTACAGTCGGTCCTCTACATACATTTTTAAATTTGCTAAGTGTGCGTTCATAGTAGCTGATTCATTAGTTTACGACAAACATTTTTATATAATCTACTCCAGGTACATAGCTTAGATTCTTTGGATTAAAGTTCACGGTAGCATACATGTTCCGTTGAAACCGTTCCAGTTACTGGATTGTTATTGGTCCTCTTACATACATTTATTTAAATACTGAATTGTGATTGGGCTTCTTATTCACATTATTTACATACTGCATTCTGATTGGCCTTCCAGTTCCGTAAGCAGCAAGTGGAACTCGGTGAAACGGTAAAGATGCGGTCACGTTAACGAAGGTCCGCTGTCTATTGATGTTTACCAACTCACAAAGAAAAAAATCACTTTAAAACCAAACTGCTTTCTGCTGGTCACCGCTACAAACATGTCTGAAACTTTCGCCCGCGAAAATTCACCTCACAATACCAAATGTGACCGTAGAGCTAAATTTCATTTACACAAAACCAAAGCATAAATCTTTTATAACTTGCTATTTCTTTCATAAATTGCAAGTCTAATTGTTTGTGTTGAGCATATTAGGATTCAACAATAAATGAAAACTTAATTGATAAGTACATCTTTTTTTCCTGTTCTTTATTGGAAAGGACTGAGTATCTTGTGGTTTTCAAATGGGCTATTACAGTGAAGCTATTAATAAATGTAAATAAAAATAATATATTGTCTACAGAAATATATATCGTGAGCTGATGACACAATCTTTTGAATTGAATGTCTTGATTTTTAATATGAGTTGACCTTTATTCAGTCCTACAATATGATAGAGAAACAGTCCCGCTTGTGTTCAAAAACATGCATTACATGGGACTTCAGCAGGCAGGGTTTTGGTCCTTACTTGGGATTTGTGTTTTCAATATATTCGTTATACAAATATACTTTTCTTTTTTCTGTAAAGATTAATCTAATAAACAATTTCAGGTATACATCAGAGAAAATTTACAGAAAGAGAGAGAGAAAACACATACAGTAAAGAGAAACATGGAATCCGAGACTTCATGCAGAGCTCAGTTGATTTGCAGTTTTTTTGTATTTGAGATAATTCTCTGTTGTGGTATGAAAAAGCACCTGCTGATATTATGGCACTGTTTTCCTGGTTACAAAACAGACATCAAATCCGTGTGGTAGGAGGAAGTCCTGTTGAACGGTCCATGATGTTAGTGACTTTGGTGCAAAGTATTAAATCTAGTGAAGTTAAAGGGAAATTTATTCCATGGAGAAGTGCTGATGTTCTGGCCATAATCCGCATTCCTATTCCAGTCCTTCAGATATAAACTGTACATTGAAAAATGTCTTTTTCAAAAAAAGGCCTCCTGTTTGACTGTATACAGGCCCGCAGATGGCTTGTTAGAAGCAAGTGGTACCGAAGGTTTGTCAACTTTTAATAGTATACTAGCATGAAGATGGTCTCACATCCACAAAACGCCATTTCTTAATTTAAGGGGTCTTTAAAATCCAGATGAGGCTTGGAAAAAGAGTAAGGAGACATGAACTATGGATCCAGTTGAAGCGTGAGAGTTGGTCTGAGGTCCATCCATGATGTGGGTTTGTAAAACTCAGTTTGGACAAGACAGAACCGTGATCGGAATCAAAAAACTGGCGTGTGTAATCAGTTAAGGTCACGTCACATTTACTGTTAGGAAATTTTGCCAGCGAAATCCAATCATTTCAATAGGAATCTCCAAGATTGGGAATTTTCTGTAATGGCAACGTGTCACATTAATCAACAGAAAGCTGCTTGGTTTGAAAGTGACTTGTGTGAGCAGTGTATCGTGCATTGCATGCATTGGAGAATGGACCTTTTGTGATGCTGAAATTTGGCTAACTTGGCTAATTTACATGAGGAAGGTGACTGAATGAAACTGGTGATAAAACTAATACACAATACAACAGAAAATTGGTGAAATTAAATGGAGTGAGTTACAAAAAAACTGACATTTTATTTATAAATCAAGATATTTTACAATAAAATCAATAATGTATTGGTGTAATAGCAGTGCTGAACGACATTCCAAGTGCAAAAAGTCCCGATCTTGAAAAGATGTGCTACCAAAAACCCATGGAAGTATTAAAATGTGGTTGAATTAGCTCTGTTTTATCCTTTCAGTCTGCCTAGACTCAAGAAAAAAAAACGAAAGTCTTAAGATAGTATTATGCAATGAGATTTATGTTTAATTCTGAGCAGATGTCAGACTACCGCAGCTTTTTGCTGGATGGCAGAAGGCTGGTTTGAGTATGGCACTGCAATGATTAGGACATTTTGCTCCTGTATTTCAACTAATACATTACCATCAGTAGGGTACACGACCCCAAAACACCACAAAGTTAATGCTGGCAAATTAACTGGCAACTGTGAAAAATCCTAATCTGTTATCATGAGAAGATATCATACAAAAAGAACAACCAGAACCATCATAATCAATCCACCCTGTTATTAGAAAGCCTTTTTCTCAAGGCGGTCCAAGAGGGCCTGGATCTTCTGGACGGCCTCTTTGCGAGCCTGTCGAACGATGTCCTGCCCATTGGTCTCCACAGAGTCTAACTCCAGCAGCTCTTTTGTCAAAAGTTCCTCCAGGTACCGGTAGCTCTTGTCCGTCTTTTTCCCTACAAACTCATCCACGTCCTCTTGGAAGAGCTGAACTCTGGCCAGAACCTGCTGAACTCGAGCCAGGCTGGTATTATCGCTTAATGGGGCTGGAGTGGACGACCCTTGGCGAGAAGACATTGGAGGTTGTTCATTCTGGGCTGGTTTGGGCTCGGGTCCTCCACATCCGGAGGGAGCCTTGTTGTAGATTTGAGGCGAAGCGCTGAACTGGGCAGCTTTGGGCGGAGGTGGAGTTGGGTTTGGAGTGCTGGCTCGGTGTTTGGAGCCTGGAGGCTGGTTTCGAGGGTGCATATGAGGCTGACTGTGATATGGTGGATCCTAAGAGAGAGATATTCATTTAGATAATAAAAAAGCTCTAAATATTACACAATATACCAATTCCAGTTAAATCTAAAGTATACTTGGTTTTTACACGTAAGCTAAAGTATGTTTGTAACGGAGGCTAGCGAGTAGGTGCTGTGCAAGTAAAACCTCACTCCCCTGATCTCAAGAGACGCACTAGCGACTGACGCGAGTGGCTGCAGCCATTTAGCCTCCTTGTTAGCGCATCCGCCTCCCATGCGGGAGATCAGGGATCAAGACCCGAGATAGATTGTTCTATCTGTTCATACTCTATTTGCTATTGATGAGAGAAACAAAGCTTTTCAAAGCTCTAATTCAAATGATTCGTAAAATTATTTACTGCTTTAAAGAACTTGAATTTTTTTTTTTTTTATCAAACCAATTGCAAATGTTTTCATGAAAGTGTAATGTATTAAATGTAATCTGCAAATAATTAAATACAATTGCAGCCCCGTCCACATGAAGACGCGTTTAGCTGTATATGTAAACATTTTGTATCGTATCGGCTTTTCGTCCAGACGGATCCGGTGTTTTGGGAGCGTGAAACCGCTTTTTTTTTTTTTTAACCGGGTCCCAGAGTGCATAAATCTAAAAAACGACAACATTTTTTTTGTGTGCACAGCCAATCTGTATATTTTATGAAACGATGATGTCATCACCCCGCGTCTCGACCCTAGACAGACACCGCTACGTCATGTAACAGCAACAACAACATGAACAAGCACTGAACGATTGTCTTTTTATTAACTAATATTAACACAGATTCATAAATGTATTGTTCCATGTTCGTTTGTATAAAGCGCACAAGGTTTATGCGCATGCTCCAAGTCTTCTTCTCCGTTTTTAGTGTATCTGTGGTAGAATTACAGTGCCACATACTGGACTGGCATGCATACTACATCGTTTTGTGTCACTTTCGTGGTTTTGTGTGTACGCAGATATTTCTTGAGACGAGGGGGGAAAGAAAAAAGTTGGATAGGGAAAGCTCTGGCTTCATGTGGATATGGCCTAAATATGAAGGTTCTGTAAAATTGGTGATTTATTAATTTGTAGTTTTTTTGTGTTATTATGCAGAGCTTGGCAAAGTCAATCAGAAAAAAATAAGCAGCGTTTTCCTTTTAGCATTATACATGCATAAATATTCAAATTCATTAATAAAAAATGTATAAAACTGACCCGAATACACTCGTTCATGGGTTCACCAAATCAACTGCACCTGGTGGCAAATCCTCGGATTTTTGAAACCAAGGTTCAAATATGATGTAACAAAGCCATTAACATTTTTAATCACTCAGTCATGACTACTGGAGAGAAATAATACAGACACTGAACAAAGATGAAACTTTCTAGAGCGCGTGTGTCGAGTGCCTGTGTTTGTGCATGCTATCAAATTAAGTATACTTTAAAAGGCTATGCGTTCAGCTGCACGTATATGCTAGTGTTCACGTCAAAAATGAAGTAGGCTATACTTTGGGCTTTATAATTAGATAATTCAATTGGATTTTTTTCATCAACTGAAGTATGAGATTAAGATTCTATTAATTTTGATTAACTTTGATTTCTTGCAAGAACCGGACAAACACTTTTAAAATGATGAATATGCAACTGTCCATGTTTGAGAGTTGAAAACAGGAAATCCGAGCATTGTGATGTACAGTAACATGTTCTGATAGTGGGAGAGTTGAGCTGTGTTATGTAATCAGCTTTAGGAGGTTACATGATGTGGACCCAGCAGACTCTTAACTGTTAAATAAGCCTTCCCACTGCGTGTTTGCCAAAGTGCCAGTCAGAACGTTTACTTGCACTTTAGAAGTTCAATATCTGGCGGACTGATGCAATATTTTGTCTTCATTAAATGTCATGTAAATGTTTTACTCTAAAATTGAAGTAACAAATCCAGATTTATTTTGGCCTCACCATGGCCTCGGTGTTGTACACTTGCTCTGAAATACATGGGTGACACAACGTGTATTAATCCTTCAGTATTCAAATACACTGTCATGTACACTAGGACAACTCAACAACATAAAAACTCACTTTAGCTTGATTGTAAAACATTTCAATCTAAAATTGAAACCTGTAATGATCATTTAACCATAATCTTTACAGTAGTAGTCAAAAATGATCACTCATTATAAATTATCAGTCATTATTTACATGGAGTCCAGTATGGTGACAAATTAAGTCTTCCCTCAAAATCAGGTCTCATTAGGACCCCAATTTATCACATTGGCTTAAATTACTTTCAATGGTTACTCTTTAGTGCCTGATTCCAGTTCCTACCAAATCATGTAATTAAAATCAATGTTGTTTAACCTCATATAACAACCATTAATTTCTGTTTTCGTTTGCTTATGAACTAGCAAAGCATACAGAAACCTGATTAGCCTGATAGCTTAATTTATACATTACGTTCACAATAATCTATCATGTAATTACGTGCTAAATTAAGTTTCAAATATCCAAATATTACAGTTGCAAATAAGAACCATGTAATGATGTTTGATTATTCGCTTACTAGTAATTAACAGTTGATCATATTACGTTATGAAATTACATTATGTCTAATTTGCTTTATTATGCCTATATAGTAACAGTATATAGTTGCTTAGAAACAACAAAGAAAAGATTTTCTCCAAAGGTCAGAAGATGATGCTTCGGTTTTATTTTACTTATTTGTATTTTCCCAATTCCAATCAACTTAAAGAAAAAGCATTAAAACTTAACTTTTATACCACTTACATAATGATCATTATTACAAGCTTGTAAAATATCACAAATACCTTGTGCTCATATGGAGGCGGTGCAGGTCCTTGCCAGGGTGGAGGGTGAGGTGGCCGTACATGGTTATAGTGGCCATGGGGTGTCTGGGTATTGGACGGCCATTGCTGTTGGGGCGTTGTGTGCCCGTACCCTCCAGACTGGGACCAGGCCTCGTGCTGGGGTCTCGAGAGCATGGGCTGCTGGTTGGGATAGGGAGCATTCGGAGGGCATCCTTCTCCATAGTGTGGGTACGATGCTGCTGGGTAGCCAGGGGCCTAACAGGAGAAAAGGAGGAAGTGATAAAAAAGAAGAAGAATCCTGTGGAAGTTAAATATCTCGTAAAATATCAGATAATATGACAATGTTAGTTCAGATGTCATGATGTCAAAATATCATGTGGTGCAACTCCCAAATTTGTTGCTATAAATCTAACTTAACTAAAAAACTATATTTAATAATTTAAATAGTGATATATATATATATACACACACACGCACTGAATTAGCTTTTATTTTTTATGTTACTAATTGTGCTTTCTTTTTTATTACTTTTTTAATATTCCTATTTATCTTTAATTTATTTCTATTTTAGTTTCCATTTCCAAGAGTTTTTGCATTTCATTTTTATATTTTATTTACATTTTTGAGCTTTATTTTAATTATGAAAAATATTTTAGTTAACAATAGCAAAACTGTTACACATGTATTCAAAGTTTAAGAAAAAAAAGTATGCTTACTACTTTTTACTTAATTGTTACGCCACGTAACATTTATCATTAATGTTTTGTTTTTTGAAATTAGCTTTTTTAGAAGCACATGAAACCAACAATTGAAGGATACAAAGAATACATTACTAAGTACTTGGCACGTAGATTTTTCCTTTACTTTACTATGGACACTCTTATTCACCAATGTTCCAAAAATGTAACATTCTTGTATTATGTTTACATGTAACTGAATTTACCCCTTGGCAGTGAGGTACAGGGTAGGGGGGAGGAGCCGAACCCCCCGCATTTTGCTCAGGGCAGGTCTGGCTGTGATACTGAGGTTGTCTTGAAGGAACTTGGTCACTGCAGTAGAAGGGGTTGGAGGGATGTAGCATACTCGTGGAGTACTGTCCTGGATTGTACACCCCATTGGGATAGGCTGACATTGCCTGAAAAGGGCACAGCAGAGTGAAGCGGGGTAAGTCTGCTGTGTATTTGACTGACAAAGGGCGTTACATAAGCCTGAAATGTCTGTAGTACCTGGGGATTGTATGACGCCTGTCCGTTTACTTCTGTTCCAGGAGGGTACGTGTTGCCATAAGTTCCTGCTGTGTGCGACTGGGGATACCAATAATTTGAGTAGCCGGGATACTGAGATTCCTGAAATAAAAAGTCCATGCAGAGACGGTTACAGTCTATAAACATAGTAGGGGTTGCACAGACTAATCGACTAGTCGACTTCAGTGCTCTGCCATGATGCTTTAAGCTTGAAGTCGACTAGTCGCTGGTCCTATAGAGGGCGCAATAGGATAATAAATCCACATTTACGCTCCGTTTCCAAACAGTGAAAATGACAAACTAATTCATACTCTGAAAGTGCTCCACAAGACATGTGTGATTATATTACTAGATGCTCAAAATTGAACGGCAGAATGCAGGTTTTAAACAGCTTATTGTTCAGGTAAGTTAATCACTTTCTAATCTAATGCGCTGCTGCACTGTAACGCACACACATAGCTACAGACAGTAGCGCGTACAATACATCACGCGCAGATCTCACGCACAGAATCATTCAGCGCGAAAATGTATTGTCAACACTGTTCTGTGATTAAATAAAAAAAATCTCAATAAAATAGCTTAGAAACTGAAAAGTTCAAGCATATATTTCTTAATAACTAAATCCCACAGCTTCACTACTAGTAGAGAGACGCTGCAGGTAGAATTAATTCACACGCAACCGCTCTCACTAATGCGTTCATTCATATGAATGTAATCTTTACTGTACTAATTATCTGTATCTGATTTAGAACGAGCAGTAATCTGTGAGAAATATAACGACCCAAAGACTAAAGAATGATAAAAATAAGCTGTTATAGGTGCAATAGTCATGTGGGCAGCGCTGTGTCATATGCCATAGCTGTGCACAAGATGTTTGTTACAGCTCCAGACTTATTTGTTAATTAATGACGTCATCAGCGACTAGTCAACTTTGACTCGACTTTCATCACATTAAAGTCGACTTTAAAAAAAAAATCAGAAGTTGTTCAACCCCTAATACATAGATATATCTATCTATAAAGATACAGTGAGGAAAAAAATTATTTGATCCCCTGCTGATTTTGTATGTTTTCTTTCCCTCACAACCAAAAACACACTTCTTGTGTGAACGCATTTGTCCCTCTACTCTTTGCAGATCCTCTCTAAGTCATTAAGGTTTCGAGGCTGACGTTTGGCAACTCGAACCTTCAGCTCCCTCCACAGATTTTCTATGGGATTAAGGTCTGGAGACTGGCTAGGCAACTCCAGGTCCTCAATGTGCATCTTCTTGAGCCACTCCTTTGTTGCCTTGGCCGTGTGTTTTGGGTCATTGTCATGCTGGAATACCCATCCACGACCCATTTTCAATGCCCTGGCTGGCTTCAATGCCCTGGTCCTGACGGTACATGGCCCGTCCATCGTCCCTTTGATGCGATGCAGTTGTCCTGTCCCCTTAGCAGAAAAACACCCCCAAAGCATAATGTTTTTACCTCCATGTTTGACGGTGGGGATAGTGTTCTTGGGGTCATAGGCAGCATTTCTCCTCCAAAACGGCAAGTTGAGTTGATGCCAAAGAGCTGGATTTTGGTCTCATCTGACCACAACTCAGTTCTTCAGTTTCTTTCACTCAGTTATCCTCTGAACAGGGGCGTAGAATTAGGGGGAGGGACACAAGGGACGTGTCCCTACCAATATCAGCGACTACCAAACTGTCCCTAGCAATAATTTTTATTAAAAAATGTATATATATTTTTGTAATGTCAGACGCATCTGAAAGGTCATACCATTGGCATATACCTAAGAAGTTAAAGTAAATACGTTAGAAAACTGCACGCTTTCAAGGACGCACGTTTAATACATGGGAGGAATCAGGCACGCAGATGGCACTGGGGACAGGGGGGGACATGACCCCCCCAGATTCATAAGTGACCCGATCTATCCCCCTCACTGTCTCTACGAAAGGCAACATCGGTAAACATGCTCCTTAAACACTAAGAAAAACGCTTTTGACCGCAGAGTCTGACCGAATCCCAAAACAAACTTATAGCCAATCAGCAGTAAGTGGGCATGTCTTGTACTGATAGAGAGAAGAGAGTGCTCTATTTCAGTGCACAGGACTGATATTAGCAGATCGACTGTAGATAGAGAGAGATGGCAGATAAAAAAGAGGAAAATATCAGAAACAAAACATTAAAAAGAAGGGTTACGATTAGGGGTGTGACCGATCCCATATTCAGGATCAGTATCGCTTCGATACTGACATTTTCTGCTGGATCGGGGTATCGGTCTGACGAGACCGTTCCAAATTCGATATTCTGCATAGCTAATATTGTGTTATTGTTAAGCCCACAAAAGCCACAGACACATTGTAAAAAAAAACACCATAAAGTTTTCGTGCACTATATTTCAAGTGTTCTGAAGCCGTTACATAGTTTAATGTGAGGTACAGATGAATATTGAAGTCAAGTTCACGTAAACACTTCTCTCCGCTGCAGCTGTCCTTCATCCTCCATTCAGCGTTCAAACTGCGTGCCGCGTTCGGTTACTAGAGTCAAGACGATAAACTCTCTCCACTGTTCCTATTATACTTGATCTGCAAATAAAGTTCAATGGTTTTGCATAAAAGGAATTTATCTAGCTAGAGTCTCGTGCTGTTTCTAAATCGTGTTCCTTTCTACCGGGTGTCTGTTAGATCACAATACTGTTGTAGAGAGCACTATGAGGGGTTCTTCACAAGCACAGTAACTGACATTTAAAACAGTTAAAAGAAAAGGCTCAATAAACTGTGGCACATATTTAATACACTACGCATTAATATCTCTTTCCTTTGTGCTTTGAACTTCTCTAAGCGGACTTAGAGAATTTTGCAACAATACAAGAGCAATGTATATAATTTTACATTTTAATTTTAGATTTAGTCCTACACTTATTCACTTTTATTTGTTCCCCAATAAATGTCTTCTTTTGCACTAATTTTACATTTTATAAAATTGTACACTCATGATTTTTCTAGAGTAACTTTTGCTACTGAATTATCCACTTACCTAGTTTATAAAAGTATTTTTGTCATAGATTATAATTACATATCCATTCATTTGTTGTTTTTCTTTACAGTAAAATTGTCTATATTTAGTAGATTGAGTGTAAAACACAAAAAGAGTGATGAGCAGGTCAACAATCACGGATATATAGAAATTCTACACTGATTTAAAAAAAACTGCCAGGTATCAGCAGATACTCAGAATTTTTGGTATCGGATCGGTATCGGTTCTGAAAAAGTGGTATCGAGCCAGCCCTAATCGTTACACCCCTAATTATTAGATCATGTTAACTAATTCAACTTTATTTTAAAGTGTTAGCAATTTATTGTGTAATAATTGTAATTAATTACATATGTGAGCCTGGAGCACAAAAGCAGTCATAAGCAGCATGGGTATATTTGTAGCAATAGCCAACAATACATTGTATGGGTCAAAATGATCCATTTTTCTTTTATGACAAAAATCATTAGGAATTAAGATCATGTTCCATTGAAGCTTAATTATTATTAGTAATATGCATTGCTAAGAACTTAATTTAGACAACTTTAAAGGTGATTTCCTCAATATTTAGATTTTTTTGCACCCTCAGATTGCAGATTTTCAAATAGTTGTGTCTCAGCCAAATATTATTCCATCATAACAAATCATACATCATTGGAAAGCTTATTTATTCAGCTTTCAGATGATGTACACATCTCAATTAAAAAAATGGACCCTTATGACTGTTTTGTGGTCCAGGGTCACATATGATTTTCAAAAGCTGAAGTGATTACATCTATTTATTTGTTAGAATATGTATAATTTAATATTTTAACTAATTGCAAAAGCTGAATAATCAATCAAAGTTTGATTAATTAATCAGTAAAATAATCGACGATTGGTCGATTAAGCGTTAGATTAATCGATTATCAAAATAATCGTTTGTTGCAGCCCTATATTAGACTCACATCGAATTTAAGTAAATGGTTAATTACCTACATATTTAAAAATTATATTACTTATTTATCACAAATGTGTCTCAACTGTTTTCCTTCTTGTTGTCAGATATTTATTAATATCAGGTAATTCTAAGGATATTATTCCCCATTTATTGTGCTATGAGTCCAATCGCAACCATGTTAACTCCCTCATACTATTTTTTTTTTATTATATAGGATTTTTAAGATAATTTGCCTCATTATAAGTAGGCCCTAGTAGTAACTATGGCAACACCAGAAAACAAATGGCTACATTTAACACGTGTTATGTGATGTTTTTTTCTGACAGAAAATAAAATTGAAAGTCATTTCAAAACCATGCTGCAAGGTAAATTCATTCATGATCTTCAGATTGGTCTGAATACATATTTGACACGTTATTTTATTATCTGATGATGTTGACCAATACTGAGTGATATACAAACGCACGTTTTACCCTTTGTCTTAATGAATGAGTGCTAACTGTTCATGCTCGGGCTCAAGCGGAAGTTATTCAGACTTACTGAGAACACAGTCGAGGTTTATCGACCCTATGTCCTTTTTAAGGCGTTTAAACCCAGGTTGCTTCAGCTGAGACTACTCAAGCTGTACATAAAATGCGTGCGTAACTCCGTTTGAGTCATCAATGACGCGGTGCGTTGTTTTTACGTTAAATGAGTGTTTCATTAACAGTCATACTTAATGGCGCTAACGTTAGTAAACAATACTGTCCATGCAAACCCGAGCGCGCTAGACAGAAAGCATGGGGTTTGCCTGATGATTTACTTACAAACCCCGCGGGCCATACTGTTTTGAGTCAGTTGCATACAGCTCGCTGTTTTGCCGTGTGAGGAAATGCCATTGCCGTGTCCGTGCTAATTTTTCCTAGCAGCCTCTATCAGTATCATACGACAAAAGACTCACCATGCCGTTGTTCCAGTTATTGTTGTCTGAGTTGTAGCTGGAAGGCCAGGATGACTTGGGATCAGACTGCATCTGCTGATGCATGATCCAAGCAGCCTCACCTCCGCTTCGGTCGCTGCCAACTGAGTCGAAAGCCATTCAAGACTAAACCACTGACTCTTTCCGTCCTAAGTTCACTTCTGCCAGTCACAGCTTGGTTTAGAATGAAAAGGGTCTTCTTAAAACCACCCTTTAATGGTTTGCCGCCACGTTTCACAAAATGCTGTAGCTACAGTGCGTCAAATGAATATATTTCCCATTTTGTCTGGCACGGCGCTGTCATTCAGCTCAACTCGCCGCCGACGCCACTTGACTGACAGCTTAACCGACCAATAGGAGACGAGCACTGCGGTGACGTCACTCTCATGTGACAACGGTAAAGTTTCTTGTAATGGGAAGTCCATTGCTGCGAATCGATTCTTTTCAAGAGATTCGTTTAGATGAGTCTTTTACATTAAAACGTAATAATTGATCATAGAGTTTTGATTGTAAATTCGTGTGCCACCGTTGGTTGTGTTCATAAAAAACATAAACAACTTATACCGTTAATATAATCTGAGTTGCTTCACTGTACGAAAAATCTGTATAAAAACGGATATTAAATTATGAGTACAATTTGTGTGAAGTTTACGGACATTTCCTCCAACACAAAACAATGCAAGGCATAATTCAAAATACGGGTAAACACCTGTGAAAAATCAACGCGGTACATTATGCTGTATGTTTACGGACTTGTCCAGTAAAATCCATTGACATCTACAGTATCATCTGAAAAACGTTCTACGGTTCAGTGAGGACGGTTTTTGTGAACCGGTTCATTGAAAAGATCCAACTCAAATGAACGATTCGTTCGCGTTATATAATCTGACCACTGATTATCAGTGAGTCTAACTAAAACACAGAGAAATGACGCTATTTAGCCGTCAGCCGGTAGTATAGTATAGTTTAAAAATTATTTAAATTTAAGCTTGGGACATTTGGAATAAGCGAGAGAGAGTTTAAAGGGTTAAAATGAACCGGAAGCACTTTCACAGTGTTACATCCTGTGGAAATAAGGATACACGTTTGAAATGGTCCATGGCTTGATACTTTACGTTTAAAAAAATCTCCCAAATGTCAGCGAAATGAATTACATGCCAGGGACCGCGAGCCTCATCGAGGACATTGATAGTAAGTTAACTGCGAAAGAATTAAAAGTATTTCAGTGAATTCACCCGCTGGGACACAGTTGGTGTTGTGTAATGATGTTCGCCTAGCATCTTTGAGCATTTATAAAAGTCACGTTGGTGCAACATGTTTAAGATAAAAATAGAAATCCTGTCTTGTTGGCTTTTGTTCCGCGAGATGAACTTGTTCGCATGAATAATAATCGCCTCATTGCAGATGTTCGTATGATCATATATAATTGATTCATGGGAAAATATTCAAGTTCATCAGTGACTGACGATGCTTTGATCTTCCCCTTGTTAGAGAAACACCTTGTCCTGCTTCGCGATGGAAGAACATTGATTGGGATCCTTAGAAGCATAGATCAGTTTGGTATGTATAGAAACCTGACGGTGTTAATGTGCAAGGAAATATTTTCATTTTAATGCAAGATATTCCACTGTTTGGTGTTGGGATGAAGGTCTCAATAAATAAAGTATAATTTGATGTGTAATAATAATGTGATGTGTAATTTACTAACTCTCATGTCAGTACAAACCTGTATGCAAAACAATGGGGAAAACAATTATTTATATATATATATATATATATATATATATATATATATAGCCTGTACAGTAAAGTCAATGATGTTTGGACCTCAGCGTTCTTCAAAATATATCTTGTGTTTCACGAAAAGAAAGTCATACACATGAACACATGAGGGAGAGTAAATGAGAAAAGGAAATGTCGTTTTTGGGTGAATTAAGCCCTTTTAGACCAGTAATAATGTGCAAAGGAAAATTTATTCTATTAAAATTTACCATTGTGTTTCAACAGTGAACTTGTTACATTAATTTTGTTTTTCCACAGCTAATTTAGTTTTGCATCAAACTGTTGAACGTATCCACGTTGGGAAGAAATTTGGTGACATACCTCGTGGGATATTTGTTGTCAGAGGAGAAAATGTCGTCTTGCTTGGAGAAGTAGTAAGTGCATGTTCATTCTGCAGGATTTTATGACTTTGTGTACGATGAAGCAACACGTCATGAAGGTAGCCAATCCTAAATCTTGCCACTACCCACTGAAATTTAACCTTGTGCTGTTTTTACCTGCCAGGATCTGGATAAAGAGTGTGATCAGATCCTCCAGAGAGTTTCCATCGAGGAAATCCTGGAGGAACAGCGGACAGAACAGCAAGCCAAGCAAGAGTCCGAGAGACTGAAGCTACAGGCGGTGAAAGAGCGAGGCTTATCGATCCCTAAAGCTGACACGTTAGATGATTTCTGAAACAACTTTGTTTAGTTCTTTTTGGATGATTTTATTTGTTTTATTGGATGGTTTTGTTTGATTTGAGACCACACTCGGTCCTGAAATCATTCTGTCCGATGATAGAGGAGTGAGTCTCACAAGATTGTGACTTCTAGATTTGGTTTCACTAGTTGCTGTAAAGTCATGTTTTGAGAATCGCCCTCCATCTTTGTTTCTTTTATGGCAGATGCCATAGTGAAATGAAGGATGGAGCACCAAACTGAAGCACTTGGCCTGTTGGCTTTCAGTTTAAACAACAATAATGGTATACAAGAAAATACGTTTATTTCAGTGTTCACTATGTTATGGATATGACGCTATGGTTATTAAGTTGGTATATTATGAAAAACACATGAAACAACACTGAAAATATTTTTGTTCTATTAAACCTATTTTATACCAATGAAAATCTACTTTTTATTAATTGTTTCACTCTACTTGCCTCTGAGAAATGATTAATCTCCAAAAGTATTTTTAGAAGCCAATCAACAAGGTTTTAAAATATTATAGTGTATTAACATCAGATGTTTGAATAGGACAATATTATAAAAAAATATATTATTATTTTGTAATCTTCCATATGTGACCCTGGACCAGAAAACCAGTCTTAAGTCGCTGGGGTTTATTTGTAGCAATAGCCAAAAATACATAGTATGGTTCAAACTTATCTATTTTTCTTTTATGCCAAAAATCATTAGGATATTAAGTAAAGATTATGTTCCATGAAGATAGTTAGTAAATTTCCTACCGTAAATGTCAAAACTTCATTTTAGAAGATCAAAATGAAGTTGAACTTCAAGTAATATGCATTGCTAAGAACTTAATTTGGACAACTTTAAAGGAGATTTTCTCAATATTTAGATTTGTTTGCACCCTCAGATTCAGATATTCAAATAGTTGTATCACAGCCATATATTATCCGATCCTATCAAACCTACACCAATGGAAAGCCTATTTATTCAGCTTTCAGATTATGTATAAATCTCAATTTCGAAAAATTGACACTTAAGACTGGTTTTGTGGTCCACGGTCACATATGGGTTTAGTATATGCTTGAACAGTGGCCCAGTTAGGATTTTCATGTGAAGCATGTCCTTGCATTAATCGGTAGCCAGGGGGTGATTTTGCCTTTGTTATATTTTGAGGCAATAGTTCTCAGAGACAAGGCCATCACAGATTAAAGCTTCTGTTAGACGCAAGCTAAAATGGCACGACGGTGTTTTCACATACTTAGAAGAGGGCCATTGCTATAGTGAATATATTTTAAAAAAAAATTATTACAGTGAGTCTTAATAATTTTGCCTACACATAATTTGGTATGTGTAACAGTTTTCACTTAGAAATTGCTTGTAATTGCTTTCAATTTGTTTGTCATCATGTTTGTAGTGTAGATCATTGTTTCTTGAGAATGTCAAATGTAGAGCATTGTTAAATTCCCTAAATTTCACTTGATTGGATTTAAAAGAGTCAATTATTAGTGGTAGTAGCTGGGCCTTTCCACCGAATGGGTGCATTTGCTTCCAAAACTATTAAAAATATATATTTTCTATATTTTTTTAAAGATTGAATCTAGTAATACACATATTTAACTATTCAAAATCTGTACTGGTCCATTTCAGGTAACTTTATAAAATAAAATTACACCATTTTTAAGTGGAAGATGGAAGCATTTTTCTCAATCCAAAACTAATGTCTTTTTAAAAATACGTCAACAAATTCCTTCATTTCCCCCTCAGGCAGATGTTTATTTAAGAAATTGTTGGTTTCATGGTAAAAAAAAATATATTTTTATCATAAAGAAATCACTAATTATCTAAACAAGGTGTATTATTCTAAAGTACAACAACATTTTTTTTTCATTTTAAAGGCGACTCAAACCTCAAGCTTATCAATTTTCTATGATGCAATTTATTAAACAATGAGATACATTATGGACCAAAGTAAATAAAATAAAATAGTGGTTTAACTTTATTTTTCAAAGAAAAAACTATTTAGTAACAGGAATGAAATGGGTAACAGGAAGGAGTATCCATTATATCAGAACACAGATTTGACTACACATATGAGGTATTAATGCCCGCATATAGTGAAAGTAGTGAGCTGACCTCACTGCTAAAAAAGGCCAAATCATGTTTCTATTTCAATCTAGTGGTCTGCAGAGGTTTTTGTTTAGGACGGGTCATTAAATAAGAAAAAATAATAAATATTAAAGTAAAACTGATATTAATAATAATAAACTTAACAAATAAAATATTTTGAGTTTTTCTGTGGATTTTGATTTCTTATAGCGCAGCTCACACTCAAATGAGTGTGAGCCATTAAATGAGTCTAATACATAATTGCCACAGGACAGAAATTTCAAGTACATTTTCTGTCATACTTGCAGGAATGTAATATAAAATGCTGGAACAACAATAGGTTTTCTCTGGCAAAAGCATTGTCTCAGTGTGGATAGAAGGCCAAAACTTTGAGAAAAATAAGCATTTTTAAATTTATCTAGATTAATATGAATGTAGCCTAATATTTACATTAATAAATCTGATGACACTACTCACTCCTGTTACTTTTACTCAGTGACTATATATAAATATAGGATATATGAGTAACAGGACTGAGAGTAACAGGATTGAGATGTTAGGATAAAATCAGCAAATACATATAATCTAGCCAGTACAAATCATGGAGTACTATAATGTACTATACTATAAGTACTATAATGGAGTACATGCTAATATTATGAGAATACTCAGCAAATTATAGCAATTCACCAAAGATTTGTAGTTTTAAAATAAACAAGTAGCATCTAAGAAATTATTTAGGGAACAGGACAGTACATTTATAATAACGCACCCAGCCACCGTTACAATATCATCAAATATACAGAAAAGAAAATAAGACCACATGCTTCCGATCATTTCAATGCCTTCAGAAGATCCAGATGTTGCAATACTCTGTTGAAAATGTGTCTTGTGGAATTGTACCAGTTTTTTAGAGAGGGGAATGTGTTAGGCCCGGTAACAGGACTGAGTGAAAACCCGGGGACACGACTAAAATGTGTCTTTTATCTAAAATATTATACATTTATTTTGAAATAAATGTATTTAAAGCACAGATGGGATATGGAGGTACACAAAAATGCAAAATAAAAATGTTTTCCGAAAGATTTTAAACATATTTCAAGTTAAAATGTAGCGTTAGACACTGGGGACATGTAAAGCTTTTTTAATTATATATTTTATATTTGCAGTTAGATTAATGTGCAGGACACTTTGCTTAATATTAAAATGTATTTTATAGTTAATTCGTATGCATGTTTGTGCCTATAATGTCCTGGGGACACAAATGTCACTCATTCGGTGGAATGGCCCAGCTAAAGTTTCAGAGAAAACTCAGAGTAGAATTTGAACCGGGTGAGGTGAAATTTATGGATTTCTTCTTCTTGAAATTTATTGGCGGTTGACAAACAACCAAATGGTGTATTTCCGCCACCAACTGGTATATGGAGTGTGGATCAAAATGACTTACTACCTGCCCCCTTTTTTATTTATTTTTAATTTCATTTTTTATATTCTCTCCCCCAAATGTGTTATTTTTAGGTACTGAAAATAAAGCTATAGCATTCATTTATCGAGTTATTTTGTAATATATATCTCAGTTTAAATTGCATTTTTATTTTTCCTAAATTTTGCATTAGAATCCTTCTTTCAGTTTCGTATTTCTGACAGTACAAAATAACATGTTCCACTGATTCTTCTTGCCCACAAAACTCACACCTTCCCGTATCATGTTTATCCATTTGATAAAGTGTACTATTTAATCTTGTGTGTCCAAATCTCATCCTTGATATTCAGT
This sequence comes from Ptychobarbus kaznakovi, assembly GCA_027422405.1. NCBI lineage: Eukaryota > Metazoa > Chordata > Actinopteri > Cypriniformes > Cyprinidae > Ptychobarbus > Ptychobarbus kaznakovi. Next base: position 5,807,046 of record CM049810.1, read on the forward strand.
GTTGGGGGTAACGCATTACAGGTAACGTGAGTTACATAATAATATTACTTTTTGCAAGTAACTAGTAAAGTAACGCTTTACTTTTTAATTTACTAGAAAATATCTGAGTTACTTTTTCAAAAAAGTAACGCCAGTTACTTCTTTCCATTTATTGACTGACAGTGCGCCGTGTGAACATGATCTTACTGTAGTTCTAATCTAGACTAAATGTGAATGTGCATTAATTCATCCCACTCGCAAAAAAACAGATTCAGTATTCATCAAAATGAATTAAAACAGTGAAATGCAAACTCAGAATATGACGCAAACCTGCAATAATTAAACATGTTAAACAACACAAATAAATCTAATCTCATTTTATTAACCAATGTGTTTGCTGCTGACGTTTGATGATCCAGTTCAACCATACTAATAAGCAAAAATTACTTTAGATAAACTAACAATTGTGCTTCATTGTTTTTTTATTGCTGAAGAGTGTTGAACTTCTTCTCCTGTATTCTTCTGTACAGACGTGATTTACTCTTCCTTCAGCCTGAGGTTTATTCATTACACTTTTTGGTGTGAAAGGCTTTTACATTTGCTATAAATAAAACTTCTTGTATTAAAAACAAACAATCAAGCCTGCTCATATTTAAAAAGTAACGCAAAAGTAATGTAACACATTACTTTCCATAAAAAGTAACTAAGTAACGTAATTAGTTACTTTTTTAGGGAGTAACGCAATATTGTAATGCATTACTTTTAAAAGTAACTTTCCTTATCCCATTGTTTTTGTCACATTTCCGTCAGTCTTTTCTTAATAATACTCTTGATTTCACTCTTACTTATATTAACAATTAAGTTAATGTCGTTGTTTTTTGCTTCTTTAGTCTGCAGTTTCAGTCCGGATTTCAGTATGTGCGCTGACACAAAACTTGATGCATTGGTTTTGGCACTATTTTCGCTAGTCAAAAATATACTAACTAACCGGTCAAATTTGTAATTTTTGTACAAAAAAAAATACGTTTTTCTTTGAATCGATTTATAAAAGCGATACCACAAATCGCATTTGTGTTTGTCTGAATATCATCAGTGATTAACTTGCCATTTATTGCCGAATCACAGCATTGTTGAAAGGCACATAGCTTAATTTTAGTTTATATACTTATCCTGTTTATAGTCTCTGCGTATGTCTTTTGGACTGCGCGCGAATGGATCTGTACATTCAAAGTCCTAATCAAAAGTTGCTCAATTAGCTCAAAATGAATGTAAATGTAATGTTGAGTAAAAATAGCCACGTTTGAATCAAAAACGGGTGTAATTATTTTCGTTTGTAATTTATTGGCCTTGACTTTTAATCCCGGGCTATCCCATTTTCTATTATTGCGGCCAGCGCCGACTGAATGAGTGGGAGCGGCATGAATGTGCTGCTTTCAAATATCCCTTTTAACATTTAAAACTTGACATCCATAAATATACATAGCCATGCGTATCTATATTACAATTATGCTTCTAATTCAATTAGTTCTCAAATGGACGTAATCAATTGTATCTTTAATATGACGTCAAAATACAGCTCAATTTTAAAGTCACAGCTGCATTTGAACAAATTGAGTTGTAGATATCGCCCCTTGTAATTGGAGATATCCAGACGCTTCATATTTAAAGTTAAATATATAATTACGGAATAACAAATATTTTTCAATGGAAAGATTATGACATGAAAATTTAGAGATATCAAGCGCTAAAGATACATCTCATATACTGTTATAACCGCATAATGAATGATATCGCATCCCTTATTTATGGATAGCAAATGTTAAAAGCATCGTTACGCCGTTCATTTGAATGCCGCTGTAAATAGGAATAACAAGGAAACTGAACGGATACATCTCATATACTGCCACATCCCTTCACATCGGCCCGTTTGAATGCCGCTGTAGCCGCTTGGGACCCAGCCAAAAATTACAACTGAAAGCAGAAACCCAGCCCTGCTTCGATTACGCACCGAGAGAGGGAGCACGCTGACAGTGACAGCGGCACTTCAACAGCTCATCTGCGATCGACCGTACGATACTTGATCCGTTTTCTGCCGTGCAGCCTCAGAGGATGTAGACCTCGGCCTGCTGTCTTTGGCATGTTCGTTTTAACGGGACTTGTCGCCAGTGGCTCGTTTGAACAGGCAATGCCTTCCTTACGCGTTTTGTTGCGCAAACTACAACAACCGCCCGCGTACGCCAGCGATTCGTTGTTTTACTTGTCTAGACGTGCGTTGATAGTTTAAAATGTCTAGGTTTTTGATTTAAACACTTTTGTACGGACGGAAAATAGCGTATTCGGCTGGGAGGAGCAATAACGAGCTCTATCTACTCTTCTGCTTCCACGGCAATATCACGGAGGGTTATTTTGATGGAGCTGGAGAATATTGTCGCAAACACGGTACTCCTGAAGGCAAGAGAGGGTGAGTACAGAAAACTACCACGAAAATGTGATTGACCGTGCTTGAATCTCACGTACTTTGCTCGATTTAACCGCCGCTCGTGCACCTATCGTGATGATGTAATCTCGAGCAGATGCTGTGTGGATTTTTCGTGTAACATTGTTTCAAACACCTCCAGCGGCGCTTTCATCTGTAACCGACCTCAGAACGCCAGCGCCATAGTGCTGTTACATTGTATCGTTTGACAGTTGGTACGTGTTACAGAGTCAAAACGAAGCAACACATCAGCCTCATACATCCATTTTACGCGTCGTGAGTTTTTAAAAACAAGACTACAAGCTATATTCGCTGCATGCTACGCTTTCACTGAGGTAGGCTACATAACGCGAGCTGTGTGTGAGGAAAGGGCAGATATGTTACAGCTGCCACCTTTTAACGCTCTTCCACACAAACACGCGCTGCTAGTTCATTTAAACGCGGTAGGAACCAGGTAAAACAGTCTGTAAGGTGATGTGAACGACGCTTGTCTTCGTTACCACCGATACCACAATAACCGCTACTTCCTTTGCTGGTGTTTTTGAAACATAAGGCCTTGTAAAACGACTATTATTCCGCTGTCCTGAAGTGTCGTCTGAAGCTTGATTTAGATTCAGATTGAGCCATAAGTAAACCAGAACCACAATACAAGCGTAGATAGATTATAGTTCGTGTTGTCTTTTTGTCAGACACTGAATGGCATTATCATAGGACAAATATGATATTGCATACAATAAAGCAAAGGTTTTAATTGGACATTTTTCCCACTGTGACATAATCAGTGTGAAAGTACATTTAGCTGTAAAAACGCTGTAAGTGTAAAGGTGTTCTCTTACATCATGGAAAATTATAATGCAGTCCTGGTGTGTTTGAGAAGGAAAGGCGAGAGATAGTATGTTCTTCGTATTAAGGTTGGTTGTACTACGGTTCTGTTGTTTTGATTTCAACAAACCTCTTTTAGAGATGGTGGCCTATTTTCTGTCTGTACATTTCAAAAGTAACAATATTCTATTCACAATTCACACTTGCTCAGAAAGTGAATCTGAAGTGAATAATCACATTTTTTGATCTACACAGACTAGAGTCATTCAGATTTTGCTTCTTGCAGTTTGTCATGATCTTGATCTCCAGCTATCTACATCTCTATGGGTCATTCAGCTTGCTTCTCGTGATCCTTCAGAGGTCAGTCTTGACATTGTTCAATGATTGCAAAATATGGAGCCGGTGAACTTGATTAGCCATAGCTTCCACAAATGTTTTGCACCGTTGGGGTCCATTAATTGCCCAAATTCTCCTGTGGCCTTGAGGCACAAGCTCATGTGTTCAGTTCCTGTGCTCTTTGTTGCCCTTAGCCTGGAGTTTACCATAAATGTCCAGCTTTTGACAAGTGTAAGATTTACAGTCTACCTCAATATGTTGATGAACAGTGAGCACTAGACAAGGCCAGTAACATTAGCTGCCTTCCTGGTCGCTGATGTAACTGAATAATGTAGATAATAAAAAAAAGAAAGAGAATTCATCAAAGAAGCTTGGTTTATTTTTATGTTCCTCACTTCCAAGAGTTTTTTTTAGGACAGCGGGTACAAGTTTCACAATGCTTTGTACAAATATTGAAAAAAGCCTTTTTACAAACATGTTTCAACATTTGATTGGATCGTCCTGCTTTTAAGTTGACATTTTTTTATTATTCAATAAGCTCTCTTATGGACTTGTTTAGTAAGGTTTTACCAGAAAAAGTTTTTGGATTTTTGTTTGGTTTTATTTTTACCCAACTCCGTTCTTGCTATGAAAATAGCCACAGTTGCTGACATGTCATTAAAAACTATACTACTACTAATACAAACATGTTTCTTGTCACGCTTCTGCTTTTCAAGTTTTGCACATCAGTGAACATCAGGAAATATGTCTTTTAAAGTGGTCTTGTTTATCGATGTGTGCAGGCCTATGTGTGTGAGAGAGAGCATTTGTTCAGTGAGGGTCTGCTTTGTTTGTTCTTCGTCCATGTGTGTCTGACTGTCCCCCAATTTGTTTAACGCGCTGTGTTTGGAGCAGAAAATGAGGCGCAAGGCATGCAGACTCTTGTCCAAATGTTCGACTAGCAGCAGATAACAGGAAAAGCAGAGTTTACAGGCCACACAGTCTGTTTACATGGCTGAAGTCACGCTTCCGAAATCATTGGAGAGTCCGGCCAGAGCCAGGCAGCCCCAAACTAAACAGAAAACCCATCTACGTCTGTTATGATAGTCTGCTTGGAGACTGAACATATTCAGACATAGACATCACGCTGGCATTGAGAAGGTAGGCCCTTGAGTGTAGTCTTAATGCGTTTTTGAATTTTGATTTCTTTGAGTATTTTCAGTTATTCATGTAGCCTGCTATAAAGCTAGTGATAGATCAGCTAACTTGAGCTTATAAGACATGATACGCTAAAGCACACTACAATTTGAAAGCCTGTTCCCGCCTCAGAGTGAAATATAAAATAGGTAATTGTGAGAGTTTACTAAAAGTAGTCGCAACTGTGACATACAAATTTACAAGTATGAGAGAGAGAGAACGATCTGAGTTTCTTGCAAATGCAACTTTTTCTTATTACCGTGAGAAATTCACTAATTCAATTCTATAATACAGAAGGCGTTTCACCTCAGAGTAGGATATTAAATGGGTAATTGTGACGAAGTTTACTAAAATAAATGGTTGCAACATTGACATACAAAGTCGCAGTTTTGAGATTTAAAGATCTGAATTTCTTGCAAATGCAACTTTGTTTCTTGTTACTGTGAGAAATACACTAATGCAAATTATATTACAGACGGCCATTCCACCTCAGAGACAAATATAAAATGGGTAATTGTGAGAAAGTTTACAAAAAGAAATAAATTAGCAACTGTGACATACAAAGTTGCAATTATGAGATAAATCTTAGTTTCTTGCAACTTTACTTCCTGTTACCCTGAGCTAGGGCTGCACGATAAATCGTAATGAAATCGCAATCACGATTAGACCGAAGCTGTGATTGTCATGCGTATCTTTCAGTGAAGCACGGTTCTGTTATCAGCAGTAAATCTCCATCCGAAGGCCAGAGGGTGCTCTCGCGCGGGAACTCCAAAAACACCCCGAAGAAACCCAGGAAATGCCAATCGCTGCAGCTGAATAAACAGAAGATTTAACTGCTTTCATTGATTCAACGTGATTAATAAACACACGAGTACGGCAATAGGCTTATATGGTTTATCTGAGAATTTTCATTATAATAAAGTATATTTATAATGCAATGCCTTTATCACAGCTTAGAATACTATGAAATGTTGTGTGCCTTATTCTGTGTAAGAAGCCACATCATCTCACAGAAGGATTTATTTCAAACACTCGACTGATGTTATGAAGTGAGTTTGGAGTAAAAACTTTATTAAATGTGGTATTTTCACATGCTTTCAGATAGAGCAGCATTTACTACACAGAGCTGTAGTTCACGGAGAAGCTACACAAACAGCTGTCATTATCGCGAACAATTGCTTAGATTTCATAATCGCGCAATAATATTGTCTGGGAAAAGTACACTAATGCAAACTATACTACGGAAGGCCTTTCCAACTCAGAGTAAAATATAAAATGGGAAATTGTGATAAAGTTTGCTAAACGGAAGTAGTCACAACTGTGAGATACATCATTGCAATTATGAGATATAAAGATATTTTACTTGCAAATGCAACTTTGTTTCCTGTTATTTTGAGAAATACACTATAATATTGAAGCCTGCTTCCACTTCAAATTAAAAAATGTTTAATTTTGAGAGATTACAAAAATAAACTTAAAGCTATGAGATAAAAAGTCGCAATTATGAGATATGAAGTTCTTGCAAATGCAACGCTGTTACTACAAGAAATATTCTCACAATTACAAGATGTAAAGTTGTAAATGTGGGAGGTTTCCATATTGTAGCGCCCCCTGTGGCAGCGCTCTGACACACATTGAAATGCATTGACACAAAACTGAGCAAGCGTTGCGGCATTTGTACTTACATGGAGTATGTTTCAAGCATGCTCACCCTTTCCTCCCACCACTAGTGACATAATTTCCTTCCTACTGTAAGCTGCTGCATCAGGTGAAGTGATCCAATGTTACAGTAAGTCCCAATGCACATGCATTATGCAGTTCTACAAGCCTAGTACATTTCCACAAGCGTGAGCTGTGAGAATTGTTTCGATTTATGAGGGAAGTTCATTCGCGAGAGGAGAAATATGAAGATGACATAAAGCAAACATATCAGTCCAGTTCAGGACCTCAGATATCTGGTGTCATTATCACAGACAGACAATACAGGCAGATAGGAGATTTAAAAAATGGCCTCGTTGTCTTCAGTCCAGGGTCAGCTCAGAGTAGGATGTAGAGTCAACATCAAATCAAATCCAACCTTCTTAAGTTTCTTGAATGGTGTTATTTCAAATCAATAGTTTGCTTTATAAGCTTTAATCAAATGTATTAACTTCCTCTGAAACAGCATTCTATTTCAACTGATGGTACTGGTGATGCTGGAAATGATTTAGACATTATTTTTCAAACTGGCTTCAATTTGGCTTCATTCTGTTATGGATTACCCACTTTTCACCATCCAACCTATTCCTTCCCTACATTTTTCTCATGAACATCTCATTTCTTATTTTATATAATTATTTAAAAGTTGAACTTTATGTGCCATTTGAAAAACTGAGATTCAAATAGTTAAAAAAAACAACTTAAACTAGTTTATTGTTGGATTACTATTCAATCATTTTGACCCATCCTGAATTTGTAGATTGTTGCATTATTAAGTCGACAGCATCAAGTGTACCATGGAACAATAACCGAGAACAGGCCTGTTTACCAGGACCTTAGGTCATTTTTTTTCTTTGGCAACCTCTCATGGAAGTAGCATTGTGTTGGTGTCTTTTCAAAGAATGAGTGACTGACTATGTCTGAGAAATGGTAGGGGTGAATTCCTAAGCAAGGCTGTAATCCGACCCTGGGCTCCTCTGACAACTTAGGCGATGTGGAGTGCACGTCGTAACCCATGACGATGGCGGACGAGGAGCTCTCCTTCCCATTCAAGAAGTCTGGAGCTGGCAGACCGCTCCGCTTCACTGGAAACTGTGCCATGTGAAATCCTGAAGAATAAACGTCATCCAGACCCATCTAAATGAAGACCGAGACAAAGGAGGAGGCTAAAGTACAGAGAGCGAAAAAAGACTGATAGTGAATGCAAGTCTGTGAAAGCAGGGAGAAAGAATTGAGAGAAAAATAAATACTGTGTCACATATAAAACGAGGATAATTTGAGCTGCTGCTTCAGCCAGATGTTAATAAGTTATGTCACTGCATTGAGGTATTGCATTCTTGTGTTGTTAATACACAGCTAAAAGGCATACTGTTGACACAGAATCGGTTCCTTACACAAATTTAGTTGTTGTTTCATAGGTGTTTTTTTTGCTAAAGTAAGCATTTCTATTAGTTATATTTTAATTTGTTGTTGCCTGTTTTCCTAACCTTGGTGTTCTAATGTTAAAACCGATAATACAATAGTATTTATAATAGATATATTTAAAATAAATTCCTGAATCTGAAATTAGTAGAGCATAGTGCTAGCAACACCAAGGTCATGGGATTGATTCTCAAGGAATGCCTAGTTCATCGCTTTGGACAAAACTGTCTTATCAAATATGGTTGCAAATCTCTAAATTAAACTTTATTACTAGCATTTAATTATAACTAGTTGGGATGGTTGATTATTTCTGTGAATCTGTTATTATTTGATTTTGAATTATTCGGTTTAAAACACTGATTCAAACACTCATTTTCATTATCACTCAGGACATTCACAGAAAACTCAGTATGCCAATTTTTTATATATTTTAGTTAAGAAATAGTACAAGTACTATGTATTGACACATTCGTGCATATACAGTAGCATAAATGAAAATGATCAACAATGTTTAGCTATTAATTCAGTGAAAAGCTAAATATACTTTATTTTAAATCAAGTTATTATTATTATTAAATGTAGATTTTGAGAACCCTCTACATATTGTACATATTTGTCAATTGCCACAGGGCTCAGTTCTTGGACCACTTCTCTTTTCTGTCTACATGGCTTCACTAGGTTCTGTCATTCATAAACATGGCTTTTCATATCACTGCTATGCTGATGACACTCAACTCTACCTCTCATTCAATCCTGATGATCTGACGATAGCTGCTCGCATCTCAGCATGTCTAGCGGACATTTCTAGCTGGATGAAGGACCATCACCTTCAACTAAACCTAGCTAAGACAGAACTGCTTGTGGTTTCAGCAAACCCATCGTTTCATCACAATTTCACCTTCCAATTAGGCTCATCAACCATAACTCCTTCAAAAACAGCCAGAAACCTTGGAGTTGTGATTGATGATAAGCTGAATTTCTCAGACCACATTACTAAAACTGCCCGGTCCTGTAGATTTGCATTATATAATATTAAGAAGATCAGGCCCTTTCTCTCGGAACATGCAACACAACTCCTTGTTCAGGCTCTTGTTCTGTCCAGACTTGACTATTGCAATGCTCTCTTGGCAGGTCTTCCAGCCAGTTCCATCAAACCTCTACAATTAATCCAAAACGCTGCTGCAAGATTAATCTTTAATGAGCCGAAAAGAACGCACGTCACACCTCTGTTCATCAATTTGCACTGGCTACCAATAGCTGCTCGCATTAAATTCAAGGCATTAATGTTTGCCTACAGAACCACCTCTGGCTCTGCACCCCTTTACCTAAATTCATTACTTCAGACTTATATGCCCTCTAGAAGCTTGCGTTCTGCAAGTGAACGACGCATTACTGTACCATCCCAAAGAGGCACAAAATCACTTTCACAGACTTTTTCATTAACTGTTCCCATCTGGTGGAATGACCTGCCTAACTCAATCCGAGCAGCTGAATCCTTACCCATCTTCAAGAAACGGCTAAAAACACATCTCTTCCATCTTTATTTGACCCTCTAACTCTAGCACTCTCTATTCTAATTTTATTTTATCTAATCTGTCTTCTTTTTATTTAAAAAAACACACAAACATTTGACCCTCTATCAATTGCATATTAATTCTCTAACTGCTAGCTTTTCTTGTAAAACCAACACTAAGTTTCCTTTTTCTATATTCTATATACTCGTTTTCTTAAAAAAAAAAGAAACTTCCTACGTGTACTGCGTTAGGCTAACCAAGACTTGTAATAGCACTTGCATGTTGTTGCTCTTTTGTTGGTTTTGATTGCTTTTATAATGTCCTCAATTGTAAGTCGCTTTGGATAAAAGCGTCTGCTAAATGACTAAATAAAATAAATAAATTAAATACATCCCATCAATATGATGTTCATACTGTATGACATACATATGAACATCATATTGATGGGATGTATTTCATTGACTGTCAATTGTATTTAATAGATTTTTCTAGCAGTGACTGCCACATTGGATGGATGTGCTGTGGCACCAGCAACACAAATATGTAGCAGAAGTGCTGAAGCTTGTGTTGGGCCGAGACTGATACGCGTGAAAATTGAATTTGACTCGTTGTAAATGGCCGGTTGCTTGTGAGCGGACCTCTGTTGCCTTAGCTCATGTCATTTCTGTCTGATCTAATTCCACACGGTCAATATCCATACTAACTTGTTGACTGACTTGTGGCGTTGGGTACATTTAGAGGTGGTCAATGGAAAGTTGTGTTTGGAGTCAGAATTTATGTTTTTAAGTCAAATGCGCATGTATTAAGAGAAGATGGCAAGGTGCTTGGAAATTATATGTGCATCTTAATATCTGGAAAAAATGTGTCGCTAAGATGTAAAGATTGAGCTGTCTGTTTTTTACATGACCTCTGCTGTCTAGGACGTGTCCTCCTCCAATAATCAGATATTGGCTTAATTGTCCACCCATATTGTTTAATATTATTAATGCTGCTCTTTTATGCACCACTTTATGGTTTTAGAATGACAAAAAGTACATCTTTGAAGTAATTTTTGGGATGTCTACTTCCGAGGTCTAACAGAGTTTGTCAGTGTCAAAATGTTTGAAGGCATGCTTTACTGTTTACAGAAACCAAACATGAATTTCAGCATGATGCAAGCAGCTAAACATTCATTTTTTATGTTTAACATTTAATTAATGTTAAATGACTTGTCAGTAATTTTCAGTGAGGCAAACGTTTTTTTGTAAATTTTTGCCTTTTTTAATTATGAGTTATGCCATTTCGAATCTAAAATGTAGTCTATTTTTAAAATTATTCATGTAATGTATTATTGAATGTGATGTGACAAGACAAGAAACATTAACAGGCATTTTTGACGTACGAGGCATTCGATTAAGAGTGAATGTGGGCTAATTATAAAATACAAATATCAATTGCAAACAGTTCTAATGGATTACTTCAATCACTTCTTGTTCTTTTACAGTGTTGTTTTTCTTTTTCTTTATTCCCTTAAGTCCCTTTAAAGTAGTTTCTATGTAGTATGAATGTGTGTCGTATGAATGTAATCCAGATGTACTACATTCGTCATGTTGTCATTGTCATCTGACCTACAGTACCAGCCAGTTGCGTCGCTTCGCTGCCAATCACGAATCCTTTCCCATGGCCTAATGGCATAGTAAAGTATCCATGGGACAAATCTCGCCAAAAATAGTAGGTGATCCTGAGACTTTTTGACTACTTTTTTATAAATACTATGAATCTGGACAATATTCAAGACATGGCTCTGTCTTTGCATGTGGCTAACATATGGCTTCAAAAGAGTCAAAATATAGTGCTTAGCAGTCGTTTAATGGTGCATTTATGATATTGATTGCCAATTTTTATTACCAACTTTCATTGTGTAGAAGTAAGCCATATCAATTTGAGTAAATAAAGATAGAATCTTTATTTTTGCGTTAACTTTCTTTAAGAGCTGCTCACTGATATTGTAAGTGGTGAAGAGGTGCTAGAACAGAGTTTCAGCGTAAGGAAAAGGAAAGGTCAAGATAATGTAACCTTCAGCTGTCCTGGTACTCGTAGAATACATGGCTGGATGATTAGATAATTGTTGGCATGTGCTGGATTTTGACAGCTCTGGAAATACTGGACTGAAGTGCCACCTTAAAGGGAAAATAATCTGATATCAAACAGTTGTCTATAATGTTAATGAACGTACATGAAGTATGCATTTTTAAATATAACAAAACATATTTGAGGATCACCTGTTATTTGTCTGATTTTGTACAGAAAAGCTAAAGTGTTTCCTGTAAAAGTGTTACATTGAAGGGAATTTGGAAATGTTTTTTTTTTCTTCAGTTACCCATTTAGATGGTATCAAAACAGAGTTCCATTTTGCTTTTTACCACAACAGGCCAGAATGAACAACGTTTGATAAAACCGAAGCATGTGGCAACAGGTTATGGGTGCTCGTAGCTGACGCTCCACCATGAAGAGCAGCTCAGCGGTTGCCTCATCATCACTGAGGGCATTGCCATGAAGCTCACGTCGTAGCAGCTGAACTTTTAACCACATTCTGTCCTTTCTTTCACTTTCATCTGCCACATTGTCCTCTAAAGATTTTACAGGCTTTATTGCTCGTCCTCAAATGCAGTCTCTTGCTTTTTGGTGTGACGTAATGCAGTAAAGTTTTAAAAGCTCTTCTGAGTGGAGAGACTCTAATGGAAGGGAAGGTCCATCATCGTGAAGTCTGAACCTCGCCTTCAGCCCACTCACTCTCCATGAGAGCCTGCTTGTGTTTATGTGAGTGTGAGAGAAGAGCCAACTGTGAAATATTTAGTCTCGGTTTGGACTGGCTGTAAAAAATACATGCATCACCCTGTGTGTGTTCATCAGCAGCATTTTTGCCGTTTGACTTATGGAGGTAAAAGTAGGAAAGATAAGATTTACTCCATTAGTCGTGCACCCGGTCATTTTAGGCCAGAGAACTGGTAGAATATATCTTTATTTGGCTGAAATTCTGCTTTGCATGCTACAAGCCATGAGTGCATGCCATGCTTTGCATATTGCATTGTGCGAACCAATAAACAGTGTGTCCTATTGATGAATGATTTGAATAACCTCAAATTGAATAGTGTATAGAGGAAATTCTCCTTAATCTAGCTTACTGTGAATATTTCCTGCTGTATATATTTAGAACAGCCTGGTCATGTAGAACTGCACATGAGAAAAATGACAAGCATCAATGCTAAAAACAAAATAATAATAATAATTTTTGAAAGCTATGAAGTAAAGTGTGCCAGATGCTTTGGGGTAAGCTGTGCCAGTGGCTCAACTAATTGTAATTTTGAGTTTATTTTGAACTCTTCCAGGTTGGTTTTTGAAAATATTAACCCTATAAAGCCTAGTGTATCATATTTGAAAAGCACATTTCTATGGCCTGTAATCATCAACATGATCAAAACTTTGCTGAAAAACATGTTGCACACAATCTACTATATGCCTTCTGTCATCTCATTGATATCTAATGCTTTTTAGAAAGTAAAAGGCCTTTTAGTATAATTGTAAAATGTACCTTTTTTCACGATTTTTTTATTTAGTAAATGCATAAATAGCCCAACTTTTACATTCTTAATAATGTTTTAAGATGAATGCTACTGGCCTGAAGCTACATCTTGGTTTATTTGATTATACATCATTTTTTTAATCATGTTTAAATGTGATTATCAAATATGATGCAAAAAATACATTCCTGGAGTTTGAGCTTCACATTCTCATTATGTCATACTATATAAAAGCATGATGTATCAAATATGATAATCAAGAAAAAAAATATATACTTTTTTTGTTTACAGGTTCAGTGAACTGTTCCAATTATTTCATATATCAGGCTTTTATAATAAAAATAAGACTTTGTAGGTGGTGCATTAGTGCATTTTTCATATTGTTGTTCATATTTGTATTTAAAATTAACATTGTTTTTGTATTTCCCATAAATTTAAGACTATGACATTCTGTGGCCTTATACTGTAGATGTTTTCTTATCAGCTACTACCTGATGTCCTCAAATATGATAGAGGTCATTTTAATACTCTGTCATTTACACTTGATTAAAGGACAGCTCAGCTAAAAATGCTCAACTTACCCCACTTTCCCCCATGTTTATAAAAATTATCCATACAGCAACATTCTTAATAAATCAAAGGAACATCATTGGTGTTCATTATGGAAAAATGCAGATTCTGAGGTCTTCTAAAGCAGTCCCACTTGACATTTCCATGCCGACTTTGGGAAAAAATCCTAAGAATTTTGTGGAGTGGATCACAAATAGCATAATGTTCTTATTGGTAGTAAAGGGCACAAAACAAATTCGCCTAAATATTTAATAGCCCATCATGCGAGGTGCATGACTTGCGTGAAACAGATGTTCAAATTCAGAAGAAAACTACAAGGCTTTCTGAGTTTCTTTCATTTTCCCTTTTGTTTTGGTTTCGATTTAAAAAGAGCCGACAGCACAAAAGTAATTGCATTTATGCTCGCATCATAATGAGTGCTGCACTAAACTCTGAATGTTCAGCAGTGACGTGCCAGAAAGCCCTGAACGCGTCAGAAGAGTCAGGTGGCGTCCATGGGAAGTTTATATGAGGAGCTCGAGGGGGAAGAGGCCGAGGGAGCAGCAGTGGTGTAGAGGAAATCAAGAACAGCTGGCGAGAAAGTCAGAGGATCTGCGAAGAGTAGCGAAACCGCTTTGACCCCCTGTCCGAAACAACTGCTGCGAGCCGGTTTCTGCTTCGGTGCTTTGAAGTTCGAGAACAAAACCATCGGTCAGGTTCCTGCATGGCATTCCATACAACCACTTAACCAACATCCCTGATTACAACAGGCCTCTGTTTACCTGAATGACCTGTATGTCAGAGAAAGAATGGGGTGTAGAAGACCTAATCAAACGCCATCTGCCTCTCCCTGATCTTTTGTGTCGGGACAGGTATCGGGAGGTAACCGCCCCTGCCCTCCTCTTTTTCTCTTTCGCTATCTATTCTTTTCCCATGGACTTTATGAGATGCCTGGTGATGTCATTGTGCAGTGTACTTTGAGTGCGCGTTCTGTGTGATGCTTGTGTGTTATGTAATTGTAGCACAAAGCATCCATGATGGCAGTCAGACCGGCATGCTTTCTCACATTCCACACCGGCGCTATTTATAGAGATGCAACACCTGGCTCAAGTCTCAGGAAGTGTTTAATGATTCCTGTGCAGTGGTACTGGTCCTACACGGATTAAACACAGATTTATACTCCCACACACACATGTACACTACAGGTACATACATTTTGTTTTCTCCCTTGCATATGTAAATAATATGCAGACAAAATACAAATGCGGCTTAGCATTAATGGTGATGGGAGAGTTTAGGCCTAGCTGATGAGCAGCTGTTATGAGTAACTCCTGGTGATATACTGAGGTCTTATGGAGCGAATCAATCAGTCTGTGAGAGAAACTGAACATTATTTACAACATTATCAACTGTAATGCCTTCTTGACATGTTCAGCTAGACGAGCACTGTAGATAGTGATCCATCGGTTAGTAGATTGTAGGTTAGTAAACCATCGTGACCCACATCTTGCACTATTTAAAAAAACATATTTAGAAATTTGTATTATTGTATTATATGTTTGTGTACTTATTTAATTAGTTTTACTTTTTTACAGTATTTTACATATTGATAGACTACTTTTAAGAAATTTGGGGTCAGTAAAAAATACTTTTATTCAGCAATGATGCATAAAGTTATTAAATTGAAATCAAAGAAACCATAAAGACATTTACATTGCCATAAAAGGTTTCTATTGCACATAATTTTATGGGCTTTCTGTTCATTAAATAATAATCCTCCTTTTCCACAAAAATATTAAGCAGCACAACTGTTTTCTGTATTAATAATCACCTTATTTGAATGATTTTTGAAGGATCAAAATTCAGCTTTGCATCACATAAATAAATGTAATTATATTTAAATAATATTTAGTATATAAAAATATATTTCATTAGAAGTGATTTGAAATTGTAATAATTAAAAATGACAGTTTTTACATTATTTTTGATCAAACACGTTTGTTTTTGTGACTTGTGTGAATTCTCTCTCTCTCTCTCTCTCTCTAATATATATATATATATATATATATATATGTGTGTGTGTGTAATATACATATATAGCAAGAGAGATGCATATATAGAGAGAGATATATAGAAAGGAAGTAATGTATCTGAACTACAGATCTCACTGTGTTAGCAGAACTTGGGTCAGCTTGTTTAGGAGTTTTTACTCTGGTACAAGTGGACCGAACCTGATGTAGCTACTCTCGCTGTCATAATCCATAGATTGTTTGACAATCACTGCTGAGCTGCTCTAAGGTCAAACACTATCACGACTGTGTTCCCGGTCGATGTACTGTCTTGCATCTGACCCCATCTGACTTGTGTGTGTATGTGTGTACCAACAGATTTTGCCCCCAAGCTCAAAAGCTATTTTTAATTCTGGTAATTATCAAATGTCACATTAAGTATGCATGACTTCAGGAGAACTAATTGAACATACAGTATATCAGCTGTTTGCCACATGCTGTTATCCTTTGGTGTTTGATCAAACTTTTGATTATTGAAAAAATCACTGATGTAGTGTCATTATTCAGGTAAATTCAATTGACACCAAGTTCTTCATAGAAATTGGACCTAGAATTAATTTGAGATCATACTGGTTGAATCTGCCTCTTCAACCTACACGAGAAGGAAGGAAAACCATTTGTTAAAGTTATATAATATGTAAACAAAGGAAATTAGCATTATGTTTGCAATCATAAAGTTTGCAAAAACACAACAGCAGCTCATTTTTTAACATTTAGAAGAATATTTGAGTATTGTCTCAATACTTGCAGCAGCGTTAACCCACCACAATGCTGGTCGTTACAGGCAGCTGTCAGGACGTTGCTATGCAGTTGCTAAGTTGTTTTGGCTTTTGGTGTTGCATTTTACATATAAGTTCATGAAATGTTCTATTGGTCACATATATACGATCTTGAATGGATGTCTATGTTCTACTGTTTCATAAATGCTGCACATCTGGACATGCTATTTATGTGAGGCACTGCATACTGTATGGAAGGGAAGTAGACATACTCCGATGCAGAGATGATATTTTTGTCCCTAGATATGGCTGAGTTCACTTCAATGCAAATACAATGAGCAATAGTTACGCTTTATTTAGCGGTGCAAATGAAAGCCTTGTTGAATTTCTGTGACCAAGCTGTTTAGTTTAAGTGTTCTTGAACTTTCTTAAGTGTTCTTGAACAGTACTTGATAACACACAACCTGTGGATTAAATAACTGTCTTCCTGTCGTTCTGTAATCTAATGCTGTTGATATCAAAGATCGGTATCGACAAATATTTGATATCTTTGTAAATCTCTTGGAAGTGTAGTCTTTCCACCAATGCACCACCTGCATTTATCAGTTTACCACAAACATCCTGTTTCATGTTTGACTCCCATTGACTCAAAAAGGAAAATTCAGTCATAACTGAATTTCATCAGTGTTGGGTGTATCTTCATCATTGTTGGTAGTTATTATTAGTTACTAAGTATTTCGTTACTTAATTTTTCAATCCCTTGAAAAAGTAAAGTATGGGGTTACTCTTATTTTTTCTGTAATTTAATTAGTTATTTCTTATGTACTTAATACTGTGTATAGACCGTAGAACATTTATACACAATACAATAGTATTGTGCATAATAAAACAAATTTAAGTCTAACCTTAAAATGCATGCTTTTTATGTACCCTTCTCACTTTAAATACTTTGAGTTAATAAAAATATTGGTTACACTTTAGTGTCCAATTCTCACTATTAACTAGTTGGTTATTAGCATGAATATTACTGGGATATTGGCTGTTTATTATTACTTAAAAACCACATTAATGTCTTATTCTGCAATACCTTAATCTAAATCATTAACTTTACCCAATTCTTAAACTTAACAGCTACTTTACGAAGTATTAATAAGCAGTAATTAGGAGAATATTGAGGCAAAAGTAATATTAATAGTTAGTTATTAGTGTGAACTGGACTCTAATCTAAAGTGGGATCAGAATAATTTATGTAGTTATCTATTATGATATCTGATTCTGATTTTGATTATTTATTTGAAAGAATTAAAAGAACAGTTTCATGTCTATGTCATGTCTACACTTGTATCAATAACTTGTCGAGGTCGATATAGGATTTAGAAAGTAATTAAATACTTTTTGGAGCGAGTAATTTGTACAGTAATTACACTGTTGAAGATGTAATTAGTTATTAATTGCTTTTTTAGAGTAACTTACCCAACACTGGTCTTCATGCGGTTTCAAACCCATATGACTCTACTGTATGTCGTCTGCAGAAAGAAAGACAAGTTTTAAAGAATATACTGGCCACTGGTGAAGCTTGGCATACAAAAAGGATGCAACAGACCCATAACATTGTCATAAAACTGGTTCATTTCCATTTTAAATTCTTTATTTTCAATTTTGATCTGTTCATACAGCTATTGTACCAAAGTCCCTGTTAAGTTTTTTTACTACTCCGGCATATTGCGCGTTGCACTTTCTCTCATTCATAAGTAATATCAGTTCACCATCTTTGTATATATAAATTCCTTTAATTATACCCATACAAACGCATATTTATATAGCGTATATATTGTCATCCTATGCATGTGAGCAACACAACACACTAACAACATGCTAATCATACAAAAAAACATGCTAGCAGCATGTTAATCATGTTAAAATATGCTAGCAACATGCTAATCATGATAGAAACATACTAGCAACATGCTAATCATTCTAAAACATGCTAGAAACATGTCAATTTCATGTTAGCAATGTGCTAAATCATGCTAGCAACATGCTGTCAACATCTATCTATGTAAACTTTAAAACGTCAAGCTTTTCAAACTGCTTCAAACTTTCAGGCTTTTTCAAGCCAACTTCAAAGTTTGTTCACAAACTTTACTCATGTAGTTTTTATTCAAATGTGTTTTATGTTCACACATGCTAGACAACAAATAAAGTTTGCCTCAAACTCCTAATTTGATGTTTATTAATAGTACGGTGGTTAAGTTTAGGTATTGGGACGGTTTAAGGGATCTAAAATATGCTCTTGCAGAATAAGGCATAAATATGTGCTTTATAAGTAAATAAACAGTTTATGCTACTAATAAACAGCTTATGCTACTAATATGCTAGTATTATTCATGCTAATAGTGAGAATTGGTCCCTATACTGAAGTGTTACTGAAAATGTATATAGGCCTATATTTTGCCGTATGGTTATGAATCCAGAAGTTTGTATATTATAGACCTTTTTTATTTAGCTTTTTGTCATTTTTGGAGCTTGACGGTCCTCATTCACCTCAACGTGGCCATATTTTTATGATATTCATGATATACGATATTTAGGATATTTTTCCAAAAATCTGCTTTTGTGAAGAAATTCCTACAGATTTGCAACAACTTGAGGGTGAGCAAATGATGACAGCGTTTTTATTTTGGGGCCCAGACTTTATATGACTCTTTTACAAAGCCAGCACTGTTGAGTTGAGCCAAAGTGAGCATGGCCTGATTGCTAAGTTTCTCTTGGTCATGACTCCTTGAGGTCTTTGAAAAGCTGTTTGAAG
Organism: Ptychobarbus kaznakovi; assembly: GCA_027422405.1. Taxonomy (NCBI): domain Eukaryota; kingdom Metazoa; phylum Chordata; class Actinopteri; order Cypriniformes; family Cyprinidae; genus Ptychobarbus; species Ptychobarbus kaznakovi. Next base: position 5,826,175 of record CM049810.1, read on the forward strand.
CCAGTGCCCTTAAAGCGATAATAAAAAGACAAATGACCGCATCGCTCTGGAACATTTCAACAAAAGGCCTCTTCCTCCAATAGTCCTGGCTTTCACCTTTGGAAAAGGCGGCACTTTTTTACATCCTGTGGCACAAAGGCTTCTGTTGTAGTTTGAGGGGCCACACCTTGGAGAAGCTCTTAAACACATAAGCACGTCATGGACTAGAAGACCAACTATGCATAGAGCAGGTTTGTTTTCACTTAACACAGGTAGTCAGGTGAATTTTATTTTCTGTAGCCAGACTGTGTTGGCTACCGTTAGTAGTCCGCGCCGTGGCAAAGCCGAGTTAAATAAACACCAGCTGTGCTGAGGTTTTGTTTGATAGTTTCTAACACATAGGACGTCTTTTGCAAACCAGTTGTGTGTTCTCACCTATGTTGACTTGGACTGACATGAAACCTAATAAAGCCATGGCTTTAACGTAATTTCACGCTGTTTATTATCACATTCTTGAAAATTTGCTGGCGTAATATCATTCCATATATGGTCACAACCAGGTTCAGGAATGTATTTTTTTTATTGATAGACAATATTTGGCCCTGGAATTGATTTTCAAGGTCATCTTCTCCTAGTCAAGAAGTATCTTAAGCCCACAAAGGCTGCATTTGTTTGATCAAAAACAGTAATATTGTGAAATATTTAAAATTAAAATGTAAAATAACTGCTTTCTATTTCAGAGTATATGCTAATGTAATTTATTCCTGTGATGCAGAGCTGAATTTTCAGCATCATTACTCCAGTCTTCAGTGTCACTTGATCAGTTCAATGCATCATTGCTTAATAATAGTATTAATTTCTTCTAACAAAGAAGACTGTAGTGTATGTCATATACTTTACATTTTAATTTTTTTTTTAATTAAGTTCTCAAGGCTTTTTACATATTAAATCTAATAAAAAAGATTTAGAAGATTTAGATTTAGCCGTTGTTGATGTAAACGCTGCTTTGTGTTTTGACCGTTGCATCAAAACAGCAGCTTGTGCTGAATCAAATTACTTAGGATGTTAAATAAGTTCTTCATGTATGTGTTCATTTGTGATATTGTCACATTTCACACATTTGACATTTGTGTGAAACCATTGTTTTTTTGCTAAGTTTATTTGTTCCAGCTCGTTCCAACCAGCTTGTGATGGCACAAAGACACTAAATAATAAGTTTATTATGTGACTGTAATAATACTGTGACCATACACAGAAACAGTTTCTTCCCTCAAGCAATCCATCTCATGAACACTTGACATTAAACATGGAACACACAACACTATTATACAATTATTTATACACCACACACACTTTATTTTTTTCATTTCAAATTTGCACATGTCAGCCCTCACACATAATTGCCTGTGTTGTATATTGTGTTTTTGCCATTTTGTACATTGCCTATTTGTATATTGTTCTGTTGTCTGTCCTGTCACTGTCATTCTGTTGCACTGTGGAGCTTCTGTCACTATAACAAATTCCTTGTATGTGTAAACATACCTGGCCAATAAAGCTCATTCTGATTCTGATAAAATATTCAAATGTTGTGAATTAAAAAGAGACCGTAATGCAGTTTTTGTCATTATAGTAAGTCAAGTTTTGACTTGCTCCAGCATGAGCACCTACAGCATTTCTGTAGATTCTGTAGACCAGTATCTGGGCCATTTTTGGCCCGGTGCAAGGTTAATTTCTTACCCATGTCACAACACACCCCTTGCTACCAAAAAAGGGTCTGCTTAGAAACTAGCTTTTTTGTTTTCTTTTCTTCTTCTTTTTTTATCCCAGTTAAGGAAACAGTTGTATAAATAGTAATGTGATGTTTTAGGTCTAACTGTAATGGCTTGTTTAATTGATTGACATTATTTTAAAAGTTCTCCACGCTCGGTTAAACACACAAAGCCAAGTAAAACAGCAATCTCTTTTTGTCGTGCATGCTATTATATTGAGTATAAACAGCTATAAAAAAGACTTTCTTTTGTCTTCTGGGAAGATCCTCTATATTCGATAGAAGGCTGGTTTAATGCATGCATTTAATACTTTTTTTGTCTTGAACAAGCCTGTGAATGCTTTGCAAACCAAGTCTGCTGACTCTGTGAACTCGATGACTGTAGCTTCATTGTTAAATACATATTTATGGGTAGTTCACCCTTAAAACAAGTATATAGTACATACATGTGTGTGAATGTATGTGTGTGTGTGTATATATATACAGGTGCTGGTCATATAATTAGAATATCATCAAAAAGTTGATTTATTTCACAAATTCCATTCAAAAAGTGAAACTTGTATAATGTATACATTCATTCCACACAGACTGATATATTTCAAGTGTTTATTTCTTTTAATTTTGATGATTATAAGTGACAACTAATGAAAACCCCAACTTCAGTATCTCATTCTAATTATATGACCAGCACCTGTGTGTGTGTGTATATATATATATATATATGTGTGTGTGTGTTTATGTATAGTACATGTTAGGGATGTTCCTTTCGGTTATTTTTCCTAACCGACAACCGATGCTCATTAACGGTTAACTGACAAGATTTGAAATCAGAACTGAATTAAATTAGAAAAAAATAAGTGTCTGCGACCTGTTAAAAATACTAACATTTGTTTTGAGGGGATTAATTTTACATGCTCAAAAAGCAGCAAAAAAACAGAACATGAAGAATTCACATGGTCACATCAGATCACATGACGCCTGCAGCGCTTCTGCGAGCGGAGAAAAACATAATAAAGCTTATAGGCGCTATATATATATATTACATCTTCCAGCAGGATAATGCACCATGTCACAAAGCTCAAATCATCTCAGACTGGTTTCTTGAACATGACAATTAGTTCACTTTACTCAAATGGCCTCCACAGTCACCAGATCTCAATCCAATAGAGCATCTTTGGGATGTGCTGGAGATTCACATCATGGATGTGCAGCCGACAAATCTGCAGCAACTGTGTGATAATATCATGTCAATATGGACCAAAATCACTGACAAATGTTTCCAACACCTTGTTGAATCTATGCCACGAAGAATTAAGGCACTTCTGAAGGCAAAAGGGGGTCCAACCCAGTACTAGCAAGGTGTACCTAATAAAGTGGCCAGTGAGTGTATACGTGTGTGTGTGTGTGTATATATATATATTTTATAACGAATAAATAGGCTTATACGAGAAATATATTTTCACTTAAATAATCATTTAAGAAAACTAAAGAAAACTGTGCAACAAGTAGCCTATGCAGAGTTTCGGTTCATTTTTGTGCTGCTTGAAAGAAAACCAGATGGCATGAGGCATCCTATTTTTTGGGCTTATTTTACAAAAGCGCAAATATTAGTTTTTATTGTGAATGCACACAAGTAAAAGCAAACTTTTTACAATTCCGATTATCTTCATGACTAAAAAGAGTATTTGCTTCCACTGTTAGAAGGGGAAATAAATCAAGAGATTGCTCCAGCGCCGCATGCACGCTCCCATTTAAGCATTCAGCCTGTTCTCATTATCATTATAAAAACAATCAGTCAAACATATGGGAAAAACACACTGCTCAGTTTAAATGCAGGTGCATCTCAATAAATTAGAATGTCGTGGAAAAGTTCATTTATTTCAGTAATTCAACTCAAATTGTGAAACTCGTGTATTAAATAAATTCAATGCACACAGACTGAAGTAGTTTAAGTCTTTGGTTCTTTTAATTGTGATGATTTTGGCTCACATTTAACAAAAACCCACCAATTCTCTCAACAAATTAGAATACTTCATAAGACCAATGTGAATTGTTGCTTTAATTACTGCCTTCGGCGTGGCATGGAGGTGAGTTTGTGGCATGACTTGGACCAGGTTTCTGACAGCAGCTCATCTGCAGTCCTTGTTTCTCAAAGGTAGCAGAAATCATGCCTCTGACGACAACTGTAGCCAAATTTCTTGACAATGAAAAGAGGACTTTGGACTTGACCCCAGCCTCAGACAACTCCATTCCTTGTGAAGTTCACCCAAATTCTTGAATCGATTTTGCTTGACAATCCTCATAAGGCTGCGGTTCTCTCGGTTGGTGTGCATCTTTTTCTTCCACACTTTTTTCTTCCACTCAACTTTCTGTTAACATGCTTGGATACAGCACTCTGTGAACAGCCAGCTTCTTTGGCAATGAATGTTTGTGGCTTACCCTCCTTGTGAAGGGTGTCAATGATTGTCTTCTGGGCAACTGTCAGATCAGCAGTCTTCCCCATGATTGTGTCGCCTAGTGAACCAAACTGAGAGACCATTTTGAAAAACTCAGGAAACCTTTGCAGGTGTTTTGAGTTGATTAGCTGATTGGCATGTCACCATATTCTAATTTGTTGAGAGTGAATTGGTGGGTTTTTGTTAAATGTGAGCCAAAATACACAATTAAAAGAACCAAAGACTTAAACTACTTCAGTCTGTGTGCATTGAATTTATTTAATACACGAGTTTCACAATTTGAGTTGAATTATTGAAATAAATGAACTTTTCCACAACGTTCTAATTTATTGAGATGCACCTGTATGTAGTAAAAATCTGTGCAGTTAAGCGTTATCACCGCACCGCCGTGAAGTTATGCAAAACATTTTGTTTTATGTGGATATTGGAACGTGAGTGAAGTAGGCCTACATAAACGGTGAATACTATTGTGGCATTCAAATACATCGCAAATACAGAAACATTTGATTTTGTGTCGAACGAGAGACCAACATTGGTTTCAGTTTTGTTTTAGCCTAAATTAATTCGTTTTGGTTTGTCGTTTACTATATAGCATTCTTACATTTTTAATTATTGTTCTTTTCTAAATAGCCTACTGTTAATTGAAAGCATTTGTTGTGGAGTGAGGGGACTAAAATAGCCTAGCTATGTTTATAGTGTTCATTATAATGTTTGTAATTCGTGTCGGCCTATTTCTGAATAAAATAATAAAATGCAATTTATAAGCGACTTAAGTTTTTTCTCTCTCTCTCTCTAAAAAACGTATATTTTTATATGCGTAGCTTATTTTAATCATGCAACAAACCTTTTTAAAATATTTTGATGATAAATTACTGAAAAAAATAAATAAATAAGTGACTTTAAACCGTTTAACTGATTGTATTAATCGGACAAAATTCTTATCGGTCGGTTAAATGGTTAAAATGAACATCCCTAGTACATGTGTGTGTGTGTGTGTGTGTGTATATAATATCAGTTCACTATCTATACATATATATACTTAAGTTTTACTTTTAGCCTGTGGATTTTTTGAAAATAATATTAATCATATTCATTGAAGAAAATGTTACTGTGTAACAGAAACCATGAAAATCACACTGCAAAGAAGTGCTAATTATGTCACACCATGTGAACATGAGTCTTGAAAATACAATCACATAGTCTGTTAAGCTACATTATCACAGTTTATTATGCTTAAAAACATGTTTTCTGTATTTGGGTGCTTTAATGAGTTGTCATTAATGCAAATGAAAGAATGCCATTCAAACAAGCACTGTAAATTAAAACCCTTGTCTTTTGCATGATTACGTGCAACTGATGTTTGCATGTTGTCCATTTGACTGTGTGGCGTACATGCAAAAAGCTTTCCAAAAACTGACATGTTGGCATCACGACAGCAGTATTTTTTCTCATTCACTTCTGCGTTTGCATGCAGCTTATTGGTGATGCATATCACCTTTCATTTTATTAATGAGTAAGTATCTGTCTTTGTCAGTGCATGCATGCAAACAGATCATGCCCCGTTTTGCTTATGCGTGCTTCTGATGTTGATCTGACATAAAGAGTGTTTATAATTGTGGTATAGTGTTTCTAAACGTTGCTAGTGTTTCCTGTTTGACTTCTGCTGCAAGCACCAGAGATGCTAGATATAAAACTATGATGTTTGATTCACTGTCAAAAACCAACAGATACTATAATGTTTTTTATGCTTTAAAATAAAATAATAATCCCTAATTTGTCACTATTAAAGTGATGGTTCACCCTCAGTTGCTGACTTCCATTATAAAAAATACTATGGAAGTCAATGGGCACCAGGAACTGTTTGATTGCCAAATAAAACAAGTTTGGAACAACATGAGGGTGAGTAAATAATGACAGAAAATACATTTTTGGGTGAGCTATCCCTTTAACCGTGTTGTTTTACTTTTATTAAGAAGAAATACATATTTGATGATTAATGATCATAAGTCATTGGATGTTCTGTAAATGCTGGTTTTTGGAAGTCAGCTTTATTTTAACAGAGCTGAACATTCACCTGACAGATCTTGTCATTGTTGCATGATGATGTAAATTAACTGGTATATTGTTTTTGACCCGGTTCATTGAAATTGAACTGACAGAAACCTGAAAGAATCCGACTTTCCATTTCTATTTCACCAGCTCCATTCAAGCCGATTTGCAGATTATTGCAAACATGATTGGTGAGCACTGTTGTACTGTAGGAGTAATCGACCAATCACAGCGCCATGGAGGCACCGCCTCCTCTCTTGAGACACTTTTCATCTGTATTTCTCCCTTCAGACTCTCTGTGAGAACACAATGAGTTCAAAGGGCGCAGAAGAGATGCTGTTGAAAGAAAAAGTGGTTTACATTTATTTGGTCTCCTATTGCTTTTATGTACTGTTGATTTATTTTTCTCTCACTTAGGCCTACTTCATTTTGACATCCCTTGCCTCTAAGAGAAAACGTCCCTGATGTAAAAATACACAACTCACATTCGCAACCACATAGTGCTTTTACAGTTGTTTTTTGTCTTTCTGGTTGATACGGGCCTACTGTTTTTTTCATGTAATTTGTTCCCTTCCTCAGGATGTGGTTTACTGGTGAACAGTCGGTGTGGATGAGCGATTAAGTGAGAGAATGCAGTCAGCAAAAGCATGCTCTGCAGTTAAAAAAAATAGAATCTGTCAGAGATAAATACCTACAATATTCCTGCACATTTAAAATGCATCTAGAAGTGCATTAGCAATATTACGCAGCTATCAACACTGAATTGGTTCAATTAAATATTGTATAAACTGTAATATTATAGTATAATTATATTAAATGTTATTTGATGTAAATAATTTTTATAAATATAGAATCAAATTATTTATTAATAATTTTCCTTTTTTATATATATATATTTTTTATTATCCATATCATTCCAAACCTGTATGCTGTTGAATTTTTCTTATGAAACAAAAAAAAATCATACAGATGAGCAATTAACATATAATGAATAACAAAACATTTATTACTGCTTTTTTCTCCAGTATGTAGGCCTTATTAATTTTATCTTTCCGGCTTGGTAACCTGCATCATATCCGTTGTAGCAGTCACACGTGAGTTGGCCTACGAATCATCATTGAAAACCTCTCCCCTCAGATCAACTCTATAACCATACAAGGAATCGGCAGTGCTGCAGATTTATCGTCAATCAAAGCATGCTCAGGTTCCTCTTTTTAGTTCACACAGTCGCACACGTATATTTAGCCACCGGTATAGTACACACACACACACACACACACACACGTAAGTATTACACACAAAAGCACCGTTTTGTTCTCAGAAAGTGAAACTGGGTTGTGGCTGGTCTCTTTTTTTTTTTCTCATGTTAGACATCACACCTTAATTCTCAAGCAGCTCTTATAAGCGACTTTGTCATGTTAAAAGCGCAGTCAATCACACCTTTACATGTTTTATGCGCTTTTGAAAAAAAACTGATGGCTGATGGCAGCCACTGGCAGGTGTTAAATTCACTGAGTTTTGCAAGCAGTCATGGAGTCGTTCAGTATTTGTGTTATTTTTTTTGATGAAAATGTCTTGTATATTTCTAGACAATATTTTACATCTCTCATGTTCATTAATTTTAGTACATTTTTCACATAATTGCATAAAACAAAACAAAAACAAAACAAAAACATTTTATTTTATGATTATGTCCAAAATGATAGGATTGAAAAGATTTTTCAACATTTTTCATCCTCTGAAAACTTTTTTTTTTTGCTTTTGATTCTTCAATATTTCTTCATTTGTTTACACTTGTTGAACAATTTAGAGTTTTGATTATTTTATTTAGATTTTGTATTCTTAATTTTTTATGCTTGTGAAGCAGAGTTGCATTCCATGTATGAAAAGTGCTATATAAATAAATTATTATTATTACAACATTAAACATTTTAATTTATTATATATCATTTTATGATATAGGTTAATATAAGATTAATCTTTAATGAGCCGAAAAGAACGCATGTCACACCTCTGTTCATCAATTTGCACTGGCTACCAATAGCTGCTCGCATTAAATTCAAGGCATTAATGTTTGCCTACAAAACCACCTCTGGCTCTGCACCCCTTTACCTAAATTCATTACTTCAGACTTATGTGCCTTAGAAGCTTGCGTTCTGCAAGTGAACGACGCATTACTGTACCATCCCAAAGAGGCACAAAATTTTCACAGACTTTTTCATTAACTGTTCCCATCTGGTGGAATGACCTGCCTAACTCAATCCGAGCAGCTGAATCCTTACCCATCTTCAAGATTAACTGACTAAAAACTGACATCTCTTCCATCATTTATTTAGACCCTCTAACTCTAGCACTCTCTATTCTAAATTTATTTATCTAATCTGTCTTCTTTTTATTTAAAAAAACACAAACATTTGACCCTCTATCAATTGCATATTAATTCTCTAACTGCTAGCTTTTCTTGATTCTTTTTCTATTCGATCTACTTGTTTTCTTAAAAAAAAAAAAACCTTCCTACGTGTACTGCGTTAGGCTAACCAAGACTTGTAATAGCACTTGCATGTTGTTGCTCTTTTGTTGGTTTTGATTGCTTCTAATGTCCTCATTTGTAAGTCGCTTTGGATAAAAGCGTCTGCTAAATGACTAAATGTAAATTTTTATAATAAATGTATTATGTTTTAGATCTAAAAATAACATGTTATTTTATTTTGTAATTCTTAATTTGTGACTTTTTTTTATTCGCAAAATCTTGATTAACTGACATTTTCACTTATTTAGTAAAGCATAATATTTTGTTTAAAACAATTTGGTACGATTTTAAGCCATGAAGACTTAAGGTTATCAAGGTTAATAACTGATCATCACAATCCATTATCAGTTCATTGCTAAGTTTAGACCCTCAACTGATGTTGAACATGGATTGTTTGTCAAGTCGACTAGGCGTTGCATGCGATCGCTTAGGCTACTTGTTTTTCCTTGACACCACGTCTGCCAAGTCAATACCTGTTATAGTCTCACAGACCACCAACGAAAACACAGCACTCTGGCTACAAAAAAAGAAAATAGTCGCTGAACCCACGAGATCAAGAAAATGTGTAAAGCTGAAGTGCGGCATGTGCAGAAACTCCACAGAATCACTCAGTAGCATAATTTGAGACAGTTTTGCGTTATGTGAAGCATACAGAGTAATTCAACTATAAAAGCTGCTGTGTGAATATTTTGAAACTGCTCTGAAATTTCAGCGGCCTGGATTTTACATACTGAGGTGGTGTAAAATTATGTTGTAAAATGGTTTGTGCTTCAGTTTGTGGACTGCGGTCAATAAACAAAGCCTTAATATGACTCTTACAGACGAGTGAGCGTAATAACTTGAACAGGTTCTTCAATTTATTGTATTGTTTTATTTTACAGTTTTCGTTCCTATAACAACTCTGCTTCCCATTATTTGAATTGTTATATAATCCACATTTAACTGTAGCTAATTTGCTCTCTAAAGACTTAAACCTCTGAATCACCAAGTAAAACAATCATCAACAGTAAAAGAGCATTGCAGTAAATGACGAGATGTTGCCGTCATGCGGGGTGTGTGTCTGACAGATGCGCGACAGTCCGTCAAGCATATTTTTATATCGTGCACATTAGGTCACATCCATAAAACGGACATGAAACAAAAGGGTGTAGTCCGAGTCTTGTGGAACAAATCAAGCAGGCTTACTAATTCTTCAACATAATACGGCCTCTTGTTTTTAACAAGCCAGGCCCTGACACGTAACACTATCATGTGTGTGTACACAGAGAGACACTAAATTGATTTCCTGTCATTCTTTATATGCTGTGTGTTTTAGTATTGATCAGCCGATGTACAGCAGGTTTTTTTTATAAATCTGTCCAGATTGTGATGCTATTGTAACTGTCGAAATTAATTGACAGGCAGATTTTACCAATAATAGTCCAAAAATAATTGTGGTGAAGCCACAAAATCCTTAAATTAAAAGCAAACAAAAACTATTTGATATTTTAGCTTTGCAAAAGACATTAAACTTGATATAGTGTATAAATACTAGTTTGGGGTCAGAAAGTTGTTTGCTTTGAAAAGGAAAAAAACTAATTTTGTTCATCAAGGATGCATTAAATTGATCAGAAGTGACAGTAAAGACGATGTTACAAAAGTTTTTATTTAAATAAATGTTTTTTAAAATGAAAAAAAGTATCATGGTTTCTACTAAATATTAAGCTGCTGTTTTCAACACTGATAATGGTTGTTGGAAAGAAATGTTTATTGAGCAGCAAATCAGTATATTAGAATGATTTCTGAAGATCATGTGACACTGAAGACTGGAGTAATGATGCTGAAAATTCAGCTTTCTATCACAGGAATAAATTATATTTTACAATATATTTCACATAGAAAACAGTTGTATTAATTTGAAATAATATTTCACAATATTACTATTATTTTTTTTTAAATGTTGCATTGGTGAACATAAATGTTTTATTTGTTAAAAACAGTGCATGGCAATCTCTCATCCCAACACTGTCCAGAAAGTCCATGTTAAGACCCGCTTCTTTGTTTTCTGATTTTATTGAACATTATGAATGTGTTTGACATCTAGCACATCCAACTTTTTGCCAATTCACAGAAACTTCTCAAAACACACAAATCCTGCTGGCTAGCCACCATGGGACACATTTTAAAATATTAAACTTCTGTTTAATATATTCAAGTCATTCTTTGAGACCTACAGGACAGTCTTTTTCACTCATTCAGAAGAAATGTTGTAAAGTATGACTTAAGATGGTTTTGGGAAACTGATAAAGGCATGTCAGTCACAATAAGAAAAGGGTGCTTGCTGTTCCTAAATGAAGATAGATACACACACACACGCCTGACCGTGCCGTGGCCCACAGTATTTCATGCCATGAATTCCTGAACTGAATCCTCGCTCACTTAGATACTGATAACAACTAAAAGTGTCGACACAGTGAGTTTGCCTAGCACTCGTAAATGCCAAACGCTGGGATCTTTCATAACACTGTTTTCAGCCTAGGTGTGTGTGTGTGTGTGTGTGCGTGTGTGTGTGTGTGTGTGTGTGTGTGACCTGTTGACTTTTGAGGAGTAGTTCTGTAGTCATCATTAATGATAAGGATGAAATATTCAACTGTTTGGTTTGTTATTCCGGGTTTCTGCAGGTCTTAAAAACTATTAATTCACAATTTTAAATCAGAGCAGAAAGTCTAACCCAAGGCTTAAGCCTAGACTAAAATGTAAGTCTGAGCTGTTTCAACTGAAAGAAACTGGCAATGACTGATCTTAAAATATATCAGTTCCTTTGCTTTGTCTCAAGATGCACACCAGTAATGTTTTTGCCTAAGCACATTTATGAAAATGACTTCAATGTCCTAATTGAACTATGAACTAATCCTGGCTTAGTCTAAGCCCTGTCTGTGAAACTGGGCCTATGATTCAAAGTCATGGTTTTAAAAGTTGAATGCTCTGCAAAAAATAATCTGACTCTGGTATTTTTGTTTTCTGGTACCTAAACATCCTTAAATCAAGATACATTTATATGAGATGCAAAATAAAGAAATTAAGTCTTGATTTCTGATAAATGTAACCAAACAAAGGGAGTTTGCGTATAAAATAAGAACAAATATCTGTCAATGGTGTGTACAAATTACTTATTGTATTTGAATTAAGTAGTTTTTTCCTAGACAGCTGGCAGATATTTGTTCTTCTTTCAATCATAAACTCACAGAAAACAAGACTTATGTAATTTTGCTTCTCAACTAAATGAATCTTAATGCAAGCATCTTTAGACATTTGCTCTGGAAAACAAGAAAAACACTGAGGAAGAAAATCACTTTTTTTGCAGTGTGTTCAGAAGTAAAAGTGATTGGGAGCAAAGCTATAAAGTTATTTTGTATTCATTTATTTTGTAAAATGAATTTAAAGACAATGGAGATTGGTTGGAATTTGTGTTGCTAATGTAACGTGTATATAACTTATATACACATTTACTCCGAGAACATGTTGTTGACACATTGTTTTGCTCAATATTTTGTAGTTTTTACTTTAAACTAGCAGAAACCCTGGTTATCTCTCTCTCTCTCTCTCTCTCTCTCTCTCTTTAGGAATTAATGTGCATAAATGATGAAATCAATGTCAATTGTTCTGCCATAGGGAGACATGTAAGCTAGCTATAGAAAACACTGGAGATTCCTCCCATGTTCCCGATAATTTCCAAAAAGTACATGGTTGCTGCAGTTTCTTTAATCTGATGCGTATGTTGGCTTCAGTTTTAGAGTTGTCTGTAGTTGAGCGTATATGTACAGTACATTGACATAAAGCTGCATACGCCTGGCATCCACCTAAACCTCTCCAAATAATGAGACCGGATCCCCATCCCGCTGCAGTCATAAGGGCGGTGCTTTATCTTTGCTTTTCCAGCTGTAGTAATCGGCAAGAGCTCCATCAAGCTCTCTAAATGTCATTCTCAGAAATTTCGATTCTTGTTTTATATTACTCGGATGAGTGAGCGGTGAGCCTTCTGACCTTCTCAGTTGATCTGACTCTTCTAGTTGGCTCTGAGATAGACTGAAAGGAAGGAGGTTAATTACATCTCCGTTTTCTGACCCACTTTCTTCCAGGTGTTTTACGTTGTTTGATGCATTGACTGGAGCCGGCCCGTAACGCGTGCTCTGACTCGAACGGACCTCTGGCAGGATGATGTAAAGCAAACATTCCTCCCTGCTTTGATTGGCATCTGTTTTTTTTTCTGTGGCAATATGGTCACCATTACGCCTGCCGTCACATTCCCCTACATCTGTAACAGACACGCATTGAGGATTATGTAAGCAGCAGGTTTTTGGCAAATGGTGCATTTCACAAGATCAGATCATTGCGTTTGTTGCGGATGGCCTGCGATCTTTTCTAATATAACCTCAACACAGCGTTTTGGGTTTCTGCTGCAGTCTGAAGGTTTGTAAAATGAAAAACATTGTCGTGTTCTTGGAACTTTTATAGCCCATGGATTGGTTTCTATTAAAACTAACAAATTGAACCAATTTTTTTTGTGCATGTTATTGAATTGCCATATTAAAACTGGCTTGGAAACTCTCTGCCTTGCCCGCATTTATATTCCCTACTTTTCACATGGCTTTTATGTAGTTTTTATTGTCTTTTGTCCTAGGCCCAAATTCTGACTTTCAATTTTTAAATATGTATAAACCATCATAAAACTACACTTTTTTTAAAAAACCATGACTATGCAAACAAAGAAAGCAAAACATTTTCTTGTCAAAAAGATTTGTCAATCAAATGCAAATTACAAACTTAATGTGCAGTTAAATTCACCTTAGTTCTGCAAATTTTTGTGGGTGAAATCCAGTTATTTTATTAGGAATCCACGCGATTGGGATTTTCGCTTAAGGGTGAAACATGAACCTGATGCAAATCTTCATTGGACAAGTTGGTCACACAGATTATCCCTGTTGACCAACAGAAAGTGGCTTAGTTTGAAAGTGTTTTGTGTGAGCAGTGCTTCATACATCTCTACACTATTGACAATAGACAATGGAATTTTTGGTTTGCGAAATTTAGCAGAAATTTGATTTATTTGTACATTTTAGTCCATACCAACAGATTTTCTGTCAGTCTGCTTGTTTACTAAGGATTGTAAATGAAGGGCTTGAAATGAAATATAAGGCGTGATGAACAAAGAAAACAAATAAAGATCTATGTAAATATCACTTTCGAGCAGAATGTTTTTTCTTAACGTGTCACTTCAAATTCAGCCATAATTTTGTTAAATGATTTGAAAAATGTGAAAGTATTTGTAATTGGATTGCACTAACTATAAAATGAATGCATTTGATGCAATTTCAAATGTGAGACCAATTTTTTGTTTCAAAATATGCGGTTCCGAAAAATGTAATACAGTGTGAAAAGTATTTATTTTCTGAAAGTCCACTGGGCCAAAAGTGTCATAGTTGAATAAGAGCCCTGTCCCAAAATGCCACACTTGATTTATATTTACGGCCAGTGACTTGCAGAAGCATACTAAAATGTCCTGCATAAAAATAAGATTTAAAGGGAATGTAAACAGGAAAAAGATTATACAATTATACGAGTAAACGGTTGAATAAGTAACTAGAGAAATATTCCACTAGTGATTTTGATGTTATAGTTCGTTGCTCTTGAAAATTGTGAACCTAGACCCTGCCAGGTCTGAGCGATTTACTGTAACATTCCTCTCATATTTATTTAAGGCGGCTGAATCTGGCTAGTGCTAACATCACTTTAACAGTCCTGTCGTTTGGTGGGAAAGGGTTTGATTTGTGGCGTCTCATGAGCCAGTGGCTCCTAATTAGCGAGGCCTGTCTTGTACGTGAGATGAATGTCTTAAAGGACCAGTCTTGGGCTTTAACTACCCTGATTGTTTGTGTTTGGAGACATTCAGCTTTATTCACAATGCTAGAATGGTCAATGGCTAAATGCTCCATGTTCCCATTCCAGTGTGGGAACACCATAGACTCTATTCTCCTTGAATTCAAATCCTACAGAGTGAAAGAAGCGATAAAGAGCACTTTTGTAACTGATGAATGTGTAGCAGAAGCAGCTCTGTTTTATTGGCCTGTATAAGTTTGAATGCTTCATAAGACAAACAGTTATTGCAGAGCACGGCACGGTTTGCTGTAATAGCTCCGCTTTTCTCTTGGGAGGGAATGCATATTTTTGACCTGCGCTGACGTCAGAAATGACACTCTGGTTTAAACTACAGCTTACTTACTCCCAGCCTGAGAGACCAGATGCTGATATGTTTTATTACACTGCACATGTTCAAAGTCACGAGGAGATTTCATGAGGTTCAAAGCTAATTAGCGTTTACGTAAAGTATCCTGGCAATTAATGACAGCATGAAACAACATTCGCAAGGCATTAAACTTCTATAATATGATGTTTCTGAGGAAAATCAGCATTGTATTGTCCTGTACATGTATTTTATTTCTTCTGGATTTGTGGAAAGTGTAATATTACATTGAGTAATATTTTTGGATTTAAGGATAGTCTTGATATTTTCTGGAAAAGGTTTTAATGGCTACTTTTGTCTTTTTTTGTCTAGGTGGAGGAGGAAAACGGAAAGGAAGAAGTAAAAAATGGAGGGAGATCCTTCGTTTCCCTCATATTAGTCAGTGCACCGAGTTGAGCAAAGCCATTGGTAATGTATCAACACTTTGTGTGTCTTGTTTATAGACTTCCTGACATTTTCATGCTCCTGGTCAGCTGTGCTGTTGTTCTGGCCAAGTGTGCTGTAACTTTGCTGTTCGCCATTGTTTAGCTGTCGCTGAGTTTACATTTCCATTGGCTTAATCCCAGTTTGCTTGCAGTCTGAGAAATAGCATGAGATGAGAATTGGCGCGTCCCAAATTACATTAAGTTGAATGTAGTATGTCAGAAGTGCCTGGATGCCATACTTGTCCCAGTGGACTTGCAAAATATGTTTCCTTGCATGCTGTTTGGTCTAATATTGCACACAATCCCTTGAGCAACAGAAGAGGAGTGACTGTTATCCAACTTTTTCCATTTCATTTAAAAACTTAAGTCACCCCAGCAACTCTTTTCAAATGTTTTAATTTATAGAATACACACCAATTCTGTTCAACCGTTCTTAATATTGTTTATGTTTTTGAAATACAGTTAGCCAAGTAATATTGTGAAATATACTTACAATACTAAAACAGGAAGCAGTTATTTGAATATATTTCAAAATGAAATTTATTCTTGCGATGCAAAGATAATTTTTCAGCATTGTCACATGATTCTTCAGAACTCATTCTAATATGTGACCCTGGACCACAAAACCAGTCTTAAGTCGCTGGGCTATATTTGTAGCGATAGCCAAAAATACATTGTATGAGTCAAAATTATAGATTTTTCTTTTATGCCAAAAATCATTAGAACATTAAGTAAAGATTATGCTCCATGAAGATATTTAGTAAATTTCCTACCGTATATGTCAAAACTTAAATGTAATGTAGATGCTTTATAAACACACAAATGCTCGCCTGTTTTCGATGCGCGTCCCAGACTTCACGTAATACGTAATGACGTTGAAAAGGTCACGCTTGACGTAGGCGGAAGTACAGAGTCAGTGTTTACAAGTTGAACGTGCAAATATTAAGTCAAATGCCGTTTTCAAAAAAGGAGTTACAACTCAATGAGTTTACAAGGTAAAACAACGATGTCGGACGATTTTGAACTTGAGATGGAGCCTACGTCAAGCATGATCTTTTCAACGTCATTACGTATTACATGAAGTCTGGGACGCACATCGAAAACAGGCGAGCATTTGTGTGTTTATAAAGCATATACATTTATTTTATTTTACTAAATGACCGATCGTTTCGCTAGATAAGACCCTGATTCATCGTCTGGTATCGTTTATAGCGCTTTGAAGCTGCACTGAAACTGTCATTTTGACCTTCAACCGTTTGGAGTCCATTGAAGTTCACTATATGGATAAAAATCTTGGAATCTTTTCATCAAAAACCTTAATTTCTTTTCGACTGAAGAAAGAAATACATAAACCTCTTGGATGACATGGCGATAAGTAAATGATCAGGATATTTTCATTTGAAAGTGAACTAATCCTTTAAGGTCAGGAATCGGATACTTGTTGTCAAATAAAATTTCGATTCCACCTATCGATTCCTATGCGGGTTTTTTTTTTTCATCTGTGAGGACCGGTGTGACCTAGCGATCTGCCAGGACCTTGCTCGCTAATCTAAGCGCTCCAAAGTTTGGCTGCATTTGCGATCAGAAGCCAAAAAAGCTAAGTATAATATCTGTGATAGCTAAACATCTTGCAAGAGAGGTGTCACCACCAACATGACATTAATTTAATAGATCGTTAAAGATCGCGAACATGATCACCAACGTGATTCTATTCCTAAATTAAAATGATTTGTCTGTTTCATTCCTCAACCTTTGAGGTGTGCGATCACAATGTTGTGATCACTTGGTTCATCTGTGCAGCAAACGATCACATCAGTCAGTAATTCATAAATTACATGTGATTTAAACATTTAAACCTGCATTCACGCTGCTGCTGACATGTTAAAGAGTCCAGTTTTTATGTAGCAGCTGTTGATTTTTTTCATGGTATTCATAAATTACATGTGATTTTGTTTGTTGTCTAATATTTTTTTCCAGAATCATACATTCCATTGGTTTGAATCATGCAGTTCTATTTTGAAAAAACAACTGAGACACAGGATAAATGTTTGATATCATTATTTAAGCACATTGGAATCGAAACTGGGAATCGAAAAGAATCGTGAATCGATAAAATTCAAACGATACCCAACCCTACTAATCGGTAAAGTGAGCGCATCACGGCAGCTGCCGAAGTCCCGGTTGCTATAGAAACAATCAGCGCTCTGAAACGCGCGCTCAGGACTGCGTATACGCACTGGCTGATCTAGCCTGAGAAATAAGCTTTTTATAACGCTATTTGAGATATTTCTTATTATCAATGTTGAGAACTGTGTGTATTACTTACCTTCATAGCACTCTAATGTATGACTTATTTCTTCTGCATACGGTGTTTTGAAGAACTGTTTTTGTCCCTATAATGAAAGTCAGTGGTGTTCAAAACAGCGTTAGACGCCACTGGCTTTCATTGTATGAACAAATTACCTTCTTTTGTATTCCATAATACAGGTTTTGTAAAGACATGAGGTTGAATAAATGATATAGTTTTCAGTTTTCTTTCTCTAAAAGTATGTCCCTTTCTATATAAACTGACTGGCAACTTTATTGGGTACACCTGTTCAGCTGCTCTTTAATATTTAGTGAGTGTCAGTTCTGTGAATGAAAATACCTTGTTGGTGCCAGAGGAGAATGGTTAGACTGGTTCTGAGCTTATAGAAAGGCAACAGTAACTCAAATAACCACTCATTACAACCAACGTTTGCTGAAGAGCATTTCTGAACACACAACAGCTGAAGACCACACCAGGTGCCACTCCTGCCAGCTGAGAAAAGAAAACCGAGGCTACAATTCACACAGGATCACCAAAATACAATATAAGATTGGAAAAAGGTTGCTTGGTCTGATGAGACTTGGCTTTTGCTGCAAAGTTCAGATGCTAGGGTCAGAATTTGGCATAAACAACATGAAAGCATGGATCCATCCTGCCTTGTATCAACAGTTCAGGCTGCTGCTGGTGTAATGGTGTGAGCAAACTTAAGTCCCCTTAGTACCAACTTTACATTGTTTAAACACTTCAGCCTACCTGAATACTGTTTTTGACCATGTTCATCCCTTTATGACCACAGTGTGCCCATCTTGTGATGGCTACTTCCAACAGGATAACGTCACAAAGCTCAAATCATCTCAAACTGGTTTCTTGAACATGACAATGGGTTAACTAAACTCAAATGTCCTCCACAGTCATCAGATCTCAATATAGAGCAATAGAGCAGCTTGGCAGGAGACAAAGAATTAAGTCAGATGTGAATGCAAAAGAGAATTCAACCTGCTACTAGCAAGGTGTACCTAATATAGTGACCTTATAAAGTATCACTGTATCACCACAGTACTTTTTTGTAAAGTTTTATCTGTTGTTTTGTGTCTCAGAGCGGGACTACTTCAGCCTGTGTGAAAAGCAGCCCATTGGGAGTCTTCTGTTCCGCCTCTACTGTGAGACCCGACCAGAGCTGCAGCGATGCATCCAACTCCTGGACGCCATGGTACGTCAGTGCACATTTAGGATGACCCAAACAGCTTTTAGTCACTAATTGCTGGTTCTTTCAAGCAATTCATCTTCTTTCAAAATATATTGCCCACTCAAAATATCTCAGGTTTCTCGTAACCCTCCATCAATGTTCCACTGGCCTGGACAACATGCCTCCCACATGACTAGCTTGGGCTATCATGGAGTAAAGCCCAAAATATCAGGGCTGGCATGTGGTCACTGAATGAGGCCATTGTCTGGTCTTTCCAACACCCCTATAGACCCCAAACAGTCTGAACCCCGGCAACCGGAACCCATGACAGGAAGTCGCCATCATAAAACATGGGGTAGCATATTTGTGTCTTTTAGGACTGGGAAAAGGTGTTCATCTTGTTTATGGTGTCTTGGAACATTCTCCTCATTTTAACAAAAACCCTTTGTGCGGTGTAGCTGTGAAGTGAATAGAGGAAGCGTAATTGATGTGTTTCAGGGAAGAACGTAAATGTCATTTGAAAGTCAAATAAAATAAAACAAAAATGTCCTTAACATAAAGGCACGTAATCATGCCTGGGTTACAATGTTACAGCTAATGAAATAAGAGCAGAAGATTTTAATATAATGAAGGGAAAATGCCAATGTGTTTGTCGTGTTCAAATAGATTATTGTAGTAGTCATGTGTGGGATTTTATTAGGTGTTATTTTAGGAAGAGTAGCTGTCATTAAAGGTGTATAGGACCACTTATTTCTATTTAAATTAATCATAATTATAGTTCCTTGTTTGGAGAATTTACTTTTGAGTGAATCTCATGGAGACTGTCAAGTCACATTTCACCCTAAAATAAAAAGACAAGAAAATGTAATAATATTTTGCCTGAAGTAGACAGTGTAATTTAGAGCCACTAGAAAACAGGACTCACAGTAAACATTTCTGAATATTCCCAAAAAATTATACCTGTTTTCTATTTGAATACATTTTAAAATGCAATTTATTTCTGTGATGCAAAGCAGAATTTTCAGCATCATTCCTCGAGTCTTCAGTGTCACATGATCCTTCAGAAATTATTCTAATATACTGATTTGCTACTCAAGAAACATTTCTATTCCCCATTATTATAAATCTTGAAATCAGCTGTGCTGCTTAATATTTTTTTAATAAACCATGATATTTCTTTTTCATATTTACAGAATAAAAAGACGAATAGTTCAAAAGAACAGCATTTATTTGGAATTTATTAAATGTAACATTTCAAATATCTTTACTGTCACTTTTCATCTATTTAATGCATCCTTGCTTTAAAAAAACTAAAATCTCCAAACTTTTGAAGTGTATGTAATCTAAATTACACTTATGTTTCATAATATCATATGTTTTAGCTCCTTTTATGATGATTTTAATACAAAAATCATTGTGTGCAAACATAATGGTTTCCATTACTGAACTGCGGTGAGGTCTTGTTAAATAGTGAAAAGAGCCACAAACAAACTCGCAATTTCTTTTGATTTTTAGGGTGAAATATGGCCCCAGCATCCTCTTGAAAGACGGTGAGATTCACCCAATTAATCTGTGTTCTCAAGAAGAAGAAAAAAATTGCCCTATATGACCTGGCATACATTAAAAGCAGTTCAGGATTGGGATTTGAATAACAAATTGAATGTAAACAGAGAAGCAGTGTATTTAAAATGCATGAGTGTGTTTGATGTATGTATGCATATGTTCTGCAGGCAGCTAGCGTGTGTGTGTGTGTGTGTGTGTCGTGTGTGCGTGTGTGTGTGTGTGTGAGCCACCATAAGGAAAGAGCCCGGGGGATTTTTTGAGGCCTACTCTGACGTCAGAAAGTAGCAGGATCTCAATTGTTGTGGCGAGTTAGACAGCACTGTCTGTGTCTGCTCTGTGTGAGATCTCTGTGTGTGCGAAACAAGGAAAGAAGCGCGAGAACTTCATGTGAGAAACCTCTTCACAGTTCACACGTTATTTGGGTTTATGTGTACACAAAGAAATGAAATGTACATGCCGCTGACCTTTTTGGTCTGGGTTTTGTTTTTCCATCTCAGTGGAGGCGGAATAGTCCGATGTTATCACACACATCAGATTGGCCCAGTTCCCCTGTGTCAGAGGCAGCCCGCCATTTGTTTTGGCCTGGTGGCTCTACTGTACCATTCAGAGCCACTGACGTAGGTCTGTTCTCAAACCACTATTATGATTGGATCTCTCTCTGTGTGTATGTGTGTTTGTATTTTCTGCTTTTTCCATGCGGTGACCTTTAACATGCAGGCATAGCAAATTCCATCATTTCCCATTTAAAAGAGACTAAGAGAGCACAATTCAGTCTCATTTCTCAATGTCACTGTCATCTACAGTTGTAATGTGAGCGTAAAAAGATGTATTCTAGGTTCAGTACAGGTTACTTCAGTCGACAGTACAAGTACCACAAAAAAACATCAGCACGTACCGAGAACAAATCACTGTCATAGTAAAGAGCTAACAATGGAAGTGCTTGGAGCTGCGGAATAAACATTACAATACACATCGTTTTACAAGTATAGCAGCAAGACCTAAACATTATATACATTCATTGAAAGTGTGTGAACACTGTGTGTGAACGTTTTCATTTTTTAGTTGTTTGAAAAACTAAAATTGTATTAATTGTATGTCCAATTATATATTTCCTACTGACACAAAAAATGAGTAGCTGGATATAAATGTTATTCTAAATTCATGCAGAGATGAAAACGTTCACACACAGGGTTTACACATAAATATGCACATTTAATGAATGTATAATGTTTAGGTAAGTTTAAATACATTTCTTCTTATTAAAGTTACAAAAGTGATTTAGTCAAGAGCAATGAGCGATTTTCTATTTTTTTTGTTGTTTAACATGAACGAACAGCAGGAATATTAGACTACTGTCACTTTAAGAGCTGCCCAGATACAACTTACTGTTACGTTTTCTTTCACACTTCAGACCTAAATTACTGCGTTTGCAAGAATACTTGCAAACACCAGCGTTTGACACATACAAGTGTGTGTATTTAACCGGAAAACCGTTTTTTTTTTTGCCTAAAAAGCAGCAAAAATAACTCCATTCAAAACCTCTGCGCTCTATGAGCACACCTCACCTCTCTGACAGCGCACGCATATAGCGAAATCAGTTCTCTTGCATTTCAACGGCTTAAAATCACTTTATTTTAAACCACAATGCTTAAAATAGCATGCAAACAGTACGTTTTTGTGACCACGTAGCACAGCAATGTCACATGAGTGTGTAACCGCAATAGAAACAATAGTCCAAAATCTCTACCGGTTGACAAATTTCTACCAGTTAATCATGTCTACCGGTATATCACCCACAACTATGATGAACACATTTATTTTTAGGCTTTTATTCAGATATAAACTTGTATCAACAACACGCATACATAGAGCACGTTGAATATGGTAAACAAGGCTCAAATATGCTTGCTTGACAAGCAAATAGGATTGTTCGCTCACATCACACGAGCATGTTTGAGCTTCCCAATGAGTCATTTATGACAAATTAATGATTTTAGGTGAACTTTTTTTCTTTAACTTAGGCACTAGCTGCAGTTATTTCCATAGAACCAGCCTCTATTGAACTCTCCCACATATAAGAACATTCCCTCATTACTTACAGTACTATTTTTAATCTTCCAATGAGGGAGTTGCCAAATATGTTAAGGGGAATGGAAATCATACTGCTGTATGTGTCGAGACGCAATACCCACACACACACACACACACACAGTCCCCCACTATGTAATGACGTTCAATGTATTTAGTGACGCTGCTGGGCCGTGCTGTGGCGCTCCAGGACCTTATGGAATCCTGCCGTGTTGACTGGCTGGTTACCAAGCAACCTGAAGTCACACACACGGTGGGCTTCATGAAGCATGTGTGTGTGTGTGTGCTCATGAAGCATATGTGTGACGCGTGTGCGGACACATGATTTGTGCGAAAACCTATTTGCAGGTACATATGCTTCGGTGTAGGCGCGCGAGCTTGTGTTTACATCATTCGGGACGGAACCGAGTGGGGGCAGGTGGTCATGGAGAGTCTTGCGTAATGGGACCCACAGAGCACAAGGGCCGGAGAGGGTGTTGATGAGTGTCATCAAGCATTACCCCCCTAATACACACACACATAGGCACATTTACAGCCCTTAGGGAAAGGACGTGCCAGACTGTGGAGCTCATTCATTGTGTAATCACTCACAGACTCAATTACATGATGCCTCTGCATCATTGAGCATATAGAAATAGATACCGACTGAAATGGTGAAGTCAGTGGATGTAGTTTCTGTTTTCCAGTGTCGAACAAGTGATTTGAGTTCACTTAATACTCTCTGTTGGTTTCGGTTTCGTTAGTCTCAAGGTTTTTGAGTATTGGCGCAAAGTCTGGTCCATATTAGCCTCACATGACTAGTTCTTTGACTAATACATAAAGTCTGGGCCACATTGCAGCTTATTCTAGTAATAAAGACACACTTAGACAGGAAAACACTGTCTGACTGACTTATAAAGTGACTGAATCATAGTTTTGTTTTTACATTATGTGGGTTCTAAAATTGATTTTAACATAATAATACACTATTTATTAAAAAAATCATAATATTAGACAGTTTTTTTACTGCACACCCCCTAAAAGTTGGGTTGTTGGACCCCTAGTAAGCAGGTTTAGCTTAGCTCGATAAAGCCTACTATGATAGTATTTATTTTTATTTGTATATTTTCAGTTTTCTTTTTTAATTTGTATTTTATTTTAGTAGTTTTGTTATATTATTTGTTTTTCTATTATATTTAGCTTTAGCTTATTTATCTAATAATGTTTTTTCAGTTTTAGTTGTAACGCTTTAGATAAAACTGAAAATGTTAATGTTGCCTTGCCAAATAAACAAAATAAATACGTTTTTAGCTAATACTTATATTTTATTTCATAATTATAGTTTTAGTTATGTAACAACACTGATTGCCAGTTACATTTATTATTGCTGAATTAAATGCATAGTTCATCCCAAAAATGATAGTTCTGTCATTATCGCCCTCATGTCATTCCAAACATGCGTGACTTACTTTCTCCTTTGAAGCACAAAATAGAGATTATTATTTAAATGTAATATTAATATTACTGTTGTTTTTTTCCATTTTGTGAAAGTTGGTGGGGTCAAAAACAGTGGACTGCATTGGCTTTCATTGTATAGACAAAAAATTGCAGAGAAATGTTTCAAAATATCACCATCTTTTTTTTGGTAAATGTAACAATGGGCATATACTGTAAATCTGAAATATCCCTGAGAGTGAAATGCTTATAATTCAGCTCAAATCAGTTTGATCTCAGTGCTATGGACCTTAAAAACTTGGGAAAGGCTGTAAACACAATTTTCACTCCCAGAAACTGCATTTAGCCATTTTTAAATGCAACATGCATCAGCCTGGCTCCTCAGGCTGGCTACTATTTCATTAACATCTAAATTAGATGCATTATGTCATAAGGTATCATGTACATTTTGGATTATGTTATGGCGCTTGTTTGTTTATAACTTGTTGTGAGTAATTTGTTTGTATCTGGTCGTTTAGGAGGACTACGAGGTGACACCCGATGAGAAGAGGAAGAGTCTAGGAGATGAGATAATCAAGAAGTTTCTTACCAAGCAGGTGTGATTTGGTTTAACTTTCCTCGTGTGTGTGTGTGTGTGTGTGTGTGTGTGTGTGTGTGTGTGTGTGTGTGTGTGTGTGTGTGTGTGTGTGTGTGTTTTGGATCGTGAATATCTCTGTGTGCATCGGTAATCAGAGAGCATGTTGTTTCTTCTACAGTCCTCGGAGTGTGTAGATGTAGCTGAAGGTCTTGCTGAAAGTTGCAGAGAAAATCTAGAATTGAGCCCCTGCAGAGAGATCTTCAGTGACTGTCGCAAGTAAGACACATGCAAACACACGTGTGAACACCTGGACCTCTGTTGCTTTTAAACTAGACACCTTCACCCTGGCCCCAGCTGTTCTTACAAACTCACCAGAAGTTGTTTTTGCACCTTTCACATACTGTTTTCAGCATACTAATAATTTGGACGCGGTCGTCCTAATATTGCATACTATGTACTAAAAATAGTCTTCAGAATTAAGTTGTGCAGTTTTTTACTGGGAAATTAGTTATTAAAGAGAAGTGTTTTCTACAGAAGTAAACACTACTGCTTAATGTTAGCTCTTTACTGTAATCTTTACTTCTGGTACTCACAGAGCTGCCTCTGGTCTAACGGTATCCTTGCTGTTTTAAATCTCACAGAGCTCTTCATGACTACTTAAGTGGTGCTCCTTTTGCTGACTATCAGAACAGCATGTACTTCGACCGCTTCATCCAATGGAAAATGCTCGAAAGGTTGGTTGCACACTTTATCTCCCTTTACTCTCTCCATTAGTCTTTTAATCTGCTTAGTCTACAATTTGTGCACTATTTCCTTCTTTTGTTTTGCTGGAGGAAGCTCTTAGCTCGGCTTCAACCAGACGTCCTGCATCTTGATAAATCATATCCAGCTGTTACGGCAGTTCAGACGCTAATCCATTAAATTATTTGTTAGCGTAATTGTTAAAAGCTCAACATATGAAAGCAAACAGTCATGTTTTAGTTACGAAACATCCAAGTTACATGGCAGCGTCTGTGCTAGATATAAACTAATTTGAACATATTTGCATCTACGTAAGTGGCCCATAAAAAACATTTATGAAAAAATTTCTACAAACAATTCTAAGAAGGCTTTGTTTAACACGACTAAAATGTGTTTCTTATTGACTGTGGTTTATAATTGTAATGTAATGTAGCTTGTGCTCCACCTAGTTTTGTTAATGGATCAGTTTGCTGTCTCTGCTGGTTTGATATCAGATTTTGTGGTTTTATTTCTAGACAACCCATCACAAAAGACACGTTTCGGCAGTATAGAGTTCTGGGGAAAGGAGGCTTTGGAGAGGTGAGGATATTGTGAACAGTGATGACCTGAACTGTGTGTGTACTGAACTCATTTGCTCTGCATCAAAACCTAGTGAGCTGCCTACCTTGAATGTATTTTTAGACGTCATAAGTGTGCTCGAAATATAGGCAGTGACATCAAAATGTCTCATTGCATTTCACTTAATATCCAGAATGGTTGATTCAGGTCTTGCTATTAGCTTAGCATTATGCTAACATCAAACTCTGCTGGAATCAGCTTTGAGTCTGTTAAAGTTTCCCATCTGCCTCACGTAAAGAGCACCAGTCACTGTGTATAAAGTTGTGGTCACATTTAAAAAATTGGCACGAAAAGTGTCAATAGTGTTGTGATATATGAAGCACAGCTCACACAGAAGTCACTTTCAAACCAAGTGGCTTTCTGTTGGTCATTGTGGCAAAATTGCAGGACCAACTTGAACACAAGTGAAACTTAAACACAAGCAACATTTTCTAAAACTCCAGTATTCAGTGTCACATGATCCTTCATATTTTTTTATTAATATCAGTAATAAAAACAGATGTGCTGCTTCATAGTTTTGTGGAAACCCTGATACATTAAAGTGAATTTAGCTAACATACTACAACTAAAAACAACAACTAGTTTAAACTATAATCTTTTCACTGCAACTTGAAAAGAAGCAAGACAATATTGTCGAAACGATTGCTGGATACCTGAGGTAAGGTTTTTTTTTTTTTTTTTACACAGTTTGCTTGCTAGCCTGTCATAATGATCTACTCCATTAATTCTTACCACCATTCATTACCAATTGTTTTCCAGATATTAATTTTCTTGAAAAGGTGGTTTGACTTGTGGTGGTTTTTCTGGACCTCTGCAATAAGTTTCTCCGGCTAGTTTAAATGCACAACCCCTTTAAATTTTAAAGGAATCTGATTGGCTGTCAGTATTTTTTTTTATTGTCTAGAAAAAATCGTTCTGAAAGTGATTCTAATGATATTGTTCATCTATTTCGGTTAATAAACAGTTGTGGTGCGGACTATCCTATCCCAAATTAAAAGTAACCATGGTTTTATTATAGTAATAGTGAAGTAACCATGGTTTAGGCGTATTGACTACCATTTGTACAACCATATTTTTATTACAAAACCATGGTTAAACTATGGTTAGTGTAGCAAAACCATTTTTTTTTTGTGTGTCATAAAACCATGGTTAATTTTTGTACGGGATTCTCTTAAATTCAGAACATTTTTTCAGAACTCTAAAAGCAAATTCACTCTGTGCTGACCAACACAAAGCTGCTTGGTTTGAAACTGACTTCTGTGTGTGCTGTGCTTTACACGTTTCTGTGCTATTGACAATGGACACTTTTTTTACACATGCAATTTAGGCAGCAGGTAACTTTTTGTGTATGATGATAATATATGCCCATCTGTGCCCAGGTGTGTGCGTGCCAGGTGAGAGCCACAGGTAAAATGTATGCCTGTAAAAAGCTGGAGAAGAAAAGGATAAAGAAGAGGAAGGGGGAGGCCATGGCTCTAAATGAGAAACAGATTCTGGAGAAGGTCAACAGCAGGTTTGTGGTAAGTGGATTCATTCATTTATCTGGGATCTTTCATCTAGTTTCCTCCCTCTGGCTTAGTTTACACCTGGTATAAACATCTTTTGCGATTCAGTCACAAGTGGCCAGACAGGACAGGCTCAAATGCGTATTTGTTTTATTTAATAAAGGCTTGTATATTTCAAAAGGGAAATATTCTGCTCATTCTCGTTTCTCTGGCTCGCAGGTTAGTTTAGCATATGCGTATGAGACCAAAGATGCCCTGTGTCTGGTGCTGACCCTAATGAACGGTGGTGATCTGAAGTTTCACATCTATAGCATGGGAACGCCAGGCTTTGAGAAGGACCGTGTGCAGTTATACGCCGCTGAGATCTGCTGCGGTCTCAAGCACCTGCACAGAGAGTCTATCGTCTACAGGTGTGCAGCTCTACATCCTCGAATGCCCCCAGCCTCATACAATTATGTTGAAATTATATGGTTAAGTCATTTTTTTAAGTTGCTTTCTATCATTCTAGGGATTTAAAACCAGAGAATATGCTTTTAGATGATAATGGTAAGTCAAATACATGTTTCCTTCAAGTGAGCTAAATATGGAGTTTAATTGTACTGATCACACTTTTTCTTTCACTTTACGTTCAGTGAGTTACATTTTGTTAAACTGAGAAATGCAACAATAAATGCATTTTGTATTTATTCCTACAGGTCATATCCGGATCTCAGACCTGGGGCTGGCCATTAAAGTGCCTGATGGAGAACAGATCCGTGGCCGAGTGGGTACCGTGGGATACATGGGTAATTATCTTTAACTGCACTGATTTATATATAATTGCGCTGGGAGATATGTTAAATATCCACCATATATTGACAGTGATTCTTTTGGCAATGTAAAATTTAAGCATAATAGCATCTCTCATTTATAAACAAATCATCATTTTTATGTATTTTTTGAATTCAGTAAACCAATATTAATTCTTGAAATACAGTACCATTCAAAAGTTTAGGGATTTAACATTTTACAGAAAGGATGCATGCAGTAAGAATGCATTAAAGAAATGCTCTTAAATTGTATTTTGAATTCATTTTAGAGAATCCTGAAAATAATGTATCATGGTTTACACAAAAATAGGATTCAGCACAACAGTTTTCTACATTGATAATAATAATATGTTTCTTGAGCAGCAAATTAGCATATTAGATTGATATCTGAAGGATCATGTGACACAGAAAATGAGTAATGATGCTAAAAACATTTTTTATTGTAATAATATTACTATTTTACCGTAGTTTTGATCAAATAAATGCAGCCTTGGTGAGCAGTTTTTTTCAAAACATAAAAAAATCTTACAGACCCAAACTTTTGAATGCTAGTGTTATCTATTGAAAGCATCATTAGGCAAAAACATTTGTTTTTAGCTGCACCGATTAGTCCTGCTAGATATCTATTCATAGCAATATGAAACATTAAAATGTTGTTTATTGATTGATGAACTCAAACTGTATTGACGGACAGCTCCAGAGGTGATCAATAACGAGCGCTATAGCATGAGTCCGGACTGGTGGGGCTTGGGTTGTCTGATCTATGAGATGACCGCCGGCCGATCGCCTTTCCGCGCTCGCAAAGAACGAGTGAAGAGAGAAGAGGTGGAGAAGAGGGTGCAAGAGGAGGAAGAGGAGTACAGCGAGAAGTTTTCAGAAGACACCAAAGCCATCTGCAGGATGGTGAGGCCACACACACACACACACACACACACACACACGCACACACACACACACACTCAGTCACACACACACACGCGCACACACACACACACACACACATCCAAGATGACGCAGCAGTGTACAACTAAGAGCTTGTATCCAAAGCTGCATTATCTCTTCAGTCAAACGCGCTATAGAAGCTGATTTAGAGCCCATTGATAGAGCGCACAAAGCTGACTGGTAGTGCATGTTTTCTGCTGGGAAAGAAGTTGAAAATGAGCTCTCTGAGACCAGCTCAGTTCAGGATTGTTTAATAATCTACATTTATTGTGAAGAACCTCTGTTGCCTTTTATTAGTGTGTGTCATGCGACTGGCTTTCACCCTAAAAATGAAAAATGTGTCATTTACTCACCCTCACGTTGCTCCAAACCCATATGACTTTATTTTACAGTGTAAGGGAATGGAGACAAAAGAGAAATATTTCACTAAATGAATTTTTAGGACTTTAAAGTTAATATGAGGCCTTATATGATGTATAATATATAAATGTTAAAACCAACAAATTTGCATGTAGTTTTATAAGGGGTAAAGTGTTCATCTTAGATAGTGACAACATAATAAAAAGTAAATATGTTCCAATTCATATTTTAACAATTAGATTTTGTACATGGGTAATATAAAATACAATGAAAGCAATTATTCATGCAATTCAATAATTGTAGTAATTATGTATATTAAAATCACACTTATGAAAATATTGTAAGAAATGTAATACTTTTATTCAGCAAGAAGGCATTATATTTATTAAAGAGAGAGTAAATATTTATAATGTTGCTATTTTAAATGTTTTGTTGTTTTGAACATTCTGTCCGTCAAAGAATCATGAAAAATCACGGTCTAATGGTTTGCAAAACTTTTCAACATTGATAATAAGAAATGTTTCTTGATCATCAAATCAGCATATTAAAAATGATTTCTTAAGGATCATGTGACACTGAAGACTGGAGTAATGAAGTAATAGAAGACTTTTCAATTTTAACTTGTAATAATATTTCACAATATTACTGTTTTTGATATATTTCTGATCTTATAAATGCAGCCTTGGTGAACAGTAGAGATTTTTTTTTTATAAAAACATGAAAAAATGTACTTCCCCCCAAACTTTTGAACTGCAGTGGCCGTCCCCCAAATTAGATCTGAGAGTTTCAGCAGAGGGTAACACAAATGTTGGTCTTCACACAAAACTATCATATGACTTTATAATAGGTAACGAATCGTGTGGAGTACTTGTTTTGCTCTTCACTGCATGCTCAATCTGGTATGGAAAATGTGACCGTCTTAATTTGTTTTCACCAGAAGATTTAAAGTCAAATGAATACCAGAATGACATGAGTATGAGTGACGATGACAATTTTCGGGTGAAACATCCATTTAGCTGTTTTGAATTTGAAATACTTTGTCCTCATGCAAATGGCCTCCACATACGAGCTCACGAAAGATCCCAGCCTAACTCGTTCCTGCGTGTGGTTTTGTGATGTCTGGTTTGTGATTGCTGACCCTAGTTTTAGGATGTTTGCCCCATTTAAATGTCTTCATTTGGCACGCGCACTATTTGTCCTAGTGTTTGGAAGCCATTGACCAGCTTCGGCTGTGGTGTAATAGGTTATATCCCGCTGTTAAAGAATGCACAAACCTGTGTTCCTAACATCTGACTGGCTGCTCTCCGCTCTCTGTCCCGCAGCTGTTAGCCAAAGATCCCAAGCAGAGGCTCGGCTGCCTGGCGGACGGAGCTGCTGGAGTCAAAGCCCACCCCTTCTTCAAGAACATCAACTTCAAGAGGCTGGAGGTCGGCATTCTGGAACCTTCCTTTGTGCCCGATGTGAGTTCCTGTTCTCATGTGCCTGAGATAGCAGTCAGAAAAATTGCTATTGCAGCTTTTAACTAAAAATAAATCGATGAAATTTGCATGTGTTTTTGAGTATCGTATTTGATACATCAGACTTTTATGACTCCGTATGATATAGTGAGAATATGGAGCTCATATATTCTTGTTTTATCCAGAGGCCCAAATTTGAGCAAAAACATGCAAATTGGTGCAGATGATAATGTTTATGGGTGCATCTCAATAAATTAGAATGTCGTGGAAAAGTTAATTTCAGTAATTCAACTCAAATTGTGAAACTTGTGTATTAAATAAATTCAATGCACACAGACTGAAGTAGTTTAAGTCTTTGGTTCTTTTAATTGTGATGATTTTGGCTCACATTTAACAAAAACCCACCAATTCACTATCTCAACAAATTAGAATATGGTGACATGCCAATCAGCTAATCAACTCAAAACACCTGCAAAGGTTTCCTGAGCCTTCAAAATGGTCTCTCAGTTTGGTTCACTAGGCTACACAATCATGGGGAAGACTGCTGATCTGACAGTTGTCCAGAAGACAATCATTGACACCCTTCACAAGGAGGGTAAGCCACAAACATTCATTGCCAAAGAAGCTGGCTGTTCACAGAGTGCTGTATCCAAGCATGTTAACAGAAAGTTGAGTGGAAGGAAAAAGTGTGGAAGAAAAAGATGCACAACCAACCGAGAGAACCGCAGCCTTATGAGGATTGTCAAGCAAAATCGATTCAAGAATTTGGGTGAACTTCACAAGGAATGGACTGAGGCTGGGGTCAAGGCATCAAGAGCCACCACACACAGACGTGTCAAGGAATTTGGCTACAGTTGTCGTCAGAGGCGTCTTACCTGGGCTAAGGAGAAGAAGAACTGGACTGTTGCCCAGTGGTCCAAAGTCCTCTTTTCAGATGAGAGCAAGTTTTGTATTTCATTTGGAAACCAAGGTCCTAGAGTCTGGAGGAAGGGTGGAGAAGCTCATAGCCCAAGTTGCTTGAAGTCCAGTGTTAAGTTTCCACAGTCTGTGATGATTTGGGGTGCAATGTCATCTGCTGGTGTTGGTCCATTGTGTTTTTTGAAAACCAACGTCACTGCACCCGTTTACCAAGAAATTTTGGAGCACTTCATGCTTCCTTCTGCTGACCAGCTTTTTAAAGATGCTGATTTCATTTTCCAGCAGGATTTGGCACCTGCCCACACTGCCAAAAGCACCAAAAGTTGGTTAAATGACCATGGTGTTGGTGTGCTTGACTGGCCAGCAAACTCACCAGACCTGAACCCCATCGAGAATCTATGGGTATTGTCAAGAGGAAAATGAGAAACAAGAGACCAAAAAATGCAGATGAGCTGAAGGCCACTGTCAAAGAAACCTGGGCTTCCATACCACCTCAGCAGTGCCACAAACTGATCACCTCCATGCCACGCCGAATTGAGGCAGTAATTAAAGCAAAAGGAGCCCCTACCAAGTATTGAGTACATATACAGTAAATGAACATACTTTCCAGAAGGCCAACAATTCACTAAAAATGTTTTTTTTATTGGTCTTATGAAGTATTCTAATTTGTTGAGATAGTGAATTGGTGGGTTTTTGTTAAATGTGAGCCAAAATCATCACAATTAAAAGAACCAAAGACTTAAACTACTTCAGTCTGTGTGCATTGAATTTATTTAATACACGAGTTTCACAATTTGAGTTGAATTACTGAAATAAATGAACTTTTCCACGACATTCTAATTTATTGAGATGCACCTGTATGTAACCAGAAAGTAAGATTTATAATTCAGAAAGTAATTCTGATAGCTTGTAAATCAGTGAGATCTTTAGAACAGTATAGCAATCTACTTACATAAAATGCATATAAATATCAGTTGTCACTCTGTATCTCTCAATAACGTGATATTTATATGCTTTTTATAAAAGCACTGTAGTTTTTATTGTGGGGGCAAAATGTATAATGCAATGTTAAACAATGAAGATTGAGAGATGAACAAATAAATGTTCCTCAGAAGCCTGAGCTAAAAAAAAATGGTGTAAACCTTGATTTCTTCCGTCCAGTTAATGTTCATCTTGAAATATTACTAGTTATTCTTACTGTACATTTACTTTATTTAAATCAATACAATTATATTTACAAAGTCATTTACTTGCTTAAAGTATAAACTATCAATCAAATGACAGAAGGCTTGTAGTAGGTTGTGTACAACAGGCTTTTAAACAGTTTTGATTATGTTGATCATTTAGAGGCCATAGAAATGTGCATATGAAATATGATACATAGGGTTAAATTCTGTGGAAGCTCATGAAATAAAATGATAATTGTGAGTTTTTATATCATGATTGCACGTTAAAAACTCACGATATGGCTGTTCTTCTCAGAATTGCAGGAAAAAGTATAAAAAGTCGTAGTTACCTTTTGTATTTTTATTCCATGGCAAAAATAAACTTCTATGAAATTCTATCATTGCTCTGTTTTTCATTTTTGTTCCCCTCTTTGCTAATTTCATAGCCCAGGGCGGTCTACTGTAAAGATGTTCTGGACATTGAGCAGTTCTCCACCGTTAAGGGTGTCAACCTGGACCAAACAGACAATGATTTCTACTCCAAGTTTACCACTGGCTGTGTCTCCATCCCATGGCAAAATGAGGTACGAAGCTGTGCTAAAATCCCAGCTGCTGCCAACATCATAACATGGACCCAACATAATAATGAACCTTGTGAAATATAAATATACTAAAATGTATTTGAAATACATTTATTTTGTGCTAAGTATACTACAAATGTATTTACATATGTATGTGCTTTATAAAAATACCCTGCAACTGTTCTGTTAGTTTACTAAACTGGTGTACTTAAAGTCTGCTAAACTGGAACAACTAATTTTGTACTTAATGCACTTTAATTGTGTGGAAGTAGTGCTGAAGTATATTTGATTGTGCTAAAGTGGAACTATTGCAAGTATACTTCAGGTACACTCTAAATATCTTGCATTTAAAGACCGATATTATCTAAATATCATACAATCCTCATCAATAGTGACATTAAAACACATTTTAGGCTTCATATTAAGAAATAAGTGATACTCCAAATAAAGTTTTATTACTAATTTTAATATCAGTAAGTCTCGAGTCAGTAAATATGTTAGATTTGAACTATACAAACTATATGAATAGATTTGAACTATACTACTTAGTATGAAATAAATGTATTTTTAATATATAACTTTTTACTATAGGGGAATCGTTCAACCTGGTATCATTGTATACATTCCATGTGGCAAACCAAAGAAAGTTAAAAGTTTGCTGACATTTTAGGTGTACAGGTGTGTCAATAGTGTTAATAATGTATATTAGAATGAGCGGAAGGCTGCATTGACCAATCAGCATCCAGAACTGTAATTATCCGTTAGGATAAGGATTATTTGACCTTCTCATTGTCATTTCTCTCTCTTTGTTAATCTGTGTCTCTTGCTCTTTTGTGTCTCTTTTCTTTCCTTCCTTTTCTATTCTTCTCTGCTACAGATGATCGAGACGGAGTGCTTCAGTGACCTTAACGTATTCGGGCCTCAGGGGACGCGGCCCCCTGACCTGGATTGGAACCAGCCTCCCGAGCCTCCTCGGCGTAGCCTGCTGGACAGGATCTTTAGGAGACATGTGAGGATCTCCTCCACCTCCACCACAGAGGAACACCCCAGAGAACACAATAGTTAACTACAGACCAGGTCAAACACCCCATCAGGACACACACGCTGACACATGTAGAGCAGAACAGCAGCGATCGGGCTAAAAATAACTCTTGGCCACATCCAAACGCAAAAGGGAGTTCAGAATTATTGCGTTCATTTGCTTGGATTTTGCATTACTAAAAATGATTCTTTTTTTCTCTCTACAAAAGAGTTCATGTGATAAATGAACAGATTTACTTGATTTATTTTATTAGTGGTTTTAGAAATGAAGAATTAGAATGAATAATGTTTCCTCTTCATTATACATTTCTTTGTTTTATCTGATTTAAATCTGTATGGTTTATTGTGGAGTTATTTAACTGCAAACAAAAAGTCATGGTTTTGTTTGTTTTTATTTTGGTGGTTCGATGCAAGAAATACATCACATAAACTACCTTTTAAGAGTCGGTAATATGTTTTACAATATTTTTGAAATAAGTCTCTGCTCACCAAGAAGATTTATTTGATCAGACATTCAGAAACAAGTTGTAATATTATTGAAAAATTATTACAATCTAACATAACTGTTTTCTATTTTAATATATCTTAAAATGTAATTTATTCCTGTGATGAAAAATGCAATTTTCAGCATCGTTACTCCAGTCTTCAGTGTCACATGATCCTTCAGAAATCATTCTAATATGCAGATTTGCTGCTCAAGAAACATTCATTATTATTATTGTTAATGTTGAAAACAAGCATAATATTTTTGGTGGAAAATGTGATCCTTCTTTCAGTATTCTCAGATGAAAAGAGTTCAAAACAACATTTATTTTAAATAGAAAGCTCATCTAACATTATGAATGTTTTTACTGTCCCTTTTTGAGTAAAGTATGAATTTTGTTTTTATAAAAACTCACACTGATGATAACAAGTATAACTGGACCGAACTAAAGCATGCACATTTATTTTCATTTAGCCCCTATTTCTGAAAAAAGAAAAAAACAAGGAAAAGGGCGAGTTTTTCAGTCGTTTTGAAAGTAAAGAAATAAATGGGCTAAATATCTGATTGCGTAACATGCTTTACGAGTGTTAATTTTGGCCCCTGATCGTACACGTCTATATGTGAGAGAGCATTTATACAACATCACTAACACAATCTATTTCTGTCTGTCATTGTCTGTCACCCTTCAGCATCCAGAGGTGACCATCGCTCAAACCCGGGTCTCGTCTTCCAGCGTTAACTCCGTTGACTCCATGACAAACTCTGCCCCCTAGTGGACAGATTGCTGCGGGACTACAAAGAACAAAAGCGAGGGAGCGATAAAGAGAGGAAAGAATGAGAGTGAGGAACTCCTCCTGCCCTTTAAAGACCGGTCGACAGAGCGTGAAAGAGTCCATGTTCCTTGCCTTGGCCCTCACTATCCATCCACGGCCCACCGAGAGGACAGGAGACTAAACAAGCTCCCATTTAAAGACCTTTATTTATCCGTTTTGTGACAGAAAGGAGAACATTTATTCCTTCACCTCATGCTCCCTCAGGATTGCTGGAACAGTAAAGAGCCACTGACAATGACAGAATATTAACTCATATTATTCAGGGGATTTTATTGACAAAGAAAGGCCTCCACAGGGAACGGGAAGGGGGCTTTTTAAATGTTCTTTTGCAAAGGAATGCTAATATAGTGAACTTACAAGACTACGCACTCACAAACACACACACTCTCTCATTTCCTCCTCCATCCCTCACGCAATACCTAACTACCCCTTTTTTTCTTTCTGTCTACACGTAACACCTCCAACCTCAACCCAAAATGTGCATTGCCTTGCATACTCTCAGGCCAAAGATAGAGCTTATTACAAGAAGACACGTATTTGAGCAGCTGTTGCCATATTTCACTTCAGAGCGTGACGAAAGGCCTAAAAGCACAAGGAATTAGGAGCTCGGTCAAGCTGTACGTCGGTTGCCACTATTTATATTGCAAATTGTGTAATATCACGTAAAAACTAAACTCAATTTGTTAGTTTCAGTCTCTTCAAATCGACTGAAAGGGATAGTTCACTCAAAATTGAGAATTTGTCATGATTTACTCATCCTCACGGCATTCCAACCCTGTATGACTTTCCTTCTTCTGGTGATCATAAAAGAAGAGATTTTAAAGAATGTTGGAAACCAAACCGTTTTGGTTGACTGCACAAAAAACAATGCAAGTCAATGGGAACCAAAACTGTTTGGTTAGCAACATTCTTCAAAATATGTTATTTTATGTTCAACAGAAGAAACAGGATCTGGAACAGCATGAGACTGAGCAAATGATGGCATGTTTAGGTGGACTATCCGAAGTCTGTTATTTAAATCTCATCTGCTCTGTTTGTCAGGCACTAAACGTAAGCTGAAAGTATCTCTGTATGATCACTTCCTTTGTGCATAAAGGCCGTTGGCAGGGGTGAAAGGCGGAGCCATCTCAGTGGGTGTGGCCTGTGGGTAGGTAGGCCTTCTACCAGCAGATACATAGCCAATCACAGCACAACAAATCAGTCAAGGAGTCCTTCTCATCTCATCACATTATTCACAAGTGGCTCATTTAGCCGATTTACAGAAAATAAATGACTGAAACGGTTGGTTACTTCAGCTTTCATAGGCAATTTGGTGTTAAATGGGAAGCCATTGCTGGACTGTTTAATCTGAGCTAGACTTTGTTGATGTGGAAAACAGTTAAAAAATGTGCTAAATTTGTATTGCGGCAGCTCCAAGTGGAAACGGTGTCGACCATCTAATAATCCACATCATAATCACTGAAAGAACGCCACAGCTGAGCACACAACAAAACCGCTTTTCTTCCAGATTGGTCTTCATTTCATCCGATTTCAACCACTGCTAGACTGAAACTGGCAAACCTTCACTTCATCCTTCACACATATATACACCAGACTCATGAACTTTCATACCTCATCAGCTGTTTTCTCTTATTTATACCGTTTCCAACTGGTAGGAAGACATTTCATCCATCTTTCCCAACTGTAAATGTACTCATTTAAAAAGTGTGCAGGATCTCGGTCGTACAGACATCTCGGGAATCCAAAACACACTGCCCTTAAATACATTTATATCCCTGCGTAGAGAGTCTGTGATAGTTTTGTAGTTTCTTAATGGTAGTTCATCAGTAACCAAACCGAGTGACTCAAGAAGGAACGGAATACGAATCTCAACCTCATAATCTTGCTTTTACAATACCATTCCAAGGTTTTTATATGCCTCAACGTTCATTAGCACATCTCAAGACAAATCAAGTGTATTAAAATGGTGACTTGAAGCTATTTCACGAGTACGTATGCTAAGTGCCATGTAATTTCCAACCATGAAGCTGATGTGTGTTACCAAATGATGCATCAGTTATGCCATTAATTTGCCACGCTAGAAATGTCCTCTGAAGGTTCGAGTGTATGCTTAGTGCAGGTTCTAACATTTCAGTCTTCTCATTTGAAATGTGTGTAATAACTGGTTATTGCACTGTATCATGACATGTTACATAAATTGCACTGCACACTGCATGGTCAATCGACTATTCATTGAGCGGGACCAGTGTGTCTGTTGGTTTTGGGGGCTGATCTCTGTGTATACTTAGTGCCATGCTGTTGTTCGCTGTGGTGAGACTCTATACGCCACATAGTTGTGATGATTCATGGTCAATTTCAGGTGAAATTCAGAACTGATTCATGTTAATGCATTTCTCCTATTTTTTTTTTCATTTGTGGCCAATGCTAACAGCTTGTTCGGAAGTACTTTATTTACTGTACCATTACAGGGAATAGTCATTTTGCCACTTTGGTGTGTATCCAAATTGGGGAAACTTTTTACCATAGTGATCTAGTTGATATTCTGATAAATTATAGTCATGTGACTGACTTTTCCCCATGTATGCATTGATAAACTGTGCATATTATTTATATAATAATTAAGTGTTTCTAGCACTCTATATCATTAAAAGGGACTGATGTAAATTGATATTATATGTTATATCGGTAAGTAAGTGTTGATTTGATTAATGGAAACAAAAGAAAGGTTTGCCGCATTTTTTTTGTGGGGGGGGGGGTCACAGTAAACAAGCATTATTAGTGTTATTCAAACAAAAGGTTGTAAATTGAAAGCCTGATGATTTGAACTTTAAACATATAAGTTTATATTTCTCTATTGTCCCTCTGAAGTAATTTAAAATCTGTGAAGTTTAGAAAAATGATGAACCTTTCCTCAGACTGAGAGTTAAAGCATTGCTTTTGTATATTTCCTCCATGTCCTCCATACACCGTGGCAAATATGTAATTGCTGCATAAAAGGGAACTTGCCTTTAAAACAATGACCAAACTATAAGGGAACTGAACTGGTATTTATTTGGCAAGTAAAAACTGAAATTTCTCACTAGAGAAAACCAGTTTTTGAGGACACAGCTACTGTTGAATTCATTTTTTTGTATAAATCTTGAAGCGAGTTTTAACTAAGTTCTGGAAGAAATAAAAAAAAAACAATGAAGTGCCTCCTTTTTAGTAGTCTAGTCCAGATTAGTGCCCATGATACGGTTTGCACTTTGTGTGTCACTTCAGTCATTCACATGATGTAAACATGTACACGCACAAACACACGCACACGTTTTAAAGAGAGGTGTTGTACTACGCTGTTTGCATGTGAAGCCAAACCTGACGGAGTCCTTCTGAATAAAACCTGTGCTGGCCTGAACATAACTGTGTAGTTCTTTTAGTAATGTGAACGTGGTTGTATTATGATGGCGTATGTGAATATCTTGAAAGGTAATCATAAAACGTTTAATAATAAATGGTAAGGAATACTGACTTACTTTGGTTAAATGGTTTCATTTTCATCTGATTTTATGTATGTGTGTATATATATATATATCAAAATTACATTCATGATTGTATAAGTGTGTTTAATAATATAACTTATTTTTCAGTACTTCACTGAAAGTCTCTTACTACACATGTGTTTTCTAATTATTCATTTTTGACCTTAAAGGAGCAATTTTCTTTCTTCTTCCAGGTCGTTTAACAATCTTCTGATTTGAATTTGCAGTTATCTTTAGTGAGTACACTGTTGCATACGAAAGAAGCCTCTCCTAAAGTAGAGTAATTGACAAAGATGAAGACTACTGTCTATACTCTGGAGCCACTGATGGCTTCAAAACTGTATGGTGTCGCAAAGGTTACCATGGTACCTACAGTGAAACATGCAGTGTCCTTATGTGGGGCTGCATGAAGGGAGCTGCATTTCATTGATGGCATCATGAATTCACAAATGTACTGCTCTATACTCTACCATCACTCCGACTTTTCCAACATGGATCCTAGGTGTTGGATTTCTGATGAAGTGATTCAGTGGCCAAGTATGTCTCCTGATCTGAACCCAATCGAAGACCTATGGGGAATTCTGAAGAGACAAGTTGAGGGAGGTCATTCTTGAAGAATGGTAGATCTGGCAAAATGTCGCCAACTTGTTCAGGAAGACTACGTACTGAAAATTACTCGCCTTACTTGTCAACATTTCATTGAGATATTGTTTAAAATGTTACTTTTCATGTACTCATTTACACTGAGCACTGTATAGAATTCAAATTTACTCATTGCTTCAGCTCTTTTCAACGATGTCGATTACAACCTGTTCTAATTTGAACAATTTATGGCTGCAGACTTGGTCTGATTTAAGGCGAGGGACGCTTTCACTCATAAAGAGCTCAAATGTTCTTGAACCAGCTTGGCCATTGGCGCCGAGTCCAAGGCTGTCACACTGGCCTGTTATTGTTGTCATTGATGGAGAATTGATTTGTTGCAGCTTTGATATGGGTTTGTTTGGCACAGCTTGTAACAAGATTTGACCTGGATTTGCAGAATACAGCCTAGCTTACAGCTCTGTCAACTAACATAACATTGAATGCTAAAATTTGTCAAATAAATGTGCCACAAAAGTGGCTGATTTTTTGGAGAGTCACCAAGTAATGATGTCATTTTAATGTGACCTCTTGCAGTTATGATGATGATGATGATACAGGACAATCTTGGCTAGTGATTTGTCACATTGTAAACTTGACCTCCTGAGCTAAAGCTGTAATGGAACCAGAAGAGAATGACATATGTGGCATACTGAGAGTTTCTGGCTTATCATATCCTAAAATATATCTGTAGATAAGTTTAGCTGCTCTGTACTGTTTGTTTTGACTGTAAAAAAGAAGAAAGAAATGCAGGCATCT
This sequence comes from Ptychobarbus kaznakovi, assembly GCA_027422405.1. Classification (NCBI taxonomy): domain Eukaryota; kingdom Metazoa; phylum Chordata; class Actinopteri; order Cypriniformes; family Cyprinidae; genus Ptychobarbus; species Ptychobarbus kaznakovi. The sequence goes on from CM049810.1 coordinate 5,867,189, forward strand.
TGAGTGTACTAACCGGTGTTCTGTGTGGGTAGTCTTCAGGCACTGGACGTTATCTGTAACAACATGTTTATATTGGTAACAGATAGGCCGTCGTGTTCACTGCACATCCTTGACATACAGGGTTGAGTGATGGTGCTGTTTTATCTGTGAGGTGATGAGAACATGGCCTTGTCTGATGAAGCTATAAAGGGCCGAAGCAGCCAACTATTCCTCAGATTCCACTTCTAACTCGCCGTGCCCACATTTCACGTGTAGTCACTCATTCATCTATTGAAAAAACTTTTAAAATGTTGCCTGCAACGTTCAAACTGTGTGCTGGCATTTCCTACAGGCACACGAGAAACATGACAGGTAAGGAGCTGATTCAGGAATCCAGAGTTTTCTGAAATATTTGTAATATATGCCACTATTTATTCAGGTGTTTGTGTAAATGTATCTTTTTATTACAATCAGGTCTGAGGAAGAATGCAATGATTGCCATCCATCATGAGCTGAACAAGCTTTCCGGACCTGGACCTAGTGCCTGGATCAACCACATCCGAAGAAGGAGCTCTCTTCTCAGTAAGAGGACTTTTACACCACTTGAACATACATTTTAAGGGAAGAGAGACACTTTTGACTGCAACTGTACATGTAACAGCTATTTATTGTGGAATGGTTTAACTGTTATATATACAGTAGCCTATATAATTTAGGCAGTATTACAGGAGTTATAGTGCTGTTGGTTTGAATATTAGGGAGTGTGTGCTTTTTTGGTAACTTACAATTTAGACACAGCATTGACAATTATTTATCTTTTTTTTGCTTGACCAATGAAAATAGTTATAAAGAAAACCACAGCAGGATTGTACATCTGTGAGAAACACAGTTGTGGTCTTTTATTCTAGAACAAATCAGCATTTTTTTAACAAATTGGTTGAGTGAATGATTCAACGACTCACTTATAAAGACACTCCCTGTGTTAAAATATGCCTACTTCCATACTATATAGTAAGTAGTACATTAAATCAGTATTAGGCTATGTACGAATTCTTAGTATTCATAAATCAGTAGGTTGGGATCCTCCCACTTTAGCTGAGATTATAAAGTGCACATCTGATGAACACTTTACTATGAGGCAATGGGTGAGAAATGAGTCACTTGTAATGTTCCTGAATGATTCTGTATTTATAAATGAATCGGTTGAATGAATGATTCACTAACTCACTCATAAAGACAGTCAATTGTCGCCACCTACTGGCATAACAATGTAACTTGCAGAAAGGGTAAGTAAATTTTCCCAGAAATGCTAATTTTTCTTTAGAAATCTACTATGTATTTCTTTATGCAAAGGATCACGTTTATGCGTGTGTTTCTTTGCACAGGCAGTCGGATTGCAGAGGAGACGTACAGTGAAGCTGAGCAGTGTTATGTGCAGCAGGGACAGCAAGCTCTGCAGAAGTCCATCAGCATCCTCACTGACCAGGATGGCTGGCAAACTGAGATTGAGAGTGTATGTGTCATCAATAATCATACTAATGAGACACTGTACAGATGCCCTGTATTTGTGCATATTGTAATATACAGTTTTATATAGCAATTTAGTGTCACAGGCCTTTTTTTGCTCATATATACTGTATAAATAATAATAATACAAAATTGTGTATGTGGGTTTTTCTTTCTCAGGTCAATGGTGATAAGGTGATGAGTAAAGTACTACCAGACATTGGCAAGGTTTTTAAGTTAGAAGTGATGCTGGCACAGAAGACGGATGATCTATATGAGGAGCTGGTGGATAACATGGAACAAATGGGGGAGTGGAACCCAAATGTCAAAAAAGTCAAGGTGGGTAGAGACATATGATCCACTGACTGTCAGCTCCCTGTGCTGAAGGTCTTCGTGTCTTCTCATATCGTACTCACAGTCTTCCGTCATGATGTAACATAAAACAAACCGCTACTGTTACCTAGAGATATTTGGTATTCAATACAGTTTTGGTCCCTCTCAGATTCTGCAGAAGATCGGTCAGGATACTATGATCACACATGAGGTTTCAGCTGAAACACCTGGGAATGTGGTGGGCCCACGAGACTTTGTAAGTGTCCGCTGTGCCAAGCGGAGGGGATCTACGTGCTTCCTGGCCGGGATGTCTACTCAGCACCCTGGAATGCCTGCGCAAAAAGGTTTTGTAAGGTAAGTGAAAATATGAACCACTTTCCTATATATGGCATGCATCGGTGTTTGCTGTGTTCCTCTGAAACCCTCCACTTCCCCCAGCTCCACCTGTCTAGATTTGCTATGGTATTTATGTGTGCAACTAACATGCCAAAACTATTCAGAGAGTTGTCATGATTGAAATATATACATGTATATTTACAATATTGCTGTCTTTCTAAGGGCTGAGAATGGACCCACCTGTATTGTGATGAGACCAAATGCAGAAGATCCCAATAAGACTAAATTTACCTGGTTGCTCAGTTTAGACCTTAAGGTAAGTTAATTGTGCTTGTGTGTATATATAATTTATTGGATGTTACAAATATATAATTTTATTCCTGTTTAATATCGGTTAGCAAACCATTACAAAGCTAATTTTCCTGATAAGTTTAAACACTGTTAGCCTTATCCTTATGTCTTGTCTTAAACAGTTATTTTTGCAATTGATATCTTGCTCAAGGGCACCTCAGTCGTGGTATTGAGGGTGGAGAGAGCGCTGAACATTCCCTCCCCCCCACCTACAATTCCTGCCGGCCCGAGACTCGAACTCACAACCTTTGGATTACGAGTCTGACTCTCTAACAATTAGGCCATGACTTCCCCCTCCATTGTCTTAAGAAAATGACACAATTTGCCTTTAAAGAGATAGTTCACCCAAAAATCTGAATTCGGATTTAATAGATATGGCTTTCTATGGCATTTCATATGGAATATCTACATAAGTAAAGATTTAGTGTAACACTATTCTTCCAAATAAGCTAACTGAGGTCATATCTAATGTCTGGTTTGTCCCTGTTCTCCAGGGTTGGATCCCAAAAACCATCATCAACCGAGTACTTTCACAAACCCAGGTGGATTTCGCAAACCATCTCAGGCACAGAATGGCATCCAATGGTGGTGTGGAAGCTGCCATTGCCTGCTGACATCCACATTTACACCCTAAAAACAGATGTCATAACAAAGGCGACTCTTTTCAGGGTCAAGGTCGTCACACCCATTTCAGTAAAAATGTCACACAGATACAGAAGTTAAATATTCCATCAAAACAATATGCTGCTCGTTGTTCGAGCCACTCTATTTACAAAAATTTCACATGCACACAACTGTAATTACTAAAAATGGATGCTGGAGGTTGCTGGGTCATTGCTGTAGAAATGTAAGCTTTGATTTCAACCCAATGGTCTACTTCCTCTGTCACCTTCATTTTGTGGCTTTAACTTCCTTTTTTCACTCATATACTTCTGCAGAACACCACTGACTATTAATTATTGGGCTTATTAGTTCCTATTTTATCAGTGTTTGTTAAAAATAAAAAAAGTATTTATTTTAAGTTAATATTATTATTGCATCACCCTGGGAAAGCATGTCTGCTAAGTGAATATTCATTAAAACTATTAAAATTGACAAACTACAGTATCAGTCTGTTTTGTTGTTCACTGGGTTCGTTTTCTTAAAATTATGACCAAAGCCTCAATCTGCAGATTGTGTAAGGAAATACAGGAAATAGCTTCATCTACATACTTTGGCAGGCCACTCAGCCAGTTATATAAACAACATTTTGAGTCAGTTATGCCCATTAGCGTCTCACCGATGTTCAAGCAAACTGCCCCCGGAAAGGGAATGTGACTCGTATTACAGCCAGAAATTCAGTCCATAAAAATGTCTCGTCGTCTGGTGTGGATTAGCCCGGGTTTGCTAAAGCAAGGGGGTGTTTGGTTATTCGCATGTGTTTTGGGAACTTCTCAGCTCCTTGAAGGTCCGACTGAGCCAACATTTCACAAAGCAGGAAATGAGGTAAACACTGATGTCCTGGCCAAAGGCGGGCCGCAATCCCCTCTCTAATGTTTTTTCATATTTTCCGACGCAGTGGGCCATTTCTAATTATTTTAAATTAATTTCAAAGCAGACATTGTACAAATGACCCCTCTGCGTCCACAGTTTTGGGACATTTCTGAAAGACACATGTTGAATATTGTTAAACAGCAGATGATGGTCCAGCTGAAGCATGTTAAATATCCAGACTGGATCAGACGACTGAGAGAGGCTTCCACTAACACCCTTGTTATCTTAACAAGCTTAATTTATTCATTGCTAGTTATTTCTATTTTATCTCGCTTTGCCATTCTTATATAATATACAGTAATCAGAAAAGGATGTTTTAGAAGTTAAACCTTAAAAGGATGAGCAGTACGAACAGAAAAAGTAACACAAACTCCAAACATGCTTTATGTAAAGTGTATTTCCACTTTAAAAAAATCCTCAACTTGGCTACATTTCACTATGTGCAGTTACTGATAAATTGGTTGGCCTAACAGCATAATAGCATGGACATTAATCTTTATTTTACTTTTCAATTTAGTCAACATAAAGATTTTAGGTTAAAATGTATGGATGCACATCCTTGTATATTACTAATTTCTGCATTTGAGCATAAGCTATGGCTACTAAATTATTGTTGTTCTTGCATGCTGTTCTTGTAAAAATATAAATACATTGTACAATCTTAAAAAAATAATTATAACAATATTAATAATTTTATATTAAGTACTGCTGTCGCTGTTTGAAATTAAGTAAATGTGTCTCAGTAAAGGACCGTTTGAGTCAAGTTTAATTATTTATGTATGTGTTTGTTGTTAAAATATAAATATATTATATGTCCAATCTTAAAAATATCTCATAAAAATGGCATAATTATACAAGAATTCAAAGTCGTTTTAGATGAAGTACTACTGTCACTGAAATTGTATGAAAACAAAACAAAGAAACAAACGGAGTGATTAAAGGGCTCCTACAGTACCGGAAGTCTATTCACAGTAGAAGAACCACAATTCCCACAAGGCGTCGGGGTTTTCATTACAGTGAAAAAGGGGGGAAGCGAAGCCGAGATTGGAGGGAGAGAAACTGAGGTAAAAATGTACAACTAATATTTAATACCTATCATTCTAGCAACAAAATAAATGTGTAAATAGCAGTTAAGAAAGGCTACGCTGCGTTGTTTGCACGTTTTGGTGGATACTGTGTCGTAAAAGACTAATTATAGGCAAGTTAGCTAAGCTAGAAACGAGAGTATAAAAAGATTGAGGCAGTTTAGCTCGAGCAGGTCGCGAGACAGACGCTTCACAGTCACTGGATGAAATGTCATAGTAAATGTTTTTTTAAAGCAGAAATAACTACAGTAACGGCATGTCTTGAGTGCTGTGGTAAACGTGAGCGTTTCGTGTTGCTCATTTAACTTGAAGGGAATGAGGAGGAGGGCTGAAATATACAGTTATTTGTGGCAGAAATAACTGTTATTATGTGAGTAAGTTGGTCAGTTTTCTGTTGGTCTTTATTATTATTAACGTTAGCCGTCATATAAATATCCTGTGTTCAATATATGTTGCTGCAATCGCAATTTCTTAAGTTAAATAACGTTACCTTACGTGTAAATGAATGCCGTCGTGTCTCCATATAAAGGTTAATGTATCTTTTGTAAAGGTGTTTGACAGTTCACTGGATGCTGTCATACATTCATGCTGTGCCGCATTTGGAGCTGATGCATCATATCTGATATCACTGATTTCCAATAACTTTCGATTAATAACTTTGGCTTTTGAGTTGTCTGTCGTTTATGTTTATTATTATGTTTAACGTTAGTTAGTTCAGGTTTTGTGAGTCAGTATATAGATGACGTCACCTCTCAGCCTTTCTCTGCTTATGAATGTAATAGATCCAGTTATCCGTCGTATAAAGCCTGGCTGCACATTAAAGTCATTGCAAAACGAAAGGGAGCGTTTGATTTCATCTGTGGTAAATGATGATCGTATTGCTGCTCTCCATTTATTTTGATTTCAAAGGGATGCGGTCTTGATCAGATGACGTCATGCTTTTCGGATGCCGATTTTCTGTGCAGCGCTCGTTTGCATTGCTTCATTATGAACGCTGGAGAGTGCATGCATGCCTATGTATTTTGCACACCTTGATGTTCTCATTGCATATGCATATGCATTTTTAAGTATTAATTACAATGTGATTAATAATTCCATTTGCATATTCTAATATTTATGATTGTGTGTCCTACAGAGACTCATTCAGACGTTGCTGTAGCTATCGGTGGAAGGCCATGGGGAGTTTCTGAAAAGACCCTTACAATCCCTTCAAGCCATCAATAAACTCCTTTTTAATGACATACTCCTGTAACAAGCCTCCAATCCTCCAATTTTGAATTTAGTTCTGCTTTCTGCTGAGATTTTGTCTTCAAAACAGACGAACTGACAGCTTCATCACTGCTGTACCCAATCTATTTCTGATTTATTTTGCAATGCTCCAGTCTCACATAAGTGGACTTGTAGCAAGCCTAGCGCTCGCCCATTGACGTGGCACAGGCCTGGTACAATTAGCACTCCACGGACTTGAGGAATCCATCTCCAACAAGGCCATCGGGATTTACAACTCGCTGCACGATCCCACTAGAAACTAAGCTCAGGCTTGTTACTATTCAAATTATGCTTCTGCTCCTTTGCCCAACTCTGTTTTTTCGAGCCCCTCTCTGAATCTCCAGACGCGGCGCAGTTAAACAATGCACTACTGAAAGCTCTTCTGCTGTTTTAGTCTAAATCCATGCTTGTAGGACCGTGAGCAAGTGCTTCTGAAAGCATTAAAAGTGCTCTTGAGCCATGTGTATCCAGTGGGCAGTGTTTACAATTGGCCTGGTCCACAGGATGGGTGGACAGTAGGGGACAGCGAGACAGTGGACTCATGTCATGGAAGGGGTTGTTGCAGTCGCAGTACATACAGAGGTATGTATGAATGACTTCCCTACCTAGAGAACTACTATACTGCATTACACTCCAACAGGTAAAATGCTGGATTTTGACATGGCTTGGCAGGGGTTAAAGATAGAGATCTACTGTGAATTAGAAAAATGTTGGGCATGACCGAAATGTATGTTGGGTGTAAATATACTCATCTAATTTGCATATTATGACATCATCAGAGGGCGGCCCTCTTGAATTTCATAATATTCAGGAAATAGTAGATATTGAATTGATGTTTGAACTTATTTGCATGTTGTTTTTTGTATTTTTTTGTATTTTATCCTCATTACAAATGATCAGAAAAGAGGAAACCAACAATAAAACAGGAGAAAGTACAAAATTATTACTATACTATATAGTAGTAAAACGCATGTGAACAGTAGCCTACTTTTTGATCAGTTCATCAGTAATATTCAGGAAATAATAGATATTCAATGGTTATTTGAACTTATTAGGATGTTTTATCTATCTTTATTTATTTATCTCTTTATCTTATTAGTCTTTTTATCCTCATTACAAATGATCAGGAAAAGAGGAAATAACAGTAAAACAGGATTAAGTAGTAAATTATTACTATATTACTGTGCCATAGTAAAATACATGTGCCTATTTTTTGATCATTTGACCAGCTATTTGCCCAATCAGGCATCTAGGTGACCGTTTATAGTTCTTGAGAGTATGGTACCTCTGATTGCATGGCACAGACCTAACGTTACCCACACTGACTGCACCTGTACTGTCTGCTGGCGGCACTTTGAGCGTGCGCGATCAGAAAGAAAGGTGCAATCTGGGGCGATCATCAGCAACACAGAGCCTCTCCTATGGACACTAAGACCACGTCCACCCCTGCCACCCCCATCCCCGTTGGGTAAAGGGACAAAATGATCACTTGTTTGTGCTTTGTGAACACTCTCGCCATGCCCGGCGGCACCAATGCGTAGCAGAGATGTACCGGGAGAAGTGCGATCATTAAATGGCCGATCGTCATTTCCAAAAGGCAAATATTCCCCCTTCAGAGTCAGAATCGGCAAATAACATTTGCAACACATCCTCACAGTACAACTTTTTATTAGTCATTTGGCGATTTTCTCTCACAATTTACTCACACGCTATGAACTGATCTGCTTCCGCATCAATGACACAATAGCTCACTTGCTCTGCTATTTCCTAGACCTTTTTTGGTCTAGAATCGTAGAATACAAATGCGATATTACACCATATTTGGAACTACAGTCTATTTCATGAAGTATGAATTCTTGTGGCAATTTTGCGACTTTGGCACTTAGAGGGTTAATATCTCAGCTGTTCAACTAGACAGCAATTAAAATAAATTAATGGAAGATTTGTACTTTTGGTGTCCTACTTCTAGGGTTGTGTGATATTGACCAAAAAATATATTTCTTTTTTGGGGGAATTCTTTTCCATAATGATAATTTAGCTCTATTTTACTGTGTTTTTGTGCTGATAACTTGACAGGTTTAGGCCGTCATGGATGAATAAATATGACTCTAAATTGTAGGTGGCATTAAGTCCTTGCCTTAATGAGTGATTCTTTGAACATTCAAAATGATTTGTTCAAAACGGCTTATTCATTTAGAAAGGAAGCCAAGGACTGTCTTTATGAATGGATTATTGAATCATTCACTCAATAGCTATGTTTTCATCCACCTTTTTGTGTGCACATTTTGGAATATCGTGTAAAAATCAGCTGGATAGAAATGTCAAGATGCACATAAATTCTAAAAATGCACATAAAAACTTATGCGCACAATTGAGTAGGATAAACGTTTTATCCGATAAGAAAAAATGTGAAATTACGATGGAAACACATTTAACAAATACATTCCACCTTGTGCATCAAACAAGTAATGTGACTGCACGATGGGACGGGATAACTTGACTAACCCGCGGACCGATCTCGTTGCACAGCATCTGAAATGTTGTTTTGGTTGTTCTGAAACGCCTGAGCAAAGTCTGGCTTCCATGGCTGCAATAAGCTGTGTTTTAACTAACTAACCGGCACATTGGCAGTGGGTGGATTTACACAGACCAAAACAAAAACAGACATTCTGACATGGTACACACATTTTAAAGTATAGAAGATTTAGCTGTAGCATTGTTTTTCAGAGAAAACAAGTAGCCTATGTAAACGTAGCTTGTTTTCTGAATATCTGCAAACATATTATGGCCATTTTTATGCTTTAGTACAGTCAAAAAAGTAAAGCACCTTTAAAGGGGTCATATGATGCGATTTCAAGTTTTTCTTTCTCTTTAGAGTGTTACAAGCTGATTGTGCAAAGATAAGATCCCTGAAGTTGCAGAGAATAAAGTCTCAAAACCAAAGAGATATTCTTTATTAAAGTTAAAGGTGCGAGTGTGTAGATTTTGGCGGCATCTAGCAGTTGAGTTTGCGAATTGCAACCAATGGCTCTGTCCTGCTCACACCTGAGAAGCTACCCGACAAGGTTCCGTACAGAGAGCAATGAGGTTATTTTACAAAGGCAAATTAAGGAATTGTATTTACTTAATTATTCAATAAACCGGTGTCATTGCGAATATTACTGTTACTTGTTCATCATTGTGCCCTAAAATGGCTCATTCAAACATGCCCCTAATGTCTACGTCACGATGTGGAAAAATGTGCGTAAGGCGTGGTTTCATTAACTGCAGAAAATGTGCTGGAGATAACACATACATCAGCAAGTTCATTAACAATCCAAATAAAAAAATCTTTGTTTCATATCATCAATAACATTATAACAATGATAGGATTTTAAATGTACTTGACTGACACAGTTTCATAGCATGTTCAAATAAATAATATAAATGTTCAAATAAAGCTTTGAAAAAGTTTCATAAAAAGGTAAACCTCACCTTTCAGCCTTTAAATTAAGAAAAGTGTTAAATCAAAATGATAATTGATTAATAAATGATTATATGTATTTTATCTCCTCTATAAATAATTCTAGATACTTATCTGAATTGTTTAAATGTGTAGAATCCACATAAGCTTGTTTTTCCTCAATTGGTCAAAATGTACAGCAGGGCATGCAAATTCGGTCCGTTTTTGGCCAAACAGAAACCGCACATAGGCAGAATGTAAATATGAGTCTCTGTAAATCCACTCCTTGACAATAGGTGGCGCTTTATATGGAAAAGCTGAATTACAGCTGTTTCCCGTGAACTCCGTGCACAAAGCAGTATTGCGATTAAGAACACTTCTTTAGGTATGACGTGTAGCGAAGATGAAAACAAAATGCCATCGAATCGTTTCTGAAGACAGTCAGAACCTTCAAAGGTACATTCATATAACTAATTCACTCATATATTCATTTGTATAATTCCCTAAGCACTCTTTTAAAACCTCCCAGCTTTTCCGCCCTGTTTTCACTCAAAACGAAACTACTCTGCTGCTGTGCGCACGTGAGACTGTTACTGAATACTGTGCTTTATGCTGGACAGTATTTTTTTATCGTGAGATGTTCAAATCGCGGTAATCGAACACGGTTTTAATGATAATTAAAAAATGAAACGGTAATACTAACCGTCGGGAATTTTATCATGATTTATCGTCAAACCGGTAATCGTTACATCCCTAAGTGTTTCCCAACCCTGTTCCTGGAGGCACACCAACAATACACATTTTGAACTCTTCCTGATCAAATACACGTGATTCATCTGAGCTTGTTAATGGAAACTACAAGACCTGAAATGGATGATTCAGATAAGAGAGAGACCTCCAGAGTGTGTACTGTTGGTGTGCCTTCAGGAACAGGGTTGGAAAACACTGATCTAACAACAAGTCTTTATATGGAATCCAAAAAACTCCCACATTTGCAGGTGCAAGTCTCTCCTCCGACATGATTTTATGCAGCAATAGTAGCTACGCGATGCATTGCCTTCTTTTTTCTGCAGTAACACCACCTACTATGATGGAGTGTCAACCCAGTAGTTTCTGGCTCTTGATTATTTACGATATTATCATATGCATAGTATTAACATAATATCCTTATTCATTTTTTTTTATATATATCACGGTTATCATGAATATGTTATGACAAGTCTAATCAGAACTGCTAATTTTATACATTTCATACATTTTTTTTATTTCTAAAAAGGAATTTTTGTGTCAGAGATTATTGAATGAAACTGAAAGAAAATTGAGGAGTTCATTTATTCTGTTACTATATGAAAAAGCTGTACTGTACTATACTTGCTCAGGGCTGATTTTGTAATATTGGGGCATGCATAAATACATTTAATGCTGCATTACAAATTTCCTAACAGGTGTGATGCAGCTGCTATACTATCCTTTACACCTCCTCTCTTTGTTTCAGCCTGGGAGCAAACAGCACAGAGGGAATTTCACAACATGGCAACTACACTGACTAGGGAGATCTAGTCTAAATTATAAGCACTGTACACTGCACTGTAATACATTTGTACAGGGCATATCATTTAGTCTATTTGTCAGTGCCGCTTTGAATGGATATTTCCTTTCCTTTTGAAATTTGGTATATATAGTGCATTGTTATACATGAAAACGCAAAGGTGATTACACAAATTTAAATTGTGCGCACTTATAGAAATGTGCACAGTTGTGTATTCAGTTTATGGTTTAAATTGAATATGCTTTAATAGAATTCATTTCAGATGTATTCCTTATGTTTCAAATGCAGTTTTACACATACATTTTAAACATTTGTGGTAGCTTTTCAAAAACAAGGGAAGGAATAATATTAGCAATATAGATATTTTGAGATATATATACATTTATTTATATATTATATATGTATTTTGATTTCTTCCTTGTAGGGCTTGAATGGTTTTCCACAAGAATGTAAACAGACAGAGGATCTAACCAATGGACACTCCAAATGCACAACTGTGAGAAACTCTGCTAAAATATGTTCATTGAAACCAGGTTTGTGAATATCTGCATGTATCACGGTTGATTCCTGTTGATGTGTTTCGGATTTTTTATAGATCCTAAATGGACTGACTAATGGCATCAAAGACAATGGCAACCCTTTTCTCAAAACTGTCCCAGTGAGTATTTCACTTACAGTCACGTGATGTTCTGTGCTGCTGGTTTGAATTGCAATGGTAATGGTGTGAACTTGTGTAGATCTCAGCGCTGAAACAGAATGGGCTCTTACAATCTCTGGCAGCAGGAGGCAATCCGACTAAAACAGAAGGTAAAGACTTCATCACTCAGAAACAGTGTTATACAGAATGATGTCAGTAGTTCAACAGTTCAGCAACAATTTGTGTGTGTGATTTTTGTCTGTCTAGAGGTGAGCTTGGAGGTGGAGCGAGCACAAGAGGAGTGGGATGCCCTGGAGAGCATCCAACCAGGTGAGACCAATTACCTTGTCACCATGGAAACAACGTCCTGTCAGCCTGGATACTGAGCACATTACGTCACCGTGACTAAGCATACGCCCCTACCCTGGGGAGATGGCATCATCTCCGTGGCTAAAATAGATACATTACGAAACCTAATCACTGTCAGATACAATCTGGAGCGTCGGCATCTCTTGATGAGATATCTGGGCAACAAATGGGCATTAATTTTACAGCACAATTTGTGGACAGCATTCCACATATAAATTGTATGTGTTGTGTTGAAAGTGGAGGAGGATTTTTTTTGTGTTGAGGCCCCCACAATTAGGTGTCATTTAATATCACACCTGTGTTGGCTCTATAAAACTGAACCATTTTAATTCAGAAAAAAAAATGTGACTGAGAATCTCTGTTTAGCCAATCGAAAGTGGAGTCTGTATGTTAAGAAGTTCAGGTTGAATAAATAAATAATAGTTAAAACAGAGGTTTAGAACAAACCAAAATGTTTGAGAAATATCAAAACAGTGCTTCCATACAAACACTAGTTAAACTACAAATGCACAAATTTATCAGCCAATAATCAAAAGGGGGCAGAAAAACATGTCATTATACTGCTGCTCATAATGCGTGAAAAGAAAATATCTCTTGAGTAGAATTTAGGGCTGTTGAAATTAAGGGTATAACGCATTAGCATTAGCCTAATCTCACTTGAACACAGTTTTTAACTGAGGCACTGTCGTGTTAGAATAGAAAAGGCTCCTGTCCAAACTGTTGCTATAAAATTAGAAGCACACAATTCCCTAGAATATCAGTATATGCTTAAACATTAATAATAAAAATATATATTTTTTTAAATAATAATTTAAGAAAACGAAAGAAAAACTGCAACAATCTCAGCAATCTCTCTCTCTCTCTAAAAAACATGTATTTTTTTATACGTGTAACTTATTTTAAACATTTAAAAAAATATTTTGATAAATTACTGAAAAAAATAAATAGATAAGTGACTTTAAACCATTTAACTGATTGTATTAATCGGTCAAAAATTGTATCGGTCAGTTAACGGTTAAATGGTTAAAATGAACATCCCTACACTCAAGCGTTTCAGACATTTCTTGAGGTAATTCCCTCAGTGTGAATGCTTCTTGCACCGTGTTTGACAGAGGCAGTAAAGCGCAAGCAGGTAGGCAACATGTAAATGTAACAGCAGGGCTTAGCGGAGGATTATTTCCACACAATCAGTCACAAAAAATGCTTTGAAATGGACATTGCCATATTCATGTTTATAAAGCACATTTGCACTGTGGTCTCTTGTCAGTAAACAGTGTGTTTCCCTTGTGTAGTTCTTGCGGAGGATCTCACTCCATCACCACTGATCTCCTTCAATGAGGCTCTGCAGCATTTTCAGACCACTGATCTTGGAGACCTACTTGTAAGTCGAAGTAATTATGACTATGACTAATTTCACACAGCAGGAGAAAACAGTTGTCATTTAGTCTCTTCTTATTTTCTTTGTTTTATAATTGCTCTTCTCCTCTATTAGAAGAACATTCAGCCCACCATTCGCAGGACTGGATTAGCCGCCATCACCCATTTCCTGTTCGGTCCTCCTCGGCTACACAAAGACCTTGTAGAGGAGAGAGACTTAGTGTTTGCCATTGCACAGTGTGAGTAGAACATGTGACTTGACAAGTCAGGTAGCTAAAATGCTTTTTCTTTGACTACATTAATCTCTTTAGTAACTCTCCAATGGATAACTTGCTTTTCAGTGTTGATAAATCAGTTAAATCATCTGGAAAAATACAAGCTAGAACAGAATTATGATTTAAGGAAAAGTCAAAGCATAGAGGAAGATTTTTTTCCGCAGGACACAGTTAAGTGCTGATGGAAGAGATGAGTTTTCAGCTGCCTCTTGGATGTTGTCAGGGATTTGTCATTCCGGATAGGGTTGGGAATATCATTGCACCAGCATAGAACAGTGAACAAAAATTATTTTGTGCCTCTCTGTGATGGTGCCACGAGGCGTCGCTCACTTACTGACTTGTGGGCTTCTGGAGGGCTGTAGAGTCATAAGAGTGAGTTGAGGTAGAACGGTGCAGAGTCTGTGGCTGTTCTGTATGCAAGCATCAATGTATTGAACTTGATGAAAGCCACAAATGGTGGCCAATGCAGAAAGATAAACAGAGGTGTAACATGAGCACTCTCGGGCTCATTGAAGACCAGTCGTGCTGCTGCGTTCTTAATCATTTGTAGAGGTTTGATTGCACATGATGGAAGTCCAGGCAGAAGAGCATTGCAGTAGTCCAGTCAAGAAATGACTAGCGCCTGGATGAGAAGTTGTGATGCATGTTCTGTTAGAAAGGGCCCGATCTTCCTGCGTGATCGTACGGTCTTTGCAATGTGGTCTTTGAAGGTCAGCTGGTTATCAATGATTAACCTGAACTTGATGGAATAATTTTTGATGAACCTAGCTGGATGGTGAAGTCGTACTGTAGAGTTGGAGTGGCAGGGAAGACGAGAAGTTCAGTCTTTGCCAGGTTGAGCTGCAGGTGATGTTCTTTCATCCATGCCGAGATGTCCACCAGGCAATCCGAGATCTGTGCAGCTACTGTACCTGTGCAGCTGTCTTGTTCAAATAAAAAATAGAGCTGTGTAATGTTGTTACCATTTAGTTCTGAAATTTAAAAAAACGGCCATTTCCCACTAAGATTCCACTTCCTTTCATGTGTTTCTGTGTGAGTGCTTGGTGAAGAGTGTGACGCGATGAACGTTGAAGCCAGTCACGGACGTATCTGTTGAGCGTGTGCACACAATGACCAAACAGTACTTTTTAAGAATCTGCTCAACAGCACTCAAATCTTAGCAGGAAAATGGACGTTTTTAAAATTTCAGAACCGAATGGAATCACAGTCGGTACTTTTGACAACACTAGAACTGTGTCACCGGCATAGCAATGGTAGGAGAAACTAGGGGTGGGTGATGACCAGTGTTGGGTAAGTTACTTTCAAAAAGTAATTAATTACAGTTACTAATTACATCACTCTGTCTGAAAAGTAATTCATTACTCAATAATTACTTAATTATTCAAATCGCTAATTAGGCTACATCTTAAAATAACTATAAACCTTAAAGCATAGACAATATAAATTAAACTCTTTATTCTTTCAATTTGAGTCAAACATAGAATAGTTTAGCTTTTTAGCTTTAAAACAACTGTAATACTGATTTTTTTACTTAAAAAAATTAACCTTCTTTAAATAGAAATACTCTATAAAACATATGAATAACAAAGAAACTTAAGAAAGTTAAACAATACATTTCAGTTTGGCAAGATGTTCAGGAAAATCCCAACTTGTAAAATCCGTACAGGTTTATGTAAAAATAACACTTTAACTAATGTAGGTAAGAATAAATTACAGAAACGATCTTCTCCACTGAATAAAGCCGCGTCAGATCGCGCTGTTCTTCTGAGGAAAATTCCAGCTTATTCCTCTTTCCAAAATGATACAAATTAGATGAATCTTGATTATTTTTTTATAAAAAAAAATTGTATCACCATAATAATATAGATCACGAGGTCTTTACGAAATCTAAAGATTTTTATACCATGGAAATGTCATAATTCTTGTCAATATCACAAACAAATACTAGTCTAAAAAAAATCTCAAGCTCACTGAAGACAAGTAAACAGTAAGCAATTACATAAGAATAAGAAACTAATTACACACAATAGGACAAAAAACTACAGTAAAACAAATACATAAGAAATAGCCTACTAAAATTTGATGAGCCCTCTAAGTTTTTTTTAGATGGTAACTGCATAAATGTCTTACATATGATGTCTTTGTGATTCTGTAGGTTCTCTGGATAATGGCCAGTCAGTTCACATGCGTGTACTCCAGACCATCTACAGGAAATTGACCTGTACCCGAGCTGACTGCCCTCGCTATGGACCACACTGGGAGAACGTAGGCTTTCAAGGTACAGCAAAAAAGCACTGCTTAAACAGGGCTAGAAATTAACGCAATTTATTTGGTAGCACTGGTGCTCTCAACTTCAAGCACCAACAAAGATTTAGGAGCACCCAGTGAATATTAAGGAGCATCTCAACTGCCAACTGAGTTGAAGGGCTAGCATTGGCAACATCCTGATGATTAAAAGCTTCAACAACTGAACCTGATCCAGAATTCTTTGCCACAAACTTGGCCCGGCAATTCTTGTTAGTGATGCATTGGTCTTTCATTGCCAATTCTGATTTTCTGATGTTTTAGAAGCGAGTAAGCTAATTCTGATAGCTGATTTTTAAAATGTTTATTTTCTTTCTTTCATTCTTTCTTTTTTTTAAGCAAGAGACAATAAACATTTTAATATGAGTACATGAACATTATGCTTATTTGCTCTATTACAGGCTTTATCTGTAGCCATTTAAAATTAGAGACAACCCCAGCATTTTAATCATGATCCAAACAAAGATGCTGCATAGACTACCTGAGCCATTTCAGATGAAAATTCATACCTGCAAACTAGTCGCTTTTCAGCGAAATTCGCCGTTTTGAATCAAAATATGTCATTTATGTGAATTGTCTAGATCCGAAGACCCTTTTTGTGGGGTGGGTTGGGGGGGGGGACACAGAGAGAGAGAGAGAGAAATTGCAAGTTCGTAGACAGGAGTGTGTTCGACCAAAGTCCCTTTCTCGGTTCAACTTGAAGCATCACCACACAGACCGATCACTGTATGACATCAAAGCACCACGAGAGAGACAGAGAGCAGATGGCTCCGCATGCGTTCGAATCGCTCTCGTGGTACTTTGATGTTAAACGCCAATCGGTCTGCGCGGTGCTGCTTCAAATCGAACACACCTCATCTCATGAGCTGAGCCTCCGAGCCGGTCCATTTTTACGGCACACACGGCATGGAAGTTCTTCATTGTGAGTGAAGCAGACACAAAGTTCACAATTTATAATACAATATTGACTGCTTTTGCGAAAGTTCACTGACGAAATTTCAATCAAAGCCACAGCACAGAACTGGTTTGTGTTTCAGAGAACGCAGCGGTGTTTCGATACTGAATGAACCCACGTTTTTAAACGAATCAAGTGAGTCAATGATTCAGTAAGCCATTCATAAAGACAGTAGTCACTTGCCTCAATTTTAAATTAATCAGCCATTTTAATGAATGACTAATGACTCGCTCATTAAAACAGTCATTTACCGTCATCTACTGGTTTTTAAAAGTATTGCATTTTTCCCAACATTTTTAACTTGTATGTTCAAAAATATTTAAAACTATTACAATTATTTATGCATTTGAAATGTTGTGGTGTAAAGGCATTTATGGCACCTCAGCTTCATTAAACAGTCTGTAAATAAATGTAATGTCACTTCAGATTAGGGCTGAACGATTAATTGCATTTGCGATAATATCGCGATATGAAAAAACTTGATTTTTCAACCGCAGAGGCTGCGATTACACTCTGTCACGTGACACGTGAGAGTAATGGGTGCATTCGACTTTAAGCGGTGCTGCATAGAATGGTCAGTGTATGACATCAAAGTACAGCGAGAGCCATTCGAAAACACAGGAACCATCTGCTCTCTTATCGCCCTCGCGGTACTTAGATGTCATACACTGACTATTCAATGCAGCGCCGCTTAAAGTCGAACGCGCCTATTGTATGACGATCGTATGACATCAAAGTATGGCGAGAGAAAGCATTAGTAGACGTCCGCTCTCATATAGCTCTCGCGGTACTGGAGACGCGGTCGCGGTTGATGACACACACACACCGATCTGTCTAGCTGCGCTGCTTCAAGTCCAACACATCTAAGCAGTCTTCAGAGGAAGCATCAAGTTGGCACGCTGCTATGTTGCCAAGTCCGCAGTTTGCCGCGGGTTGTTTTCGTGTCCGCGGGTCTTTCATAACATGTGGAATGGACGCGCTACATGTAAACAAAATCCTTTGTAGTATTTTCCTGTCAAAATAACGGAGTTCCTTTGGAATACTTCAGCTTTTAAGAACTGCCGGTTTCTCCTGTAGTGGGCGGAGCTAATGCGCAAACGACAATCTTATTGGCCGGCGCTCACATATTATCAGTAATATTTCCACACAAATTGCATTTTGGAAAAGGGTTTCAATGCAGTTTGACATCAGCTGAAATAAAACAAAACTGGTCGGTTCAAGTTAGCTCCCTGTCACGTGTCAACGGAGCGCAGCGAAAGGGAGTTATTGACGGCTTATATAACCCAAATACGCATTAGATAGAATGGTGAACCGGTCATTGTATCAGCTCGCAGCAGGCACATACTGTGCAGTAATACGCGAACGTTTAGCAGAGAAACTAATAGGTCGCACCGCAACAGTAATTTGCACTCGCACAAATGCCCCCAAATATATTTTGGGGTCACACAGATTACATTTCGGGAGCATATGCAACCAAAATGGTCGCAATTTTGAGCCCTTTTAAATTGTCTAAACAATTTTTTTTATTATTTTCATGATGTCATGAAATACAATTCACCTGTTTGTAATGTTTGTTTTTGCGTGTCCTTTATATTCCCAGGTTCAGACCCTGCTACAGATCTAAGGGGAACTGGTTTTCTGGGCCTCATGCACACTCTCTACTTTGTCATGGACCCGGAGATACTTCCACTTGCTAGAGAAATCTACAAACTCTCTCAGCATCCAGTCCAGGTGATGCAAAACACAATCAAACATACACTTGCTACAATCATATCAAAATCATTCATAGACAATAAAAATGCGTATTTTCATTTTCAACACCTGCAGAATTTTCCATTCTGTGTGATGTCAATCAACATGACGCGAATCGCCCTGCATGCTCTCAGGGAGGAAGTGCTGTCCAAGTAAGTCCTCTCACAATGTAGGAAGCTGCAGCTTTTGAACATTAATTGGTGTTTATTTTGTACAGCATTAATTACATATTGTCAAGCTTTGAAATAATTTTTGCCCTCTGTCTGAGGTATCTGCTGTAACCTTTCATAACCTCTACAGTTGTTTCCATGGCAATAAAACATTTTGTTGCTTTGTGCTGTCACATAGGGAGTGTAATCGAAGGCAACAGGTCGTGGCAGTGCTGAATGATTTTTATGTTGCAACGTTCTTGCACCTCTATCAGCTGTGGAAAAACCAGCAGAATACCATCTCTGACTCTGGCCATGTACTCAAAGGTGATTTTTCAGTTACAAATTAATAGTGTATTTGTGCAGGGTATCATTTAGTGACATTCAGCGTAGATTTTAATTAACACTCATTTGGTCAAAATCATTTAAAGGGGCCATAATTTACTTTTAAAGGTTTGCACCAAAAACACTTTCCACTCTCACTGATGCTTCGAATGAAACAAGCAGGGTTTTTTGCTACTGTACTTTTAAGTTCTACAGTAAGATTCAAGTAAAAAATACTACAGAAATAAAATGATCAAATCATGTCAAATGAAACACTGCATTCAGTAGTTTAATTTACTTATGCCTCACTATGACTACATTAATTAATCTGTCACTAATTTAATGTTACATTTTAAAATATTGAAAGGGACTTTACTGAATCGCATTTCATTACATTTTTAGCATTGTTAAAAGGATTATTGACTGGAACAAACAATTAATTTGATTCAAAAATGCAATTTAAATCAAACGATTCAAAAATCCATGTTTCAAGATCATTGCATGTGCTTTGGTAAATTTTGTAATCGATGCATCAAGAAAGCAGGTGAATCTTTGCAGCCCTAGTTGAAATGTGAAGGGGGTGGCAACTGGCTAAAGAGCTTTGTGTTTATCTAGTGAAAAAAGAGAAAGCCTGACCTTTCCTTTTTCTGCTCTGTGATGGACAGAAGTGGAGCTCTTCGCTAAGAAGAACCCCAAGCAGATTCTCAAACATCTCGAGGGCTACCTGAAGGAGAGACGAGCTGGGACAGGACACCGAACATCACCCGACACACTTAGCAACCCTTCATCTGGTGACACTGTGTCTCGAGCAGGGAGTCAGGGCGGCAAGGAGGGGAAAGAGATGAACTTCACTGGAGTCTGTGAGCTGCCACCTGAGATGGAGGGCGAGGCGAGACTCATCTGAGTGACAGAGAGGCATTCGATTTGTATAGTCTCGATGATCTCTTGTGCTCTAACTTTGTCGTTCTCTCTGTTTCTTCTTTAGTACACTCAGAGACAAGTCTATGTTGTAAATGTAGTTGCTAAAAAGTATGAAACTCTTTGCTGTCTTTTTTTCTGCTAGAGTACCTGTTGGCTCTTCTATGAAAGACTAGCTTTAGTTGCCAAGTTTAAAAGGAGAATCTCAGAATAACCACCTCAGTGGCAGCAGGTTGTCTTGAAGCTGTCAGGAAGAAGGAGACTCTGTTTACAGGCCTCATGGGTGTGCAGTTGCGGAGAAGAGGGCTGCAGAAGCCAGCAAGCACCTTACCCACTATTGTGGTATTGAGTGAGAGTGACTTCCTGTGTGTGATGGCCTGACTCTTTAGGCATGTATTTGATTGAGACTAGTCTAGTGAAAGCCTTGTGATCATTGTGGTCATTTGAACATGTTCACTGTGACCGAGTAAATGTTCAAGAAAGTTGGTAGAATTTATATTGATGTTGGCTCTTTAAACTTCACTGTTGAAAAATGGACTGAGGTATCAAAACATTGGATGGAAATAGGCTCAATAGGCCAAAGATTGTTTTTTTTTCATCCCTTTGGAGAGATAAATGTCACAGTATGATTCAGAGATTGTCTGACATGTTTCTTTTGGCAGAAACTCTTCCACAAGAGCCTGAAATTGTAAAGTCAGAGGCGTTTTTTATGGGAAAGTGCATTTTAGTGACCTGTAGACCAAAATGTATGGATGTTTGAGTATATACTTAGCAGTTCAGTTACAAGGCTAACATTGACACTTGCAGACTTTAATTATCAGCTAAATTTATTTAACTGTTTGAGCTTTGTGCTAAAATTAGGGCAGTAATCAAAGTTAAACGTGATATTTGGAGATGTTGTTATACTTGTCTGCATGAAGCAAATCCTGTATTTACTCTAATGATAGCAGGTACATTCCGGTTTTATGTAGTCATAACGTGACTTTGAACATGTTGACGTGTTATGGACGAGAGTGAGGATGATCCCATGATGTTAATCTTTTACTGGATAATTTCTGGTATCCCGGACGAGCCCCCAATTTATGTTGTGAAACCCTGTTATGCCAGAAATAGTCCTAAAAAATTGTTATCGCTTACTTCTCATGCTTAACAGCATTCTCAAGATGTCTTCTAGCTTGTCCTAAGAGAATATATGGTGTATTGTTGTTGGATAGTGATTAGATTGTAACAGCTCCCGGAAGCACTTTTAGCAATGAAAGTGTGTAAACTTATTAGGAAGACATGGTTTAAATAAAATATTAGCCAGGAAGCTGCAGGTCATTTAAGCTGTATGTTATACGTAGCCTAACAAATTTTTACTTCAGACTTGCATGAGACACGTTGAAAACTTAAATAACAAAAAATCAATCACTCTATAGTGAACTTCTTGCATCTAAAATACAGCCTTCAAATAGACATGTGAGACCTGTTTATAGTGTAGTCAAGTACACCGTCCGTGAGTCTTGATGATTTGAACACACACACAAAAAAAGACGTAGAATACTTTATTTGCTGTCGTGCCACATCAGGTTAGTGCAGAAAATAGTTGAGAATTTGATGTATTATTGTCATTTGTGTCTTGTTCTCCCTAGTTCAGCTCCAATAAAGATGTGAGGGTTGCAACATTCATGTAAACATACGGTGACGTTCTGTACACTTGGAAAAAACTTGATGGGGAAAGTCTTTCCCTCCCTTTGTAACCCTATTCTGCACTCTCGTCTTGTTAGCATGTCAGGTAGCGCTAGAGATGTAGCATCCAGGAATCGTTGTTTTAAATTCCTTGTTAAAAAAGCTTGTTAATCTAACTCGGTATGGTTGCATATGTTTGTCTAAGTTACTTAGTCCAAAGTGTTGTTGTACAATATGAGTACAGTGCGTTCTGTATGTTTCAGGTTTAATTTTACGCTCTAATTTTATTCTTTTGTAGTTTTTCTTTTTCTTAAATGACACATGAATATAAATACTCAGTGGATGTATATTAGAAGTCCTGTCACTTTAGCCAGTTTAATTTTATATAAAGCAGAGTAGTATTTTATAAACTTGAATAAGAGCAAAGCATGATGGAAAACGAATGTTTATATACAAAGGCAAATCACCCTTTCCTGGGTTATTTACTAGTTTGGCTGGTTTGTATTAGTTTAGATAAGCAGGTTCAACACTTTCATAATCCGTCAATATATCCCAGTGAATTCAGTGCAGTTCAGTGCTGTTGTAAACTCCATGGCAAGCATACCCAGCATTTTGTTTTCCACACTGACCTGCTGAAAGCAACGTTAATACTAAGAGTGAATTACGATGTTGCTTTATAGTATGTCGGCTGATTTCAGTGTCAAACTGTTGAGAGAAGACCGTGGAAAGCATGTGTTTTCCTTCTTTTTTAGGATATTTCGAGCTGTTGTGTCCAGTTACTTCTGAAATGTGTGTTTCTATCTTGCTGACTTGCTCAAAACTCCTTATGAACAATCAAACTACAAATCGAGCAATCATCCATAACCCTGACCATGATATAAGCCTGGTTTGGCACCTTTTTCGTGTATATGTGCGCACAATTAGTTGCTTAGTGTTTCTTTTGCTGTTTTGTTTTTAAAGGAGAGGGTGGTCTGTATGTGAAATGACTATCAAAGTGTGTATATATATATATATAAATATATGATTGTAACAGTATGATTGTTACCGGGGCATAATATGCATACCTCAGGCTTCAGACAAATCTCTTCTGGGCAGACGTTTTATAGAGGACAGCCATGATCCCATGTCGTAGCACAAAATGGTGTGGGGTCTCTTGCAGTAATCTACCTAGCTTGGGAATGTACTGTATGTATATGTATGTACACTAATGCAGCACTGCAAAATATTGACTTCTACAGTATATATTTCTATAGCCCATGTTTGTGAAAACCGTAGTCTAACGCGCTGAAATGCAACCGAACCTTCGCTGGAGGATGTTTTTAACAATCTTAATGGTTTGATGTCGAAGCAAATCAGACGATTTTGTGGCCTTTGGTATTTTCTGGGCTTTCGTGAATGTTTTTTTGCAATGTTACAATATGTCAAAAACGATTCACTCTACTATGGCACAATGTAAGAATATTTGTTTGGACCAAAAGGAACGTTTGTGGGTTTGAAGTTGGTTTCGGAGGTTGAGGTCTTTTAAATGGGAGATCTTGCCGTCCTTAAATGTTAGAATATCTCTTTTGATTTTCCCAGTGTGTTTTAGAAGAAAGCATTCCACGATACTTCATCTATCTGGCCAACAGAGATTACATTTATTTCTGGAGAAAATGCAAACCCACCTGTCAAACTTGATTCAGCGAGTTGCCCTGAATCAAATTACAGCAAGTCCAAAAAAATCCTGCACTTCATTTAAAGATGCATCGTAATTGTCTGTAATGATCCTTCAGAGCATTTTATTATATCTGAACCTTGATTGTAGAATCCCTATTTTATAATGAAAATATATTTCAGAATATATGCGGTGGTACAGTGATGTATCGTATGAAGAGTAATAAATAAATAAACTTAAAAAACAACGTTAAAGTGTTACTTTGTAATTCCTTTAATGTGTGTTTTTGTTGAATTCTAGAATTGTAATAGTGTGGATTTACCATCAGGGGGCAGTCTACTGTAATGTCTGATGCAATCTGACTAGCATATGCTTTCCTGCACTCAATGTGTTTTCTTATCTGTTAATTAATAACAACTGTGGTTTCCATCAGGAATTGCTTTTCTCTTCATTGCTTTATAAAGTGCTGACCATTTTTCAAATGTCTGGACACAGGAATTTGTGCCGAGTTATATATATATATATATATAGTGTGAATGAACATTGTAGAGAGCACGTCATCCGCCAAGAAGACCCACATGACATCTGTGCTGCAGAACTCCACAGATTTGATGGGAACACCAGTACTGCGAAGGTTCTATGCATCTACTTGTGTATTATTTAAAAAAAATAATTGAGTGATTCGTTCACCTTCCATATTCTCAGATCTGTTTAAGAAATTCTCCATTCCACAGATTCTCCTCTAACAGCACAGAACATTCCAGAAAAGTCTGCAGATTCCATCTGGATCGGTGTATAAGGAATTATTTTTTTCAACCTTTGTTAACAACGAACACAGCTTTGAGTAATCTCTATATAAAATAAATATTTAAACATTGCCAGTTATAGAGTATACACTACCATTTAAAGGCATAGTTCATCTCTAAATAAAAATCTGCTGAAAATTTACTCCATCTAAAATTTAAGAGAGTTTGTGTCTTTATCAAAACAGATTTGGGGAAATTTAGCATCACATCACTTGCTCACCAATGGATCCTCTGCTGTGACTGTGTGCCATCAGAATAGGGGTCCAAACTGCCGATAAATACATCGAAATAATTCACAAGTAATCCACACCACTCCAGTGCATCAATTAACAAATGTTTTTTAAGAAAATGTATTTAAATTCATCAAAGAATAGAGTGACAAAGTCCATCCCTGTTGTCCTCTCGCATCAAAATCCACCGACATATTTGTTTAGAACTGGTCTGTTTTCGCTTGTAAATGGCATTTGATCTGTGCAATATTATAGACAGAGGACTCGTATTTTAGCTGGAAGCAACAGTTTGAAATTAAAAACAGCTTAATGATGGATTTGTTTCTTACATACAGCTTTTTATGGCACATGATATTTATTTAGTGGTGTGGATTATTGTGATGTTTTTATCAGCTGTTTGGACTCTCATTCTGACGGCACCCATTCACTGCAGAGGATCCACTGGTGAGCAAGTGATGTAGTGCTACATTTCTCCAAATCTGTTCTAATGAAGAAACAAACTCACTTACATTTTAGATGGTCTGAGGGTGAGTAAACTTTCAGCAAATTTGAATTGTTGGGGCAAGTAATCTCTTAATTAATTTTACCTGAACATGAATTAACATTGAATTTAAGTATATTTGAAGAAATGTCCATTAATGTTGATCGTTCATTATATTGAATTTATTAATGCTATCAACTTAACCTTTTACATGCCTTGAGTACTTTGGAACGTATTAACTAGATGTTTAAAATACATGTTTTTGAAGTGCTCTTCTCCTTCATCCATAAATGAATACATTTGAATTCATTAGGACAGTTTTGGCACTGTTTTGATGAAATCTGATGGTTTTTCTTGCATATAATGAACTACACACAGTTCTGAGGAGCTTGGCCTGAACTTCCCTGGCTGAAAGATCAGAACATCAAATGTAAAACTGCTGTTTTGGCATCCTTACAGTGGCTCTGACGCTGTTCCTCTGTCCCTGATCCAGACTGCTCTCTCAGGACTCAATTTAGAGACGGGCCAGTGATACTTCCAGGAATTTCTGAATCAAGGAGGACACATCTGGCCTGCTTTGTTGAGAGCCAAAGAAAAGGCACGATTGCATTCTAAGAGGTAAGGACAAAAACAAATTCATGGCTTGATTTAATAAATAGTTGTTTTAAATTGATCCTCAACAGTACTGAAAGCATTGCAATTTCTTGCTGTTTTGGCTTGTAGTTCTCCGTACTGATCCGAATCTGGCTAGGCTGCAGAGACGCTGTCTGCTGGAAATGCTTATCCCAGATGACATGCTGTCTGGATGGTCACAAATGATGGCCAAAGAGTTTGTGCTTGTAGACTCATGCTTAGAACAGAGAACAACATAGTTATATTTGTCTTCATTCTAGTGCTTATTTTAACTTTAACTGTCTCTCCTATCATGTCATCCGCTACTGCCGTTTTCGATGCTTTTGAACCTATCAATCTCCAGGAATTGAAGGAGGTGATTGGCAAGCTTAAACCGTCATTCTGTTCTAGTGATATCATTCACCCAAGATTTTTAAAATTAATTATCAACTCGATTGGGCCAGGTTTGGTGTCTCTTATCAATAAGTGTCTCCAAACTGGCTCTGTTCCTGCCAATCTTAAAGTCGCTATGGTCACTCCTCTGCTCAAGAAGCCTTCACTGGATTCCTCTGTCCAAAAAAAATTTCGGCCAATTTCTGTCTTGCCTTTTATTTCAAAGGTCTTGGAGAAAATTGTGCTGAACCAAATTCAAAGTTTTCTGTATTTCTGTAATATTTGTCTTCATTCTAGTGCTTAGAAGGAACACTTTCACTTTTCTGTAATAAAAGGTTTACAGCAAAAGTTTTAAAGCATAATCCACCATTTAACAGACAATCAAAGGGAAAATCACAAAAGGATAAAGTCAGCAGTAAAAAATGAAAGAGCCTGCTGTTCTCAATTAATGGAGGAGACTTTGGAGGAATCCAAAAACATTTGTTGAGTGTCTTTACCAAATCATATCAAGAAGAATAACACAAATTAATTTAGTTCTTAAATGGTTCAATATTCTCACAAATATTAACAGAATAATACACAGTATGCACACACATACTAAATCCTAAACATATTCTACTGTTTGCCAAATAGAAAGGGACTAAATTAAATAGTTACAAATGAATAATTTTTCAGAATGTCCCGGCTGCTATTTTTCATATAACAAATGTGATTGGGGTGGAAAAAGCCGTTTCACAATACATGATAACAGATTTGACATTCTTTCACATGAGGGTTGCACAATTTAAAAATCTTTGGAAATTGTGTTTTTTTTAATACAAATTAAAACACAATAAGGGATAGTATTATAATATTTAATTGTAAAATGAAATTTTGAGAATAATAAAAAAAAACATTTAATCATTCCATATGATATGAAATATATATTACATGAGTTTTGATACTTTTGTGGTGCTTTTTTTGTGTGGTCATTTTCTGAACTTAATAGACCTGTTCCCGTTTACTTTTGCTAAATGGAAAAGAGCTGCCAGGACATTCTGCTAAACATCTCCTTTTGCGCTCCACTGAAGAATCAAAGTTATACAGGTTTGTAACCACAAGAAGATGAGTAAATGACAGAATTGTAATTTTTGGGTGAATGCCCCTTTAAATAATTCTGTCATTTTCTATGATAGTTCTATTATATTATTAAGTTGTTTATCTCAATAGTGAGTATCAAAGGTTATAATACACAAAGCAAGAGAAGGGAGTAAAAACACATCTGTGTGTAAACAAACTGTTCTCGGTCACAGATATCTCCTGCATTGTACTTTCAATATTGCAGAGCTGGAGGAAAAAAACAGGTCGGTGCCTGTGTTTTAAGCAAGATGGCTGTGTCTTTCACATATCAGCATAATGGCCACAGTTCCCCTCACCCCTTCTTCACTGCTTTAAACATTGTGTCAAGCTAGGACAGACCCTGTTTGCCCTTCATCACAGGCTGTGTGATTTGTGCTAAAGCTCTTTGTCAATGTTTTAGTGCTGTGAGTCAGAGAAGCACACAGAAGTTTCTGTAATTAAGATGATTAAAGCTTTGTTAATACTCATGGTTAGCTGTATTCTCTTTACACTCTGTACTACTTCAATCAGTTTCCCTCCCCATGTCACAGATTTACATTTTGTCTTCATCGTTTTATTGTATGGTATGTCTTGTACATATTTAACAAAAGCATTGTTCTAGTTAAATACTGTGTAGATTGTGCGTGATGAGGCATTTTCTCAACCTGCTCCCCATCTGAATCTTGGGAGCCTTCTGGCTGATATCCCCTCCTCCGTCTCGCTGTTTTATAACTTTTATTTTTCTTTCTCTCTCTGCTCTCAGCTGTATGTTCTGGTTCTTTCCCTCCCCCTCCCTCCTTTTATGCACAATTTTCCTGCTCTCGGTACTTTTGTACCAGATTCTCCTTACACCCCCCTTTAAGCCCTTTTTCTGTCTCTCTCTCTCTTCCCTCTGCTCTCTGTTTTTAATGATCCTCGCTAGGGTCTGCAGACGTGGTTCGTCCCAGGGCATACTGTGGTCAGTCAATTCAGTGTCTGAGCAGAGATGTGCTTCATGTGTGTTTTCATCCAGCACAGTTCAAAGGCAGATGTGTACACACAAGCACAGATATACAGCTCTCCTGAGTAGAGACTGTTTGTGGTCTGGATTGCTCACAAAATACACAAGTGGTGCATGTTCTTTGTCTTGTCTGCCGGTCTATGTGTCTCTGTCTATGTGTCTGTCTCTTGGTCTATGTGTTTGTCTATCTACAATATCTGTCTGTCTGTCTATAGTATCTATATGTCTATCTGACTTCAGTGTCTGTCTGTCTACAGTATCTTTCTATCTGTTTGTCTGTCTATCTAAAGTGTCTCTGTCTGTCTTTCTGTCTATTTATAGTGTTTATCTTCTGTCTATCTATAGTATCTTTCAGTCCGTTTGTCTGTCCATAGTATATTTATGTCTATTTGTCTTCAGTGTCTGTCTGTCTATCTGTAGTATGTCTGTCTGTCTATCTGTAGCGGGTGTGCCTCACACGTCTTTAAAAGTGAAGCTGTGGTCTCTTTGATCGCCCTCTGGTGGCTGGCTGCAGTACAGGTCATAAACCACGCCCTCTCCATGTTAATGAAAGGGACTTCAGTCAAAAGAAAAAAATTAATTACACTTCCAATACAATTTTCCGAAATATGGTTTTGGTCATTTAAGGTAGTTGTTATCACGCTGATATATGTTCAATTGTTCGTTTTTGTGATCAGTTTGATTTTAGCTAGTAATTTGATGCTATATAAATGGGGTGTGTCGTTATGGTTGATTGGGCCTGCGGGAGTTTGATCTATATCTCCACCTCGCGACACTACCGCACAGACTCGGCTCCAAACTAATCTCTACTGCGCAGACTCGGGCTCCAAACTAATCTCTACTGCGCAGACTCGGGCTCCAAACTAATCTCTACTGCGCAGACTCGGGCTCCAAACTAATCTACTGCGCAGACTCGGGCTCCAAACTAATCTCTACTGCGCAGACTCGGGCTCCAAACTAATCTCTACTGCGCAGACTCGGGCTCCAAACGAATCTCTACTGCGCAGACTCGGGCTCCAAACGAATCTCTACTGCGCAGACTCGGGCTCCAAACTAATCACTACTGCGCAGACTCGGGCTCCAAACTAATCTCTACTGCGCAGACTCGGGCTCCAAACAATCTCTACTGCGCAGACTCGGGCTCCAAACGAATCTCTACTGCGCAGACTCGGGCTCCAAACTAATCTCTACTGCGCAGACTCGGGCTCCAAACGAATCTCTACTGCGCAGACTCGGGCTCCAAACTAATCTCTACTGCGCAGACTCGGGCTCCAAACTAATCTCTACTGCGCAGACTCGGGCTCCAAACTAATCTCTACTGCGCAGACTCGGGCTCCAAACTAATCTCTACTGCGCAGACTCGGGCTCCAAACTAATCTCTACTGCGCAGACTCGGGCTCCAAACTAATCTCTACTGCGCAGACTCGGGCTCCAAACTAATCTCTACTGCGCAGACTCGGGCTCCAAACTAATCTCTACTGCGCAGACTCGGGCTCCAAACTAATCTCTACTGCGCAGACTCGGGCTCCAAACTAATCTCTACTGCGCAGACTCGGGCTCCAAACTAATCTTTACTGCGCAGACTCGGGCTCCAAACTAATCTCTACTGCGCAGACTCGGGCTCCAAACGAATCTCTACTGCGCAGACTCGGGCTCCAAACTAATCTCTACTGCGCAGACTCGGGCTCCAAATAATCTCTACTGCGCAGACTCGGGCTCCAAACTAATCTCTACTGCGCAGACTCGGGCTCCAAACTAATCTCTACTGCGCAGACTCGGGCTCCAAACTAATCTCTACTGCGCAGACTCGGGCTCCAAACTAATCTCTACTGCGCAGACTCGGGCTCCAAACTAATCTCTACTGCGCAGACTCGGGCTCCAAACTAATCTCTACTGCGCAGACTCGGGCTCCAAACAAATCTCTACTGTGCAGACTCGGGCTCCAAATGAATCTACTGAGATGTTTTGGCATCACTTTTCTATATTGGAAGGAAGCAGAGGCATCGTCCATCTTTTTTACAGTCTATGATCTGTAGTGTCTGTCTGTCTATCTATAGTGTCTACCTGTCTGTCTATAGTATCTTACTGTCTATCTATAGTGTCTATCTGTCTGTCTATAGTATTTTACTGTCTATCTATAGTGTCTATCTGTCTATAGTGTCTATCTGTCTGTCTATAGTATCTTACTGTCTATCTATATTGTCTGCCTTCCTGCCTCTGTAGTATCTCCACTGGGTAGTTTATTAACAAATTGTATACCTTCACCACTGATTCCTAATTACATGACAAAAACTAGTTTGTAACAGAATCCATTACATTACACATGCTTAGGTAATAACCAGACTACTCTTGGATTACTTTTAGATTACTTTTGACCTAACTTATCACATTGGTTTGAATAAGATAATCATGTACCATACTAATATAAAAATACAAAGAGAAAGAAAATATTTTCCATTCGTTGTTATCAACAACATGAAGGACATGCAGGGTGAATAAAAATGAGTTCACCAGTAGTTGATGCACTGTTTACTTTAAAAACTTCTTAAACCTGAAATAATTTTTGTTAATCCAGTGATCAAATGCTGTGTGGCCTCTCCATTTTCTGTGTATTTGTAGCCACCTGACTAGTGACTTTTTATGTGAATGTCCACAAAACTGGAAGACTTTCTGAATGTATACAAGAAGTATTCTGTTTTAGAAGTTAAAATGTAAAAGATGATAAAGGAGAATTAGAAGAAATACTTTTTATGCTAGTGTGTGAATAATATATAATCTTGAAATCAATAAAAAATAACTAGTTTGATTACAAGTATTTTAAAGTGTAATTTAATTACAAGTACTTAGAATATAAATATTTAATCCAGGCTACTTGTAATCAGTTACTACCCAGCACTGAGTATCTCTAAGTCAGTCTGTCTGTACAATATCGATCTGTCTACAGCATCTGTCTGTCTGTCTATGGTATCTGTCTATCTATCTCTCCATCTGTCTGTCTGGTGTTGCTTCTTATGGTGGTGTTTGTTTTTTGGTTTTCTTTAGCTTTAAAATCCCTGTCCCCATTCACTTGGTATATTTTGCTATATTGGAAAAAGATCTGGACATTGTGCTAAACATCTGCTTTTGTGCTCCATTCAAGAAACAATGTTATACAGCTTTGCAAAGACATAAAGGTGCGAAAATGATAGATTATACATTTTTTGGTGAACTGTCCTTTTAAAAAATTATGTAATTTTGTGTCTTTCTAGCTGAGCAATTCTATCTTTATTTAGAAAACAAACTGATGTGTTTTAAACATTTAAACAAAGAACTTAGTGAAGACTTAGTGAATTTTTTGGGTCAGGAGATCAAGTCCAGGAAGACTGTGTGTGTGTGTTGGTTGATGATATATGAGGTGTCTTTTCCATATTGCTCAGATTTCCTTGCCACCATGAGGATATTACATTAGTCTGTGACCAACAGCAATTCCATTCGAGATAGTGGAAGGAATTTACTTACAGGAGTCAATCTGTGTGTGATAGTGATATAAGAATATTTCCATATTCACTTTAGTGACTAGTTTTCTTACAAAATCATGTTTTACTAAGTATTGTTATACATGAAGTATTGTTATAATACTTTGTTGTCCTCTTGGTAGGGGTTTTAATGACATGTTTAACTGCCCTTTAATTCTTATCCACGTGACTTCTGCATAAATTCTCCACCTTTTGAATAATGGTGGAGCTGCTGACATATTGTTAAAGGGGTTAATTCACCCAAAACAAGAAAATTCAGTCATCATTTACTCATCATGCATCATTTGAAACTGAATTGATTTTCCTTATTCTATGGAACTCACACAATATACGAATACTGCAAAATAAACTCACATAAAATCTCCTCCTAAATGACTAGTAAAAGGTTACAGCTTAAGTATTTGGTTGGAACAGAGTGAATCTTCTAAAAGAAAAAAATCTTGCCTCTACTTAAGTCTAACTTTGTCATAGATACAAAGTAAATCAAAGCTTAAACACTGCTCTTCTTCTTCTCGACCACCAAATCATGATATTACAACAATTATTCTCTGGACACACTTGTGTTGATGTCACAGTTTTTCTCAATCCATTCCCTTGGACTCACTCAGACTTTTTTCTTGTTTTCTCTCCAATTCTGTATGTGGCAGGACTAGTGAAGCTTTTCCTGTTTACATTTTGGTTGATTATTGAAAAGCCATAAAATTTGTGGGTGAGGTAGTATGGGTTCACGAGTCACTCCCCTTGCTTTCTGCATCACATTTAGTCGCCATCCAGAAAGGCATGTTGAAGGAAACCCCGTGGCTGGCATTTGGCTGAGGTTGCCCCGCTGCAGTCAGAGTTTTGAGCACGATTGATTCAGCACAACGGGTGCGGGTGTTCACCTAACATTATGGATGCGTTCTGTCCCTCGAACCCATAGTCTCCCAGACAGACTGAACGAGCTCTCAGCTTCCCAGCACATTGTTTGTCTGCCTGACTGATTTGATTTCAGAACTTACTCATACGACAGATTAGTGGTGTCTACATGTGATTTAGCTTCCCGTGAGAACTATCATCTGGAGACGCTGTTTGGTCTCATTTTGAGTTTGGTCTCATTTTGCTCAGTTATCTTTTGTTTTTATGTTTGTTTTAGTTGATTTTGTAAGTGCTCTTCACTGTTGGAT
This sequence comes from Ptychobarbus kaznakovi, assembly GCA_027422405.1. Lineage (NCBI taxonomy): Eukaryota > Metazoa > Chordata > Actinopteri > Cypriniformes > Cyprinidae > Ptychobarbus > Ptychobarbus kaznakovi. The sequence continues at coordinate 5,900,252 of CM049810.1, forward strand.
TGATATGTTGAGTGGTTGCAAGGTTGTGAGTCCGTTGAGTGTTTGGCTGTTTTTTTTTTTTTGTCATAGTAGCAACAAATCATTATTATCTTTTGTTTTGTATTAGTTATTTTGGTGGATTTAAGTCTTTGCTGTTTATTTGTGGGTCAGCTGTGTGGGCGGGCAACTCTTCTTATCGCAAGCCATCTGTGATAGAGTGACTGTGTCTTTTCAAGTGTATAACCTGATTTCTGCTTGTTACAGGAGCTGAGTGCCTAAGGCAGGGGTGGATTCCTGGTGTTGGTGTTTCTTTCACGAGTGCTGGCTGGAGTGGTCGTGTGTGTGTGGTCACAGGTATAAGTGAAGGGTGTTTTGCTGTGTAGGCCGATTGTGCCCTATGCCCTGCTACCAAGCCTCGGTTCCTGTACCTTGATCCTTGGATGTCCTTGATGAACCAGGTCGCCCATCATTGTATTTTGTGAAGTGTGGAATTGAGTCTGCTACATGTGAACTATTGCGCTCCGCGATTACTCTTCTACTTCCCTCTGTTTCTGTAACAAACTCTTTTTATTGTAATAAAAACTATCTTTTGTATATCTACGTCTCCTGCCAATTTATCGTGAGCTGACCTGTGTTGCCTAAAAATAAATTTGAGTTATTGTAGGTCCCTGGGCTAGACCAGGGGTGGCGTAGTCGTGCTAAATCTCTAATCCCTCAGCTCTCTGCCGCATGAACTTCCTCTTCATCCTTCCCCTCCCCCAGTCTGCCACCAGACACTCTTTTTCACTCTTTCCTTTTTCTTCTTGGCTATCATTGGACTTCCAACTTTAAGGCTAATAGTAAAAGCAAAGTGCACTGTAACCTGAAACAATGTTTGTCCTTTTTCCCTGATTTTCAGAGTCATGCCACCTACTCAAATCTGTTTTAAAAGCTGCTGTGTGTATTCTTATTTACGTTTACATGTCTTTTGTCCCTGTTTAGAATGCAAAGACCGCTAAAAGTTTTATATATATCTATATATATATATAGGGGTAGTGCCAAGGTATAAACACTGCGAGTCTCTGGCATTTTCAGCATTACTCTAATGGTTTGAGCACCCTAACATACTGGCTCAGTCATCTGCAAGAGTTTGGAATGGGACTAAACGTGATTATTTTAAGTTATATTTAGCATTTTTTCTTTCTTTCTTTTTTGTGTGGATGGGACAGTACATTAGAAACCTGAAACAATATGAAAAAGAGGTTATCGTGACAGGACCTTGAGTTGGAACTTGAATCCTGGTCACCCAAAGCACAGCTGTGCCATATATCAAAGCATTGCCCTTAAGACTCTGTCTGTAACAATTCATTCAGTCTAAATGTCTAATTAACGGAAAGCTTTTAACTTCTTTAATGTAACATTGAAAGTCCAACACTGATTATAAATATTGCATGCCGTAATTCTGTATAAATCCATACTCTACATTTTGCATGCGTGTCTATATATGGCAGTTGGTTCTTGTCACACCCGTTGGATCTCTTAAATCTTCTTCATTGAATGATTCTGTTTATACAGCTCACTGCATACATTTCTCATCACCTAGTAAAACTCTTAAATGGGTCTTGAATGGTTCTTTACAGTCCCTTGACTCAACAAAAAGCCCTCTAAAAAATCAACAACCATTTTTCTCCATATAGGGTTCATGAGTTGGCTCTTTGCAAAACAAAAAGTGATAAAGCATCAGTAAACTTTACAATAAAAGTGTTCTACTTTCTTTCTTTCTTTCTTTCTTTCCTCTCCCACCCCCTCTCTTCAAGTCTGTTTTTACACCCCTCTGTGTCTCCTCATGTGTCTCTCCCACCCTCCCCTTCTCACACATTCTCTCTCTCTCTCCCTCTCCAGCGCTCACTCTCACTTCTCTCCTCAGAAATACTGTCCGTGGATCACCTCTTCTGTTTGCAGCAGTGAATAAGGCACCATGGTGGGACTGAGGGACCAGGCAGCACGGTCCGTTCTCTGTCTGTCCCTGCTGGTTCACGTCTGGACTGTAAACGGACTGACAGAACACAGCAACTCAGAGATCAGCCACACAGCCCCAGAGCAACATGTGGAGGACAGAAGAGCAGGTACAAATGAAATGTTCTTTTTTGCTCTGGTGTATAAAAATGTGTCTACTGGGTTTAATTATGCAAAAATGCTCATTGGGACCTAAAGTATAAGAAACTACAAAATCAGTCTCAACAGACCACAAGGGTTAAATGTGATGTCACCTTTAAACAAGGTAAAAAAAAATGTGATTTGTAACAAAATCCAGCCGCACACTGCATTTATTTTGACAGGTTATATTTTCCTCATAGTTTACAGCACATTTTGAGTGGTACTTTACCTAAGACAGAGATTCTTGTTGAAGGATGCCAGAGTTTTTGCAGTTACATGAGCAAAGCTGACAACAGCATACTCAATACTTGCACCTGTGCTTGGAGAAGCCAAGTCTAAGAAGCCAACCCACTGAGGAAGAAAATCGCTGCTGATCGCCAGTACAAATTAATATTTAGCTGACATGGTGTGACGAAGGGAGAAGCCGAAAAACAGACAGACTTTCATCCCTGGGTTTCAAAAAAATATCACGGCTTCATCATGCTTGTAACTTGGTTTAAGGAGTTAATTTAAGAGTTGATAATAGCACTGTTGCTGAGGTTTGGAAAATATGGTTACTGGCAGGCTTTTTGGTATTCAATAACACAGCATTTCCATTAAATGCAGGGAAGCAGACTCACTCTGACATACTGGACAGATCAGTAAAATTATAAAAAGTAATGGGAAAAACAGAGGAACCTTCTCAACATGGTTGAATTACCCCGTGGAACCCAATAGGAATGTATGTGTTTACTATACATGTCTTAGACGAAAATATCTATAGTGTTATTGGTCACTCTCTAAGTAGTGAGCAGCCTTTCACAAGATTTTCATAAAGATTGCTGCCTTGGTGGGAAAGTAAGGGCTTTTTGGTTGCTGCTTTTTAGGGCTTAAGCCTGGAAAACACTACACGATTTTTGCCCCGATTTTACAGTCTGAACAAGTTGATGCTAGTTGAGGAAAGTCAGAGCCAGTCTGCAGATTACAGCTGACAGATTCCACAGAAAATCACGTAGTGTATTATGGTCACAGACTGCGATTATTTTAGCTTCAGACTTTGATTCTATCCAGTCGGAGGATATCAAACATGTTTTTGCGATCTTTATTAATAACTTGCTCTTCTTCTGAGATGGCTTTTCTTTTTGCTGATGTCTCTAAAGCTTCACAGGCTATTGGTTGTCATTAGCCAATAGCTAGAATTATTTTAGCAAGCTCACATTCATTTTGGCTTTGTTTTGGTATGGAAAGCCAACTTCTCACAATCCAATCAATTCCAAGTTGATCAAATCAAGGGCCACTCTTCTTCTTTTTTTCTTGTTAAATTTAGTTTTATTTAAAAATGGCACATTAATCAAGTAAAATAAGTTTTGAACAGGGTTTCATGTTGACCTTAAAGGGATAGTTCACCCAAAAATGAAAAAAAAAATTTTAATTACTCACCCTAATATCGTTCCAAACCCGTAAGATCTTCGTTTATCTTCAGAACACAAATCAAGATTTTTTTTAAGAAATCTGAGAGCTTTCTGCCCCTGCATAGACAGCAATGCAACTACCACGTTTAAGGCCCAGAAAGTTTAAGGCCCAAGAAGTAAGGACATAAAATAGACCATGTGACATCAGTGATTTAACCATAATTTTATGAAGCTACAAGAATCATTTTTGTGAGCAAGAGAAGGTAAGAAGTAGAAGTACCCTTGCTGTCTGTGAAGGGTCAGAAAACGCTCTTATTTCATTAAAGATATTTTAAAGGGGTCATATAATGCTACATGCACTTTTACAAGTTGTTTGAACTGAAATGTGTGTTGGCAGTGTGTGTACACAACCACCCTATAATGATAAAAATCCACCCAGTGTTTTTTTTTTTATCTACTAAAATCTTTACTCCTTTCTCAAATCGAGCCGATCTCTGTGTGACGTCACACGGACGGAGGCCCCTCCCACGATAGTTTGATTGACAGTAGCGTTTCAGCACAGACTGCACTGGTGTCTTACCTCAGACCCGCCCTGAGTGAGCTGTCATCAGTTTTTTCACCGCTGGAGCAGATGTAGACAAGAATGACTCCTAAGCGATTGAGGTGTTTTGTTGGATGTAATAATGAACATAGCAGTAGTCATTTACTCCCGTCATATGAGCCGCTGAAGAGGATTAGTTTGGTTTTGAAGGGAATGCGCTCTCGATCTACCTAAATGCATCTATGTTCGCGCGAATCATTCGTTATCCAGCTTCACCTACAGAAGAAGTGAGTACAAGGTTTTTTAAATGAATCTTTGCAAATCGCCTTTCCTAGTAATGTGCTACTTATCAAGTTTCATGATGAATGCGGCTAAAGTAAACAGTCCCTCAGTGAGCGCTCGGAAGAGAGGGGCGGAGTCAGCAGAGCTCTTTCTCATTTAAAGGAGAATGACACAATACCGCTTGCTCGAGCTGTTTTTGACAGGCTAAAAAGGTGTTTTTTACACTACCAATGAAAAATTTGAACCAAATGTTGTTACAGACTTTTCATTAAGACCCTAAAGAATAATATCAACTTGTGGAAAATGGGCATTATTTGACCCCTTTAAATTGTGTCCTGAAGATGAACGAAGGTTTTACGTGCTTGGAATGACATGAGGCGGAGTAATGACAGTTTTAGCCCAGCTGTGGCTCTTGAATCTGGTAGACCAGCTAGACTTCAAACACACCTGTGCACCAGCCCAGCCTTTGCTCCCATCTGTTAGGACAGATACTTTCAGGCTGAAAAAGGGTCAGATGCTTGATACTTTGCCAATCTGTAAAATCTGATTTTGGAACTGACCTTCTAAAGTTTTAAAAGCAAACTGTTCTCCAGGAAACACTTGGAAGATAGTATTTTTTGAACAGTTTGAAAAGAGTTTTACCATTATGCATAGAAAGAAACTGTGAAACCCAGTGACCACTGTCATTTGTCCTGTTTCACCCAAAACGGCGTAGTAGTGGTTTGCGCACATGCTCTGGTGTTCATGTGGACACTATGAGTTTGACTGAACGTGTTCCTGCTTTTCTCCTCATCATTTTCTTAAAAAATGTTTGCCCTCTCTGGCAATAAAAATTGCAAAAAGGTAAAAAAAAAACCCTCCTGTTTTGAACCCTGCTTCATTTTGAGCCTGTGCTGATTGACAGCTAAGTAAACTTTTGCCAGATTACTCCTGAGGACTGGCGTTGTGGACTAGCTCTATGTGGGTAATGACTTCACAGCAACAGGAAAGAATGTGGCTTAAGACACTGCCCTTTGGAGATGGGACAAGATGAGTTTCAAGAGACAGAGTGTCTGTGTCAACATATGAGGCTATGAACTAAATGGTCTGTGTGCGTAGTAGGGTGCAGCTTTAATTAAATATGAGTTGACAATTTGGAAAAATGTGGAAATGAAGAGCCAAAAATAATTTCTGTTTCTCTAGATCTTCCGCAAGTGAAGATAATCCCATCCTATGCAAAGATTCAAGTTGGACAACACAAACGATTGATGTGCAAAGGTGAGAAGACAGTTTAACAATAAAATAATAGTTCTGTTATCATTTACTCAACCTTCATGTTTTTCCAAACCCATTTCTTTTCTTCCATGGATAACAAAAAGTGCATTTTTGGTGGCTACTCTTTTAAACATATTGAAACTGAAGGGGATTGGATGGGTCACATTCCAAGATGACCCAACCCAATTCTAACCCAAGATAACAAGCTACGAGTATTTTTAAGTCATGTGATAGGTTTCTGTGAGGGACAGACAGAAATGTAAGTCATCATTCACTAAATAAACTAGACAATAAAGCTCTGAATTGGACTACAAAAGTAAAATGCATTACATTTAAGAGTTGAGACTAAATTTCATTGACATTAATGGCACCATACAGTATTTCATTTGTGAGCATGGGGGACATTTTAATTGATGAAAACATAAATTTCAGTCTGTTCTTTACTCAAAGCTATCAAATGGCTTGGAATAGAGTTCAAAAGTATTTTGAAAAGGACAACTAGAAAATTCATTCAAAAATTCTCCTTTCCATGAAAGAAAGAAAGTCACAGGGGTTTGGAACAGAATGAGACTGAATGATGAAAACATTAGGCGGTGTTTGGATATGTGCTTGTTGTTTAAGTTCAATCATTTTTCTCTGTTCTTTCTTAGTTGATGGGGATTCAGAGGAGATCAACTGGTTTTCTCCTAATGGTGAGAAGATTCTGACAAAACGTGACAATCTCGAGGTGCGCAATCATGGCAATTCCTTGTCCTCTCTCATTGTTCTCAATGCCAATTTAAACCATGCTGGGATATATAAATGTGCGGCCAGAAATGGGGACACAGAATCACAAGCCACGGTCAAGCTGGACATCCTTTGTAAGTATTTACATTATATTATTATTATCACAAATATTATGAAAAGAAGTGAAATCCAGTTTTTATGACTTTATGACAATCTTTATGTCTAATTTAACATTCTGCATTCAATGTTTTGTCAGTAACTATTAAAATACTGAACTATGTGACTTTACTATTACATGTATTCATTTAGCAGACGCTTTTATCAAAAGTGACTAAAATAAGGAAAACAATAAGCGGTTCATCATAAGGAGGCAATAATACGAAAAGTGTTTTTGAATATATTTAGTGTTTCAAATATGAATGTGTTCAAATGTGTTTACACTTAAATGCGCTGTTAGTGATTAACATTTTGCTTACTTCTGCCATTTCGCAATCTTCAACCACCCCTTCTCAAAACCTGCCCTTCAGTGTTAGCTAACCCAATATGAGCAAACCCGAACATGCAAAATGAATCACTAACAGTCTCTGATGAATGTTCAATTTCTTTATCATAAAGAAATTGAATAATCTTACTATATAGATGTAGAATATAGTTAAACAGACTATTTTTGCTCAAAGGTTTGTATTATCATTGTATGTCATAGTAATTACTTGTATATGTAGAGAAATCTGGAGCAGAAATGACTAGAGGGGCTGTGTGAATCATGCTTGAATTAGTGAGTCGTCCAGAACAATGTGTTGGACGTTTGGAGGGAATTATCAAAGTGAAGCCAGACATCCTGGTAGACACAGATACATTCCTTTCTCTTTGTACGTTCTTGTTACAAAGCGTCCAAGAAACGTGGGTTGATTGAGGGAGTCAGTGTTGCAGAAAACTAAACCGCCAGAATTGGCTGATTATAGGTATGATTTCCCCAAACTTTTGCATTTGATTAAGCAGCTCAAATCAATTAAGCCTTGCAAGATTTTGGTCATAACAGCCTCAGACAAAACAGACATGTTTTATTTGTTTGTTTACAGCTGTCTACACACTCTTTAAAATCACTCTTTAAAAAAGTTCTGTTCAGTGATTTCTTCTTCATATTATTCACATTGTGAAAAACATTACTTTTAGGAACTGTTCTGAAGAGGTTACCTAAAATCGTTAAAACTAAAAACCCATTTTTAGAACATTCAGTTTTACGAGGTACTTAACATCAGAGAGAGGTTTAACTCACAGTAAACACTGAAAAAAAGATTAAACTAGTGGGGAAAAGTGCTTCCAAATAGGACTTGCATTATACTTGGAGAATATTTTAACTTTTTGTCAATTTATTTAGAGTCAAAAGAAAAATGAATAATGGAAATTATATATATATATATATATATATATATATATACGTCTTGCAGAGACATTTGACTGTGGGTATAAAGTATGGTTAACTTTGCAACGTATTCTAGCCACGAACCACCTACATGGACAGACCATCCAACAGACATGTGACATCCAAAAACTGCACTTTGTGAACACGGCCTGTAAACCCTGGAATGGAAATTGCATAAATGCAACCAATAAGATTAGCTTGCTGTTTTTGGAAAGTGACAGTTTTGTTTCCAATATGCATCCGACAGTTTGAGACTAACCACAAAGTAACCTTCAACTAGCTCTTACATGAACTAGATGTATGGTTATAGTTTATGATTGAGCTATAAACTACAGTTTTCTCACTTGCTCCAAAAGCCAGGTTGTTTTTTCATTCTCTTTCATTTTCTCTGTGTTCTTTTAGCCAAGAGAATGCGTCGAGAAACTGAGAGGGAGGGAAGAGGAAAACGACAGAAAGAGCCCAAGCCCACCAAGAAGCCCAAAGCTCCCAAGCCCACCAAGAAACCCAAGGGTGAGAAGAAGAACAAAGGAGAGAAGGGTGGGAAGAAGAAAGGCAAGAAGAACAGGGAGGAGACCACCACTATCACCACCACCACCACCACCACTGTGGCTCCCACAACCACTGTGGCCATTGAGTATGATGAGGAGTTTTATGACCCTGAAGCTGACCAGTACTGGGATGAAGGTTAGAAAAGCCCTTCTCATTAAAAAGACTCAGTCTTTTAGATCCGTGTATTTTTGGTGCGGATTGGAACAGAACACTGACCGCCTTGGTTCTGTAGAAGTGCATTTCCCAATGTGTGTTTTCTCCATGGGGATATCAAAAAATTCTTTATAAAGACTCCGCAACCAAACCAACCAGCTCAGAGATGAATCATAACATTGCACACACTGATTTGATGCAAAACGGTATATGAATATCAAATTACAAATGAATTACCTCATCCAGTGAAGCATTGTGAATGCCGTATAAAACTGTTGAAATATGTTTATTTAAAAATATTGTGAGTTTTAGAGATATTTGTATGGTAACAGCAGCTTCTCTGATTGGTGGATCTCTCTTCAGGAATTATAGGTAGTGTAGTTCTTCACCCTGAATTCAGCTATTTGTCCATTTAAAGAAATGCTTCTACTGAAGCATATATCATTGTTAAACAACTTGGAGAAGATGCTGCATCTGGAATATGATCAAGATTTCGTTCCGTTAGCTGGAATATGACTCATTAGAATTGACTCATCACAAAGACTGTTTGGTATCCACAGAATTCCCTGTGGAGACAACAACAGCAGCAAAGCCCACAGACCCCCCAACAGAGAAAACCACAGAATTCCCAACAGACTTTCCTCCCGACACAGATGAGTATTCCCCACCTTATCCTGACTCATGTAAGCAGAATATCACTCATGTCTGTAAATAAACACCACTTTTGTTCATCATGATCAACATTTCCTGTTACCAATTTTAGATGATGACTATTGGAAGGGGGAGGAACCCACACCTACAACTTCTGTGATCACCGGCCGTCCACCTGATGAGGATGATTACTGGGATGCCAGATGTGAGTCTTCCAGTAATTAAGGTTTTTACATTAATTATGACCTGTAGTTAGTAATGGTCTCACATGACTGATTGTTCAGCTAAGAAACGTATACGTTTATTCTTCGGGAACAGACGAGGTGGCAGAAAACATGCCTTTCCCTGATGGCAAAGAAATCAGCTCTACCGATAATGACTGGCATTACTCTACCACAGGTAAACCCATCATTACTTTTAAACACTGTGTCCTATTCGATATAAAATGAGAATAAATTATGATTTATTAAATGTTCTTGTGCTACTTCTTTGTTTTACTATTACTGTGTCTCAAAATTAGGTTATGTCCCCATTATGTATTTGTAACTGTAGTTCTAAAACATGTTAAAAACAGACAAAAAAGTATGTTTAAAAGACTGCTGACTTGTTTTAGTAATACATTTGACATTACAAAACTGTGAATTTAAGCACTCTGTAAATTTGTGTGTGAATCAAATAAAAGTTTTCCACAATATACACCCATCTCATAAAATATCTTGTTTTTACATCATGCAAAATCCACAATGTCTAGTGTGGTTCTTACAAAAGACAGCAGACCAGCGGCGACAAACATTTAGCAAACATTTTATGAGTCATTAAAATTTCTCACTTTACTGTCAATAAAACTCCCAAATTGAACCTGCATTTCTTTTCTTTTCTGTCACAGAAGAGCCCACCATCCCTCCATTTGATAACAACTGGTATGAAGAATATGAATATGGACATGGTACATACTGCTTTGATACTCTATTTTAAAGAGAAAACAAACAAAGTGAGATTTGTTGGCCTCGCTCTCGTCTTAATGAGGGTACAGACAGCATGACCTGTCATTTCTGCACTCGAATAAACAGTTTCAGAGACACAGCTTGATATCAGGCTGAACATTTTAAGCTATTTTTCATTAGATGAAAATTATAAATGAATATATTTTTCCAACCGGAAAATTACTGTTGTCTTGCAGCGTGTCTTCTGCCCAACTAAATATTACTCATAAAACAAAAAGAAAAAATTGTAAAACTTTGCAATATGGTTGATAAAATTAGTCAATGAAAAATACTTCAGTAACACTTTACAATAAGGTTCCACTTTTTAACTATTTTTAATGCATTAACTAACAATGAGCATTACATTTAGTTAATAAAAATAAAACTGTTAGTCGATGTTAGCTCAGGTCCATTAACTAACATTAATAGATACTACTTTTCATATGAATAATGTATTAGTAAATGTTGGAATCAACATTAACTAAGATTAATAAATGCTTTAGAAGTATTTTTCATTGTTAGTTTATCTAATGTGGTTAACTATTTTTTACAAATGGAACCTTATTGTAAAGTGTTACCAATACTTTTAAAGCATTTATTAATTTTAGTTCATATTAATTTCAAAATGTACTAATACTTTATTAAAATCTAAAGTTGTATTTGTTAATATTTTTAATAGATTTGAGCTAATATGAACAAACAATGAATAGTTGTACTCCTTTTGACTGTAAACAAAGATTATTAAAGGGGTCGTATGATGCTATTTTAAATATAATTATTTTGTGTATTTGGTGTAACAAAATATGTTGACATGCTTTAATGTTCAAAAAACACATAATTTTTCAAATACTGTACATTATTGTAGTTCCTCTATGCCCCGCCTCTCTCAAACACTCGTTTTCTACTAAGCCCCTCCTTCTGACAAGCACAGTCTGCTCTGATTGGCCAACTGACCCAGTGCTTTGTGATTGGCCGAACACCACAAGCACGCAATAATCAATAATCGCGAGCTTTAAATAAAGTGCTTTTGCCTAGAAACACAGCGTCTCCCTGACATGGCTGCATCAACACTACTGCGGTTACTGAAACCATAGTCTCAGCCTCAGACGTCACGCCCACGGACCGTTGGCTAAACGTCTGATGCATATGGCACACTTATCTGGAAACACTTCAGTAGTGTTGAAGTCGTCGTCGGATTGATTGATTTATACAGGATTTCCGGGAGATGTGTGTGTCGCGTTCTTTAATGTTCCAGCTGGAAACAAAAATGCCGTTGGCGTCAAACCCCCTCACGAAAGAAGAAAGCCGTCGTGTTTACAAATGTGACGGCGAACGCTTATCAGAGTCAACTAAACGCTGGATTTTCAAAAGTATATGAAATATTTAATTTCGTGGCATAGAATCTTTAAAATACATCGTAGAGTTTCACACACTTGTTTGTTATTGTGGCGACATTTCCACGCCCCGAAACGTGACGCTGAATGAAACGAACTGTGATTGGTTGTTTGATATGTCGGTTAAACGGCCTCATGGGCGGGCCTTGGTCAATGAACGCGGCCATCTATTCCAGACCTTCAGCCGTCAGTCTGAAGGTCTGGCTACGCGAGACTACTGAAACCATGCCTTCTTTCTGTGTGTGAATATTTGTGCGGCATTATGCAAATATTTCCACATCATGACGTAGATGTGGGGGCGTGTTTGAATGAGGTGTTTTATGGGGGCGTGGCAGAGTCTTAACTTTGATAAAGAATATCTCTTTGGTTTTGAGACTTTAGTCTTTGTAACTTCACAGATCTTATCTTTGCACAATCAGCTTGTAACACTCCAAAGAGAAAGCAAAACTTGAAATCGCATCATATGACCCCTTTAAATACTGTAACAAATGTATTGCTCATTTTTAGTTATTGTTAGTTGATGAATTAACTAATGTTGTTAACTTATTGGACCTTATTATAAAATACCTTAAGCATTTAGATTTTTTTTTTATCTCTGTTATCGAGATTTACGAGGTAAGATGATATGTTGTGCATGGAGCACTTATCTTAGAAAAAAAATTATTAAGTAACTAAACTCCTGGAGTAAAAACAAAAATGTCACACGTTTCTGATTATGCATCCAGAGCCTGGTTTTATTAGGGTATAAAAATGGAAATCTGGCAAAAGCCTGGACAATTTTGATTTGATTATCTGATTCAATTTGTATCTTATCCACTTAAGTTGCAAATATGACTTTCAGCCAGTCTTGTCTTATATATTTTGAATTTAGTATTTGGTTTATCCTCTTTTGCTTTAATGAAGACAGACAGACAGTCCGTAATTTTCGTCCACATTTTTTGGACGTTAAAAAATAAATACGACATCACGTTGTCAATCACGTTTTCACACTGCCTCTGAAACTTTTGTCCGTCATAATTTTTTTTTTTTTTTATAAATACAAATAAAGATTTTCTGCCTTTAAGCAATTTGAGTTGGATGACGAATGCTAAAATCTTAGACTCCGTGTGCAAGGACCTTTACTCATAAGTTGTAACTTCTAATTTTTCTAATTCAATGGTCTCAGACATGTCAAGCCTGCTGTAATTGTTTAATGTGTGACACTGAACTGTTAGTTAGTGCTTTAACTTACACCGTTGGTTTGTCCACAGAAAGGAAACTGGAAGAGGAGAAGGAAAGAGAGAGAGAAAGAGAAAGAAAAGAGCAAGAGGAAAAAGGTACAGTGTTTTATCATCAAATAAGTTGTCAAGTTTAAAAAGCGCCGGCGTACTAAACATGTAGACACTAAACTGCAGGTACTCAAGATGTACAGACATTCAGAACAGCAATACAATTTAGAGGACCATAACTACCATTCAGTCTACCACAACATTAGTTTAGCAATGTATTGTTTATTCCAGTAAGTGTATTGGCTTCATTCAGATACTTGGACATACAATTCACAAGCAAGATCATGTTGTGTCATTTGTTCTTTCTCTGTAATTCATTCCATTTGCTTGGTTTGTCTTGAGCTGAAACCAAAAAACACCTTACTGACAACACTGGCACAGTCCTCATCAAGCCTTTACTTTACATAACTTGCTGTCACCAAATTCTAAATATCTGCACTACAAATTATTGTAATAACACAGTTAGCATGGATATCACCTCTGCTTTGTCTTCCAGCTGCCCCACAATCTGCTTACACTTGATTATAGACAAGCATTCATTAACAACTGTGAACAGACCCTGTTTCCACGAGCTCTGATTTCAGTTTTGGTTCCTAACAAACTGAACAATTTCCGTTTCACTGACCTAAGACAGTGGAGCAGGACAGTTTTGATATGTAGGATATTGTAGAACAGGACTTACCAACCAAAATTAGAAAGCGAACTGAAAAAGAAAAGTTCCAGGTTCAACAAGAGTTCAGCTCTATTAACAGCATCTGCATTACCACCAAAAATAACGATGTGGCATCCCTCAATTTGTATATAGGTGTCAAAGAGAGGAAACACTGTGTATATTTGATACATTTGAACATTAAAAACAAAAAATGCAGTAAACCTAAATTGTTTCAGTACAGTACATGTTCTTCTTTAAACATTACTAACAATCTAAGTTATTCTTACATTTTTTATTCTTATATTTTCTAAAAATCAGCAAAAAGACACATGAATGAACCACAACCTGAAGTTGGACAGTTTTACTAAAACTAAAAGGCCTTTTACTTGCTTAAAAAGCGAAGACTGATGCTAACTTGTAGTAGACATGATCTTTGATTTGCGACTATATGGTCAAGATGTAACCAGGAAAACCATTATGTTACTATGATGGGTCTTTGAGCATTTTAAGAACGATGACCTTCAGTTTTACAGAGCACAGATCTGTATTACATCCTCCCTTCTCTGGATTATAAAGATAAATGTAAATGAGCTCCAGAGCATTCCAGAGGATTGTGAACAGTTGGTCGAAAGAATAGCAAGAATCTGAGTTTAAGATATTTGGTGCCAGATTCATGTTTCTTTTTAAATTGCTCACCTGATTGTTTGTGAAAGGTAAGTTTGTTAATTTTTCAGTTTAATGCACAGAAACTATTAGTGAGACACTAACATGTTGACTTATATGTGTAGTGTTGCTCTGTAGCGCTCTTCAAACATTGCTCTGTTTGTTTGAGCCAAGGAGATTTATATACTGTAATAACTGATGAAAGCTAGCATTTAGCATTCACATTCATCAGAATGTAACTTTTGAAATCAGTTGTAGCTGATCAAATATTTTTAAACAGTTAGCAATATGCCATGCTAGTGGCCAAGATGTTAATTTTCATTAATTTGCGCTTTTGGGAATCCTCTAAAGAAATGTGCACTGGTAAAATACCTACTATAATGAGATAAAACATCTGTAAATGGTTAAATGTTCTTGTAGTTTTTATGTGCTTTTGTCATTTTTATTTAAACAAAAAAATGTTGTTAATATTTCTGTCTAGCTTCATTTTTTATTTCCATTTTAGTAGTTTTATTGCTCTTATTTCTTTCATTTGTTTTCTTTCATTTGTAGCAATAACAACACTGAATACGATCAGTTAAAGGGACAGTTCACCTAAAAATGAAAATTTGCTGTTAATTTTAAATTTTAAATTTGCTTGGTCCTTAATCATTCACATAATGCAAGTCAGTGGTTGCCCGATTTTGAGAATAAAAAAAGCATATCATGCAACACAAAATGAATACTCTTGGCTCCTGACAATATATTGAGGTCTTATGAAGCGAAATGATTGGTCTGTGCAAGAAACTGAATGTTATTTACTACATTATTACCTGTAATCCAGAGCCTCAGACAAACAGTCTGGAGTAATGTCCTGTTCACAAATGAATCATTCTTTCAAACCGGTTCTTTTTAGTGAATTAAATGAACCAGATCACCAAATTGAACAGAACCATCTGAAATAGTTTGTGGCTCAAGCAGTACAGATCTACAAGTTACTCAATCAAAAGTCACTTTTGGACATTCATGACTCTGACTTGAAATGAGCCAAAATATTGGCGGATATGGTCCTATGATGCTGTTTTTTGCCAACTTGTTCAGTGCTTCAGGTTTATTTTTGGGTAAACTATCCCTTTAACTACCAGGAAGTTAAGAGCTCAATCTTTATTTCATGCTTATATCAGTGGTGAACTTTGTGTTTTCTCCACTAATTTGTCTCCTCAGAAAGAGAAGAGAGGAGATATGAGGAAGAGGAAGAGAGAAAACCCAGATTCACAAACCTCCTCCACGCGTGTACAGAGAGCCTAAAAGTGAGTGGTGGGGACTGGGTTTAGGCACGTTGCCAGATGGGATCCATCACGTAATAGACAACATAGAGCAATAAATACACATATGACAAAATAACTGTGAAAAAAAAACAAATAAAACACTGACATGCAATAAACTTATATAAGAGCAGTGAAGTGATGTAATACTGAGGCTCTCAAAGCTCTGTTCTTACCAAACAAAGGCATTTCTTAAAGCAATACCTTGGCATTCAGTTCAGTGTCTTAGATACTAATGCTAAATTAATTAATGCTAACAAACATAACCGAAATAGTGTTATCTTATCTCGACAAAGACTTCATTAGTTTCAAGTAAAAATGAGACCTGAAAATATTTTGTAAGATTTTTGTAGCTGTTTTTAAGTCATTACAGATGTTGAATCCTGCCAAATCCTGCTCCAATTCCACAGCTGGTTCTTTTCAAAGGACATTCCAAATGTCCTCCCTTCTCATGCAACAGATGAATGGATGTAGTCCTTCATCTTCAGGCACATTACTCTGAATCAAGACAAGTGGCAGAACAAATTGTTTTGAAGTTATACATTGTTAAATATAGGTTGTAAGGTATAGTTGTAAGGTAAATATAAGTCATTAGGCTCCATTATAGTTAGTTTCATTATATCTTGATGACACAAGAATGTGTGCATAGACTGTCTATATTGTTTCATTTATCTTGCTAGTTAGAACTAATATATATATATATATATATATATATATATATACATATATTAGTTTTAAACATTACCATGCAAATTGGTGTGTTTTAAAATAATAAAAAAATGAATAAAATAGCAATAATATATACAATTATAATGATAAAAATAAAAATACATTTTAGTATGACTAAGAACATAAAAATATAAATAAAAGGGTGTAAATTAAAAAAATAATAATGTGGTGCAATAAGAATATTGTAGCACAGTGTTTAGTGAGAAAGCACAGATAAACCAATTTTAGTCTGTACTCCATCTTATTGTGTGAAAGTATAATCTATATTGAGTTTTTTTTCTCTGGCTTGCATTGTCTGTCAGTATGTCCTCCTCTGGGTATGGAATCTCATCGCATAGAGAATGACCAGCTACTGACTTCCTCTGTTTATCAACATCGCTATAGCTCACACAGAGCTCGTCTCAATATTCAGGTACAAAAATATGCAGATATTCACTCTGAAAATAAATACTGGCATGACTGATATGTATAGGAAATGTAATGTTGTGTCATCTCACAGGCGTCTGGTGATGATGATGATATGAATGGTGGGGCATGGTGTGGTAACCCTGAAGAGAAGGTGCACTGGATTGAACTGGACGCTCGCACACTAACAGAGTTCACTGGTGTTATCACTCAGGGCCGAGATGACCCCTTAGAGTAAGACATACAATAAAAACCTTGCAGCCTATGCACAGTATGCTTAATTGTGTTCAGGACCTACCAAACTATCTAAAGTCTACATCTACAGTCCTTGTTCTTGTTTTGTTGTTTCAGGAGCGACTATGTGTCTTCATACTATGTGGCGTTTAGTAATGACAGCAGAGAGTGGACCGTTCTTGATGATGGATATGCTGAATGGGTAGGTTACCAGATTGTCATAATTTTTGTCGTCGTCTTTTGGTTGCCAAATCTTTCTATGGTGCTTAAAGAAAAGATCATTCAAACTGTAAAATTGTCATAATTTACTTACCCTCAAGTTGTTTCTTTCAGCTGAACACAAATTTCAAGTTTTTGAATAAAACAAGGATTATAGGAGTATGCTTTACAACCCAAATTCTGGAAACGTTGGGACGTTTTTTAAATTAGAATCAAATGAAAACTAAAAGACTTTCATATTACATGAGCCAATATTTTATTCACAATAGAACATAGAGAACATAAATGTTTAAACGAAAGATATTTTACACTTTTATCCAGTAAATGAGCTCATTTCAAATGTGATGCCTGCTACAGGTCTCAAAAAAGTTGGCACGGGGGCAAC
The DNA here is from genome assembly GCA_027422405.1 of Ptychobarbus kaznakovi. Lineage (NCBI taxonomy): Eukaryota > Metazoa > Chordata > Actinopteri > Cypriniformes > Cyprinidae > Ptychobarbus > Ptychobarbus kaznakovi. Next base: position 5,917,573 of record CM049810.1, read on the forward strand.
AAAGGGCTGAAAAAGCAAGACATTTTGAAAAGAGTCAGCTGGGAGAACATCTAGCAACTAATTAAGATAATTGACATCAGGTCTGTAACATGATTAGCTATAAAAGGGATGTCTTAGAGAGGCAGAGTCTCTTAGAATTAAAGATGGGCAGATGCTCTCCAATCAGTGAAAGAGTGCGTAAAAAGATTGTGAAATACTTTAAAAACAACATTCCTCAATGTCAGATTGCAAAGGCTTTACAAATCTCATCATCTACAGTGCATAACATCATCAAAATATTCAGAGAAACTGGAGAAATCTCTGTGCGTAAGGGACAAGACCGAAGACCTTTGTTGGATGTCCGTGGTCTTCGGGCCCTCAGACGACACTGCATCACTCATCAGGATGATTCTGTCACTGACATTACTAAATGGGCCCAGGAATACTTCCAGAAACCACTGTCGGTAAACATAATCTGCCATGCAGATGCCAACTAAAGCTTTATCATGCAAAAAGGAAGCCTAATGTGAACATGGTCCAGAAGCGCCGTTGTGTCCTGTGGGCCAAGGCTCATTTAAAATGGACTGTTTCAAAGTGGAAAAGTGTTCTATGGTCAGACGAGTCCACATTTGACATTCTTGTTGGAAATCACACATGCCGTGTCCTCCGGGCTAAAGAAGAGGGAGACCTTCCAACATGTTATCAGCATTCCGTTCAAAAGCCAGCATCTCTGATGGTATGGGTGTGCATAAGTGCATACGGTATGGGCAGCTTGCATGTTTTGGAAGGCACTATGAATGCTGAAAGGTATATAAAGGTTTTAGAGCAACATATGCTCCCCTCCAGACGACGTCTATTTCAGGGAAGGCCTTGTGTATTTCAGCAGGACAATGCAAAACCACATACTGCAGCCATTACTACAGCATGGCTTCGTAGTATAAGAGTCCGGTGCTGAATTAGTCTGCCTGCAGTCCAGATCTTTCACCGATAGAGAACATTTGGCGCATCATTAAATAAAAAATATGTCAACGACGACCACAAACTCTTCAGCAGCTGGAAACCTATATCAGGCAAGAATGGGACCAAATTCCAACACCAAAACTCCAGAAACTCATAACCTCGATGCCCAGACGTATTCAAACTGTTTTGAAAAGAAGAGATGCTACACCATGTTAAACATGCCCCGGTCCCAAATATTTTGAGACTCGTAGCAGGCATCAAATTTGAAATGAGCTCATTTTGAGCATAACATTTAAAAAATTTAACATTTGTTATGTTATCTATGTTCTATTGTGAATTAAATATTGGCCCATGTGATTTGAAATTAATTTAGTTTTCATTTATATATATATATATATATATATATAAAAAAAAATCCAAACATTTCTGTAATTCGGCTTGTACAATCAAATATATTTTTACTTTGATTCTTCTTCAAAATGTAATGTTTAATTCAATATGTTAATTGCTGTTTCGGAGTCATTTTGAGTGAAAATTGTTTCTATACGTTACAGTAGTCCAGTCTTAAGGTGCCCCTATTATGCCATTTTTAACGTTTCTAATATTGTTTTGGGAGTCTCCTACAATAGTTTTACATGCATGCAAGGTCAATGGTTTCTTTTTCTCAAAATATGCATTTAATATCACCTTATTTTCCAGTGATTCTTAAATGATTCATTTGAAGCAATTCTAAGATACAATCTCTCTAAACCCCTCCTTTCCATGAGCCTACTGTGCTCTGATTGGTCAGATGGCCCAGTCTGTTACGATTGGTCTTCGGCATACAGCGCATGTCAGAAACGATACGCCCATTGTCATAGTTCCGTATTTTTGAATCCTCAATTTATCATACTTACAGGTTGTGATTCAGTGGAGCCGGCTGGTTCAAATTAACAGGGTACTGAGCCATCATTCAAGATCAAGTGTTTTGTGAATCCCGTGTTGAACTCCCCGAGATTAGAGAAGCAGTCATCAGTAAAATTATGTGTTTGTGGGCCGGCCAATGTAGAAAATAGGCTGGAATCATGCAAATGTGTTACCTAGTGACATATAGCCATCACAGAAATGGGATTCGAATTACTAATGACTCGTTCAGGCTGTTCAGAGTCAATTGTTTCTTTCGGAAGATAATACATTTATTTATCGTGCACTTTGTTTATTTTTTATTTATTCGTGGCTTTACAAATTTTGCAGAGTGTTTGCATTCACCTACAGCTAGATTACCCACTGCACGAAAGACAATATTTGAAATGGCATTATAGGGGCTCTTTAAAGTGCAACACTATTTTTAAAATAAATTGTGTAATTTCAACAATTCAGTTTCTTTTGTTTGTTTGTTTCTCTTCTTTTTGCTCTCAGTTATTCTTTGGTAACTCTGATAAAAACACCCCAGTGTTGTCTCAGTTTATGGAGCCGGTAGTGGCACGTTATATCCGCATCTTGCCACAGAGCTGGAATGGCACTATGTGTATGAGGATGGAGGTTTTGGGCTGCCCAGTACCAGGTGAGAGACTCGGGACCTGTTAATGGTAAACCGGTCTATATTTTTTATTTGTTTGTTCATTGTTTACTGACAACGTATTTCCTATTGCTAATATTTCTGTCTGGATCCACATTGTTTAAATACCTGTTTATTAATAGTTTAGGTATATTACACAATATTGTAAATTTGCTCTTTACTCAGATCCTCTCAGCCAGTATCAGAGTCAGAATGAAGTGACGCATCGAGATGACTTGGACTATACCTATCACAACTACCTTGACATGGAGAAGGTGATTGGAGAGTACCAATGCCTGGAGTCTTATATAAGAAAGATATAAGAAATACACTAAGAAAATTGTAGATGGCTGCCAAGGAATTATCTCTATTTCTAAGCCACAAAGTCTGAGGTGTCATTCATATTTGTAGCACAAATAATTTGGGATGGGTGGATTTGCAAATTTTACTTTTCTTATTGTCACAGCTCATGAAATCTATCTCTGATGAGTGTCCCAACATCACCAGATTCTACAGTTTGGGCAAGAGCTTTAAAGGTCTGGAAATTTATGCCATGGAGATTACTGATAATCCTGGGATGCATGAAACAGGTGAGGAACATCAGAGTAAATATGGAAGACATTATTCCAGTATGGTTACATGTACTGAAACAAGCAATGTGAGTGTGGTCATTATCTATTTCATGAACACATACCATCTTTCCTCAGGAGAGCCAGAGTTCAGGTACACAGCAAGTTATCATGGTAATGAGGCTTTGGGACGAGAGATTCTTCTGATGCTTATGCAGTACCTGTGTAGAGAGTATAAAGATGGCAACCCTCGAGTGCGCCACCTTGTGGATGAGACACGAATTCATCTGGTGCCATCAGTCAATCCTGATGGCCATATGAAAGCTTTTGAAAAGGTGTTTAAAAAGTATAAAAGGGTTTAAAGTGAAATATGTGATTTTGTGTAACTAGGTGCTTAAATAACGAAGGCTTTCAAACAGATTTCCCAAAAATTCTTACCACCATCTATCTTGGATATTTAATATTTACCATTTAGCAAAATTACAGAAAAGCTAAAGTTGAGTTAAGCCAGAATTTGACATCTGAACTGCAAAAATTAAAAGAACAAAGTTTACAAAGTGGCACATTTACTTTCTTTAGGAATTATACCATCAGGGCTTATAGTTTTGCATAAAATTACATAAACTGTATTTCATGTAAACAAATGCAGCTTCACATTACCAGTAGACTATAGTGCGAGCAATGCCGATGTCATTCACTAGTTAAGTGATGCCTGACTTATCAGCTGAACAGGATTAACTGATCAATAATAGACAGATAAATGTGGAGAAAACAGTCTACTAAATCTACAAACAGAAATTTTGATGCAACACTTTAATCTCACTAAAGTCATTTTTCCACAGGGCTCAGAGTTGGGTAGCTGGACATTAGGGCACTGGACTGAAGATGGCCATGACATCTTCCAGAACTTTCCGGACTTAAATAACATTCTTTGGGATGCAGAGGATAAGGGCATGGTGCCCAAATTGATACCAAATCACCATGTACCCATCCCTGAGGGTATAATGTTAAGCAATGGCTCAGTAAGTAAGGAAATAATGCTGTGTTATGTATGTACATTTAATAAATCAAAGCACCACTCACATACTGGTTCTGGTCAAGAACGTATTGAAATTGTCTGGAGATCAGATTAAAGGACATAAACTAACTTTATGTTATACCTTGCAGGTTGCAGTGGAGACTCTTGCCCTAATATCCTGGATGGAGAGCCATCCATTTGTGCTTGGTGCCAACCTGCAGGGTGGCGAGAGACTTGTGACATACCCCTTTGACATGCACCGTCTTACTAAGGAGTCTGAGGAGATGGAGAAAAAACTAAATTCTAGAGCAAACAGACGTAAGCGACAGTATGAAGAAGAGGAAGAAGAACCCAACCCTTACCTTCATATTGGATACCATCAAGAGAGCTACAGTGGCCCCCATGAAAATGCATATAATCAAGAGAACTATGGGTACCGTCAAGAAAGTTATGGGTCCCACCATCAAAACCAAGGATATCACGAGGAGAGCCAAGGGTATCACGATGAGAACCAAGGGTATCACGATGAGAACCAAGGCTACCATGATGAGGGCCAAAGGTACCATCATGAGGGTCACTCTGAAGGGTACCACGAGGGTTATCAAGAAGGAGACTCAGAGGGATCTAGGGAGGGATATGGAGAGGGTGAACCAGAAGAGGAGATCAGAGCGATTGAGGACCAATCTTTGTTCCGCTGGTTGGCCATATCTTATGCCTCTACTCACCGCACCATGACTCAGACCTTTCAGGGAGGATGCCATGCTGATGACCCAACAGGTGGGCTGGGAATTGTCAACCGGGCAAAGTGGAAGCCCATCCAAGGAAGTAAGCATTAATAATAATAATAATAATTCAGTGCATTTATATAGCGCTTTTCTAGACACTAAGAGCGCTTTACATTGTGAGGGGGATCTCTTCATCCACCACCATTAGGAACTTGTATTGCACCACCACGTGATAGATCATTAATTGGATAATTTAGAAGTTGTCCAATCCTGCTTCTGTGGGCCCTGCAAAGGATAGCTTCCCCTGGTCATGACTGGAAGTTTTTATCTGGTGTTAAGTGTGATGTTGTCAACATTTTAAGGTCCAAATGCTTTTTCTGATCGGAATGTGGGAACTGCAGGAAGGTGGCCCTCAAAAAGCAGAATTGGACACCCTTGATCTAGGACAGGGCTGGGCAACTTTGGTCCTGGAAGGGCCACTGTCCTGCAGAGTTTAACTCCAACCCTAATCAAACACCTGAACAATCTAATCAATGTCTTCAAGACCACTAGAAAGCTAGAAAGATTAGAGTTGGAGCTAAACTCTCCAGGACAGTGGCCTTCCAGGAACGAAGTTGCCCAGCCCTGATCTAGGAGGATCTGTAAGATTAAATTGAATCTACATTGACACCCTAGAGACCTGTTCCTGTCCCTACCTCTCTTCTAGGTATGAATGACTTCAGCTACCTTCACACTAACTGTTTTGAGCTGTCCATTTTCCTGGGCTGTGATAAGTTCCCTCATCAGAGTGAACTTTTAAGAGAGTGGGAGCATAACAGAGAGGCCCTGCTGACCTTCATGGCTCAGGTGAGCTACTCATATCCCCATAGGCACGGGACAGTTGCTCATAAATTCTCCTAAAAATACGGTCCTGGAATCAGGGATGAGATGTACTTCAGTCTGACTACAACACTGCCCTGCGCAACCTTACATTAACCATGGTCCCTTTCCCAGGTGCATCGAGGCATTAAGGGAGTTGTGAGGGATAAGGAGGGCAACCCTATTTCCAATGCCACTGTGTCTGTGGAGGGAGTCAACCATGATGTTAGGACAGGTGAGATATTTTCTGTAGTTCTGAAAATTGCCCGGTTTTTATGGCACTGAACAGTTTTAATAAAAAAGTATTTTACTCTTAGGTGAATCTGGAGATTACTGGCGACTTTTAAACCCTGGCGAGTACCGCGTAACAGCCCGAGCAGAAGGCTACTCCCCCTTCACCCGTCTGTGTGTGGTAGGGTTCGACCCAGGCGCTACCTTGTGCAACTTTGACCTCAACAAATCTAACTGGGACCGCATCAAACAGATCATGGCTCTCCACGGCAATAGGCCCATCAGATTGCTGAGCAGTGGCGACAGGGGTAGTGGACAGCGCTATAAATACAGCACTAACCAAATCCAAAATTCTAAATTCAGTAACCAAATTCCTAATGGTAATGGTGGGGACATGAATAAGGCTCGGCTTCGTCAATTACGGCTAATGAGAATCCGCCGCTTAAGGCAACAGAGGCTTCTGGCCAGCCAAACAACAGTGCTACCTACCACAACGACCACAACCACAACCACAGTTCCACCTATCACAGAGAGTTCAACTCCCTGGTATGACTCTTGGCCTCTTGGGGAAACCTTTGAAGAGCACACAACCACACCAGAAGACATTGAGTTGACAGATACACTGGACTACAACTACAATTACACGATAGATGATTATTAAGAGGAAACTACAGATCAAAGTTTGGCTCCAGAGATTGATTGTTTTGGACTAGTATAGGTCATTGCCATGCTTTTGCCATTTGGTTTGATTGGATCCAGTGACTATGAAGAGATATGAGCAAAGAGGTGTCACATCTAGAACCAAAGATTTTTATTCCTGAATATAAATGATCAAACTGAATATTAACACTCCATTTTCTGGTTGAAAAACTGGTTGGAGGCAGCACTCAATGGTTTGCAAAGACTAGAAGTAGTAAGAATAATTATGCTGTATTCATGGCTAAACATCTGTACTATACTATCAAAACGTAACATAAAAACTTCTCACATTGCCATCATGCCCACTGAGGGGAAAGGAGGATATTTGAATGCAAGAGACGTGGCTGTATTACCATTTCTTTCTCTCACATAAACTGTCAGTGTTTGTTGAAGGCAAGTGTACAGGGAAGATTTTCCCTTGAAGTTCCACCATATTTAATGGTCTGTGCTAAAAGAAGGTTTCTTTTCATTAAATAAAGTCTTTTCATATTCACTGTTGTCATTTTATTTCCATTACAGTGTCAAGTGCATCGTCACTACCTTCATACTCCGTCTCATTCTTGACAGTACACATAAGGGGTGACTGTATTCACAGTGTAGTCCAGCCTTACCTAGCATATTCATGAACTAAACATTTACATGGTAGTAATATTTAAATATTTTAACAAGATTGTTTTATTTTTTATAATATTTAAATATTGACTGAAGTTCACATCGGGGAAGTCTTCCAAGGTTTAGGGATCTTTCTAATTATAACATTGTCAATCGTGAAACTTTAAATAATTAGTTTAAAAGGCAAACAAGTAGTCATTGAAAATACTTGAAAATGGAAACACTTTACAATAAGATTTCATTTGTTGACAGAGTATGATGCTCATGATCTATATACAACAAAATGCAAGCAGCCTACATAGATATTAACATTGGATTCTATAAGCAGGGTTGAACTTGGGACATATAATGCCATTGACAGACGGCACAATGCAACCCAGCCTCAATTGCTGATCTCTCTGGACCTGTTTTGGGATGATGTAAGTAGCCTACAGAAGTCAACAAAATATATGAAATGGTGGTTTTTCTAGTGGTTTTTGGATGTTTTACAAGTCTTACATATTGTGATGTAGGTCTTGATCCAATTACAAACAGCAATCAGTAGGTCTTGATCCAATTACAAACAGCAATCAGTAGGTCTTGATCCAATTACAAACTACAATCACTTGGTCTGACCCAGCAGACATTAATTGGCCATGACGTCGGAACAAAATAGCATATAAATAGATCAACCAATATCACTTTAGTAGGTATATTTTCCCCTTTTATCAGCAACATGTTCAATCTTGGTGTCTTCCTACTCGCATGTAAGTTAATTCTATTAAATCTTAGAATTGGTGAAGAAAAGTAACAGTTTATTTTACTATTGTATCTTTAAATGTTGTTTTGGTTGATATGGGAACAAGCACGTACATAGGCCTACAGAGAAATGCAGATTTGATTTTACAGATTGATCCTTGATCTTATTTTTTATTTGTTTTGCCTCGTACTGAATGAGCAATAATTAAAAAATGTTAATAGTGTAAATTCTGATAATCACCTCATTAGAGTAGGCCTACTCGTCAAACACTTAACGTATTGTTTAATTTTTTTTTATTATCCACCTTTTCCTGAACCCGGAAGTCCGACTCGTACTGCATTACGGTTGCGGTCTCGTGTTTTTAGTCAAATTAAGCCATTTTCCTACCCGATAATATAGTGTTAAACCTGTGAAAATGGCTTTAAAAAGCCCATGGAGCCATATTTCCATCACTTTAGTGTCTTTTTTCAGTAACTCTGTCGCAGTTTAATGAAGCAGCCAGAGGTTAGCTGCATTGAAAACACATGACCGCACAAAACTCACAGCTCAGAGGATTTAGTCCACAAAATGATAAGAGCATGCAACATTTAGCACATTGTTTTATTTCAGACACAGTATTTTAACTTTAGTGCTGCAAGCCATGCTAGTTTTCTCTTGTCGTTAAGCAAATCATAAAGCACCAGATAGATTTACTGATATGCAAAATGACCAATACAAGATGCTTGACTTGAACAATTTATAAATTGTCATACTTTCTGAAAAAGTTAAGTTCTCCTTCCTGTAAAATGTTTATGGGGAATAATAAATGTGACTGTCATTTAGTGATTTCTTTTGTTCTTTTACAGTGCTTCTAAACTCCAGGTTACTGATATCTGCAGGTACTTCATCAGTCTATTATCCATCACAAATGAGCAGTTACACCACAGATTATGTAATTGCTTAGTCCAGTTTAATAAGTAGCTTCATATTTTATGTATACCTGTGTTTGCAGCAGACACCTCGTATAGATTCTGTTTTTAAAATTTAACAAATCTGTCTTTAAGACTTCAGCTCTACATGGTCTATAAAAGCGTAAACTTACCATCCTCAGCATCTTTTAGATACTCGCACTTTAATAATGTGTAATGTCATAAAGCTTAAATTGCTATGAGGTAACTCGATATGTACAAACACGCCTTCGGTTCTGCTTAAAGTTTGATACTTTTGGTCGCACTCACTTTGTAACTAATGACAAATGAAACCTTGACGCTGGAATCTTATCTTTTCAGAGACTGTAATTACATGTGATGGGTTTGTCCAGCATCTCAGTTGTGGTAAGTTGTGTTGTCTCACAATTATATATTTATTGTATATGAAGTAGTCCATGATGTAGTGATGCTGTTCTTTTTTTCAGACTCTGGGGTGATCCATGTGCAGTCAGCAACCTGTGGCCGCACAAGCAGACAAATTTGCAGCATTGGACGACCCCAAAGTGAAACATCTAATGAGGAGTGTTCAATAGATGTCCCAGAGGTTTCTGAACGGTAGCAGTCTTTTTCACTATGGGCATGTTTGCACTTTATTTTTTTTTTTTACCTACACATCGCTGCATCTCAACATGCCTACTTCCATACTGTAACGTTGGCAAAAAAACAGTACATGGGGAAAATAGTATGTCTGAATTTATTGTATTAAAAAACAAACGTAGGGGAAAAGTACCCGGATGACCCGTTTCTGCTGAGATTCTAAAGTGTGCATCTGATAGACACTTAATGATAATGAATGCCAGGTCATGTCAGAGTAACAACATGACAGATGTATTAATATGAATTTTATTTATGCTCCAAATATTAATTCTACATAATGTACTGTCAACAGGGTTAGTTTACTCAAAAAGAAAAATTAGTCCATGTTTTACTCTCCCCTCAAGGCAAGGTGTAGCTATATGATTTCTTCTTTCAGACGAATCCAAACGGAGTTATATAAAACATTAGTGTTCGAATGGGAGTAGGTGGGTGTTTTTGTTCAACAGTCCAAAAGTAGTCAAAGCGCATCCATCCATATCAAAACATGGCTCCAGGGGGTGAATCAAGGCCTCCTGTAGCAAATCGATGTGTTTTTGTAATATGCATATTGTAAATGCCTTTGTTTTCTTTCACTTCAATACAGAGAGGGAACAAAATGCCAGTCACGAATTAGAAGCACAAAACGAGGATTTGTAAAGAAAATTGCTGGAGAATTTCGATATAAGCCAAGAGGAGACTGGTTTTCCTTTGGTAAAGTAAGCAAACATCGCTTCCTTGTCATGTCTCTCGTGAACGCGCGTGCGATTAGTTAGTGTTAGTTACACAAAACAGTTTTTATTGTTTTGATTTTTTTTTTTTTACAAAAATGCATACAGGAAGCCTTTATTCACACCACGGAGTCATGCGAGGCACATTTTAATATGGATGGATGTGTTTTATGTGACAACTTTTGGACTGTTGAACAAAAACACCCACCCATGCCATTATAGGTTAAAGTTTGGAAGAGCAAGGACAATTTGTAAAAAACTGATTGGATTCGTCTGAAAGAAAGTTATGTGCACCTAAGATGCCTTGAGGGTGAGTAAAACATGGGCTAATTTTCATTTTAGGGTCAACTAACCCTTTAACTAAACTTTTCAAAAAAACAGTGCGGTCACATTGACTGTAATGTTTCCAAATATCCATTTAGGACTGTCTTTATCGTTAAACAGGTGTGATGGACTGAGAGAGTGTGAGTTACACACTCAAGGACTCGCACCACAAGATCCATGTTATGGCACCTACAAGTACTACACTAACCAATTTCATTTGCGTCCCAGCTGGTGAGGGATTTTCTTTCTTCCATTTTCCTGTTCATTTAAAAATGTCCTTTTCTGTGCAAGCTTGTAACTATCGCCTTCTTCCAGAAACCAGTGTGACTTGTCATGGTGGATACGGTTACTTGAAATGTGGTAAGCAATTTTGTTTCAATCGTGACCCTGGACCACAAAACCAGTCTTATGTTGCACGGGTATATTTGTAGCTATAGCCAAAAATACATTGATTTTGACCCATAACATTTTTATTTTATGCCAAATATAATTAGGATATTAAGTAAAGATCATGTTCCATGAAGAGATTTTGTACATTTCCTACCATAATTATCAACTTAATTTTTGATTGGTAATACGCATGACTAAGAACTTCATTTGGACTACTTTAAAGGCCCTTTTTTTTTATTTATACTTATGACTGGTTTTGTGGTCCAGGGTCACAATTCATAGCTTTCAGGCACGTAACCAGGCTCAAAGACCTGGAGGGCAAAACATCCATAGAACTACAGCACAAGACTGTCAATTTACCATCTGTTTCCAAGCCACAAGATCACCTCTCAAAATAATTAAACCAAGATATGTGAACAAAATGCAAGTTTTGGCCATTTGAAATCATATTAAATGTACCGCTATATTTCAAATGTATTTCGCTATAAATGCCGCTATATTTCAGTCACTTACTTTACTTTATATAGGCAAACAGATGAGCCTGGAATATGAAATGGTGCAGTATTTTCATAATGGTTTCCTGATGGAAAACATTTATTGTGTAACATTGCGGATTGTTTATATTCTGGGTTCATCTGCTTGTCTGTAAAAAGTCAAGTCACCATTATTTATATTGCACTTTTTACAATGCAGATTGTCAAAGCAGCTTTACACTATTAAACGGGGAAATAATGTTGAAGTAGTGTGCCGTTCTCCTCTGGCCAGATGAAACCAGAAGTTTAATTCTAGGCTGCAGCAAAGTCAGATTGTGCAGAGGACTCATCTGGTTCACGTGGTCTTGACCCAGTGGTAGTATAGGTGATGAGGTATTTGGAGGAAATCTGTCTCTGGTGTTCATCACAAAGTGTGAATCCAAATCGGCGCGTTTATTGCACATACAAGGAATTTGTTTTAGTATCATAAGCTTCCAGTTCACAGAGACAATGACACGACAATAAAAATAAGATGAGGATTAAATATTACGTTAAATGGAAAATCACGTATGTGGGTTCAAATCCCGGCTCTGGCAGGAAGTGTCCACGACTGCGGTGAGACCCTTGGGCAAGGCACCGAACCCCCAACTGCTCCCCGGGTGCCGCAATGTCGGCTGCCCACTCCTCCACTTGGATGGGTTAAATGCAGAGAACACATTTCACTCATTATACTCTGTATAATTGTGTATGTGACAAATAAAGCTCATCTGAGCTTTATTTGTATATAAATAAATTAAAAATAATTTGTAACATGAATGATTGTGTATATACATTTGTGCTATCGCTGATGGAATAGGAGATGCAGGGATGTACGAGGATGGAGGTGATGGCAAATAAATATAAGGTTATTGCATGGGGGGGGGGACTGTTCTTGTGGCTGGCTGTCCTGGTAATTGGGGCTCTGTAGCGCTGGCCCGAGGGCAAAAGTTCTTGGATGTGAGGGATCCAGAGTGATTTTCTGAGCCCTTTTCCTCACTCTGGATGTATACAGCTCATGATAATGCATCATCAGTAAGGTGTGTACTGAATTTCGCCTTAATATCAGCGTTTTACTATATTCCTAAATGCAAACTGTGTAAAAATAACTGGCGGTCAGTGGAGCAACTCCTTGTTTTGCTCTCGAGGTGGGCGTTTCCTAGCAAGGGTGTGACATCACGTGAAAACATCAATAGATTGGATCACAAAGACAAGCAATGATTAAATGCTTTTTATTTTTAATCTCCATGTAGAAAATGGTAAAATACAGATAAATACTGCAAACTATGGACGTACAGATAAAACCACCTGCTCTGAAGGAAGTCCATCTGAACAGCTCCAAAACACCAACTGCTATTCACCCAATGCACTGGCTCCGGTGTCCAAAAGGTAGACGGATGCTTTGTTACTTCTACTGCACCTCACTGTCTTTAGTAATGATTAATGTAAACCTCTCTTTTTGATATGTGAAGCTGCAATGGCCTGGAAAGATGCGAGGTGTTTGCGACACATACAGTCTTTACTGATCCCTGCTTTGGCACATACAAGTACCTCGCAATCTCTTATTTTTGTGTCCAACCTGCAGTCCGTGAGTATCCGTTAACCTCTTTACTCCCTCTTCATTTCGGTTCAACTACTAAAAGTAGTATTCGGTTCAACTATTAGTGTTCACTTTACTAAACTTCTCTTGCATTGTGTTTTCTGTAGGTTCTAGTGTGATCTGTGAACATGCGAATAACACTCTGACATGTGGTGTGTATGCGTATCTTTCTTTGAGAAAATAGTATTAGTGTTAATAGCAAAATTGCAAGCGTGGAATGCCACAAATCATAATTGTCACTTGTTATTTCATCCAAGAAATATTCATTTAAATGGAGGGATTTGTTTTATTTTTAAGATCATGGGACGGTCATACGCATTCACAATGCTAACTATGGCCGAACTGACCGCAGCACGTGCTCTTCTGGACGACCTGCTTCTCAGATTGCCAAAAATGACTGCTATTCCTCAAACTCCCAGGCAATCGCTACTAATGCGTGAGTGTGCAAGCAAAATATGAACACACTCCACATGTATTCAACATTTCAAGCTGATTTGCCGTTCTTAAATGCCCAAAATCCATCTAAATACAGTAAAACAGCCCCCCACCATCCACAGTAAGTCAGTCAAGGTGTTATTGGGGGTTTAATATATATTTTTTTTTCTGTAGGTGCGAAGGAAAAAATAGATGCGCTCTCGTTGCCTCCAATGGCATCTTCTCTGATCCATGTCCCAAAACATTTAAGTATCTGTATGTCTCATACACCTGCATATCTAACTGTAAGTTACTGTGTACAGTGAAATTGCTCACTTATGCTTTTGTCGTTTATGGTTATTCAAGATAATCCTGCATCAGGCTTCATTGACTTTCTTTTCTATCTTGCAGAATGCGGTTGACGATCTTGTGGATTTGAGCTTTCTTCAGATCTGAGATTTGATGAAATTATGTTTTTCTGAAACTAAAGACCCAATCTTTCTTGCAATAAATGCCTTGAAGACATGTGCATGTAGCAGTTTTTCTTTCTAGGCTGCAGTATAACTGATGGTCATGGATGGTTGGCAAAGTAAAACATGCCATTCAAATGTAACCCAATACTAAATATGAGCACACTATGCAGTCAAACTAACTGGCAATAATAGTGCATTAGAATTGGTAAAGAGCACAAACCTGGCACTTGCCCTATATTTGACGGTCTTTTCAATCAGAATGTACAGTAAGCTGAAAACCATTTGCTGTGAGCAAAAAACCCTTCGAACTTGAAGTTGGCATGAAACTGACTTGTCTTTTCTTCCCTGTTGTGACGATCCACTTTCTCAAACAAAAATAATAAAATGCAAGGGACTTTGTCCGTGAGAAATTGAGTTGACCGGTGTTTTGTCGTTCGCTGTGATCATTTGATTAGTGACGAGTTGCAGCAGGGGGACGATTGCTGAAAGTCATCTATTTGAGAACTTACTGCCCAAGGAGGGATGTTCATTTTATCATTTGAAGATAATGACAAATTAATAGAGAACAGATCTGCATGGATAAGTCTGATTCAAGTTTATTAGAATAGTGCTTATGACAATTAATATTGTTCCAAAGCAGCTGCACAGAAAACGCATGTTTCAATCAGGAAATATTCTGTTCAGCCAGAAATGAGTATATAAAAGTAATGTCAGAATTATTTAAGATGTGTGTGTATATAAGAAATAAGCACGTTAGGCAATGATTACAACTTGTGATCATAAGTCCAAGGAAAATACTCAACAGTTGTCCAAAGCTGGCTTCGTCTGAAGTCTTAGCAAGTGATCTGCAACTTCCCATTTTGCAAAGTCAACATAAATCATTTTTATGAAATGCTGAAACTTTCCATAAAATAAATGTGACTTAGTCATATAAATAGTAGTCTCTTGTAGGTTTGTGCGATCCAGTCATTTGAAAGTTATTGGCTCTTTATTATAGCTAATTAATCTTATGAAAAATGAAGACTTCCACAAGTACTTTCAACATAAATGTGCATATTTGACCAAATCTCAATTCCTTTTCCAAATTTAGATGCTGCCTTTATGATCTCACACAAAGTCTTTGAATCTTTTCAGATGTTTCTCTATTAATCATAGAGTAGGCGAATCCTGTGGTTTGCTTGAAAAGGATAGTTCACGCAAAAAATGAAAATCCTGTCATTAATTACTCCCCCTCATGCCGTTCCAAACACGAAAGACCTTCATTCATCCTCGGAACACAAATTAATATTTTTGAAGAGATCCGAGAGCTTTCTGACCCTGCGTAGACGGTAACGTAACTACCACGGTCAAGGCCCAGAAACAGTAAGGACATCGATAAAGTCCACGTGACATCAGTGGTTTAACCGTAATTTTATTCAAATAAAACTTCTTGTGCGAAGAACACAAAAATAATGGCTTTATTCAACAATTTTCTTAAAATATATTTTTGTTTTCTTTGCACACAAAACGTATTCTCATAGCTTCATAAAATTAAGATTTAACATGTCACAATGTTTAATATTTTAACTCTTTTTATGTCCTTACTACCTTTCTGGGCCTTGCACATGTCCATTACGTTAGTCTTATTTAATCAAAAATATCTGAATTTGTGTTCCGATGAAAGAAGGTCTTACGGGTTTGGAACGATATGAGAGTAATTAATGACAGAATTTTCATTTTTTTGGTGAACTATCCATTTAAGCTCTTATTAAACTTCTATGTACTGCAATAGGTGTAAGATCATTGAGGTAACAACCACAATTTCCTTCCATCTACTGAAGGATTTGAATAGAATTATTATTAACTGCCCAGCTGAACTGAATATGAAGTTTTCTGTATTTGAGTTTGTGAAGCAGAGAACATCACAATCACACTGTATCTATGTTCTGCCCTCCCCAACAAACTGAAGCCCGTTTAGTAAGATACAACACAGTTCATCTCATCAGACAGATCCTCCTCAAAGCGTCCGATCGGTTGTCCTGCCCTTCCACGACTTAAAAGGTCCGTTGCGGCACTCTCCATTTCATCAATAGTCATGTGACAGGCATCTGCGATTTCCCGCTTTGCAAAGTCAACAAATTTGGGGTCTTTGGCATACAGACCCAAGCCTTCAGAGATCAGGATCTGAAATAAATAAATACATACATCAATAAAAATGTATATATATATATACATTTTTAATGGATTTTAGTTTTTATTAAACTAAATCTAAAAAAAAAATGTTTACCTATGTGTTTTGAGTATCATATTTTCATGGCTCATATCACATAATATTTGATAGTAAGAATATAACCCTCATACTTGAATATGACACCTTTTTTTATTCTGAGACCCAAATGGAGTGAAAATTCAATTTGGTGCAGAATTTCATAGGAAATTATGATAGCTTGTAAATCCATTAGATATTTATAACAGTAACATAAAATCTACTTACATTAAATGCATATGAATATCAGGTGTCGCTCTATATAAGACATGTGAACCACAGCCTGAACAGGGGAGTTTTTACAATTATACTAAAAGGCTTTTAACTTGCTAAAACGTTCTAAACTATTCATCAGATGATAGAAAAAAGAAGTAGATTGAGTACAAC
This sequence comes from Ptychobarbus kaznakovi, assembly GCA_027422405.1. Taxonomy (NCBI): domain Eukaryota; kingdom Metazoa; phylum Chordata; class Actinopteri; order Cypriniformes; family Cyprinidae; genus Ptychobarbus; species Ptychobarbus kaznakovi. The sequence continues at coordinate 5,934,114 of CM049810.1, forward strand.
AGGTCCCTAAGAATTAGTGTCAAATATGATACAATAGGCTTTATAGGGGTTACGTTTTATTTTTTGTTAATCACAGCCAAAAGAGCTAAAAGTTTATGCTGCAAAATAAAGTCTGGCTTAAATAGTTTTATAGCCACTGTAACTGCACATATGACAGCTATCCTTATGACTTATTTTCAGGCAAAACGGTATTTGATGCACATTTACCGACTCCACGAGGCTGTCAGCGCTTCCCCTCTCCATGTATCCGGGGCTGTTTTGGGAGGGCACTCTGAGAGTGGTGTACGCCCGAGGCTGCTGGGCCACACCTGTCATTCCACTGCCGATCCACCCGGGACGGGCCGACGCCGGCAGGCTGGCGCTGCCATTGGTGTCGCCCCACATTGCCTGAGTGCCCCCCACCTCGTTCACCAGAAAGAGAGGGGCGTAGAGGAGACGGCTCCGTTTGTTCGCCCAAGAGGCCGAAGAAACCACAGATGAAATGCTGCTCCGCCGCGAGTCGTAGCTGTTGTTTGTCTGTTGGAGCAGGTACACAAATCATTTAGCTTTTTGTGTGGAAACTGAAATGTGTCAATTTAAATTCATTAAATGAATCATTATTTTATTTTTTTGCACAATTTAGATTTTGTGTTTATAGTAACCCTAGTAAAATATACTTCAAATCCATTTACATATTTATTGACATACCACTTAAGACTTACTGATATAAAATTATAATTTAACTTTATTTGGAGTTTTTCTTTATTGCACAATGCACATTTCTTAATGTGAAGCCTAAAATGTATTTTAATGTCGGTATTGATGAGGATTGTATGATCTTTGAATAATATATATATATATCTTTTATATGAAATATTTTATTCAGGTCAGTACTAAATAAACAATAGCATGCATTTTGTATAATCAAAATTTTCAAAATAATCAAAATTTTGCAGATTCTGCAAGGTGTATGTACATTTTTGACTTCAACTGTGTATATATATATATCCTATGCATTATTTTAATAATCAATCCATCATTATCTACACTCCATACACCATAATGACAAAGACAAAACAGGTTTGCAAATTAATTAGAAATAAAAGTGATTCCATTGCATAAGTATTCATACCACTAGAAATTTAGCTCAGGAGCATTTCTCGTGTGTGTTACTTGAGTGAAATTAACCTGTGTGCATAAGATGATTTAATACAAACCTCTCAATAAAAGGTCTAACAGCTGAAAATGCACATTAAAGCAAAAACCATACCCTGAGGTAAAAAAAACTGCCTGTAGAGATCAGGATTAGAGACAGGTTTGTGTCAAGCCACACATCTGGGGAAGAGTTCAGAAAAAATACTGCTGCATTGGAGGTTCAAAGAAGCATGTAGCCTCCATTATCCATAAGAAGTTTGAAACAACCAAGGATTCTTCTCGGGGCTGGCCTCCTGGTCAAACTGAGCAATTGATGGAGAAGGTCCTTGGTTAGACTGATGGTCAATCTAGTTGAGCTCCATGATCATATGATCATGAACCTCAATTCCAAGCATTATGTTTGAAGGAAACCAGCTCTGCTCATCACCTGCAGGGCATCATCCCAAAAGTAAAGTGTGCTGGTAACAGTCTCATGCTGTGGGGCTGTTTTTCAGCGGCAGGGACTGAGGGACTCAGAGTAGAAGAAAAGCTCAATACACCAAAATATTGAGATAGCCTTAATGAAAACCTAGTCCAGAGCATCCAGAACCTCTGACTGGGCAGAAGGTTCAATGACCCTAAGCACACATCAAGTGTGGCTTATAGACAACATTGGGATCATTGAACCCAATGAAATATTTCTGGAGAAACCTGAAAATGTCTGCCAGCCCCCATCCAACCTGACAGAGCTTGAAAAGGGAAGAGATCAGGAGAAGAATGGCAGATAATTGCCAAACACAGATGTGCAAAGCTGGTTGCTTCATACCAAAAAGACTTGAGGCTGTAAAGGTGCATCAGCTAAGTACCGCATTAAGGGTGTGAATACTTGTGCAATGTACTTATTTCAGCTTTTTAATTGGAATACATTTGCAAAGTCATCACAAATCAGTTTTTTGCTTTGTCATTATGGTGTAAGGAGTGTAGATTGATGTGGGGAAAAAGTAATTTTGCAACAAAACAAAATGTGAAAAAATGAAGGTATGAATACTTTTGCAAGGCACTATATATATATATATATATATTTTTTTTTTAAACATCAAGTATAACTTGCTTTAAATCAACTTATTCATTCTTAAATATCAAAAAGTAATTTTTAACTGTTCATTCAAATCAGCAAAAAAAAATTACTCTGTAAAAATGTATTTTAAAATGTATTTTTTTTATCATTTTTTACAATTATATTCAAGGTCCTTCTGCTTCCTGAAGTTAACGGATAATCCACCAGGAGACATAAGACATGCGAATGATCTCCAAATGATGTTGGGGATGTGTACCTGTGCTTGTGCCCTGCAGGGTGGGGTGTTTTGATGGTAAGTGCCTGGAATGGGCAGATCCTCATTACTGGTCTGCCTTCTCAAACACTGGATGTTAAAGTTGGGCTTTCGGCCTGACAGATACAGGAAAAAACAAACAATGTGAGCTGAGCACGTTGCAGCTGAACACAGTGCAGAAATATAATACTGTAGTGGGTTTTACCTAAGGGAGTCGGGGGAAGCATGCGTCGCCGTGCAGTGAAGCCATTGCCATTGTATTCATGACCGTTGTATCCATTACTATGGTATCCATTACCACTGTACCCATTGCTGCTGTAGCCATTGCTGGGATAACGGTTGCCTGGATAACCAGTCCCATTGGGAACATTGGCATTGTAGCCATTTCCAGGGTAGACGTTACCTTGGTAGCCACCAGCATCTTGGATGTTGCCTTGGTAAGTGTTGTTGTTAATGTTATTGGGCTGAACTGGCGCCACACCTTCACTGCTCCCATTAAGTACTGGAGGAACCTCAGGAAACCACTGTCTGCACAAACATAAAACAAACAAAGACATATATTCATTTGTGAGTAAAGTTTGGAAAATATGAGATGGTCCCTTCAGTCATGTGAATGTCCCGATATACTCACAGCGAAGTTCTTTTTTGTTCTTCGTTTAGGGTAATGAGAAAATTTAAATAAACAGAGTAAAGAACTACAAACATGGCGGATATGCAAGACCAATGGACAGGTAGAGAAAGGGTAGAGTCTGATGAAAAAATATTTATTTAATGTTATCCACGTTACGTTTAATCTGTAGCAAGTATGTGACAAGCTGTGACAATGTGTTGGTTTGTGTTTTTATATGTATTTGTGTGTTACGTCTTTGTCTTGTCCTGTGTTAGTTTAGCAAAACCCTCTGCTGAAATCTATTGCAGATACAGATATTTATACATGCGTACATAACTATGGTTGCAGACACACAGGCAACTTGCTCTCGAGTGTTCATCGACTGGCTTTGACTATTCCAATGTGGCAGACAAATTGTGTACAAAGGACCATAGAAAAAGCCGCTAATGATGCATCTACGTATACATATCAATGCATGACCGTGCTTGTTTTGGTGCATTATGAGTATTGAAACTTGTTGTACTCACCTATCATTTAAGACAGCACTCTGAGGCTCCTCCTTGCTGACACCGCCTTGCTCTGTAGGATATGTCATCTCTGTGACTCCTCCTCCTGTCACTCCTTCATCTCCTCCTGGAGCGATGACTCCTCCTGTGGTTCCATTCTGCAATCCTCCATCCGGGGTTGGTGAAGGAATATAGTCACAAGCTGTGGTTGTGTCAGTGCTGAATATGAAAAATACATAAAAATGATATTCAAAAAAATGATTGAAAGCTTGAGGTTGTGTTCTGTCAGCTTGTGGACTTTCCTTGAAGTTCTTCAAATGCCTTTTGAAAAGAATGAGTAGACAAACAACTGAGAGAACATTCCTGTCACCTGCATTTCTTCATGCTAACTGCAATACGCCAAGGCTGCAACAGCTGAAAATGCTCCACAATGATAGTGTACTTTCCAGATGTTTAAAAGTACTGTAAGTCAAAGTTTCCTTATAAGACAAGATGCAAACAAACTGACAGTAAATGTTACAGTGTGCCATCTACAAGCTTATCCACACGGAGCATTAATTTTGATCACATATATAAAAAAAAATTGGACCATGTTTCCATGGTACACTAGATAGATTCAGAGCTCAAACTCTTAATTAAAGGGAACATAAAAAATCCACTGTCCATCAGCAAAGTTAACAAAAAGACAAATTATTGACAAATTGGGTGTGTTTTACTTCAGTTATGCCATCCCACGAGAATGAACACATCGGTTTTATTGTCACTTTGCTGCTTTGTGCTTAGTGTGAACAGGCCTTAAAGGGACAGTTCACCTATTAATAAAAGATCTGTCACAATCTACTAATACCTAATGGTGCACATAGGAAATTAGGTCAGGTGGGCGGCATTAGTAAACAGTTTTTAGGTGAGCCGTCCATGTGTACCTGGTGATGTAAATTAGAGGGCGACTAGCCATTTGTACGAGTGAATGCCACATGTTAATGGAGCTAGCACAACATTTCAGTACAGCGCAGGGGAATGAAAAATGCGGTAGCTTTTGAATGTTATATTCTCAAATAAGAAATTGTATAGTGTTTTAAACACACTATATTTGATGTAATCGTTTGCAGAAGCACCATTGTGTGAAGCCGTCTGCATTTAAAGAAGACTAATCGTTCTTTAAAAACAGTTTGATGTGATCAGTATGCAAGACTGGTAGCTGTCTATTGCAGTGTGATTCAATTTGAATTGTTTCAGGTATGAGTATATACAGTTATATATGATATGGGATGTATTTTTTTATAAGGATACATTTGGCAGGCTTCATCGGAGGTTCAGGTATGGAGGTTTAAAGAATAGTAAATGTGTGCCGATGACTTGCTTGATCTCATGTGTTGTTTTTATTTGTAGGAGAGTTTGCCAGCCATATTATTTTCTTTACCTCCATATTCATTTAATGATCTCGTGTTTGTTGTGCACTAATTAGACGCAGCGCTCGGTGAGTGCATGGAGAAATGTTGAGAAACGTTAGTTTTTTTTATTGTATTGTGTTGTATTTCTTTGGAATTGTATTTTCATTTTGATTGTTTGGTTACTGATAGTAACAACTGTACATTTCACAGCTTTTTATAATGTAATGGCATTGGGCAACGTGCAATAATTCCCTTTAAAGTTTCACAGAAGTTTGCTGATTGCAGTGTATCACGTGAAGGTGATTGATTAACTTGTGATGTGATGAGTTTGTGTATTGGTGTACTGTGTGTATTGGGTTTTGTATTTAAAGGGTTTATGACCTGCCTTGCCTGTGTGCATTCCATTATACCCTTTCTTCTTTTTAACTGGTGCTGTTGTGAAACAAATGTCTTAGCAACTATATGTATATGCAAGTGTAATAAAAAATGTATGTATTTTGTACACCAGCACCAGTCCTTTATCTAGGATATGCATGAATATCTCATATCTCAACTCATTTATTAAATGTCTACACATTGTCCCTGTTACTGATAGTTTAATCGGTCCTTTGTTTACTTCTGGGTGGAGTAAGGTACGTGAAGGCCACATTAATGACATTCCAAAACTACGATTTTCATATCATTCACACCATCTTTCAAAAGTTTGGGGTCGGTAAGACTTTTTATTGTTTTTTAGAGAAGCCTCTCATTTATTTGATCAGAAATAATAAAAATAATTTAGCAAAATATTTCTATTAGAATATTTATTTTAAATGTAATTTATTCCTGTGAAGCAAAGCTGTATTTTCAGCATCATTACTCCAGTCTACAGTATCACATGATCTTTGAGAAATCATTCTAATATGCTGATAGAAACATTTCTTATTCGGGGTATGTGTAGGATTTTTAAGCTCAAATTTTTTAAAACCTGCACAAATAAAATGAATACCATATTAATTGAAACAATTATTCTCTATCAAATGACACAAGCAGACAGTACACAAAGCAGTGCAGCTCCTGACTTTGAAACGTGCTGCACTTGTGTTTATTTAATGAAGTCATAGTCTTTTTGAAGTTCAAATTAAATATAAACAAACACTTTTTTCAAAATATCTTATGTGTAGAAAGTAACATGCTGGTTTGGATGAACATGGGGTTAGGAGTGTGCCCGAAGCGTGAAACAAATAACGCGGTCTACGGAGCCACTAAAAGATTAGCCGCTTGGGGGTTAAGGAATCACGATTTCAGCTTAACATCGTGATGTCTGTCAGCCATCGGCGATGGAAGATGGCATCATCTATCGGCTCAACCCTAGATGACAGTATTTTCTTTTTTGGGGTGGTCTATCACTTTAAGTTGTCACTTGTTTGTGATACTTCATAGTGCCAGGGGTCATGTGTTTTAAACTATTAACTAATTTGTAAATAATGATAATGAGTATAATGTAGTGATGTTAATGTTCTTGATGAAAGTTACTAGAAATTGTTACTGGGTAAATTCAGACAGTTAAACCGGTGACCCTGGGGATGGCTGAGAGGTTCCTGAGTGTGTGAAGGTTGAAAACCCCTGCCATACTCCCATTTTAGAGTACATGGCATCTACATAGCATGTCTGTCAAGCATCGAAACTCCCCGGAATTCTAAATGCGTAGCATATGTTCATGTTAAACTGCAATGAATATCTTTCTGGAGTGTCTCAAAGCTGTAAAGTGATTTGTTAACTGACAGTTATCAAATTACAGACCAATTACTAGAGATAAAAACACTGTTAGGTTTTGTCTTGAACTAAAATCTGGACAAATAATACATCCTTCAGTCAAAATCGCTCAAACAGCTTTCAGACCTCGAGACTGAGCAAATCAAGCCATTAGTGTTAAATTCTCTAATTCTGCATTAGCCTCTGTTTATGCAGGAATACTTCTATTCTTATGTCTCTCATCTTAGTATGCTCCTTGCCTTTGGTTGTTATTCAGCATCCACAACGGGGTGAGTTTGCTGTGACTGCAGGCCCACCTGTTAGGCAGAGGAGACAACCTGTGAGGCTGTTCACTTATCACGGTGTTGTCGGACAGGGCAGAGGCCGGCCGGGAGTCCATCAGGGCTTCCTCCAGCATAAAGCTCTCGCTGGGCACTCTATGAGCAAGCTCAATGCTCACGGTGGTCTCGTCCAGATGGGGCGGCATGGGGGTGCTTCTGGGAGTGGACATGGTCGGTGTGGGAGGAGCATCACTGAAGACACTGTCACTCTGCCGTCAAGGGAAACATAATTAACTGTGGTTGCAGTGAGACAAATGTCACCTGGTTACACTTTAATTAAAAATGTGATTTTTACAGTAAAATTATACAATTAAGTACTAAATAATACTAACAAACACCATGTGCTTACTATAGAGTTAGGATAACGGTTTAGTTTAAGGTTAGTTGCCTGTAATTATGCACAATTTACTGTTAATACTATAGTCAGTGCACTACTTGTCAAAAGTTTGGAATAATATATGAAGAGTTCATTTGCAAAAACCAGAACTTAATTTAAAAATGTAAAAAAAATCATGTTTTTTCATCCTGCATGCCAATTAATATCAATCAAACTGCAGTTGGGTTGTTTTGATTAGATACAACAAAAAAATACAGCTAACTAACACATCTGTTTTTGCAAATAAACTTCATATATATATATATATATATATATATATTACTTCAGTTTTCAGTGCCACGTAATCCTTCAGAAATTAAGATGCTGATTTGGAGCTCAAAAAACATTTCTTATTATCAACATTTAAAACCGTTTTTGCTGCTTATTATAACTCGGATCCGATCCTCTCTATTCACAGAATACGAAAGCTGTGTAGGGCCCCCAAAACACCAGGGGCCCCTTGCTCGTAAGATGATTTCATTTTAGTTTCGTTTTTGATTTTGGCCAGCGGTTATGAAAACTTGAATGATAATTAATTTTAATTCGGTGTGCTGTCATGCTCTCTATACGTAAAAATCTGCCAAATCATGCTCTTACTAAAAAAAAAACTTTTGAAAGCTTACAGAGTCGCGGAAGAGACACTGTTTCTCGAGCGCTTTCCGCAAGCGCGATTCGAGATGGAGTGACGGGAGTTTCTATTCATCAGAGAATCCTAAAAACAGCGACATTGATGGTAAACATTTCCTGAGCAGCAAATCACTTTATTGGAATGATTTCTGAAGATCATGTGACACTGAAGACTGGAGTAATGATGCTGAAAATTTAGCTTTGCTTCATGGGAATAAATTAATATATATTCCAATGAATATATTTTTATATTCCTTTTTTATAGTCCTTTATTTATATTCCTAAATTAACATATATTCCTATTAATATATTTATATATATATATTTAATTAGGAAACAACTGTAAATTGATGAGTCATTGCTAAAATGCCGGTGTTTTCTTCACTTGCTTGTTGACTGAATACCTCTTTCTGGCGAATTCTCTCGTCAGAAACAACAAAGTGCAAATGTGTGTACGAATCTGTAAGATATTAATTTCATAGTGTAAACAGCTTCAGTGATTGAAATAGACTGTCAGTGAAAATGATTTTTTTGCTCTCTTTCTGTACAATGAAAGTGTTATGATTAGTAGCCTAACTTGCAATGTTTTTATTCACATCAGCCTTCAATGTTAAATTCACATTAAACATAAAATCAGTCGTATTAAAAATATGTTACGGCATGACTCCCATATCTGTTGATTAAGTAAACAGACGGGTTTTTATGAATAGTTAATAGATTACATTATTAGGTTACTTTGTCCATCGCACACTAGAACATCAATTTAAAAAGGTGAGAATCAAGATATTTCATGATAAAGTTAATGCGTTTGGTGATGTTTCGAATAAAAAAGGAAAAAATAAATAATAAGTGCTGTTGTGGCTGCTGTGTGTCACATGACGACCCCCCCCCCCCCAACTCGTGCCCCCTCAAAAACAATGAGTGCATGACGCACGCCCCTGTTGGTGTGCATGAGATACTTCTTTTAAAAACTTCTGGTCCATAGTGTACATGTAACAAGGGCACTTAAATAAAGTGATATACTTTCTTGCATTTAATATACACAATATAAATAAGTTACAATATAAGTTGGGGTTTTTGATAGCATTTAGCATTCTGTTGGTTATCTGAAAGCACACTGATTATTCTATTCCCACTGGATTTTTAATGTTAGATGCTGGGTGTTCTCACCCTAAAGAACTCCTCTTCTTCCATCATCTCCCCCTCCAGCCCTTCCTCATCCTCCATCGCAATAGCCAGACGCATCTCTGGGGCCAGATCCTGCAGTGTGCGTAACCCGGCCTGGACCACACAGGATGAGAGTTAAAGGTCCCCTGAAGTGCTTTGAAACACGCAGGGTTATTCTATGTCAGGCATCCTCAAATCTGTCCCACTCCTGCAGAGTTTAGCTCTAAAGCTAATCATATCGAGCAGCCCCGCCCCCTTTGTAAAATAGCCAATAGCGTTTTGTTTATATCTGCATGGGCCAGATACTTACTTCACCTCTGTAAAGCTGCATTTGACAGCCATAGTCTAATAGATTACCCCCCTATATTAAATATGAAACTCTCCACAAAATAGTGATCATAATCATGCTGAGGCTGTGTAGTTTTAAAAGTGTTTAATATATGCTGACTCGCGCATATGATCAACTCTGTGCGATCGCGTCTCTGGCGCGTTTGGCGTGACAATGTGAAACCAGACCTCATTTGCCCCAATCGAAAGCATATTGAATCATTCCCTATTGCCTACATTGTGTACTTACTAAATACTAACACTGAACAAGTGACTGACGCAGCTTCAGCGTCTACTTATAGTGTAGGGGGGCGTTCTAGAGAGCATTTGATTGGACAGAAAGTTTGATTAGAAGATGAAGTACGATGTGACGTCAAAAAAAACGTTGAGCCGGTTGGCGGAAGTGACAAACTGCAAGCTTTGAGTGCTTACATCTTCTAAATGCGAATTTTGTCACTGTTTTGGAGCACACTGGCATAAAGGTAATCTTAAGACTAACATAAATTTTAATTTTGATTTCATGGGACCTTTAAAGATGTGTTGTGTGTTTTTGTCCAGTGTTTCTTAAATAAGAAATAAGAATCTTAATGTTGCCCAATTCAGCTTTTGTCATAATTATTTTTATGGCATTATTATTTTCTTGCTCAAATATGTTATTGCTGATCTAAAAGAATAATCATTCTAATGCATGTAAAAATGATCATTTGAAAAGCAAGACAACACATTCAGACAGCTGACATAATTCTTTACCTGGAGAGAGGCTGACTTGTCCTTGCCTTTCTTCTTCCTCTCTTTCTCCTTTCGTTTGCGAAACTTTTTAAAGTAGTCCTGAATCAGGAAGCTGGCATAAAACTTTCCTGCAGTCACCTCATTCCCTAAAATGCAGAGATACAAAAAAAAGGAAGGAGTAAAGTTGTGCATGTCATTTGGTATTCCACCTATGATAAGATCTCATAACATACTGTACCTGCAGGGGGAGGTATAACTTCCTCTAGAAGTTTGGGTTTGGTGCGTTTCCAGATCTTTTTAATGATAACTCTCAGCTCATCGTTCTGCTGGTCAATGGGGCCTGTGTTGAATGGAAAGGTACTGTATTACTGTATTTACTTCAGTTTTTGCTGTAGTGTGTGACACTGTAGTGAGTGTTTATAGTTCAGAGGGATAGTTCACCCAAACATTAAAATCCTGTCATGAATTACTCACCCTCATGTCATTCGAAACCCGTAAGACCTTCGTTCATGTTCAGAACACAAATTAAGATATTTTTGATGAAATCCGAGAGCTTTCTGACCCTGCATAGACAGCAAGGGTACTACCACGGTCAAGGCACAGAAACGTTGCAAGGACATCGTTAAAATAATCCATGTGGCATCAGTGGTTCAACCGTAATTTGACAAACCTACGAGAATACTTTTTTGTGCAAAGAAAACAAAAATAAATTAATTTAACAAATCTTTTCCTCTGCTTCACCCTAGCGCCATTTTGGAGAATGTCATGAAGCATGCTCTACAAAATAGCACTAGGGTTATGCAGAGGAGAAGAATTGTTTAATAAAGTTATGTTTATTTTCTTTGCCCACAAAAAGTATTCTTGTAAAGTATTCTTTAGCTTTGTAAAATTATGGTTGAAGCTCTCAGATTTCATCAAAAATATCTTAATTTGTGTTCCGAAGATGAACAAAGGTCTTACAGGTTTGGAACGACATGAGGGTGAGTAATTAATGACTTGGGTGAATTATTCCTTTAATAGTGTATATGCCAGTGTGCGTGTATAGAAGTTTAACCGTCTGTTTTAATCTTCAGTGACGTTCTGACGAGAGCAAACAGAGTGGCATTAAAGGACACGGTGCCGTCAGGAAGGAGAGGAACATTCATAGCAACCAGTCTCTGCCAATGAGAAAGAGAGAAACAAAGGTGTAGGAATTAATGGTTGTAAGGACACTGCTATGTGAAGCACGTTGAAATGAAGCTGTTAGGGTGTTCTGGAAGGTCTCCATGATTTATTGATAATTGTATTAATACCTTTTATCCAGTAAGAACATTAAATTGATCGGAAGTGACAGTAAAGACATTTATAATGTTACAAAAGCTTATTTCAAATAAATGCAATTCAAACATGTTTGAACAGTAGTGTATGGCTCGGGTTCTTCTTAAATTTTAGTTTACACTTTTCTTTCACCCATTTCATTGTCAGCCAGTGACTGTACAAATCCAAATCATGCTTACCCTACAGGCTACTCGATGTGGACAGAGTTTCCCAAAGCCCAGCGGAGGCTGAATTCTGCGCAACATGGTGACTACTTCTAGATGTTTAATCCTTCCCCTGATGCAAAAGCATTCACAGTCCAGTTATGCTCTCATAAAAACAGACACAGAGCATATAGTTTGTGGATGTGTGATGATGTCACTTACGTGGCCTCTGGGTCGTAATCTGACCAGACTCGTTTAAATTCATCGAGGTGATGAGTGCCCAGCACAGTCCAGTCTCTGGTCAGATACTCAAAGTTATCCATGATGACAGCGATGAACAAGTTAATGATCTGAGAAAACACAGATTGGATCAATTCATTACTCAACTAAATTGTTTATTATTTTCAGTGATGGATTATTGAAAGTTTTCTGGCAAAAGCACAGAACTCCAAAATGTCTGTGAGTGGAGCACAAAGGGAAAAGCAAAACTTTTGCGAATTAATGCAAAATGTCAGCAAGAGAAAACAAAACCTCTGCGAGAAAATGTAGACGTTTTGTGAGTGTAACAGTTTCTCTGGGCAATGCAAAACTTTTGTGAGAAAATGTTTTTCATCTCTTACTAGGAAGGCACAGAGTGCAAAGAAACTGATGAAATAGAGGTACGCCAGATTGCTTCCGCAGCTATACTCCTCTCCCGGCTCAATGTCAGACTCTGGGTCACATCGACGTCCCGGCAGTGCCGCAAGCATGATCTCCTGCCACTGTTCCCCTGTTGCACACCTGGGTTTGAAGAAGAGGAAGAAGAAAAAAAACATGAAATATACCTTTACTTCAAACCAGGCAAAAGCAGATCATTATCCAACCTCAATTCACAAATCAACCAGAAGGCTGGTGCCGGTGTACGCTCACCTGAAGAGCAGCAGTACAGCCATGAAAAAGGTTTGGAAGTTGTTGTTCCGATTGAGCTCTGTGTTGTCATCTATTGCTATCTTCCCAAATGACTGAAAAAAACAACAACAGAAAAGAGTTTAAACTTCCCAATCGGGATTCGGGAATGTCCCTCATGTGAGGAGAGGGAGAGAATGAACAAAGACAAATGTATAAAGATGAACCCACCTGCATCCCAATCACGCCATAGATGAAAAAGATCATGGCAATTAGCAGGCCGACGTATGGCAATGCCTAAAGGTAAGCAGAGAGATAGGAACAAGCGATGCATATACATATATACATATATATATATTTGTTTGCTAAATTTCTCACCTGTAGAGATTTAACAAACGTCCAAAGGAGGGTTCGAATGCCTTCACCCTTACTGAGCAGCTTGACCAGTCGCATAACTCGGAAGAGACGGAAGAAAGTGATGGACACTTTGGCGCCCTCCCCTTCTTTCCCCTTTTGAAGGGAGAAAGAAAACATCAGACCACATATTAAACTACAGTGTAAACTACATCAGACCTGACAGCAAACCTGCAACCTGAGGTTAACTTATTATAATAGGTCATGTTAAAGCCCAGTAGGAAAAAAGACCATCAAGAAAATTGTCTTGAAAAAAATGTATTTGAAAAACAATCAGAAGATAAAATGAAATTAAATATAAATTAAATGGTCAAGAATTTTTTTATAAAAAAAACTATCAAATGGTTAAGTTAAAGTCAATTTAAATTTAATAAATATGGCCCTTTTAAGAAAAGACCAGGTAAGCTCAAAAGGTTATGCTCATATAAGGAATAAAAATGTAACATTTAAATAAAGAACTAACATTAATATTAAAATGTCTGGGAAAACATCAAACTGCTGTTATAGAAACTTTTATTTATTGCCACATAAACCAGGCCCAGAGTTTCTTTCTGCACATGTCTATATGATGTCACCATAACAGCACCGTAAAATTCATGTCATATTGAAATGACTATATTTACAAGATAACAGTGCATAAACAACACCATAACAGTGTCTTAATTACTAAAAGTTTTAGTAATTTGATTTTCTGATTTGGGGGTGTGTTAATTACAAATTATGGAAGCAAAACAGCAGAAAAGTCTTACTGATCATAAATAAGCACAGTTTTGCTGTGACTTTTGACTTACAATTTATTATGTATTGTGTGAAATGTTAATGAACAATAGCTTTAAATCTTCCAAGAAATGAATACTTATTTATCTGATTTATGAGGTGGCATATTCTTACCTCACCATGGCCTCCTCCACCCTGAGTGAGTGACAGGACCGTCCAAATGCACACAGGAGAGCAGGAAACAGAAGAGATTATAACAAATTGATAAGTGTGTGTCTAAGAGGACAAAATATATATAGTACATTAATCATTGTCACATCAATAGTTCACACTGACTAGATTTGGACATGCATCAGGCATCACAGATATCGTTTTATAATAATAGTTACATACGCTGAACTCTGCAATCATGATGTCCACCAAACTGCCCACCACTATCAGCGAATCAAAAGAGTTCCAGGCATCTATAAAATAGTGCTGTGTAGTCCCAAACACAAATAGCCAAAACAAGAGAGAGGGAAAAGCACAAACGTAAAGGCACTAACAAAAACGGATGTATCAAGACTGCATATCAAACCGCTGGAGCAAAGTAAAAAAGTAGATTGAATGGGGATAGAAAGTGTGCATCGAGTCTCACGTAAGGTCTCAGAGCCAGAAGTTTGATGATCATCTCAATCGTAAAGAGCATAGTGAAGATCATGTTCAGGATGTCCATCACAGAGTTGAAGAGTTTGGACTGCTCATAGTGCTGTGGGTCACAGTCATGTGATCTTATTAGTTGATCGCATGTGTATGCACAACTTCTCCCAGTGGAGTGATAACTTAATGAAATAAGATACTTAGTTTTTCCCTTTCTAATAATACATACGTAAAACATTTCGGCTTGAAACAATTCAGTGTTTCGAAGGTCACCAGAAGTCTGTGGTTTTTGCCAATGTGTTGTTTAAAAGAGTTCAAAATTGTACCCTAAACTGCAAACATACACGTGTTGTGAATGAGACACTTGAGGTGTTAGGGGTGTGTTTTTGTTTGAACCCAGAAGTTAGCTACTGTAGAAGTGATTTGACAAAACATAATTTTAAGATATACTCATTTGTAAAATAGTTTTTTTTTTATTGTTAAGTAGTAAAGTGCAGAAAGTTTTCTGATAGGGTAGGTTATCCCTTGTGAAGAAGTACACTGTTATTACTCGTTATTAAAGAAATACTACATTTTAAAAATGTGACCCTGGTCCACAAAACCAGTCCTAGAGGTACATTTTTTTTATCTGAAAGCTGAATAAATGAGCTTTACATTGATGTATGATTTGTTACGATAATCACATTATTTGGCTGAGATACAACTATTTGAACATCTGGAATCTGAGGGTGCAAAATAATCTGAATATTGAGAAAATCGTCTAAAAAGTAGTCCAAATTAAGTTTTGATATATTTACGGTAGGAAATTTACAAGATATCTTCATGGAACATGATCTTTACTTGATATCCTAATGATTTTTGACATGAAAGAAAAAATTATAATTTTGAACCATACAATGTATTTTTGGCTATTGCTACAAATATACCCGTGCTACTTATGAGTAGTTTTGTGGTCCAGGGTCACATATATTAAAAAAAAAGATAACTGAATGTAATGTTTTTGGATGCTTAATCTCATGTTATTTACAACTAAATGAAAATGTATTATAGTTTAAACTTATATTTTAAAGGCTATTATTTGAGTCTTTTCAACCACTTGAAGGTAGGATTTAAGTGCATCTTTATTTGTAATTTCATAATTACTTATAGTTTTTCAAATATCTTTAAAGTGTACTGCCAAATGTACTGACAAGCCTTTATAGTAAGATCAAATATACTTTAATGTCATTTCTATCGAAACCCTGTATGTCATTACAAATATTAGTAATAATCAAATATTACGATAAAATATATTTCACAGTCCAGTTAAAATGAAAATCATATTTACATATGCTTTAGTATGTTAGTCAACACATCAAAATAAGTGTACTTCATTAAAGCATGACAAAAGTTTATTAAAACAGAAAGATTTAATATGCACTTTAAAATAAAACTTTACATTTGAAAAGTGTACTCTATTTAAGTGCACTTATGTGGCCTTTTATTTTTTATACTACAAGTAAAAAAAAATGTTTTAAGATTTAAAGTACAAGGTCTTTTAAAGTTCAAGGGGCTTTCATGCAGGACAGTATTTATAGTATAACTAGCTGTACATAAAAACAATAAAAGTCTATGGAATGTCCCCATTTACATAGCTAAGTGCACGTGTGTGTGTGTGTGTGTGTGTGTGTGTGTGTGTGTGTGTGTGTGTGTGTGTGTGTGTGTGTGTGTGTGTGTGTGTGTGTGTGTGTGTGTGTGTGTGTGTGTGTGTGTGTGTGTGTGTGTGTGTGTGTGTGTGTGTGTGTGTGTGTGTGTGTGTGTGTGTGTGTGTGTGTGTGTGTGTGTGTGTGTGTGTGTGTACCTGTACAGCCAGTGCGAGCGTGTTGAGCAGAATGAGCAAAAACATCAGGTACTCAAACTGAGAGGAATTGATGACCTTCCAGAATTTGAGTTGAGAGGGGTTTTTGGGGATGTAAATCTTTATGGGCTGAGCTTTCAATGCATAATACACACACTGCCGCTGTGAGCAAAGAAGAGAGATGCCGTGAGACAGACAACAAGAGCAACAAAAGAATCAATCGACTAGACTAGATGACAAAAGAAATGTAACATTTTAATATGAGATGGACTTGAATTCAGACTAACCTGATTCTTATTTAGTTCACAGTTTTTAAACTCAGCCTCTCCTTGTTCACGGAAGGTGATGATGACAAAACCCACGAAGATGTTCATCATGAAGAAGGCGATGATGATGATGTAGATGATGAAGAAGATGGAAATTTCAACACGGTAGTTATAGACGGGTCCTCTGTTCTCTGCGTTAGCATCAATGGATTTGTATAAGAGCCTGTGAAATGCAAGAAAGACAGTTAAAGTTTGAAGCATCCAGTATCAGTATTGTGTTGAGTGTATTTTCTCGCTCACTGTGGCCAGCCCTCAAACGTGGAGACGGTGAAGAGCGCCAGCATCCCCATTAGCACGTTGTCAAAGTTAAAGTCGCTGTTCTCCCAAACTCTCTCCCTTACCATTGGATGGTTCATATCACCATCTTTGAACACCACAAACGTGCCCCTAAACAATTACACACACACGTTTTAGAAAACAACCCAGTCCCACACAACTGTGAGTGCAAATCAAACGTCCAAACAACATACTTGCACTCTTCAGGTGTATGTTTCGCCTCATCCGTGCATCTGTAGAACCGGCCCTACAAGATGGATTGCATTAATGTTAACCAGCAAGAAAATCCTGATCTAACTATTGAAAAATAGCTATATTAACATTAACTAGTAGTTGCGCAAACTAGGCGATGTCTAGCTAAAAGGAAAGTCCTCTCAAAAGGACTAAACTGTGTCAATTTTGATTTAAGGTTGACTTTATGTACCTTGAAAAGCTGCACACCGATACAAGCGAACATAAACTGGAGGAGAGTGGTGACGATGAGGATGTTGCCAATAGTGCGGATGGCCACGAACACACACTGAATCACGCTCTGAAGACACAAACAAAAGGTTATGAATGAACATAACTGGTAATAATGAACATTGTGGTATTTAGGGCTGCAAGAAATTGGGGGAAAAAAATTACATTGCAATATTTATTTTTCACTGTAATATGAAAAAATACAAGAATCATAGAATTAATCATTCTAAATTGAATGAGGTGATTTGTAGGCATTCTCGGCAAGGCAAAGTTTATTTATATAGAACATTTCATACACAATGGTAATTCAAAGTGTTTTACATATAAAAGGAATTAAAATAATAATTAAAAAAACACAATCACATCAATAAAACAAGGAATGTAAAAATTTAAAAATAAATAAAAAAATTATTTAAAATGAATGAAAACAGTTAAAATAAAAATGATTATTCATAAAATACAGTGCAAGGGGAGTGAAAGTAATTAAAAATGTATATGAGTTAAAATAAAATAAGTTTACATTATTTATTTATAAAAACATTTTAATATAAAATTATAAAATAATAAAAAAAACCTGAAAACGACTTTTTACTCTGGAGATTTTGTTTTAAATGTGAACCATCCTGAACTATTTGGGAAAGCTGGTCAAATTGTAGTAAACATAAAGGTTTAAAAAAATCTTCCAGTTCCAGTTTAAATTAAAATATTAAACAAAATAAGAAATATAGAGTAATGCTGTTATTAAACTGCAAAATAAAAAATGGTTTAAAAACATATAGTACAGCTGGGTCACACTTTAGTTTGGGGACCAATTTGAACTATTAAATAAATATAAAATTCCTCCTAATTTGCTGCTTATTAGATAGGTAGTTCTTAAGTACTGCCAGTCCTCTGTCGTGTGTGTGTCTTGTGTTTCCTCCTCTTGTGTCCATATTTGGTTTGTTTCCTGTCCTTGTTATCAGTTCATTCTTGTCCAGCTGTGTTTGTCAATTATCTATGATTATCCTATGTATTTATTGTCCTGTCTGTTCGGTTTGATTTCATCTGGTCTACTCGTTACTCCCCGGTGTTCCTGCCTTGCCTTGCCTTGCCTTGCCTTGCCTTGCCTTGCCTTGCTTGCTGCCTTGCTGGATATATTAGAGACTGTTATTTAAGTTACATCCTCGTCTTCGTGTTCCTCGATCCTCCCTCGTGTGTGCACCATGAAAAGTACTAATAAACAGCCAGTGTGCTAGTAATGCGCATGCTAATAAGCAACTAGTTAATAGTGAGAATTGGTCCCTAACTTAGTGTTAACTACAGCTGTAAAATTTGAATATTTACATCTTAACATCTTCATTTTCAAATCATCATATTCATATTATTGAATATTTGTTTTATTTCATACATTATAATATTAGTATTATACTATATATTTGTATAGTAAATATATATTTATAATTTTTTTGTTAACAAAATTATTTCGATAAATACAGTAAAATTACTAAATTAATATGTATATTCTAATGTCTGATCTTTATATATTTTTTTTTTCGGCAGGTAAATAAAATAAATGTGCTGCTGGTTTCAGAGAGATTCACAGCACTGTGTTCTATACTTTACGTGCGAGTGGCTCATGATACAGTGTTTCTATATTACTGAGTGACTTGTTTCACATTTGATAATCGCATTAATAAATTCTGAGTATCTGCCGATACCGATATTGATCCGATACAGCTCAGTTTTGAATTGATATACCTCAATGTGTGTTGACCTGATCCTCACTACTTTGTGTTACACACAATATACTAAATATAGACAACTTTATTGTAAAGAAAAACATAATTATAATCTATTACAACCCGAATTCCGCAAATGTTGGGACATTTTTTAATTTGAATAAAATTAAAACTAAAAGGCTTTCAAATCACATGAGCCAATTTTTGCTCACCATAGAACATAGATAACACAACTAATGTTTAAACTGAGAAATATTACAATTTCATGCACAAAATGAGTTCATTTCAAATTTGATGCCTGCTACAGGTCTCAAAATAGTTGGGACCGGGGCATGTTTAACATGGTGTAGCATCTCTTCTTTTCAAAACAGTTTGAATACGTCTGGGCATCGAGGTTATTATGAGTTTCTGGAGTTTTGGTGTTGGAATTTGTTCCCATTCTTGCCTGATATAGGTTTCCAGCTGCTGGAGAGTTCGTGGTCATCTTTGACAAATTTTTTATTTAATGATGCGTCAAATGTTCTCAATCGGTGAAAGATCTGGACTGCAGGCAGACTAATTCAGCACCGGACTCTTATACTACGAAGCCATACTGTTGTAATTGCTGTAGTATGTGGTTTTGCATTGTCCTGCTGAAATACACAAGGCCTTCCCTGAAATAGACATCATCTGGAGGGGAGCATATGTTGCTCTAAAACCTTTATATACAGTGCCTTGCAAATATATTCATACCCCTTCATTTTTTTCACATTTTGTTTTGTTGCTTACTTGTGTTAAACTGCTTTAAATTACTTTTTTCCCCCACATCAACCTACACTCCATACACCATATTGACAAAGCAAAAACAGAATAGTCACAACTTCGTAAATGTATATTAAAAAAGTACATTGCATAAGTATTCATACCCTTAATTAAATATTTAGCAGAAGTACCTTTACAGCCTCTTTTTTGTTTGATGCGACAAGCTTTGCTCCTCAACATTTGGCAATTCTCTGCCATTTGTCTCCTCACCTCTTCACCTCTCAAGCTTTGGCAGGTTGGATGGGGGCAGACGCACATTTTCAGGTTTCTCCAGAAATATTTGATTGGGTTCAAGACCAGGCTGTGGCACACTCAAGGACATTCACAAAGTTGTGTATAAGCCACTCATGCTGTGTGCTTAGGGTCACTGTCCTGTTGGAAGGTAAACTTCTGCCCGTTTGAGGTTCTGAATGCTCTGGACTGGGTTTTCATTAAGGTTATCTCAATATTTTGGTGTATTGAGCTTTTCATCTATTCTGACGAGTCCCTCGGTCCCTTCTTCTGAAAAACAGCCCCATAGTATGAGGCTGCTACCAGCACACTTTACTTTTGGGATGGTACTCCGCATGTGATGAGCAGTGCCTGCTGCCTTCAAACATGATGCTTGGAATTGAGGTTCATCAGACCAGATAATATTAATTCTCACAGTCTGAGGGTCCTTTAGGTGTATTTTTGTAAATTCCAAGCGTGTTTTCATGTGTCTTCACTGAGGAGAGGATTGAGTTTGGCCACACCGCCTTAAAGCCCAGATCGGTGGAGTGTTGCAGTGATGTTTGTCCCTCTGTAGATTTCTCCTATCTCCACATATGATCATGGAGCTCAACTACAGTGACCATCAGGTTCTTCGTCACCACTCTAACCAAATCCCTTCTGCATCAATTGCTCAGTTTGGCCAGGAGGCCAGCTCTAAGAAGAATCCTGGTTGTTTCAAACTTCTTCCATTAAGGGTAACAGAGACTACATTCTTCTGTGACCCTTCAATGAAGCAGAATTTTTTTCGGAACTCTTCCCCAGACGGCTTGACGCAAACCTGTTTCTTAGCTCTACAGACTGTTCTTTGGACCCCCAGGGCTTGGTTTTTGCTCTGATATGCTTTATCTGCAGTTGGACCTTTTATTAAGACGTGTGTGCCTTTCCAACCTATTCCACTTGAATTTGCCACAGGTTACCTTCTGTTTCTCCAGTTTCAGTTTCTTCACCTCAGAGATTTCTTCAGTTTCTCTGAAACTGTTGAGGATGTTATGCACTGTAGATGATGAGATTTGCAAAGCATTTGCAATTTGATGTTGAGGAACGTTGTTTTTAAAGTATTACACAATCTTTTTACGCACAGATTGGAGAGCCTCTGCCCATCTTTACTTCTGAGAGACTCTGCCTCTCTAAGACATCCCTTTTATGTTACAGACCTGGGCCCGTATTCACAAAACATTTTATCTTACCACTAAGAGTTCTCCTAAATAGCAGTAAAAGTTTTTAGCTAAGATTTTCTCTTAAAACCTATTCACAAAGCTGCTGAGACAAACTTTTACTAAGGAATAGAGAGAAGTCTTAAGCTAAGAGTAAGGGCGGGGTTGACCTTGTTGCTATGGATGATGTCAGCATGCTTACTAAATATGCACACAGTGATTGGCTGATAGGGACTTTGTCAGAGATTTATTCATATAAATTGCAGATGCAGATTGCCGACAACAGCCATTTTAGGATAGTTATGAGTTGGTCTTAGTGACTTAGGAGTCCTCTTCACTACTCCTAACGTTTCACAGATTTACATGGGGCACGTTTCACATGGGGCAGTCGTGGCATAGTGGATAGAGCGTTGAACTTGTAATCCGAGGTTGTGGGTTCGAATCTCGGCTCCGGCTGGAATTGTCCACGACTGAGGTGAGACCCTTGAGCAAGGCACCGAACCCCCAACTGCTCACCGGGCGCCGCAGTGTCGGCTGCCCACTGCTCCAAGTGTGTGTGCACTTGGATGGGTTAAATGCAGAGAACACATTTCACTGCTGGTTATACTCTGTATAATTGTGTATGTGACAAATAAAGCTTATCTGAGCTCTTAATTTAAGATCTAGTTTTAGTGCTAAAACGCTTTGTGAAATAAACTAAATCGGCAAATTAGGAACTACTTTTAGCCTTAAGATATTTTGTGAATACGGGCCCTGATGTCTTATTAGTTGCTAGATGTTCTCCCAGCTGATCTTTTCAAAATCTTTTTCAGCCCTTTGTTGCCCCCGTGCCAACTTTTTTAAGACCTGTAGCAGGCATCAAATTTGAAATTAGCTCATTTACTGGATAAAAGTGTACAATTTCTCTGTTTAAACATTTGTTATGTTATCTATGTTCTATTGTGAATAAAATATTGGCTCATCGGATTTGAAAGTCTTTAAGTTTTCATTTTATTCAAATTTAAAAAACGTCCCAACATTTCTGGAATTCGGGTTGTACATATAACATATAATTATAATCTATAACGAAAATGCTATTATAAACTAGGATAGTGCAAAATTTACTCTTGAAAAATCATGAGTGCACAATAATTTGATAAAATCTAAAATCAGTGAAAAAAAAACCTTTATTTAGTGGGGAACAAATAAAAGTGAATAAGTTTAGGACTAAATCTGGTAAAATTATATATTGCTCTTTGTATTTTTGTAAAATACATTCATGAAAAACAAGTAATATATTTATATATATATATATATATATAATATTATATATATATATATATACTGTAAAATTAAAAGACATTTCTTTTAAATGTATAGCACAGTAATGAGGCAGCACCGTATAACAGATGAGACGAACAAGAAAGGCTATTAATAATCTTTCATTGCACAAAAGTATTATAATACAAAAGGCTTGTGCGCAGAATGATGTGCTTGCAGCGGCACGGAGTCACAGTGCGCAGCATAGAATAGTTCTAAGCACAACGTGAAGAGATATTAATGCATAGTCTATTAAATCAGTGCATTAGTTAATGTGCTCTTGAGGTACATAGTGCTCTCTAGTCCAGTGTTGTGATCTATCAGACACCAGATAGAAAGTAACACGATTTAGAAACAGCACACGAAACTCCAGCAAGATAAAGTCCTTTTATACAAAACTATTGATATTTATTTACAGATCAAGCATAATAATAGGAACAGTGAATCATCTTGCAGAGAGTTTTATCGTCTTGACTGTCGTAACCGAATGCGACACGCAGTGTGAATGCGGAATGGAGGATGACAGACAGCCACGGCGGAGAGAAGAGTTTACGTCAACTTGACTTCAATATTCATCTGTACCTCAGATTAAGCTATGGAACAGCTTCAGAACGCTTGAAATATAGTGCACGAAAACTTCATGGTGCTTTGTAATGTGTTTGTGGCTTTTGTGGGGCTTAACAATAACACAATAGCATACACACTATGGGATTTGGATCGGCCTCGTCTAACCGATACCCGATCCAGCAGAAAATGCCAGTATCGGCGCGAAACCGGTCCTGAATATCGGATCCCCCCCCCCCCCCCCCCTACTTTGTACCTTGAGTCCCTTTGCTCTGTTGATGGCTCGAAGAGGCCTGAGCACTCGCAATACTCGAAGAATCTTCACCACAGAAATTGCACTGGAACTAAGTACAGAAATAATAACAAATAAGTGAATGAATCACTGAATAACTGAACTGAGTGATAGATGAACACTTACTGCAAGAAGAAAGAGATGAGGGACACGCTGACGACCAGAAGGTCCAGGAGGTTGAAGGCGTTTCTGCAGAAGGAACCTTGATGAAGGAAAGCTCCATACACAGTCACCTGAGCAACACACCGACACTCATTTTCATTAATGTGCACACTCAAAATAAAGCAAAAGCTTAAACTCCATGTTCAAACACATCTGATGATTTTGCACATGACCAATCCCATGTCACAGCTCAGAACCTTTTTTTAAGGTTATTTCTTACCTTATTTTTGTTCTACTAAAATGTTTTATATTTTAGTTTGAATAAGCTTTTAGTTTTTTGTTGGTTTTTATTACATTTTGTAGTAATTTTGTTTTATTTTATTATTTTAGATTTAGTTAGCAATTGAATGTGCTTCAACCTAAACTTCTTTTAGTTAGTTGCCAATGCAATATTTCTACTTTTAGTTTAGTGTATGTTTTCCATCTATTATTTATACTTTATTTTAATGTACAAAAATGTTATTTAATAATTTTACTTTTTAGTTTTAGTTAACAATAATACCCCTGCCCCTTATTAGACATGTAGAAAAGATAAAAATCAGTTTGAAGAATAAAGAGCATATTTTTATTTTGTGCAGGAACATCAATAGTTTACCTTCAACATGATCTCAATAGTGAAGACGGTGGTAAAGACGTAATCAGCATAGCCCAGCATCTATTATAAGACATAAAGACAGCAATCAATCTCATGTCACCTGGTCAGTCTCATGAGTCCATTTCATATTTCACCCCAAATAAAATACTTTGCATAGAAAAAACTATTTTAGGACCATTAAGATGAAAAATACACAATATTTAAATTGTAATTCAAAAACTGTAAACATACTTAGTGATTATATTTGCTGATTTTAAGAAAATTATTACAGTTATAAAAATAAATAATTTACACTTATTATATTAAAATGGAATGATTGTGTATTAAAGTAATAAATGTGAATATTAAATTGGTGCTTACATTAAAATAATTTCACAATAAAAAAAAAACTTAATTTTCTTTATGTAAATATAATTGACTTTGGGGTGAAATACGGTATTAAGGTCTTCTTGGGATTCACCCAAATATCTGGTTTTAGCTTTTTTTTTCAAACTAGAGATTGTGCTTTAAGACTAGTTTAATCTCTATAGGGCACAAGGAATGGAGCTTGGGAGTTTGGGAACCACAGTCCTGTTGAGAAAAGCCATCCAACAGGAACACAAACCAGCAGGATCTATCACTGTTTTAAGACCATCAAATGCTAATGTTACAGGGCCAGTTAGTGTGTCTGTCTACAGTTTTTCAGAATTGTACAATTATATATAAATGCTTTTGTTCACATATTTTCTAACAATAGGAACACTGAAAGATCTGCACACAGGCTGGCCCTCAAGCACTCTGGTCTAGTCCTCTATTCTAGAGGTGCTTGAACTTACAACATTCCTGACAGAATGAGCTTTGATTGGGTCTTCAGCAGCCAAAGAAAAACTACTGAATATGATGAAGACGAGGATCAAGTTGGTGAAGTAAGGATGATGAATGAGGTTGTGGCAGGCGACTCTGAGACTGTGAATATTAGCATGGTCAATTTAAGGTCAGAGATAAGAAAGATTATCATTATTAGCAACCATCATTTGTACCATTTTTTAACATACCAGTTTTTCTTTCCAAGGATGAAAAAGGAACTTCCATCAGGAATAGGTACAATTTTCTCTTTGGGTTGAAAACTTTCGACTTTCATGGGAGTGCCTATACCTTTAAAGAACATGAAGATTTAAAAGAATGTCATTAAATTAATTCACATATATTTATAATGAATGTGAATGTAAAAAATTTGACACGACAGAATACCCTCAAGCCCTTCAATTGCTCTCAACGCTTCATTCTCTTCCCAATCGTCCATTTCATTCTAAACAAATTAAGAACAAGAAACATATACAAATAATATGGCCAGAATGATCATAGAAATTCAACATGTTGATAACTGAAATAAACTATAATCAACAGATAGAAATCCTCAGTCAAGTGGAAATGGTTTAATAAAGGTCTTTGATCATATAATGCATGATTAGTCAGTGCACATGATATAAAACCATAATTTTTAATTAATCAAAATATGACAACGTTTACCTTTTCCACTGAAAAAATCATTTATATTAATTATTAACCAATTCTATCTTTATCAATTAAATACTGAAGAATCAATTCCTGCTCCACATTATTTCCTGCTAAAAGTTCTGTTTTATTCTGAAATACATCACATTTGAAAGCTTAAAGGCATAGTTCACCCAAAAGTAAAAAAAGTGCTGAAAATGTGTTGTCTCTCACAACATCCAAGATGTAGATGAGTTTGTTTCTTCATCAGAATAGATTAGGAGAAATGTAGAATTAAATCACTTGCACAGCAATGGATCCTCTGCAGTGAATGGGTGCCGTCAGAATGAAAGTCCAAACAGCTGATAAAAACATTACAATAATCCACACCACACAGTAAAGCTTAGCCCTAAATCCGTGCCGATAAAGAAACAAACTCATCTGCATCTTGGATGGCCTGCAAATGTTCCTTTTTGGGTGAACTATTCCTTTTACTGTTTCACAAATGCCTTTAGCATTTTGAGAGAAAGAAAGAAAGAAAGAAAGAAAGAAAGAAAGAAAGAAAGAAAGAAAGAAAGAAAGAAAGAAAGAAAGAAAAAAAGAAAGAGCAGGGTTCTTACTCCAGCTTCGTCTTCCTCTCTTTCTTCATCATCCTCCCATTCCTCCTCCTCTTCTTTTTTCTCTCTTTAAAACAGAACAAACAGATTGAGCTCTGTGCATGTGAATGCAGGACAATAGCAAAGATGGGCACATTTGGCTTCTGTGCTGTGTGTGTGTGTGTGTGTGTGTGTGTGTGTGTGTGTGTGTGTGTGTGTGTGTGTGTGTGTGTGTGTGTGTGTGTGTGTGTGTGTGTGTGTGTGTGTGTGTGTGTGTGTGTGTGTGTGTGTGTGTGTGTGTGTGTGTGTGTGTGTGTGTGTGTGTTGCCTACTCTTTTTTATTTTTGCCACCATCTCCGGCTAAGTTGTCCACAGCGATAGCCAAGAATACATTCAGCAAGATGTCTGAATGACAAAGTCAAGGGCCAGAAACAATACTCCAGATACAAGAACAGGCATATGGAAAGGTTGATCAATATGAAAACATGGAGCTTATAGATCATTAAATGTATTGTATACATATTTCACATGGAAAAGATACAGTTACCACAGACGAAAAGAATGACAAAGTAAACAGAGACAATCATATTGGGAAACACTGGTCCACCATACGCCATGATGCCATCATACATGACAGAGTTCCAGTCCTCTCCTGTTAGGATCTACATAAGAAAGAGCTACAATTAACATCTCTCAATTCAGTAAACTACTGTATTCTGAATCTTTTCTCAATCTCTTATCATTTGTATAGTGTAATAAAGATGCACTGTAAAGAATCATCATTAAAGTTATTGCTAATAAAATAATCATTATTTTGGGAGTAGGATGACAAAAAAGCCACTTTCTACATAATGTGTAGATGCACAAAAGCCTATACAAGCATGTTTTTTTTAAATAATTGAACTTGCAGATAATATAATATTCATTAAATAAAAGGCCACTTAAGTTTACTTAAAGAGAAACACTTTTGTGAATGCTTTTTAACGCTTTTAAAAAGTGCACTTTGTAATAATGTCAAAATAAAGGTTCCCCTTCATGGGAACTTCGAACTGCGTCCCCTAGGGGTCGCTATGGGGAACGCCCTCAGCGTGACTCGTGTCTGAAGATACATATATAAAAATAAATCTTTCTGGCCTAAATCCCAGGCTCAAGGAGCCTTCCTTTCTTCATAAATTCGTTGGGGAGGTTGAGAAGGAGTGGAAAAAGCTATTTTTTCTGTATCATAGCTTTCAGATACTAGTATGCTGACATTGAGGGGATGCGTGGGAAAATGGCTATGAGGGGATGCCCCCTGTGCACGAGATGATAGCCAGCTTATCTCTCTGTGGGCGAGACATCCTCTCTCAAGGATCTCTCCTTGCATCTAAAAAGCCCCTGAATCTTGCTTAAATGGCAGGGCATATGCAGCGCAGGTCAGACCGTCGCTTCGTTGCACACTAAGGCGTACAGACTGATCTGCTGAAAGACTGGATAAGGTTCTATAAAGTCAGGTCTGAGGCCGAACAACCAGGGGTCCTAGCCCATCTCAGTCTGAGGATCAGAGATGGGGTCAGAGGCTAGTCTCGCGAACATGCCCCTCCCGCCTGCGGTAGGATGAGAGAGAGGGTGGGGTCAGAGAGAGGCAAGCCTCTTATCCTCTCTAATTCCCTGTAACCACCGTAAACATCCACCTGAACGAGGTTTAGGTGGAAATTTCCTGCTAAGCCAGGACAAAAAAAATAAAAAATATAAGGTGAGTTCCCTTCTTTCTGAGGGAATGAGTTCATCACTCTCCAGAGCTCATGTCGGTAGGAGCTAGCATTGCTCCCCTCACCTAGAGGGTCACCTATGAGATGCCGCTCCCTTTCTGAGCATCTGAGTTCCTCTCATTCTGAGGAATGAGTTCTCCGCTCTCCAGAGCTCGTTGTCGGTAGAGCTAGCAGTGCTCCCCTCACCTAGAGGGTCACTATGAGCTGCGTCCCTTCTGAGCATTCTGAGTTCCCTCTCAGTCTGAGGAATGAGTTCTCCGCTCTAGAGCTCGTTGTCGGTAGAGCTAGCAGTGCTCCCTCACCTAGGGTCACCTATGAGCATGCCGCTCCCTTCTGAGCATCTGAGTTCCCTTCTTCTGAGGAATGAGTTCTCCGCTCTCCAGAGCTCATTGTCGGTAGAGCTAGCATTGCTCCCCTCACCTAGAGGGTCACTATGAGCATGCGCTCCCTTATGAGCGTCTGAGTTCCCTCTCATTCTGAGGAATGAGTTCTCCGCTCTCCAGAGCTCATTGTCGGTAGAGCTAGCATTGCTCCCCTCACCTAGAGGGTCACCTATGAGCATGCCGCTCCCTTCTGAGCGTCTGAGTTCCCTCTCATTCTGAGGAATGAGTTCTCCGCTCTCCAGAGCTCGTTGTCGGTAGAGCTAGCAGTGCTCCCCTCACCATAGAGGGTCATTAATGAGCATGCCGCTCCCTTCTGAGCGTCTGAGTTCCCTCTCATTCTGAGTGTCTGAGTTTCTCCGCTCCCCAGAGCTCTGTGATAGATCGCTCTCCTTGTTGGTCGAGCTAGCATTGCTCCCCTCATAGAGGGTCATTTATGAGCATGCGCTCCCTTCTGGCGTTTGAGTTCCCTCACTCTGAGGAATGGTTTCTCCGCTCTCCAGAGCCCCTCATGGGTAGAGCTAGCACTGCTCCCCACACCACAGAGGGTCACCTATGAGCATGCCGCTCCCTTATGAGCGTCTGAGTTCCCTCTCATTCTGAGGAATGAGTTCTCCATCCTCCAGAGCTTGCTGTCGGTAGAGCTAGCTTTGCTCCCCTCACCTAGAGGGTCACCTATGAGCATACCGCTCCCTTCTGAGCGTCTGAGTTCCCTCTCATTCTGAGGAATGAGTTCTCCGCCCTCCAGAGCTCGTGTTGGTAGAGCTAGCATTGCTCCCCTCACTTAGAGGGTCACCTACTCCACTCAGTGGTAAGATCGCACATCAAGTGTTTTGCGTTCTTTTCTAAAAATCCCAATTATGGTAAGTGCGCACGCTAGACTTTGGGCACTTTTTTAAAATCCACTCAGTGGTAAGTTCGCACATCAAGGTTCTGCCGTTCTTTCTAAAAATCCTGTATGGTAGGGTTACGCGCACAGCTTCGTGCCCTTTTTTGAGTTGGTCAAAGCCCGGCTTGTGCTTGGGCCCGCTCCTTTGTCCCATATATTTGGGTCCAAAAAACTAAAAAGGGGTGTCGCTACCAAAAGGGTCTGTTGAGACAGTTCCCTCAGCAAGCTTGTGCAGAGCAAGAGGTAGCTTCTGAGTGACCGGGGACCTAGTTACTACCACTAGGTGCTTGGCCATATATTAAAGGAATCCTTCTGATTCCAGACTTTGAGGCTCTACCCTGTCCGGTAGTCCGGCACCAGGGTAAGGATTTTATGGGTATGCAGCTCAGGTTTTTTGGCCGTAGGGGATATGTCACTGACAGCCATCAACCGTGGGGGCAACTCCCTTAGCCTGGTAGAGTTGGTTAGTGCTCGCCTTTATTCGCGAAATTGGCTTGCACCCCCCTCAGCATGGTGGTGTGGGTATAGCGTTCCCATAGCGACCCCTAGGGGACGCAGTTCGAAGTTCCCATGAAGGGGAACGTCTCAGGTTACGTATGCAACCATGGTTCCCGAGTGGGGAACGAGACACTGCGTCCCCTAGGCTTTGGGCCATGCTTCGGACGCAAGCTTCAGATGAAGAAGCGGATGATGTATTTCCGGCGGCCCTTTTATTGTGGTCGTGCCGGTAGTGACGTCATGGGTGTCGCCGGCCAACAGGTGGTGTTTTTACATATGTATCTTCAGACACGAGCCACGCTGAGGGCGTTCCCCATAGCGACCCCTAGGGGACGCAGTGTCTCGTTCCCCACTCGGGGAACCATGGTTACATACGTAACCTGAGACGTTTTACATTAAAGAACATTTTAAATAATTTTGTTCATTAATCATTTGTCCTGCTTTAAAGTGCACTTACTTTGATGCAAACATACAGAAAGCATATCAATTCTTTAAAATATACTTTATTTGAGTATGCTAAAATGTACTTTATTTTCACAAGGGATACCTTTATTTTCCACAGCTTTTAGGAGCTTAGATGAGGAGTTAAATATTATAAAGTCACTGTAAAAACAAATTGCTGCTTAGTAACAGAGGCAGTTACCTGGAAACAGGTGAGCAGGGCAGATGGAAAAGTGTCAAAGGTGCTTCTTTTCATTTGAGTCTCATCAAAGTTGAACTTTCCACCGAAGAGCTGCATGCCCAGGAGAGCGAAGATGATGAGGAAGAGGAAGAGCAGCAGCAGCAGGGAGCAAATGGCCTTCATTGAATTCAGCAAAGAGCTCACCAGGTCTGACAGGGCAGCCCAGTGTCTAAAGAGAGACATCAACAAATTCAGCATCTGCAGTGACTCCTTATTTAATTATAAGTTCCCATTTTTTTTTATAAAATCTAAAATCCATTACAGGTTAATTATATGACTTTCTTCTTTCAGACAAAGTCAATCAGAGTTATATTAAAAATGTCTTCGCTCTTCCAAGCTTTATAATGGCAGTGAATGGGGTTGAGATTTTGAAGGCCAAAAAAGCGCATCCATCCATCATATAAAGTGCTCCTTTTTACTCAATTAGTCTGCGCTTTTATCTACTTTCATTTTTAGTTTAGTAAATTTAACTTCTGCTTTAAAAGCATTGTTTTTGTTTTTAGATTACAATGTTAGAATGTTATGTGATTTTAACCCTTTTTTGCACATAATATATTGCCTACATGGTAACATTCACTTTATTTGTTTATTAGTTTAATCCAAAATACCTAGACATATACTGCATACCGCAAATCAGCCAAAAAATACAAAGATATGATTTTTTCTCATATCGCCCAGCCCTAAAAGAGAGAGGCGTTCCAGCGGATGACGTAGCATGTAGGCGTAGCATATCTCACAATGACATAAGTGGGACCAAGTCATTGTTTTGTAAGTCAAAAGTAAGTCTCAAGATTTTGCAATCAATTGCGTTGAGTCCCGACTCAAGACAGACAAGTCCCAAGTCGAGTTGCAAGTCCTCAACTTTAGGCTTCAAGTTCTAAACAAGTCATTAGTGCTGTTTGCCCTAAATAGTGTCTCTGTATTAATTACTACAGTTAATTTCAAATCATTAATAGTCTATAGTAAGCATAATTACAGAGATTTAATAATTAGTGGTGTTTCGTTGAGGACTGAATCATTGTTTGTGAACAAATCGTAGGCCTAAGTGAATAGGTAATTTCTTTTAAGTACACTGTTTAATTTGTAAACAATTCAGTGATTTTTATGAATCCACTGAGTCAAATATTATAATAACTTGCTAATACGTAAAACAGACGCTGATTTATGGCCACCTACTGATGTAGGTCTACAGAAATAGACAGCTTTACTGACATGATTGTTCAGCATTTATAGTATTTACAAAATATTTATGATTACTTTAAGTCTTAAACAGATACGTCGATGCAGAACGTTAATTATTGGGCAATCAGATAGGCCTACATGAAATGAAGCGGAAAAGTAAACTGAACATGTCTGGCACCACACTGTTCACTATAGTAGGTTTAAGAAATGAGGCATGCAAAATTATTCATGCAAAAACAGTAGCCATAGATTCATAAAATATATTTAAGTAAATGTATTTTGTGTTTTAAACAAATTCATTATGATTACAGTTGATGGCTTAGTGGCTTTGTTTAGTGGCTATATGCGTGCTACCATATAGTAAGAGCCTGTCGCATTTACAACAAGTACAATTTATCAATTTCTTCTGAAAGACATGAAAGTGAGTGGCTGGCAAATAGGAAGAATAGATTGAACTTTTTAGGTAGGCTACATACACTGTGCATTTGACAAAACAATTTGTTTGAAAGGTTTAGCCTATTATTACTTCCATTTCCATATACACTATATTGCCAAAAGTATTGGGTCACCCCCTTCTAATGAAAGGTTTGACTACTTTAGTAATTTCCATGAGTACAAATCTTAATGTTTAAGCATATAATGATATTCTAGGGAATTGTGTGCTTCTAATTTAATAGCAACAGTTTGGACAGAACCCTTTTCTATTCTAACATGACAGTGCATCTGTGTATAAGGCAAGGCAACACCTCTGGTGTGACTTTAAATGCAGACCTTGAGCCAAAAATGTATCACCAAACACCAATGACTTGTACATTCATTATATGGACAAAAGTACTGGGACACCCCCTTCTTTAGAAGAGAAAAAGGCACTTCCAAACTGTGGCAACAAAGATGGAAACATAATTCATGTACTTAAAAATTATATTTCCACCTCTGTTGCAACAGTTTTGAAGTGTATGAAATGACTGTATCCATATGTCATTGGTGTTTGGTGATGAGTTTTTTGGCTCAAGGTCAATAATTTTGTCAATATTGTGTACATCGGCATTTCTTCTTATTATTATTTTTTATATTAATATAAATGGTTTATAGTGATTATGGGAACTTTAAAAGTCTAAAACATTGAATAGCCTAAACCTGAAATAGCCTAAAACCTTGAATAGCCTGGTTGAAAACACTAACAAGTGCTCACTGAGTGAGTCCCTATCTGGCTCAGTGCAAAAAAGCTGTGCTAATCATACCAGTGTGATCGTACGCTTCAGTAATCAGCCTATATTGATCACAACTCAAAGTCTCAAATCATTGTTGTCAAAATCTAAGTCGAGTCACAAGTCTTCTTTGATTGTGTCGAGTCCTCAAATTTGGAACTCGAGACTGAGTCAAGTCCAAGTCATTCTACTCGAGTCCACAACTCTGCACAGTGAATCTCAAAGATCTGGAAACACTTATGAGCTCAATCACCTTGTGACTTTGAAGATGCGGATTAGACGGACGCAGCGCAGCACAGAGATCCCGATGGGTGGGATCACATCCATCTCCACCAGCACTGTCTCCAGAATCCCACCACAAACCACGAAACAATCGAAACGATTGAAGAGCGCCATGAAGTAGATCTGAAAGCCAAAGCTGTAGAGCTTCAACAGCATCTCCAGCGTAAACAGAGCTAGAAGGATCTTATTTGCTCGATCTGGGACATTAAAGAGACCGTATTAAAGACAGGGTCAGTTCATGCCATTACAGGCAAACTATGGCAAAACTTTACTTCGCTCACACACACACACACACACACACACACACACACACACACACACACACACACACACACACACACACACACACACACACACACACACACACACACACACACACACACACACACACACACACACACACACACACACACACACACACACACACACACACACACACACACACACACACACACACACACACACACACACACCCTGTATGTCTGTGAGCCACTGTGGTTGGCCGTAGTGTTCAGAGGCGCTGGCGGTCGTGTTGAGGAACACCAGCAGCAGCACCAGCCAGTAGAAATTGGTGGATTTGACGGCCACACGGCAGTTCTTCCTGATGACCACATTCAAGTGGTACAGCTGCTCACTGAGAAAGAGAAGAAGCAGCAAATATTAATGGACTTTTTCAGAAATGAAGAGAAGAAATGTTGGGTTCTGGTCAGCAATGCTCAACAAATAAACACCTACCAGAAACTTATAGCCATCAGTCGTGCCCTGAGGAACAAAAAATGATTTAGATTAACCAAAGTTCTAGTGTTTAATACTTTATAATAGATGATTTAGCAGTGTAAATGTTGTACTTACATAATAGATGCACAGCAGCCGTTGTCATCATCCAGGAACGCTTCAAACTCAGAGTCTGAATCTGATTCTGTGTAAAAGAAAAAGGACTGAATTTATAGTTCAAAATAAATCAAATGACATAGTTTTGTATGTTTGATATACAATTCACTTAAACATCAGAGATAAATGAGTTCACTACCTCCATCTTCACTGTGTTTGTACCAGCCATATTTTTTCATCATCTTTTTCTTAGCCACCACAGCACCTGCCATTTACATCACAAAAATTAAATGAAACTAAATGAAAAGCACTCAATTGCATTGAATGTGCACTTTATAGTGCACTTCAAATCTTAAACTTTATATATATATATTTAAAAGTGACTGTACTTTGCAGATAATATAAATGTTATAAAACTGTAAGCATACTTAAAGATAGTCTACTTTCATGATTATGTTTTAAATATTTTGTACTTTTTAAATACACATTTAAAAAAGTTGCAATAGAAATGGCATACAAGTATATTTTAGTTTACCATTAAATGCATGTTAGTACATTTAACAGTTTCAATAGAAGTAATTATGTAATTACATATAAACATGTACTGCTTGGGTCAAAAAGGTCAGCTAATTACATTTGATGTACTTTTAAATGATAAAACATTTTATATTCACAAGTATATTATTTTAAAGTTTATTATTTCTTTATACTTTTTTTTTAGTATGCAAGAATGTATTTCTTTTTCACACGGGTGCACATTTTATCATCAACCGTGTGACATTCTGTCATATTCATTGAGCAAAAGTGTTTATTTATAATTTATAAATAAATTATAGACAGACAGCTCACTGTCTGTTTTGATTGTGTGATCATAATGTCAAAAGGAATGCTAAATAAAGCTTATATTACGTTTATTTCCATCCTCATCCATGTCCTCTGCTTCAATGAGCCAGTCCATGTATCCGATCATGTCCTCCTCCATCTGCTGTTTCTCCTGGGCTTCCTGCAGCTCACCACGACACACGGCCTTCTCTCTCTCTTTAGAGAACTCACTGTGATGTGAAAGAGACACACACGCATTACAATATGTACAGCAATACCCAACAAATTATACCACAAGTCGCCCTTAACCTTAAAGGGGTCATATAGGGTCATATAATGCCCATTTTCCACAAGTAGATATTATTCTTTAGAGTCTTAATGAAAAGTCTGTAACATCGTTTGGTTCAAATTTTGTCATTGGTAGTGTAATAAACACCTTTTTAGCCTGTCAAAAACAGCTCTTTTCAGAGCAAGCGGTATTGTGTCATTCTCCTTTAAATGAGAAAGAGCTCTGCTGACTCCGCCCCTCTCTTCCGAGCGCTCACTGAGGGACTGTTTACTTTAGCACATTCATCGTGAAACTTGATAATTAGCACATTATTAGGAAAGGCGATTTGCAAAGATACATTTAAAAAACTTGTACTCAATTCTGTAGGTGAAGCTGGATAACGAATGATTCGCGCGAACATAAATGCATTTAGGTAGATCGAGAGCGCATTCCCTTCAAAACCAAACTAATCCTCTTCAGCGGCTCATATGTCGGGAGCAAATGACTACTGCTATGTTCATTATTACATCCAACAAAACACCTCAATCACTTAGGAGTCATTCTTGTCTACATCTGCTCCAGCGGTGAAAAAACTGATGACAGCTCACTCAGGGCGGGTCTGAGGTAAGACACCAGTGCAGTCTGTGCTGAAACGCTACTGTCAATCAAACTATCGTGGGAGGGGCCTCCGTCCGTGTGACGTCACACAGAGATCGGCTCGATTTGAGAAAGGGATAAAGATTTTAGTAGATAAAAAAAAACACTGGGTGGATTTTTATCATTATAGGGTGGTTGTGTTCACACACTGCCAACACACATTTCAGTTCAAACAACTTGTAAAAGTGCATGTAGCATTATATGAACCCTATATTTACATATGCAATAGAGGGTGGAGCTTTTCATTTTCACCATCAGTCTACAATAAAAACAATTTACCATACTACACTAAACTATTAAATAAACATATATATGAGTTAAAAGGCTTTAAAGGGATCAGGGCTACAGTCACTTACCCGCTCAACACACCCAACACAAGATTGAGGACAAAGAAAGATCCAAAAATGACCAGAGACACAAAATAAATCCAAGGCAGCTCAAAGCCCGATGGAATCATTCATCTGAGAGAAACATTGCAGATAAACAATAAGATGTTATATGCTGCCAAGCATATATGCTGCCAAGTGTTTTTATGAGTGCATAGGTTGGATTTAACTGGTAAACAGTCAAGGTTAGTAAGTAATTATATGTAGTGCTGTTACATACAACTAAAAACTGGAAAGAAAAATTGGAATTGGAGTATAATAAAAAAAATTATAACACAATAAGAAAATTAATCAACAAAAAAAGTGGAAATTAAAAATGTTGCCTTGGCAACTAACTAAGTTGAGGTACTAAAATGATTAAAAATAAAACAAATAAAAATAAAGCTAAATTGAAATGAATGATAAGAGCACAAAATTACTATTAACTTTATCCTAAAATAAAAATCAAATGGTAATTTAAAATATGAATACAATTAATACAATTATAATTAAGACAAATTATATAAATAATACTAAAACAACACTGATTGTATCACATTAGTCATAAGTTTACAAGTATAATATTTAAACATTTAGGCTATAGATAGACTGTCTGTTTTTAGTAAAAAATTAAGGGATGAACTGAAATTATATTTTCTTTCAACACATACATGATGTAAATATTTATGTGAGCTGGTGTTCTGGCAGATATAAAAGATTAAAAGCTATTATTTAGTTGCTTCAGATAGACATGCAAGCATGTATCCTTTGAAATGTAATAATAATTACATATATACATAACTATATTGGCACAGTAAAGTTGAGAGAGCCTGTCCAGAGGCAGCCATGCATGCCCATGCCATGAAACACCTCCACCATGCTTTAGGCTGTATGCTTGGGATCTACAGTTCCTTTTTTATACACTTTTGCTTTCCCAATTTAAAGGTTCTCTCTTAATGTTTAAGATCTTGTGAACTCTTTTGGTGCAAACCAAATAAATCTTGACTTCATACCAAATCACCCCAGTTCATCTGAAAGCTGCTTTCCATTGATGTTTGGTTTGTTAGGATCTGACAATATTTGGCCGAGATATAACTATTTGAATATCTGGAATCTGAGGGTGCAAACAAATCTAAATATTGAGAAAATCACCTTTAATGTTTTCCAAATGAAGTTCTTACCAATGCATATTACTAATCAAAAATTAAGTTTTAATATATTTACGGTAGGAAATTTACAAAATATCTTCATGGAACATGACATTTACTTAATATCCTAATGATTTTTGTCATTAAAAAGAAAAATTATAATTTTGACCCATACAATGTATTTTTGGCTATTGCTACAGATATACCCCAGCGTCTTCAGATTGGTTTTGTGGTCCAGGGTCACATATATGTTTATAATTAGCTAATTTTGGAGCTGATTTAATATTGCATAAATCAGAAAGAAGGAACTCAAATTATCGTCTATTTTAATTCCAATTAATTATCCTGTTAATGTAACATTAGCAGCTATAGCTTAGAAAATTAAGAGTGAAATATGGAGATCAGGCCATACCCAATAGAGCACATCAGTCCAGCCCTCCATAGTAATGCACTGAAATACAGTCAGCATGGCAAAGAAGATGTTGTCAAAGTTGGTGATGCCTCCATTGGGTCCCTCCCATGCTCCCCGGCACACGGTGTTGTTCCCCAC
The DNA here is from genome assembly GCA_027422405.1 of Ptychobarbus kaznakovi. Lineage (NCBI taxonomy): Eukaryota > Metazoa > Chordata > Actinopteri > Cypriniformes > Cyprinidae > Ptychobarbus > Ptychobarbus kaznakovi. Next base: position 5,971,798 of record CM049810.1, read on the forward strand.
ACAGAAACGACCATTACCAGCAAAAGCACATGGTGTTGGATCATCATCCACCATTAGATCTTTTCACATGAAAACAAACACAATTTAGTATGCTTTATACTATTACCAGTGAACAAACACCCATTTAGAGGATAGACCACCAAAACATTTAAACTCTGTCATCATTTATTCAGAGGTTTGATCACCTTTATATGATGAACAGGTTTTATTTAAGCTTTTATGTGTATGTACTAGGGGTGGCATGGTACAGAGATGTCATGGTTCGGTACGTACCTCGGTTCGGGGGTCACGGTTCGATACGATTTCGGTACAACAGGGGAAAAAAAGAAATCTACTATGCTCGGTTTCTTTTCATTTATTTTGAACAGACAGTAGTGCAAATTACCATTTTTTTCCACCTACCTAATTATTAATACTAATACTATTATTACATTGTTATATTATGTATAAAATCTGTTTTGTTTTCATTGTGAGTGTACACAAATAAAAGCAGACCTTTATTCAGTGATTATTAATAAGACAATAAGTGTTTAAAGTTGATTCTGCTGGTATAAGGAAACAGTTGAAGTGATCGCGCGCTGTAGCACACACACACACACACACACACACACACAACACACGCACACACACACACACACACACACACACACACACACTTTTTCTAATTAATTGTACATATTGAACATACATTCAAAAGTTATTACAAAATGTTACAAACATGATCACGTTTCCTAACAAACACAAACCACATCAGTTCCAGCATTGCTAAAGTTGGTAGGCTACTTTATCAAAATCAAATACAAACATCACCCGCCTCTGTGTCACCGCTGGAACGCGACTGAATTAACGTAACTTACAAAGCCTATAATTTACATAATAAATAATAGTTTAGCATTCAGATAAGTTACATCGCAAACATGGAAATATTATGGAATATTTGGATTTGTGCCGAATGAGAGAGGTAGGATACACGTGCACAAAGCTCTTGTCAGTCCATGTGAGAGATGTGTTCAGAATCAGCACATGGTCACTGTCTAGTGGGCTTTGTTTTCAAGCGCAACTCACAGGCATTCACTGTTCTTCTGCTGACGCTGGCGGTTATCAAACAGCGTTGCATTACTGCGGGCGCCCCCTTCTGGATTTGGGGGTGAATTGCCTGTATTCGTTGTAAGGCCTCATGCACCGAACCGAGAGGTCCGTACCGTGACGGTTCGGTACGAATACAAGTACCATGCAAGCCCTAGATGTGCATATGTTGATCATATCGTATGTTGGGTTTGGAACTACAATGAGGGTCAGTGAACCATGACAGAATTAATTTTTTTGGGAGGACAACTGTGTCCCCTTAAATGCAAATAGAGTGGCATTGCAGACAGCTGTGTAAAAGCCTGTGTTTGTATTTCTCACCTGTCCCTACATAGAAGCAGCTCTTGTGCATCTTTCCTATGAAGAGCTCCAGCCCAATGATGGCGTAAATGATGATGACAAACATGACCAGCAGACCGATGTGGAGCAGAGGCACCATGGCCTTCATGATGGAGTTCAACACAATCTGCAGACCTGCACACATCACAACCTGAATCACAATCACTGTAGATGTAGGAATGAGACACAGCCAGCACTGTGTGTACAAATGTCCAGTCAAAAGAACACACACACACACACACACACACACACACACACTTACTCGGCACACCGGACACGAGCCGCAGGGGTCTCAGTACTCTGAAAGCTCTCAGGGCTTTGACATCCAGACCTCCTGGTTTACCTGCTGCGTGATGGGCTTCTCCTGGTTTGTGCTCTCCCATCTCAGCTATAACGCTGAAAAGACTGCAAATGGAGCACACAAACCTGGTGAGCTCTACTGTCAGTTTAGTACATAATGTAGCCTTCAACTCTGTCTTGATTAAACCAATAAAAAAATATAATAATAAAAAAATAATAAAATAAATAAAATAAATAATTAACAAATTATTAAATTAAAGTCTTAATATGAAGTTGCATTTATAAGTATGTCCAACTTTACCCAAAAATATACAGGAAATTCACATAAAGCAATATGTAATACATAGCATATCTCAACTGCTATATTATTGTCCCGTCCTAATCTGCTAAATGCAACTATATGACATGAAGATATCATAAACATAAAAGTCCTGATTTTCTGTAAATCTGCTTTGAAACAATGAGTATTGTGAAAAGCACTATACAAATAAATATAACTTGACTTGAATTTGGAAGTATTATTTCAAGTAACCTCACACATACCCCACAATGACAATGACAAAATCCAGCAAGTTCCAGCCGCTGCGGATGTAGGCGCTGGGATGCATGACCAGACCGTACGCGAGGATCTTTGTGAAGGTTTCGATGGTGAAAATGACCAGAAACACATACTCCACTTGTTCCTGGGAATAATTAAGGTAGTAAGTACAAGAGAAATAGAATATCTATGACTAAGCTGAAATCAATAGTTTTACTACTTTTAAACAGTTTCTATTTCTTTAAATTGCTGCATCATGTTGAGCCAAATAACTGATAAATATGATAAATCTTCAAATCCCCCACAAATATAGGCTGTATATATATATATATATGTTTGGGATCAGTAAAATCTTTAATGTTTTTTCAAGAAGTCTCTTATGCTCACAGAGGCTGCATTTATTTGATCAAAAACACAGAAAAAAACTGTAATATTGTGCAATATTTTTACAATTTAAAATGACTGTTTTCTATTTTAATATACTTCAAAATGTAATTTATTTCTGATTCAAAGCTCAAATTTTCATCAGCTATTACTCCAGCCATTCCTGCGATCTTTAGTGTACAAAATCCTTCAGAAGAAGAAGAAGAAGAAGAAGTATTGTCGTAGTGTCGCAAAACTGAAGTTGAGCCACTGATGTCACATGGACTGTTTTACCGATGTTTTAACTACGTTTCTGGACCTGGGAACATTACAGTTGCGTTGCATTATATGGAGGGTCTGAGAGGTCTCCGATTTAATCAAAAACATCTTAATTTGTGTTCCGAGGATGAACGAAGGTCTTACGGGTTTGGAACGACATGAGGGTGAGTAATTAATGACATCAATTTTCATTTTGGGGTGAACTATCCCTTTAAGACTGGAGTAATGATGCTGAAAATTCAGATTTGCATCACAGGGATAAATAATACTTTACAATATATTCAAATTGAAAACAGTTATTTTAAATAATAATTAAAAAAAAATAATAATAAAATAAAAAATTGTGATTTGTATTTGTGATCAAATAAATGATCTCCTGCCCTGATGAGCAATATAAATGTAATTAAAAAGCATTGAAAATTTACTGATCCCAAACTTTTGAACAGCAGTGCATAATGCTTGAGAAGCAATTTGATCTAAACACACACACTCACTCTCTCTTTCACCTGCTTTCCCTTAACACACATTGCTGAGCTCATTAGCGTTCTGCCCTCTTGACCCACTCAGTTCTAAGCTAAAGCTAAAGGTTGAAGGTGTTCTAGGTCAGTGGTTCTCAACCACATTCCTGGAGGACCCCCAACACTGCACATTTTGCATGTCTCGTTTGTCTGACAGACCCATTTCAAGTCTGCGAGTCTCTACTAATGAGCTGATGATCTGAATCAGGTGTGTTTGATTAAGGAAACATGCAAAATGTGCAGTGTTGGGGTCCTCCAGGAATGTGGTTGAGAACCACCGCTCTAGGTAACCCTCACATTATTCCAGCTAATCATCCGTATGCTGCAGACACTACTGACTCAACAGACATCAGCGCAACACCATGCCTGACCTGGAAATATATGAGCAATGAGGAAATATAGAGCGTAACTTAAATCCAGACGGATGGTGTTGTGAAAGAATAAAAAAAAAAAAAAATAGAAACAGAAGCACAGACACAATCTAAAAGCAACAAGCATTACGATTTGTTGTAATCATTAAAGGATTAGATCACATTTCAAATTAACATTTCCTGATAATTTACTCTAGCCCTATGTCATCCAAGATGTTTATGTATTTCTTTCTTCAGTCGAAAAGAAATTAAGGTTTTTGATGAAAACATTCCAGGATTTTTATTCATATAGTGAACTTCAATGGTGGCCAACTGGTTTAAGGTCAAAATGTGTGTGTTTATAAAGCATATACATTTATTTTATTTTACTAAATGACCGATCGTTTCGCTAGATAAGACCCTGATTCATCGTCTGGTATCGTTTATAGCGCTTTGAAGCTGCACTGAAACTGTAATTTTGACCTTCAACCGTTTGGAGTCCATTGAAGTTCACTATATGGATACAAATCTTGGAATGTTTTCATCAAAAACCTTAATTTCTTTTCGACTGAATAAATAAATAAATAAACATCTTGAATAAAATGGGGGTGAGTAAATTATCAGGAAATTTTAATTTGAAAGTGAACTAATTCTTTAGTGTCTATATTAAATTTGCAGTCACAGAGTAGATCACATGTAGGGCAATGAGCAAGCAGCCATAGAGAGAGAACAGATGGTCAATACTCTTATCCTGTTTGGTATTCAGAGCTGTCAGTCAAACTTCAAGCCTAATGCAATTATAGTGTTGCACCGAACACGGGCAGCCCTAAAGAACTTTCTAACCTTCTTTTTGTTGTATACCCTCAGTTTCACAGGCAGATCATTAAAATAAAATCTATCACAGGCATGTTGTTCAGCCAGGGCTCATGTAGAAACCTCTAAGTACTTTCCATAACAACGCTGTGTCCTAACCTGATGCAACATGCAAAGTCTGACTAAACATGAAATCACTGGATAACATGAGGTTCAAGATTTTGAACCAATGAGATTTTAAAATATGTGCGACTAACCAGCAAGGCATTGCAGTAGTAGAAACAAAGTAGCATATTCGATCAAATGTTCTGTCACTAGTCGCAGTTTAAGCCTTGGTGTAAAAGTTAGCATATACACAAATGGCAGAATTTTTGAACAAACAATACATATTCATAAACTGTGGTTTCCATGTAATTCCCGTTAAGACAATAAGAAATGGATAATAAAATGTGACCCTCTGTGAAAACCCAGCTAAAGTCATTTTTTGATATTTACTATTTTCTGCATAAATTCATTTTTCATATTGTAAAGAACATTCTGTGAAAATATATTCTTGGTATCTTTAACATTGACTGAGTAGGGCCATGTCAAAGATTTAAATCATAGTGAAATTAATGCTTGTAATCAAACTTTGATGCTCGTTATCTCAGAATTAGATTTTTAGACCTTAGCCTGTTTTTTACAGAGAGGGTCACAAATGTTATACTATGAAATACTATTTTGTCTAAAAATAAATTAATAATAAAACAGTAAAAGCTAAAATAACACATTTTAAAAGCTTCAAATGAGTTTAGGCATTACAACATTGACCATATTGGATATTTATGGTTTATATTTAGCACATAGACTTAACAATAAGATCTCATTTGTTAATTAATATTAGTAACAAGGAGCAATACATGTTACAGCATTTATTAGCCTTTGCTAATATTAGTTAATAAAAATGCTCATTTTCATGTTTTTCATCAGTGCATAACAACGTTAAAGGAACGCTCCACTTTTTTTAAAATAGCTAATTTTACAAATCCCCAAGGTTAAACAGTTGATTTTTACCGTTTTTTAATCATTCAGCCGATTTCCTGGCACACTTTTAGCTTAGCTTAGCATGATCATTGAATCAGATTAGACATTAGCATCTCGCTCAAAATGTTTTAGATAATTTATAATAATAGCAATGCACACTGGAATGCAATCCAAGATTGTGGTTGGTGAAGAAGTCTGATTGGAATCGTCTGAATCGGGATACCTGAAATGGTTTCTCTGTTCCTGTGACACACCAAGGGCAAACGTATGGCAGTTGGCAAAGATGTGCCAGTAAAATGAATATATCAAAAGGCTTAAAGGTCTTAGATCTGTCAAGGAAACCAACACCTGTCTTCAGAAAACCCAGATTTATAAGAGAATTTTTTGCTTAATTCCTGCAAGCTGCTTTGCAAAGATTGTATAAAAAGCGCTATACAAATAATCTTGAATTGAATTTAATTCTCTCTTTGTCTATCTCCCGTTCTTAATATACAAATATACCAGTGAATTGTTGGGTGGGGCACAAAGTTTTATTATGTGGTTTGATGTATTTTTTGCTGGGGCAATCAGTTTTCACTCACTGTGGCAGATCATGGTAATGTTGGCAATGCACACTCACCAGATTGTGGTTGGTGGCATTGGAATCGTCTTCGGGAAATGGTTTGGACACACCAAGGGCAACGCAGTTGGCAAAGATGGCCAGTAAAATGAATATATCAAAAGGCTTAAAGGTCTTAGGTCAAGGAAACAACTGTCTTGAAAACATACAAGAGAATGCACAAGGTTTGTTTATTATACATTTTTATTGAATTTTCTTATTTATTTTTTAAAATGTTCAGTATTTTTATGTTTTTCATTTAAATGTATTTATAAAGTTTTAGTATTTATAAAGTTTTAGCATTTAGTTTTGGATCTGTTTTTAGTTGTTTTAATACTACAATTGATTCTGTTGTCGTCATTTGTAAGTCGCTTTGGATAAAAGCGTCTGCTAAATGACTAAATGTAAATGTTTGCACATACACACACTTGGACGAAAGGATATTTCCACTCCACCAGGGCCAGCGCTGCCATGCGTATCGGGTTGCTGAGAGTCAGGCAGCACAGAGCTCTGGGTGCACGCAGGGCTGATTTGTTAGCTTGTGTGTGCTTCTTGGCTCCTCCAGCTTTCCTTTGCCCTGCAGAACCCGTTGAGTTGAGTGTGTCCGTCTTGCTGGGGTCAGCCAAACCGACCCCATCTGAAATAAAGGGTTTTCTTATTAAAACTATGTTGCCAACAAATTACCTCCATTTAATTCATATTAAAGGATAAGTTCACTCAAAAAAGAAAATCTCTCCAAACATTTTTTTTTTCTTCTGTAGAACAAAGAAAAAGAAAAATGAAAGCTAGTGAACGAGTGCTGACAGTAGCACTTTGGTTTACAGACCAATTCTTACTATTAACTAGTTGCTTATTAGTATGCTATTATTAATTGGCTGTTTATTACTCATTAAGGCCTCATTCTGCATTACCATATTTTAGATCCCTACATGCTACTTCATACTTAAACGTAACAATCATTTTACTAACTACGAATAAGCAGCAAATTAGGAGCTTATTGTGGCAAAAGATGTAGTTAATAATTAGTTAATAGTGAGAATTGGTCCCCAAACTAAAGTGTGACCAAACTGACAAGCTACAAACCAGCACCAGCACATTATTATTCAAATATTTTCCTTGTGTTCAGAATCAATAATGACACAAATTTCATTTTTGGGTGAACTCTGTAATCACATCCAACTCACATCTCAAAACACAAAAGAGACACCAAAAATAAGTGTTCAAGCTAAACTATAATATCAAATCAAATCACTTTTATTGTCACATCACCCCAGCACATGTGCCTAATATGCATTATAATATATTATAGACAATAAAATAAGATATATTAGCATCCAGTGAGATCTATGTGATCAGTTTCTAAGAGCCTATGATGTTTAATAAACATTATGCATTGAAAATAGTCTTCTGGCAGCCTCTTCAAAAACAATGACTTGTAAGTCGACTAGTCGAGCTACACTGCATACTAGTTAATCATACATAGATATGAGTCTTAAATTTTGCATTCCCTGTTCAGCAGAACATTATAAAAATGTGAAGTAAAGAAAGAGGCCAGATGTGGCCAACAGATACTGACGTAGGTTAAGAAGCCTTATGGGATCGGGCAGAACTAGTGACCTAGTTCTACGAGACAAGTACAGCTAGTATTTGATACTCCAAGAACACAATGCCCATTACTAACTCAACACATTACACTACGATTGCTATAAAATGATTATTAAAATATCTATCTATTGCAAGAAATGTAAGGACGTGAACTGCCAATGCAAACGTGTAATTAAACGTTTGAAGAAACTGTTACTGCACCTAAAATGTATGGGATAATTTCTATATTTTAATTTTAAGATATAATTAGTCAATAACCTGTTTATTAATTTAGTTGAATAATGACAAACGTCTTCAGTCTACTGTAGGCTACCGACGGTGTTTCCAGTGCAGGTGTGTTGTGTTATATCACTCACCTTTCGGTACCGCATCCATGTCCACAACTTCTTCAGCACCGTCTGCTGCTTACTCACACGAACTCACATGAAACAATAACTTATAACAGCTTTCATATCTATTGACTGTATCTATCGGGATGTGAACGAGGTGAAACAACAGCTCACGCGCGCCGCGCTGAAAACACGCAACTCAAAACACGTAAATTAAAAGCTAGCTCCAAAGACCAAAACATTGTTTCTTAAATATATGTATACGAATAGAAACACGTGGATTGTTCTTATGTTTAACGTTCTTTAAGGAGAACGAATGTTTAATCTATCCTCGTGTGACCGCAGGACCCGGTGTAGCAGGGATTAACTGATGTGAGCCGGTTAACGGGGAGGATTGCGCTGAAACCTTTCAAGAGGAGGTGGAGACACGGGGACACTTCTGGACGCCTTGAAGCATGTGAACCAAATGTGCTTAAGCCTTTTCCAGTAAACTATTTTTTAATCGGAGAAAAAGAAAAATGGAACATGAAACGAAACTATTTGCGAGTCACATTTCTATACTATAAATAAATTAATTCATTTTAACGACCACAGCGCCTCTCAGCGGTACCAGATGAAAAACAAAGACTGCAGATATATGAAAGTTTATTTATTATAACCACTGCACTGGACGAGCATTTCCTGAAAATACAAGAAGGCAGCTGATGTTGTAAACATGAAATGTGCAGGAAATACAAATGACTTCATTTTTGAAGGAATGAACACTTAAGCAATGGCTAAAACCAGATGACTCAAATAAAGTAAGAATGAGCATGTGCAGTGTTACATTTCTCAGATATTTGAATCAGTCAAGTCTATGGTCAGTTACACCGTCTGTAGCACTGGTTTATTAGAGCATTATGTCTTTTTATTATCTGTGTCTTGTCCTGTTGCACTGTCACTATATAACACATTCCTTAAACATACCTGGCCAATAAAGCTCATTCTCATTCATTCTCTCTCTCTCATGACTACGTATCTCTCGTTAAAATAAGATCAGATATTTTCTCCAACAATGCCAATTTGTGATGCACAATCCACATAAATGGAAACATGATTTTTTCTTGGTCAATAATTTGTGTTGCAATAACTGAGAAGTATTTACCTTGGCACTTTGTACGAGAGCAAACACTGGCATGGCACAACATGGTTGAAAATAAAATAACATGAAAAAAACCTCAATCAGTAAAAACATATATTTGGTCATGTAATGAACAGACAAAAAGGACACTATCTTCAGATATCCTTCAAACACAATTCACAAAATCGAGCTTTCCTCGCAGAAAATACATTTAGGGATGGAATAAATGTGTTGGCACAATTAAACCCATAGAATGGAGGAATAATGGACTGTTACGCACATGAAAAATGTACAATGAATTACACTAACCTACATCCTATTTACAAAGCATTACATTGCTGTTTTTATATTTGGACACCTAATAGTTATACACACCGGATCCTGTAATTTCACTTTTTGCTTTAATTTTAGTAATCCTTCATATCATAATTTAATCCTGTCCACTGGGCCCTTCCAGCATTTCTTTAGACTTTAGCAATATGCCATACATGATTTTACAATATCTGTTCTCATATATATTTTAGGACACGTAAGAAGCTCCTAGGATAGAAGGGGTGAGCGATAGCACAGTTAGGTAATAGTAAACACAGCTATGATCCAGCCTCTTGTTCCTGTCCCAGTGCTTCCAGCAGCAGGCCCATAGGAGTCCTCTTCAATCCTATGCTCTCCAACTTATTCTCCAGTTTATTCTTAAGGTTTCGGAGTCTCACTGAAGCATGGATAATGATCACTGCGAGGAGAAAGAGCCAGAGAGGAATGTTACAGCCGATCAAGCTATCATTTCATTATTTATGCAAAGTATTAACAGCACAGGAATGAGTGAAAATATTCAATTATCTAATACTAACTATGAAACGGACACTTTTTAGTGTTAGAGACAAAAAAAAAAAGACTTATGAGGCAACAAAGAATACTAACTTAAAATGGGGAAGGCAATGCCAAAGAGGAAAACAGCTACCCCTCCTAAAACAGACAGAATAAGGTAGCTGGAGCCCAAAATTGCAGCGAGGGACAGCGATGGATGATTCCTCCGGAATCGCCGGATTACGGCCTTGTTTTCAGCCGCCCAGACAAACCCCAAGAACAGAAGGATCACAACGGTTGCCCCAAGAATCAGCTGGAGTGGCTGGAAATACCTGTTACAATTACATATAAAATAAATAAATACATGATAATCAGCATCATCATTAGAATAACACTTACCTAAGAGTACTTACAATAATCAAAAACATCATATACAAAGAATAAAACAATTCTATATATAGCTTTTATTAATATTGTGGTTGTATTTGTACTTGTATTTTATATTTTCATTTAATTAAATGTTTAATTGTTTTGTTGTGTTAAATTGTCAATTAAGTTTTTATACATTTTTACTTTCATGCAATACTTTAACCTTATAATCTTACAACTTTATAACTTTTTCTATATATAAATATATACATATATGTTTTTATTTACAGTAAATATGTTGTTTATTGCTAATTTTATTCAATTTCTTGTGATGATTTTTGAATATTTTTCATACATTTTTAATATTATCTTTATGCGGGATGAGTATGAGAGGGTTGTTTGAGAACTGTACAGTTAGTGGCAGATTATCAATAAAACGACGTCTTTTTATACAGGCTACCTATCAAAACCATTGAAAAGCACTACATTAACACTTAAAACTGAAAGTAAACGCAAACACGTAAATGTTTGTAATGCAACAACGGCTTAACCATTTTTTTTACATTTAAGTTATATTATAAAATAATTATTTGTGAGGCTATTTAAAAAAGCATTCAATACAGAACACAAACGTTGTTAGTCGTTGTAGGTCTGAATGAACGAGCACGTCACTGGTGTTTCCTTACCCGACTATAAGCAGAAATACCACGGCGGAGGCGAAATAGTTGGACTGGTAATACAGCAGGTTGTTAATGATCCGGTTATTCCACCGATCTAAGTCACGGACATCAGGCACTGAGAATCGGGCCGAACCCAGCAGAAAATCGTCCAGGGTTCGGAAAGGCGGAGGCTGCATATCCACCATTTTCGACGCTTTTGATGACTACATTTACCAGCATGCATTGCAAACCACGGCACTGAAAATAATGGGAGAAAAGCTGTCAAATACACAGTAAAAACGTCTGAAACAGGCGTTTTTTTGTGTGTCTTCTATAAAACTCATAAAAAGATATTGTCATCATGAGATATGTGGTGTTAGATGAATTGCATTTCATAAAATTTCAGTAGGCTATCAAATCAAATGAGTATGTTTCATTTGCAGCAAAAATTCCAGAAAGCAAAGTGCAGAAGCATTTATTATAGCATTTAATAGTTTTGTTTCTATAGTAAATATATGCGGCCTTCTAACATTTAAAACGGTCTTTCTGTGCGAACTGTTGTGTTTAAACTCTTGGAAGCAATAATTTGTAAAACTGAAACTACAAATAAGTGCCCAGAATTTCCTTCAGCATTCTATTTCTTTATGCTTTATTAAATCTATTCATTAGTATGGAAAAATATTTTTCAGAAAATTCAAAATGGTGAAAAAATATGGTTAAAGTGTGTATGATGTGGTTAATATGTGTATAAAATAGATTCTTGTAGGGCTTGACTCAAAGAGTTTAGAGAAGAAGATAATTTTGATTCCAGCTCTTAAAAGTCCAAAGTTATGAACTTAAATGCAAAAATATACTTATGTCTAAATAATGTGTGTGGGGGTGCCTGAATAGTGAGGGGATTTGGAGGTATTCCACCAAGTTTGGGGTTTCCACAACTTATGGTCTCTGACATTTTTAGCGCAGCAAAAAAACTAGCCAAACAGTACAAATACAACAGGGTTCCAGCTCCACTATTAACACCCAACAACATCTCTAAAACAATATACATCTAAGCATCAACCATAAAATATTTTATTGAGACAGGAGGTTATACACACATATCCTCTTAAACATCTCCCTTTTCTGTAGTGCTACAAAAATAAATAGTCAAAAATCCTGAAAAAAACCTTCAAGAATTACACAAAGGTTGTGATAAAGAGACCGGAGGTAAATAATCAGTACCAAACAGGAGAGACTGAAAATATGGAGAAGATGAATTACTTAAATTGACTTTGGTAGAGAAACACTAAATATAATCTTTAACAACAGTGTCTCTCCTGACTGCACATTGTGTTTAAGAGATAAATTAATTTCATTTTATCAGTAAAAAATGGAAGAGAATGGATTCAGCTTGAAAGGAAAAGAGCCAAAGTCTCTAAAAGATCTCAATTATAATAAATCAAGAAGATATATAGCAAAATCTAAACTAGATCACCGGTGTATCAACAGTCAGGTTAAGGTCATGTACTAGATTAAGAAAAACCTTAAATAAAATATACTGTAGCTTTACATCAGTGATGTAAAAATCTAAATCTGAACTATTTTAATATTAACTTTCGCAGGAATCAGTATTCATGTCTTCTTGCAAGTTAATTACACACCAGGAATATCCCTGCATGATCTAGTTAACTGTACAGTATGAGATGTTAAAACAAGCCTGCATGAACTATACAGATGTAGATTGAGTATTGACTCATGTATGCTTGATGAAAATCTTTGGGAGAGGGTGACAATATTCCCTTTTCAACATGACAAAATACTAGTTTATATTACAATTCATGCGTAATACAAATGCATACTGCTTGCCCCTGAGCGGCTATCTATTAGAGGATGAGAGGTTCAGGAGGATCCCCCTGTCTAAGAGGGGGAGTGTAAACTATGGCAAGGGTCCTATACTTCTAACAATCCCTCTCTTTTTCACAGTCTATATATTACAGTCACCACTGCAACAGTGATTTTACTGATACTGTCCATAACCGCGTGTCTCTTGGCCTTCTTTCGGGGGAAGCTGACTCGGGTCCTCCACAAAAGGACTCGCTGTAGAGGAAGAGAAGATGCAGATAGTGAAGACCTCTAAAGCAGATTCATCAAAACAAAGTGCAAAACAAAACTAAAGGTAATAATTATTTTTACAATGTAATACAAATATGTTAAAGACAGTGTTTTCAGGTATGGAGCCATGCACATAATATGGAACATGAAAAACAGGATATTGTGGCCTCAAATTATTAATTTGTTTGCTCATTTTAGATTAATTGTGGCCACGTCGTACTACTTAGTTCTCATTTTCTAATTTTAGGTAAATCATGGCCATATTGTACCAATTAGTTTTCACATTGTTGGTAAATTGTTGCCACAATGTACTAAATCATTTTCTTGTCTTAGGTAAATAGTAAACTTGGCAATGTTGTACTTAACTGTTTTCTCATTTTTGGTAATTTGTTGCCACATTGTACTGATTCATTTTTCTTGTTTTAGGCCACTGTTTTATAACCGCAACAGCCACATTGTATTACGTTTCTGTATTTTGGTCAATTGTCATCCTGTAATAATTAGATTCATTGTTTCACGTAAATCGTGGCCATGTTGTACTAGTTAATTCATGGCCACAATATCTGTTTTTTCTTCTGCATGTCACGCATGGATAATTCACCCAAAAATACAAACATCTCTTTATATTGTTTGAACCCTAATAAATGTCCTTTTAGTCAAAGAAAATAGGAATACATTTAGACATTCTTTATATTTCTCAAAAAAGACAAATCATAGATATTTGGAACAAAATGAATTTGCATTGTTGTGTGAACCGTTCCTTTAAAGTGAATCAACTCTCTGAATCATCCAATCCTATTCTGACACGTGTAACTCACGATTCTGAAACTGCTGTGCTGTGTATCTTGTAAGAAGTATCCCAAATCCCTCGATAAGGGCAAGAAGAATCCCCCCCATCATTGCAGAGCCCACCATGGCTAGCGGACCACCTGAAATACGAACAAAGCACATAATTCACACCTTTCCAGTCAGCAAACGCATGATACAATTGTAATTTGAAGACCAAAGATTAATGCTGCATAATACTAATACATAATACTGCAGATCATCAGATGATTATTTCCAGTATGTTATCTCCAGCGTCTATGTTTTTGGCCCAATTTGTAGTCTGGACAAGTCAATGCTACAATAGTTGCCGTAAGTCAGACTGCAAGCTGTAGTTGATAGATTTCAAAGAAAGTTGTGTAGTGTTTAATGGGAACAGACAACTATTTTTTAGCTTCAGACTATGATTCCATCCAGCCGGAGGACATCAAACATGTTTGATATTCTGAGCCGATTGTGGAACACATATTGTTTACATATTTCATGCTAGTCCATTAGCAATGAGGCACATGTTTCTGCTTGAGTTTATTGTGAAAGTCTCTTATAGTGTGTAATCCTCAGTCGATTAGTGTATGATGTCTAGTTTTTCTCTGTAACTATTTACAAAGTCGACAAGATGACTGTATGTATCAAATCTGTTAAAAGCGGTGTTGTGTATTCCAGCCTTATTGTCTAACATTATGGAATAATACTGATAAAAGAACAACGACTATCATGCTAAACCGTGCTAAACGTACTGCGTGCAGCCAGTATAGCTCCAGTCATGGCTCCACTGGTGATGGAGTTCCAAGGGTCTTCTTTACCCCGCAAACGCACCAGACCACAGTCTATGGTGGAAAAGAGTCCACCCCATACGGCAAAACTACCTGCAGGAGAAACAAACCATGCCACAATTGATAGTGAATCACTGATATACAAAATGCTAAAACTGTTCATACACAACACAGTTTTCTACAACACGATAAACGAACACAATAAATGATTCTGCAACATCACCTCCAATTTGTGGTGCTCTTACTCTCACAGCATTTACGCTCCCTCTCAGCCTGTGTCGAACACCCTGTAGTAACAGTGTTTGTTATTAGTAAATGTATAGGAATGTGTATTAGTAATAGTAATATATAAGCTCAGTTGTTTTGTTGGTGACAGTGAAGCTTACCACAGGTGCGTTTCGAAAGCCTTTAACAGACTGGAACACCCCCCCTCCAATGGCCCCCATGGTAAATGCACCGCCACAGTCATCTACTATCCTCCATGGACTACAAAATATAAAATAAAAGAGCTATATTATCCCTATATAACCTACTTTCATATTTGATGTTGCTGTACCTTCTAAGGCCTCTAAATGATCAACATGATCAAAACTTTGCTGAAAAACCTGTGGTACATAACCTACTACATGCATTACTATATCAAAGTGTATATTGTTTTAGCAAGTAAAAGGCCTTTTAGTATCATTTTAAAAACGTCACCGGTCATGGTTCATGTGTCTTTTTGCTGTGAAACGTAAGACTAACTTCTTTATTGTTAGTAATATTGCAAGATAAACTCTTAATTAACTCTTTAATTTCCTTATCTTATCCTTACATAATGTTTTTAGAAAAAACATGTTACAGTTAATAAGCAAATATGATGCATCAGGCTTGCACATTTCTCAATCATCGTATTGCAATGCATTATATGTTTTGCCCCCACAATAAAAACTAAGCACTTAGTTTGAAGTTAAATTAAGTTTTTTAACTTATCTTATCTTTATAGTTGGGTTAGGTAAGATATATAGTTGGGTATATATAGTGACATGTGATGGCTGGTTTATAGTATTTCACTGATTTACTGACTAAACAGAATTTAATGATTTTCAGGATACAATGTATTTTTTTTGATGCAAGAGCAAATGTGGCAACACACACACACACACACACATATATATTAATATATATATAGATATATATGTGTGTGTGTGTGTGTGTGTGTGTGTGCCATATTTGCTGCAGATGCTGATACTTGTATACATATCCTGTAGTCTAAATTCCATATAAACCATATATCAAATGTTATATAGAACTTTAAACACATTTGCAAACATTTTGCAATGCAATGAAAATGCCTAAATGTAAATATGTCAAGCTTTACTGTGATAAATCATTTAAATAGGTCAACTTGATACCAAACAAGGAGTTAAAGCTGCCAGTGAAGTAACAGCGAGTGTATTATGCCCCTTCACTTCTGAGCACTGAAGCGAGATGAGATCCCACATGATAACATGTTTATCAAACACTCGGTGTAATGTGTCAACTGTGTGTGAACTGACAGCAGATACTTTAGAGAATGGCAGCCGAGAAATAAATCGACACCGTCACGAAAGCAAACGAGAACGCAAACTGCTTCAAATGGCGACGGCGTCCTGTCATGGCCTGAAGTGCGGAGCGGTCAGAAGCGAAGAGAGCTTGTACTTTACCAGGGTTCACGAGCATATTCCTCCATGATCACCTGCTGACGTCAGAGCGCTGCCTACGCAGTTTATCCGTTACGGGAGGTTCAGTCTGTTAGCCAATGAACTGGTAACTGTTGTTATTTTTTTATTTATTTTTTATTGCAATCTTTAGAACAACGAACATACAAGGGCAATAACATAAATTAAATCAAAATCAATATAATCATAAACAAAGACAATTTAAAAAATAAGAAAATAGGAAAAGCTATACGAAAATCATTTTCCATAACGTAAAATATTTACACATTTTTTAAATAGATTTAAGACTTTAACAGAATTTACATTTTTTTCCGCTTTGTTATTTCTTGTATCTTTTACAGATATTGATTTCTATTTAAAGTTAAAAAAAAACATGTTTTTCACTTACCATTTACATTTGCGAACATAAGAAATTTCCACATACTATATGTAAATTCATATACCAAATTTAGAAGTCAACAATATATAGCCTACTCTTAAAAAGAGTTGTTTACTGGACACATTTATCCTTAAAAGATACATTTGTTTAAGTAGGATATATTTGTTACAAGGATTAGAGACACTTCCAGTCAATTATTGATTATTGATAAATTATTGATAAATAATATGTCTAATTTTCAGTCGGGTATAAAACGGTTCGCAAAACAGATCCGAAAGTTTCGATTATGACCAGACAGGATCCGAAATCACGAAGAGCCCTGTGACTTGAGTTCCGTATCCCGTAGTCCAGTCCTAAAATAATATTAAAATACTCAATATTTTATTAAAACTATATATATATACAGACACACATAATCATGCATAATAATACAATCTCACATTATTTAAAAACAAAACACCACATATAAATGCATAATCCTTAGTGTTCCTGGACGATCAAAATAAGTATATTAAATTATATTTTAATAATTTAATAGATTCGCGATAACTTGTAGAAAAGTAATGCTCTGACAGTCGCTTGGGGATGACGTTGCAAACGTCCAAATAGGCCGACAGATGGCAATGTTTAGAGGCGGCAACAAGATGGCGAGCTAAGCACATGTAGTTTTCTCGCTCTTCAGCAATTTTAGAACTTTTCGCTCATATTTCACCTGTTATCATCCCAATTGTTAATTTTGTTATTGATTCGTCGGAGAGGATTGACATTATGTCGACAAAAAAAACTTCTAGTCACCCAAAAATAGTTATTCCAGGAAACAAGGCAACAGCTATGAAAACGTCGGATGTTAATGCTGAACACGAATACGCCATGGAAATTGATCGCGGTGACCACAAGGATAAACGAAAAGAGCCCTCATCCTTACAAAACACCCCAACTAAGATCTCCTCCAAGAAAATGAAAGGTACTGAGGATCTTGAGATTTCCAATGCAGCTCTTCTGGAAGCTTTAACAGCAAGGTTTGATTTGCAAGATGGGAAGCTGAGTAGCATTGAAAGTAAGATCACGGAGAATAGTTTGATGATTGTAAACCTATCCAAGGCAGTGGAATTCAACGCGGCGGAAATTAAGGACTGTAAAGCCAAGATGAACCTGTTCGATAAACAACTCGCCTCTGTTCTCGCATCACATGCAGACCTGACCAGTCGTACATCAGAGCTTGAACGCTACAAAAGAAGATGGAACCTCCGAGTGATTGGGATGAAGGAGACCGCAGGTGAAGACATTCGTAAAGAAATCATCCCACTGTTAGCTGAAATCGCTCCTCACCTGCAACACAAGCTTGATGACATCGTGGATACAGTCCACCGCGTTGGCCCACGGCAAAGGGATAAATCCAGACAGGTGATCATTCAATTTTGCATGAGGAAATACAGAGATGAGTTCTGGCGCTCCACGAAATCTTCGGACATCTGCAAAGCCAGGGGGATAAAGTTCACTGAGGACTTATCCAAGGGAGATCGAGAGGCCCGTGCGGCGCTGTGGCCGACGATCAGCGAAGCCAGAGCTGCAGGCAAGAAAGCCTACTACCGCGGTCCTTACGGCTACATTGAGGGCACTCGGATCGTCAAAAATAGTTGACTTTGATAATTTGAACTGCATCTACTTTCCTTGGCGGAGAGATGTAAGTGGGATGTTCTGTCATGTTTTGCTGTTGAGCGGGATCTCGTTACAGTGCTTTGTTTAAGGCAGACGTTGTTCTGTGTTCTATAAACATTTTTGCATTACTCTTTTGATTTAATTTTACATACATAGATTTTGCTTTCTTTTTTTGTATTTAATTTTATTTATTAGGTAACGTTAGATGTTCTCGGTGAAGACATCATTATCTTGTATTTCTTTAAACGCAAGGGGTCTCCGTAATTCTGTCAAAAGAAAAGCCTTTTTTCTTTTTTGTAAAAACAAAAGTGCACACTGTGTATTACTACAAGAAACACATTCTAAACCTGATGATGTTAAATTCTGGACAAGTCAATGGGGTGACAAAATAGTCTTCAGCCATGCTTCAACACAGTCAGCAGGGGTAGCCATATTATTTAATAACCTTCCCGGAAAAATAATAAAGTCAAGGACTGACTCGAACGGTCATTGGATTTCAGTTGTTTTAAACATTGATGATGTTCTGTTTATTTTATTTAACGTGTATGGCTACAATAGTAGTACTCTTAACAACAAACTACTATCTGAAATCTCAAATCTTTTGTTTGAATTAAAACTTTTGTACCCAACTGATAATGTTGTCATAGGAGGAGATTTCAATCTGGTTATGGATGAGACATTAGATCGTTACCCACCTAAATTTAGTAACTCGCACCCGAACCTTCAGTTCATAAACTTCTGTTTAGATAACAATGTGGTAGATATTTGGAGGGTTAGGAATCCAAATCTAAGACAATTCTCTTGGTTTAAACCAAATGGGATTTCCAAGTCCAGGATCGATTACTGGTTAATTTCTTCTAATTTAACTGAATTTCTCAAAGACATCTCAATCTCAGCCGCACCCTTAACTGATCATTGCTGTATTTCTTTATCTTTTTGTTCGAATAAAAAAGAATCGCGAAATAAGGGTTACTGGAAATTTAATTCTGACTTATTAAGGCATAGTAGCTTTTGTTCGCAAATTAAATCAATGATAAATGGAGAGCAAAGTTAGATAAAGACCATTCTTCATTCACAAGTAAATGGGAGTACCTAAAACACAAGATTCGGGAATTCTCTATTCATTTTAGTAAAAATTTGAGTAGAACTAGAGCGCATTTGGAGGAGGAATTAACAAGAGAGTTAAATAATTTATGTAATAGAAGTGAAATGGATGATGAAACTAAACTAAAAATCTTATCTTTACAATCTAAAATTGACAATTTGTATATTCAAAAAGCCAAAGGAGCTTATGTGAGATCTAGAGCAAGATGGATAGAGAAAGGGGAAAAAAGCAATAGTTATTTTTGTAGACTCGAAAAAAGGCGACAGGAAAAAAATACTATAAATTCCCTTTACGTTAATGGAATTATAAATGATTGCCCAAAAATAATTTCTTCTGAGATCTTTAAATTTTATAGCACTTTATATAGCTCAAATTTCTCTGCACAAGATTGTAATGTTTTTTTTGATAGAATACATAATGATATACCACAGATTGGCGAAGATTTTAGAGATTTATGTGAGGCGGACATTAAAATTGAGGAACTTGATAAAGCCATAGATAAATTATCCTCAGGAAAATCTCCAGGCCCTGATGGCCTCACTCCTGAATTTTATAAATTCTTCAAGGAAGACTTGAGGGATTTATTGTTTCAAGTCCTTCTTGAATGTGTTCACAATAATGCACTTGCTTCGACTATGAAGCAAGGACTGATTACTCTAATACCCAAGCCAGGCAAGGATGCTCGACAAATAGATAATCTTCGGCCCATTACTCTTCTTAATTGCGATTATAAGACTTTAGCTCACATATTTGCCAACAGATTAAAGGAAGGATTAGATCAAATAATAAGTGAATCACAATCTGGTTTTATGAAAGGCAGATCAATACATAATAATATTAGATTAGTCTTAGATATTTTAGATTATCATGAATGGATTGAGGATGATGGTTACATTTTGTTTTTGGATTTTAAAAAAGCATTTGACACCATTGAACACAATTTCATATTTGATTCTCTTAGTAAATATGGTTTTGGCAACAATTTCATATCTTTTGTTAAAATGCTATATAAAGACATTAATAGTTCTATATCACTGTTGCATGGGACATCTCAGAGATTTAATATTACACGAGGAATTAGGCAAGGCTGTCCTATTTCCCCTTTCTTGTTCATCTTGGCTGTAGAAATGCTTGCTATTTTGATCAATAATGACAATAGTTTTGACAAACTCAGGGTATTTGGAAGACAAATTTCTATTAGTCAGTTGGCCGATGATACAACTTTTTTTTTAAAGGATAAACATCAAATTGATAGAGCTATTAAATTAGTTAATTTATTCTCCAATGCTTCTGGTTTGCACTTAAATATAAACAAATGTGAATTAATTGCAATTCATGACAGTGAATTAGACTTTTTATGTAATATCCCAGTTAAAACTTCTGTAAAATACCTGGGTATTACTATTACTAAAGATAATAATCATAACATTCAGGAAAATTTTGTAAACAAATTTCTAAAAGCAAAATTAATTCTCAACAGTTGGTTACAAAGAGATGTCTCAATTTTGGAAGAATTTTGTTACCCAAAATTGAATTTCTCTCTAGATTTGTTCACTTGCTATCCCTCTTCATTTAATAAAGGAATATAACAGCACAATATTTTATTTTATTTGGAAAAATAGGCATCACTATATAAACAAAAATGATTTGATCCGCTGTTTTGAAGAAGGAGGTTTGTATGTTATTGATTTATTGGAAATATTGAACAATGTCTTAAAAACTCAATGGTTAAGATCATATCTTCACAACACAAATGGTATATGTTTACAATATCTTTTTCAGTGTTTGGGAAAATAGGTGGTCTCAAATGTTTAATCAAATGTGATTTTGAATTGTCCAAGCTACCTCTCAAATTGTCTCTCTTTCATCAACAGGTTTTGTTGTGTTGCAAACTAGCTTTTTCTCACAATTTCAGTCCTCACAAGACTTGTATTTGGAACAATCGTTTTATTTTACATCGCAATAAGTCTTTATTTTATGAAAGTTGGTTTAAATATAATATTCTTTCTTTATTGGATATGATGGATAACCATGGTGACTTTCTCAGTTACAATGATTTCTGCCTGAAACATGGATTTGCATGTCATCCTAAAGAGTTTTATACAGTTGTAAATGCCATTCCTAAAAGTATAGTATTATTGCTCAAAGGAATTCTTTCTCATTATTCTGTGACATTTTCTCTTCCATCTCTGAGATTGGATACTTTGTCTATTAGAGATCAAAAATGTACCAACAAATTTATAAGAAGTGTTTTCATTAATAGACTTTGTCCAAATCGACTCAGACGTCACCATATTTTTAAAGATTTTGATTCAAATGAATTAAAAGAAATTAGAATAAGCTACCTCTCTTTTCCAATCTTCCCAAAAGCAAAAGAACTTCAATTTAAAATAATGAATGATATATATCCATCGAAAGAATTCCTTAAATCAAAATTTGATATTGAGGAAAACTCTTGTCAATTTTGTGAAAGTGACATTGAAACCACTGAGCATATTTCTTCAACTGTATTCATTCAAAGCTGTTTGGTCTCACTTGAATAACAGATTGTCCTATGTCAATATCCATATTAACCTTCTTAACTATAAACCAATTAAGTTTGGAATATTTAAAAAGATTGTATGCAACACTACTTAATTAATAACCTTATTTGTTATGGTAAATTCTTTATTCATAAATGTAGATTTTTGAAAAGCACCCCTTCTTTCCCTCATTTCATAAATGAACTTAGAATTATTGCTTCTTCCCTACATACACTTTCAAGCAATAAAGCTATTACATTAGCTAATTTTTTCAACCAATTTAGTGACTCATAATATTTTGTAACCCCTTCTGCATTTATTTATCTTGATTTATTTTATTTATTTATTATTGTGTAATATTCTTTATCTTGATTTCTAATTCATATTTAATTATTGATGTTAATGATGTACAATGTTTATAACTTCTAGTTATGTCTGCCTTGTATCTACAACTGTATTTTTTGATATGTCTTAATTTTGTTCATTTAAAGCCTGTTTTGTTTGTACATTTTTTGATTTTCATTAATAAAAAAAAAAAAAAAAAAAAAGATGGCAATGTTTATTTGTTTTATTTGGTCCTTTGGACCACCCTACATTTTAACTGATGGACAACGATAAATATATGACTATTAATAGTTATCGTTGCGTGTTACAAATGTTTTTATATAATATAGTATAACAATAAATGAAATGTTCTCGGTTTTGCGCCTCGCGCACTGCAGTGCTAGTCATTCAGGGGCAGAATAAGCTAGTAGCTGCAGTTGTCAATGTTTTCCGAGCGAGGGCGGAGGTGTACGACCCGTGTTTTGACTTGTCAACAAAGTTTTGGTTGCCCTTGTGGTTCATAATGTCGGGGACACCCTGTTCTTCAGCTGTGAGTTAAATTGTCCGGGTTTATTTGCGTGAAATCATGCTGTGCGTCCTGACCAGAACTGCGGTAAGTGATGATTATTAATCATAATGTATAATGTACAAACGCAGTTCAACAGTTTATTGAACGCCTGCCAAGTTATGCACCAATACGTTAGTCGTAACGCCCCGTGATACCTTTTAATGTGCTGCTCGTTTTTTATTCTTAATAGCTAACGCTACCCGATGTATAACATTGAATGCATTTGTTGTGCATCATTTCGACTGTTGTTACGATCGTCTAAAAACAACCACTGAATTATGACATGTTGAGATGACACTTAATTACAGGACAAATAAACAACAAACACGGATGGCACTGCATGCACTTTGACGACGAGACAGATCACGATCTGTATTTAACATGTCGTGCAATAGTCTGCTGAAACAAGTTTATTTACTTGTTGTTAAACAGTGTGCTGAAAGATCAGTTTTAGAAACAGCAGAAAGAAGCCTCCAATATATACAGTGTTGGAATAAACGGATTTTTTTTATTAAGGTACCGTTTTATTTGCCATTTAACTGATTTTCAGGGGACTTTTGACCTTTTGAGACGATATTTACTTATAAAACGCAGCAGTTATCATCAGCTAACTTACTTTTCAAACAGACTGTTATAATTTAGTAATTCATATTTATTGATTATATATATTTTTTATTTTTAAGATAAAACTGCCTGTAATCTGATTTTGCTGTAAATGTTAAAGTAAAGTAAATTGCTTTGTCAGACTGGGGGGCACTTTACTCCACCCATGGGGGTATTTGCCCCATAGGGTAAAACGCCCCCTTGGCACAAATGTAATATTTGTTAAAAATCTATTAACATGAAAACTCTGGACATTTTTCATACTTGGTTTATAATTTATGTAATTATCACTAAAACTATGATAACTTTTCTGAACACATTTAACTTTTGTTACACTGAAAAAAATGACACAATCCTTAAGGGGGGCGTTTTCTACCTTAAATCTCAGTAAAAAAATAAATTGACCCTTATGACTGGTTTTGTGGTCCAGGGACCAGGGTCACAATTATTCTCTGTATTCTTAGACAAGGACGGGGCTGGTGAAGCCCTGCCGTCTGCTGAGTCCACTGCCGGTTGTCCAGATTTCGGAGCGACCGCTGGTCCATCAGGAGAGTCTGCCAAAGCTGCCGGTTCCACCGCTGAAGCAGACATGTGCGCGGTATCTGGCCTCGCTCGAGCCGCTGATCAGCGAGGAGGAGAAGACGCACACACACGAGCTGATGGACGAGTTCCTGCAGGCCGGAGGCGTCGGAGAGAGACTGCAGAAGAGCCTCGAGCGCCGGGCGCGCAAAACCGACAACTGGGTGCGTAAAGCACGCACTTCTGTGTGTGAGGGAAAGGGGTGTCAATGGTTTCCTGTTCGTGTGCCATAACTGTATTTCACCACTTATTTTTACTAATTTACTAATAATAACTTACTTTTATGGTATCCAAAATACTTTTGAATTATATTTTAATATCACTCATAAAATAGCGCTACTTCCTGATAAGTGTGTTGAGAAATCACACACAACTAACATCTGAAAACAGCAAACAAAAATAATGTACCCACCTGCGCATGTTAGCCAATCAGGTAATGCGGAGGCGTGTCAATCATTTTGCATGTTCTGTTGCTGACATGTCTGTGGAGGCGGGGCTTTGGAGATACTGCTTGTGATAAAAAATGGGATGCTGAACCTATTCCAAATCTATTTTTAAGTACACAGTTCTTTTATTTTGCATGTGTATTAAACCTTTAACTACTCCACATATTCCATTATTCCCCTATGATTGTACGCAGCTCTCCGACTGGTGGATGCAGTCGGCCTACCTGGACTCTCGAATGCCTGTGGCGATGTACACAAGCCCAGGGGTCGTTTTACCCAGAATGCACTTCCAAGACCGTCAGGGACAAATAAGGTGGGTGACAATAGTTGCTTTTATTTGGACAATGAGACATAACCAAGCACATTTGAGTATTGAAGACAATGTGTATTTGAAATATATAACTATTTAAGTGTATTTTAAATACATCACCGTTGTACAAAACACTACCAAAAGTTTGGGGTCAGTAAAATAAAATAATAAATGAATACTTTAATTTAGTAATTCACATAAAACTGATCAAAAGTGATAGTAAAGAATTTGACTTCTGATTTCAATGTTTACAAAAATAAGAAATGTTTCTTGAGCAACAAATCGGCATATTAGAATGATTTCTGAAGATCATGTGACACTGAAGACTGGAGTAATGATGCTGGAAATACAGCTTTACATCACAGAAATAAATCACAAATTAATAGATACACAGACACACACATATATTAGGGGTGGGCGCTATACCGGTATTAATGTGATTAATGTATTATGTTGTGCCATGATATGGATTTTTCTATACCGTGGATACCGTTACATATTCATAAATGTACACTGGTGATTCCAAAGTGAGTCCAATGTGACTAATAGTACACTTATTACAAGGCCAGTCCTAATTGCTAGGCATGGTGTAATGTGTCATTGCTCAAGAGCACAGGGGTCATAGTTCATGATTGTTCCAAATTCAAACCCCTTGACTTACCAAAAAAGGTTGCCTTTTGGATTTAAATAAGCAAATACTGAAGAGGTTATGATTGGATCATTATTGCAGTGATATGTTACTGGCATGTTATATGTTTTGCAACAATTATTTTTACCCTAGTTTAACTTGTATCTTAAAAACCATGTTGGAAGACACATCCATGTCCATATTCCAGGATGACAATGCCAAGATTCATTGGATCCTTATTAAAAGAACTGTTGCCAAACATACAAAGTGGCAGAAACATATTAATCACTGCAATAATGATTAAATCCTAGAAACATAAGTATTTGGTTATTTAAATCCAGATAGCAACTTTTCTTTTTTGGCCTGGCAGTGTATGTATGTGGCTACATTATTGAAAAGCAAATAGTATTGAATTATTTCCAAACTCATTTTGTAGAGGTCTTCGGATTTGGGGTTTTAAGTTTCACACCGACCTTTACACAGAGTTCTCTCTTTGCTTGGCTATTTTTGGCATATGTGCTACTCCTGGCGTTGCACTGTTTTTTCAAAGGGATCTGCACTTCAGATTCAGCCCTGATCCTTTTTTAGATTTGCTCTTATATCTGGGCAATCAACACCTATAGTGACATTTCATATCTAGGCAGATACACTAACAAGTCATTCCACGAAATCTGTGCCTTTTGCGTCCCTAATAAATAATCAAAAATAGATTTACTATAACAACAAATAAATAAGCAATTTAAAAACATAACAATATTATGTATTCTTTCATCAAAATTGCATTAAAAAAGTCAATTAAATATTATTTAAAAAAAATAAATAGCATAAATGCTGATCAGGGTATCAATTTTGGCCTGTCCCTCACTCTGATTTTTCTTTTTCAGCAGGACTTTTAATTTTCAAAATGAAGGCAAAATTATATACAAATCACATTTGCATATTGTTTTAAAGTGCCCCTATTATGGGTAATGAAAGGTTCATATTTAGGTTTTTGGAGTCCCCAATAACAGGTTGACATGCATGCAAGGTCAATAAACACTTTCATTGTCCTATAATATGCATTTATTTTTACCTTACTTGCTCAACGATTCCCAAACGATTAATTTTTCAAATCCCTCATTTGCGTAACGCTAATCTGTGGTGATTGGTCGATTAGACTCATTTTCATTTCATCATGCCTGATAAAGCAGCGTTTGTGAACGCAGTGCAATATGATAATGTTTCATGTTGACATCAACATGAAACGGCTTGGGATTCGTTTTAAAAACGACTCGTTTCAATGATTCAGAGTCGACTATTTTTTTTGAGAGACAATTTTACACACGGTACACTTTCAGATTTAAAACTTTGCAGGATGTTTTTATTCACTTAGAGCTGTGTTACACGCTGCATGAATGCTCATTTTCAAAAATCCATAATAGGGGCACTTTAAGTATTGTCTCATTGTTAAGCAGTGTTTTTGGCACAAGTATGCATTTTTTTCTCTATAAAATTTAAATATTTGTATTGGTGTCCCCTGATTTCATGTCAGCCCTGTTACCCTCATCAAAACACCTGTGTAAAATAATGTACATTCAAGTGACATAACTTCTAACATTGGTCTCAAACTCAATTCCTGGAGGGCCACAGCTCTGCACAGTTCAGCTCCAACCCTAATCAAACACACCTGATCCAGATAATCAAGGTCTTCAGGATCACTAGAAACTTCCAAGCAGGTGTGATTTGGAACTGGTTGGACCTAAACTGTGCAGAGCTGTGGCCCTCCAGGAATTGAGTTTGAGACCGGTGGATACATCATCTCTCAACCAGGATTCCTACACTTAAAACACAAGCATGTTTCTCTCTCACTTCTATAATGTTCTATTTTTGATGATTTATGAGGCTTGACTGAGGGGCGCCATGCAATGTCAATCCTGTTACCTTTTTTAAATGTAAATTTAAACAATTATTTATTACATTTAATATAATCAATATCTACAAGTAAAATCCTTTCAAAGTGTACAACATGTGCTTTTGTGAACTTGACTATTAGCTAGAAATTAGCAAATTAGTTTGAAATTGTCAAACCTGTTACTTTTCAGGGAAACAGGTTTTGACATTTGGGTAAGAGGGATGACAGATTTGGTGTCACCCTGTTTTTAAAGATTGTCTGTGTAAAATTCTTTTAAATTCTTAACATTTTTAAAGGTCACCCTGGGTGTAATTTTAAGCTAATGCCTATATCATTCAGTGGCATATGAGCATATGAGTTACATTTTAGTTTGTATTATTGGATATGATAACTGAACTGTCTGAACGGTTGCACTTGACAAAAGTGCCAGTGTGGCTTTAGCTCTGCTCGACAGGCCAGTGTGAAACAGAACGCAGAATTATAAGCAGAGAACAGAGGATATTATGTTTGTAAGCATAAATCCATCTCTGCACATGTGATCGTAAGAACGACGC
Source organism: Ptychobarbus kaznakovi (assembly GCA_027422405.1). Classification (NCBI taxonomy): domain Eukaryota; kingdom Metazoa; phylum Chordata; class Actinopteri; order Cypriniformes; family Cyprinidae; genus Ptychobarbus; species Ptychobarbus kaznakovi. The sequence continues at coordinate 5,999,848 of CM049810.1, forward strand.
ATTACTCTATATACTGCGCAAAACTCCGCATTTGAACAATCAATAGCAAATACTTAAACAAACAATGCTTACAGTCGCTGATTCAGAAGTGCCAGATTGTCATAGCAAAGGCGAAATTGACCCTTTGTGCACAGCCAGCCTTGTACTCTCCTAGGTTCATGAAACGGTCGTCCATAAAATGGGTTGTGATAACATCTGGGTTGTGCTGTTAGTCATCTTAATGATTCCTAAATAGATCTACTTTTGGAAGGCCAAATTAAGTGCTTTTGCATAGAAACACACAGCGTCTCCCTGACACGGCTTCATCAACACTATTGCGGTTATTGAAACCACGCCTTCTTTCATTGCGTGAACATTTGGGCAGCATTATGCTAATATTTCCACATCGTGACGTAGACATGTGGGGGCGTGTTTGAATGAGCCGTTTTAGTCCGGTCTGGATCAGTCTTTTAGATATAATAAATCTTTATGTGGGAGACTTTGAGCTTTGTAACTCTACAGATCTTATACATGCACAAACAGCTACATAACACACTAAAGAAAAGGAAAACAAGAAATCACATCATATGCCCCCTTTAATGACCATGATAGGGTGATCAGTCTCAAATATTTTTTTTCATAACTTTTTGTCAATAATGCTTCCATGTAAATTCAGTTACAAAGAAGAGCAGCAAGGTGACTGCAGACCTTCACCCCAGTCTTGTAGTGTTCAAGAAAGCCTGATCTGATCATCTTCCTTGCCTGATAACTGAACCAGATCAGTATATTTGAAGTTCTATGAGGGGACACAAACAAACAGATGGACACATTATCTAATTACAATACTCTTAAAACATTAGATCTCTTAGAAATGTATGTGCTAAATCAACAATGAACTGACTTAAACTGAAAAACTGACTGTTTACTGTTGTCGTACAACTATTCTAAGTAAGTGCAAAACAATAATGCAGTTTAAAATTGTAAAACTGTACAGTATTATGTAAACAAATACGTGCAGTGTGCTGAAGAATGTGTGTCCGGTCATCCCTGTTACTCTGGTCAGTCCTGTGACTATGACGTCAATCCTGTTACTGTCATTAATTTCATAATAATTGTAAAAAAATGTTTGATACTGCCATCGAGTAAATTGTAACTAACTATATTTTATTTTGGACAAAGCCATTTTTGTCTCTCTTGTAAAATATATTATTTTTTTTTTAATTGTCATGTGGTCACCCTCCAAAATTAGGATGTTCTTGGTCATCTGAATGACAAATATAAAAATATTACAAAACTCCAATATTTGAAACAATCCCAGTGAAAAGAGGGATTCAAATGCTGCTCATTTATATGAAAACGATCACATAGTTCTAATTAAACTAAAGTATCCAGTAACGCTTGTCTATAACAGGGTTGACAAACATACCAAAACATGAGGTAGAGAAATAGTCATAAAATAATAAATTACATAGCATAAGATGGCACAATACAATTTTCTTGTCATTTTAAGGTGTCTTAATTTTGTGGATATTAATTTTGTTTATAAAACTTATTTTTTTTTAATTTTTTCCAAGTTGAAAAGGCACCGATTTCGTGTAATTCCCCTAACAGTATGTTGTTTACTACTATGTTTACTATTAGTTTATAGAAAACCCCCATGAGAAATAAACATTACATGTGCTGTGTGCTGTTTGTATGTTTACATAACCCTCTTGTCCTCTGCTACATGATATATATAGTCTGCCCTTTTTCACCCACAGGCTAACGATATTTTTAACACTGACAGTCCTTAGTGTGGAATGAAAACAATTGCTATATAAAATGACTCATTGAGAAAGAAGTCTTTTTGACCTGTGTGCCTATTTTTCCAACAGTGACATAATATGTTTTCAAAGGCTGTTCAGATTTAGTAATCCCAGCATTCTCTTGATTATAGGTTTGCTGCTAAACTCATTGCTGGGGTTTTGGATTTTAAAAGCATGATTGATAGGTGAGTTATTTTATTATTTACTTATAAATAATAAAGTGTACAGATGCATCAGTTGTTTTAATGGATGTTTTTACTGTGGCATAGTGAAACATTGCCTGTGGAATATCTGGGTGGCAAGCCTTTGTGCATGGACCAGTATTACCAGGTGCTGACCTCATGTCGGATCCCTGGACCCAAGAGAGACGCTGTGATGAACTACGCTATTGGAAAGACCGCTCCTACCCACATCACAGTGGTCCACAACTTTCAGGTGCTTCTATACTACACAATATTACTATTTTACTGTATTATTTTTTAGCATAAGAGCCTTTTTAAAAATTACAAAAATCGTATGACTCCAAACATTTGAATGGATTTGTTTATATTTTTTTATACGAGTTTTCAGTTCTGACCATTTATTCTGTTTTCAAATGATTACTACAGTATTATTTAGCAAATCTATTTTCTATGAATGTGTAAGACTTAAGACAATCTAATGTGTAAGACATTATTAGCTGCTATGGATGAATAACTAGAAAAATAACAAAGAAAAGTAAACAGTCAAATTATTTGCACTACAAACTAGTGTGTTTATAATTATGACAATCCATTAATATAAGAATATAATTTAAGAAATGCCAGTTTGCAACATCAAGCAGCATAACAAGCTGTTTTGTGGCCGCACCGGCTCTTAAAAATAAGGTGGATATATTCAAGCTTTGGGTTTGATTGGTATTTGCCAGTGACATTGAAGCGATACGAAAGATGAATATATAAATATCTGATTCTCTCTGTATTCCTCAGTTCTTTGTTCTGGATGTGTACAACAGCGATGGTACACCACTGACTGTAGATCAGATATATGTTCAGCTGGAGAAGATCTGGAACTCTTCCCATTCAGACCAATAAAGAGCCGATTGGCATCCTGACCTCCAACCACCGTAACACCTGGGGCAAGGCCTACAACAACCTTATCAAGGGTGAGTTGAGTGAAAGATTTGATGCTGTGTGTTTGATCAAGTCAACAGAATTAGACTAGGCAGAAGACTCATATTTGTTAGGCCAAATCCGATAAGTGTGTCCAATGGGAATCTGATTTAAATGATTTCAAACCACATATGAATGTAGCTTGAAATGGATTTGTTAAAATTGTATGTGATTTTTTGCCGTTCACTAAATATGATCGGATTATTATCAGATATGCACAAAAATTGGATTTGGACTGACAGCCTGAACCAGGCTTTATTGATTTTCTTTATCGACTTATTTAATTCAATTCAAGTTTATTTTTATAGCACTTTTCACGATACAAATCGTTGCAAAGCAGCTTTACAGAAAATTGTATGTTTCTACATTATATTTAGGAGTAGGTTATTAGAGGTGACTATGGCAGAAATGTACAGTAAAAATCGTGCAGTTAGTTACAAATTACACGTAATCAAACAGATGGTGAACACTATTAACTGTTATGATTATATGTTGCGATTAAACTTTGCGATTGCAATGAAACATTGCAATTAAACAAAATTTGGTAGTTTTATATATTGTTCCAGGGTTAGCATCATCTGAGGTCTTCTGGGGTGTTGGCATCATCTCTTCTCAGGTCTTCGTAAGGGTTGGATCCAAACTGAAGCTTGTGTAATTCTTAGTCGCCTCGGGATGCAAGTCCCGTTGCAGAAACAGAGAAGCAAATAGAGTCAAAATTAGGGCTGCAACAACTAATCGATAAAATCGATTATTATCGATTATGAAAGTCATCGACAACGATTCTCATTATCGATTAGACGGGTCTGCCCACAGTGCACGTCCAACTTCAGCCGGTTGCTCAAATTACAGCACTGAATAACGCATTTCTATCGACAAAATGCATCTAAAAACAGTGGAAAGGAAACAGAATGAGAACTACGCGGAGAAAGTGCAAATTTAATTTAAACACATTTTGCAGGTTAATAACAAAGTGTACGGTTTGTGCGCGTGCTGCTCTAAACTAACAGCATTGGTGATTACCAAAATCATGTTTTAGCTTTCTGTATTGGTTAGTCCTCCAAAATGCGTAAGCTCTTTAGTAACAGTAGTAGGCTATTTCTAATGCTATAATATAATTATTGCTGTTATCTATGAAAGAAAGGCAGAGCACTTTATAGTGTTTTTTTCAGATACCCAATTACAGTCAAAAAGTACATAAACAATGCAAGCAAGAATGCAAGCTGTTATGAGGCCATTTTTGTTTGTTTGAAGGACATTGAGCAGAATGTGGAATAGTGTGTTTTTTGTCAATAAAATAAAATAATTTTATTTAATCCGATTAATCGAAAGAATAATCGACCAATTAATCAATTATTAAAATAATCGTTAGTTGCAGCCCTAGACAAAATTAGCATAGCGAAAGAATAATCGGCAATTAATCAATTATTAAAATAATCGTTAGTTGCAGCCCTAGACAAAATTAGCGTAGCTGCTGTTCCAACCAAGCAAAAATTATGTGTTCAACCTAAGCAAAATAATGGTAATGTGCATTTGATCAGATAAAGCTGAAGGACACAGTTATGAGATACATTGTGTGAATACTTGGCTAAAAAGATGTGTCTCGATTTAAACAGAGAGAGTGTGTCTGAACCTCGAACGTTATCAGGAAGGCTATTCCAGAGTTTTGGAGCCAAATATGAAAAAGTTTGTCCTACTTTAGTGGACTTTGCTATCATAGCTACTACCAAGAGTCCAGAGTTTTGCGACATTAGGGAGCGGGTTGGATTGTAGCGTGATAGAAGGGTAGTTAGCTACGCAGGAGCTAGACCGTTAAGGGCCTTACAAGTAAGTAGTAATATTTTGATTCAGAACCCATAGGTATCCAGTGCAGAGACTGTAAAATTGGAGTAATATGATCATATTTTCTTGACCTGATAAGGACTCTAGCCGCAGCATTTTGTACTATCTGTAGATTGTTTATTGAAGATGCAGGACAACCACCTAGCAGTGCATTACAATAGTCCAGTCTAGAGGTCATAAATGCATGAACTAGCTTTTCTGCATCAGAAACACTTAACATGTTCCGTAGCTTGGCAATGTATGGAAGAAAATTAATGACATATGTCTTTGAAACAAAAGAGCATGTTGAATTGAAAAACTGAAAAAAATAATGCATTGAATTAACAGTGCTTGCATTTTAATGCCTTGTATTTTCAGGGCTTGCATTTTTAGGTCCTGAAATTTAACAAAGTTATTTATTTAAGCTGTAAATATTTTAATTCAAAATCTTTCACACACATTTTCATAATTAAAAATTAAATCATTCATATTCACCTTCCATAATTCACTTCCCAAATATTAAATCTGTTTAAAAATACGATGTATAATATTCGACAGGCAAATTTCGGTCCATTTTATTTCACTTTACAAATTCGCTTTCTCAAATTCAGTGGTTCAAATTCGCAGGAAAATTTGGCATTTCACATCCGGGAGCTGCAGGAATAGCAGTAGAGCACCGATGCATGATCTCCAGCTGCTGTCAGTCGCTCTCCTGCAGGTGTCGCACGCAGCTGGTGATGAAGACCAAAGCAACAGGTGGATCAAGTCATTCATTCACAAAAACTGATTTGCAGAAATGGAGCAAGCCCTAAGTAGAAGTTTCTCTACTGCAAAGGAGATTATAATGCTGTTTTACCCGACGCTGATGTACAGAACTAACATCACATCTGAAGAAGACATAGTGTATATTCTTTCGGTTGCTTAGTTTCCTTAACTTTGTATCATAGCTTGTGTGACGCTGAGCTGTAATGCTGGGATTTATATCTTATAAGCTGTAATTATAACTTCTACTTAGGGCTTGCTCCATTTCTGCAAATCAGTTTTTGTGAATGAATGACTTGATCCACCTGTTGTTTTGGTCTTCATCACCAGCTGCGTGCGACACCTGCAGGAGAGCGACCGACAGCAGTGGAGATCAGCATTGTGCTCTACTGCTATTCCTGCAGCTCCCGGATGTGAAATGCCACATTTTCTGCAATTTGAACCACTGAATTTGTGGAAGCGAATTTGTAAAGTGAAATAAAATGTAACAAAATTTTCGTATTATTAAACATATTTAATATTTGGGAAGTGAATTATGGAAGGTGAATATGAATTACTGAATTTTTAACTATTAAAATGTGTATATTTTGAATTGAAATATTCACAGCTTAAATAAACAACTATGTTACATTTCAGGGCCTAAAAATGCAAGCCCTGAAAATACAAGGCATTATTTTTTCAGTTAGTGCAATTCAACATGCTTTTTTTGTTTCAAAAACATGTCATTAATTTTCTTCCATAGCAATGTTTCTATGATGAAAAAATGCTGTTTTAGTTACATGAGAAATATGATTTTTCTAAAAGATTTTCTAAAGTTGCTCTCTAATATAACATTTTTGACTGTAGAGGAAGTAACAGTACATCCTTCTAGATGCAAAAATTGTAATCCAACAGATTCTGTGTACTTTTTTTGGTCCAAATAAGTAATATCTCTGTCTTATCTGAATTTAATAGGAGAAAATTATTGGTCATCCAATCTTTTACATTTTTAACACACTCTGTTAGCTTAGATCAGCGGTTCTCAATTCCAGTACTCGCAACCCCCCCCGCTCTGCATATTTTGCAGAGTCACTCCTTTGTTGCCTTGGCCGTGTGTTTTGGGTCATTGTCATGCTGGAATACCCATCCAACAACCATTTTCAATGCCTGGCTGCTTCAATGCCTGACTGATGGTACATGGCCCCGTCCATCGTCCCTTTGATGCAGGTGCAGTTGTCCTGTCCCCTTAGCAGAAAAAACAACCCCAAAGCATAATGTTCCACCTCCATGTTTGATGGTGGGATGGTGTTCTTGGGTTCATAGGCAGCATTCCTCCTCCTCCAAACACGGTGAGTTGAGTTGATGCCAAAGAGCTGGATTTTGGTCTCATCTGACCACAACACTTTCACCCAGTTTACTTCACTTCGGAACATTCATTCATTGATTTGCGCTGCGCAGCATCTTCACACACGGACGAGTGTGACATCATATACCTCTGTAAATATATACAATTTTAATTCACGTCTCGCACACTTCTATGCACTTTGAATGGAACATATACGTTCACTTCGAACTGGAATCATGGCGGAATGTCCTGTGATGTCCATTTAGCAGGAAACTTACGTTCGAATAGAAAAAACGTCTGAAGCGATAAGAGAAACATACTAAATGTGCAGAGTGGGTGGGCGGGGGGCGGGAGGACTGGAATTGAGAACCGCTGGCTTAGATAATTTAGAAGTTTCATCTGGTATTGTTTATACAGTTGAAGTTAAAGGTTTACATACACCCTGCAGAATCTGCAAAATGTTGATTATTTTACCAAGTAAGAGGGATCATACAGAATGCATGTTATTGTTTATTTAGTACTGATAAAGGATTGTGCAATACTGCATAACCTGTGAAACCTGCTTAATTTTTCCACTCTAGAGCTCGTATGAATTATTCAGTACTAGGCATTGTGTTGGTGGACATGTTGTTTATAATCCTGTGCATGCCTTGGCTTGTGCCACTCATCTTTATGCTGTTCCAGACAAGACAAATAAGGAGTCTGTGAGGGCAATCCAGAAGAGCATCTTCACAGTGTGTCTTGATGCTCCAGTGCCACGCGTGTCAGATGAGATGTACCATAACAAGGTGGCCGCTCAAATGCTCCATGGTGGAGGCAGTCGCTGGAACAGTGGGAACCGCTGGTTTGACAAAACATTGCAGGTACATTATATGATCAGTAAATCCAGTGTATGTTCACAGGGTAGATAGGAATCCAGATATATACCCGAACTCTTTTCTGTATTTCCCAGTTCATAATCGGGGAGGACGGATCGTGTGGACTCACTTATGAACATGCTCCAGCTGAGGGACCTCCCGTTGTTTTCCTGGTGGACCATGTTGTTGATTATATGTAAGAATACAACATCATTTAATTCTTAATGAGGTTTTTAAAAGGAAATTTCAGCAAAAAAATGCACGCTATTATTCAAAGTGTGGGACCGGTAAGATTTGTTTAATGCTTTAGTCTCTTATGCTCACCAAGGTTGAATTTATTTGATCAAACAGTAAAACAGTAATACTGTGAAATACTATTACAAAATCAAAAATAATATTTTCTATTTGAATATATTTTACAATGTAATTTATTCATGTGATGCAAAGATGAGTTTTCAGCATCATTTCTCCAGTCTTCAGTCACATGATGCTTCAGAAATCATGCTAATATCCTGATTGTCTGCTTAAGAAACATTTATTATTATTATTATCAAACAGATGTGCTGATTAGTATTTTTGTGAAATCCATGATACATTTCTTTAGGATAGAGAGTTCAAAAGAACAGCATTTATTTGAAATAGACATTTTTGTAACATTTTAAATGCCAATTTTTGATAAATGTAATTTTGTGATTTAAAAAATTGATAAACAGTAGTATAAATTTACTAATTAACAGGTATACTGATAAGCTGATAATTATTTTCCTGTTATGGCAGATAACAGAAAAGATATACTATTGAAGTACATCATTTTAAATGCTAGTTTTAAAGGCATCATAACATTATAACTGTCACGGCGCACACAACGGGGAGGAACGAGGAACACGCAGATGAGGATAAACTCAAAATAACAGTCTTTAATATTAACAAGGCAGGGCAGACACACAGGAACACCGGGAGTAACGAGTAGACCAGACAACACTAATTAAACAGACAGGCACTTAAATACACAGGTAAATTAAGGATAATCACAAAAACACAGCTGGAACAGAATTAACTCATAAACACCTAAACGAGGAAAGGAAACAAACCAAATATGGACACAAGAGGCGGGAAACACATGACACACACAACACAGGACTGACAATAACCATATTAATATTATTTTTCATATTTGCTGAAGATTATATTTAACAGTGTTATGAAATGATTGTTTTGTTGCAAAGATTAACTTTAAGAGAGCATTATATGATGGTAATCTAAATAATCTAAATGCACAATCATACACCAAATATCTACCACCACCAATAAATGCAAATATATAAACAATATAATACCAATATAATGTGCTTCTCTAAAAATAAGGATCTGAATAGATTTGATAGTGTAGAGTTGTTGCTTTTTTTGTATTGTTGCTCAGAAAGGTTGTAGATAATGTCATGTAACATGTTTGTAATAGGAAAAGATCTGAGATGGTACGAACTCCCATGATTCCACTTCTTATGCCACAAAAGCTTCGATTCAACATCACACCAGAAATCAAGAAGGACATTGAGAAAGCCAAACAGAACATGAACATGTGAGCACATTTTAAACTGTTATGGTGTTTAAATCAATATTCACCTGTAATAAATGAATATTACATCATGTAAAGGTACTTCTGTAATCCTCTTATATCATCTGTCTAGAATGGTGCATGAACTGGACGTTCGAGTGCTCAACTTCACACACTATGGAAGGAAATTCCCACGGTCTCATAAAATGAGTCCTGACGCGTTCATCCAAATGGCTCTTCAGTTGGCATACTACAGGTGAGTTTGACATCCTAGTGCTGAATAAAGTACTGAACCCTCTGATCATCTCTGATCAACTGCCTCTAAAATCCCTAGTCCTTCAGTTAACATTTTTTCCTCATCCCAATAGCTTCTCTCACTTCATTTCCTAGGTTGCATGCATGCCATTTATGCCACATTTCTTCTTGTCAACATCTTTTAAGGCCAAATATGTAATTTTTCATGTTAAAATACATTCTTCTGATTTAGTTCCATGTGAAAAGTTATGTAAGTAAGACATTTAGGTTGATTTCCTACAGTATAAACACTGTAGTTGTTTGTTTGAGTGGTCCAACAAGTCAAGGTCTGGCTCAACCAGTGACGTGAAGCTGGGGCAGCACTACTGTTAGGTACCTACATGGACAAAGGGGGTTTGGAAACAGTATTTTTTGCAATTCTGTTTAGTAAAATTACATACTTTGCCTTTAAAATATGCAACCTATTCAGGATGTGAAGAATTGCAGAAACTAACCAAAGGATATACAAAAGCAAGAGTTTACAAGTGGTGTTTTTAATAAAATTTCTAAGGTGATTACCAACTTATAAAAATTTTTTTTATGTTTTCACATAGTAGAAAAGTTGCATGTGGATAAAAAAAATAGCTGTAATTAGGAAACTTGTGCATTTATTAAATTCAAAGACTGCTAACTGACAAGAAATGCAAGGTGTTTATGTACTTATACAGTATGTACCTATAATAACCATGGCTGTCTGCTGATGATTGATCTTGTTCATGTTTTAGGATGTATCAGACGTGCTGTCCGACCTCCGAGAGCGCCTCCTTACGCATGTTTAAACTGGGCAGAACTGAAGCCATTCGATCCACCACCACAGAATCGCTCCAGTTCACGAAAGCCATGGATGATCCATCAAAACATGTACAAGTTTACATTTTAGTAGCATTTTCAGTTAAGTTTTGTGAATTTTCCATGTTATTTATTTCCATATTGTTTAAATTTCACATTTGCAGAATAGCGAGAAAGCAGCACTGCTCGAAAACGCCATCAAAGTCCACAGAGAGCACACACACATGGTAAGATCATATGATCTTAAAATATTTACACGTTTGTCATGTCACCAAGAAATCTCAATAAATATTATGAACATTACATTTTTATTTTGCATTGCATTGCATAGCATTGATTCTGTTACAGTTCTGCCTCTCTTCTTGCCTCCTCCTGATCTCAGTTTTTGTTTCCTTTGTAATCAGGCCATCTATGGGCAGGGTATAGAGAGGCACATGCTGGGTCTAAAGATGGTGGCCATTGAAGATCTGACGTCTTTACCTGAGATCTTCATGGACACATCGTTCGCTGTGGCTTCACATTTTAATCTCCACACAAGTCAGGTTTGTAAACTCAGATCCTGAAGACTTCTTCAGACCATGTGCACACCACATCTAAATATAGTTGTCATTTCTTAATAACAATTTATATACACAGAACTTGGTTATTTATGGAAATCAGCTTGGAATTTATTCACTCTAATGCCATTTTAAATTGAACTTTCTTAAATTTTTTTATATTATCTTTTTCAATATAATGAAAGTGAGTGGGAACTTGATTTATTAAGTTCAAAAATGACAAAAAAGAATCCTACAGTAACCATTTACATTTACTTATATGAATAATTAAGGTTACTTTCTCCAAAAACAGTTGTAATTTAATCTTACAAGACCATTTCCATCATTTAACATGCTTGTTTTGTATTTTTGCTACTGTACCTTTAAGACGTCTATATGTAAATGACCTTTTGTTATTATTAGCTAAGCTCTTTGCATGTGAAATGTTTTTTCTTACATCTTGTAGGTTTGCGTAGTTGGCCTGCTTTACATTGTGTCAGGTTCACAAAACAAACGCTCAAACCGTTTAGGCTGAAGTGATGAGATAAGGGACCTTGCTGCAAATAGACTTGAGCTGCTCGTAACATTGAGATCCTTCAGAAAGGTTATTGTGTACTAGCATAAGTGCTAACCCTCAGCCAGGAACAACACAATGCTTGCTAGAATCCCAAAATATAGATATAAACAAACAGTGTTGGGGAGTAACTAGTTACATGTAACTAAATGATGTAATTTGATTACAAAATAAATGTAATTAGTTACATTTACTGAGAAAATATGTGTAATTAAATTACAGTTACTTATGAAAATGTTAACGGTTAAAAAGGGGGTTACATTTGAATTTTTTTTCACACACACCCACATACAGATTGAACACTGAACAAATAATAGGACCTTCTTTTGGTGTATCAATCCTACTCCCTCTGTAGATACTGAATAGGCATTGATAATGAGGTTTGTCCTGGTTTTGTTAGAGTCTACATGGTACTTTTGTTTGGTTTCTATTTAAAGACCCTCTGGAGACTCTTCAGTAACAGCGTCTCACTGTCACCTAATACCGAGCAAGTCATTCTGCTTAGTTAGTTGATGCCCTTTGATAGAGTTTACACTACAGATACATAAATCTGACAGGGTTGCAGTAAATGCTTTTTAAAGGACACTTCTGTGCTATGCCGCAACAGCTTTCAACTCCAGTTAAAAGTGGAACTGTTCACAACTGTATTTGTATTGGGGGTGTTGCAATATACCAGTGATATTTATGATGATATTTAGGGAATAAAATATTGATATTCCCACATGAAGTTCAGGAGGACCCTAGTCATTCAGTCCAATCAATCATAATTATGAGCACATATAAGCAACATCCATTTCACCGTCCCAGCAACAGTTCTTCCAGAATCCCTCTGCCTCTGATATTTCTCTCAGTCTTTCTCCACGTAGAAACATATAGAGGGCTTTAGCTTTGCATTTAAGCTGAGCCTCAGGCTCGAGCCTCCTTCAAGGACAGCAAGCCAAGTCCGTTCAGCATTATCAAGTCTAAATGAGCAGGCAAACTTGTGAACCATCATAAAATGGAAAAAAGAAAATGACACATTGGCTGCAAAACAACAGAACATAATTAATCTTCTGTTGTTATTTCATGTAAGCTGTGGTTGTATTCTTTGTTTTTCAGGTCGGGTCAAAGACAGACTGTGTTATGTGTTTTGGACCCATGGTTCCTGATGGTTACGGTGTCTGCTACAACCCCATGGATGACCATATCAACTTCGCTGTGACTGCCTTCAACAGCTGTGAGGAGACAAACGCCACGAAACTGTCAAAGTTTCTAGAGGACTCACTTCTGGACATGAAGACTCTTCTGGAGCAGGTGTCTGAGACCCAGTGAGTGACGGCACTTCATCAGCGGCAAAAGAAACCCTCACGGCAACCCTGAAACACTTTCAGACTGGAGGCTTTTACCACTTTCGGTGTTGTTAACCTGACATATATTTGGCTTATATTGGTATTCCATATCTTTAAAGGTCTCGCATGTGATTTGTTTCAGACTATAAATAACTAAGAACAGCATTCTTAGGTTGATTCCTTTGCAAAGTGTAAACATTGTGATTATGTGGTGCTTTTAAAACTTTGATTTGTTTGTTTGAGCAACCTGACAAGCCTGTCTCAATAGCGTGAGTTTGAGGCTTAGCTATCTCTAACTGCTGGACATCAGAAAACCAGTTTGAAAACCGTCTTTATTTCGCAGGGTATTTAGTGGCACAGAACTTCACACTTCAGCTTTCAGTAAAGTGACTATGGACTAAGAGACTGCTACAGACATAAACAAAGACAGCCAGAAACATAAACTCATTCTGTTTTCTTTTCAGTTTCAACTGTAAAAATAGTGTGAGAAGGCTCTTGATATTATTCAGTGCTATATCAGGTTAAACCCAAAGTATACAGTTTTTTACATGTACGCTAGGGTATGTGTACGGTGACACGAATTTCATCTTCAGCACAGTTTGTTCATACTGTACAAGAGCAGTCCAGTTGTTTTTTGTTTTGCACTGATTAGTTTGCCACTAGGTGGCAACACTGGCCTGGTCCTGTTTCGCAATCAGAAAAGAAACGCAGGAGACCGTACAAGAACAAGAATGATGACAACAAACTGTGGAAGATGGCAAAAACAATATACACCCATATTAACAAGCAATTGTGTTAAAAGATACTCGAAACTCAAGTTTAAGTGAGTAACTAAGACATTTTTATCGCTCATAACTTTTGGAGAGAAAAAGCGCAGACACTGGACAAGGATCAATGTTTCTAGTGATGAGCGCCTGTGTTCGCGCATACTATCGCTTTGAAAGTCTGTCCGTTCGCTAACGTATGCATAAAAAAATAAGTATAATTATTAAACTTTCACAAATGGTAAGTAGGACTGTTATGCTAAATTCCGAACCATATGGACTTTTCTAAATCAGAAAAATATTATGATTGATATTTGTTTTGTGCTGATAGATTAGCAGTAGACTTGACACATTATTGTCAGCTTACATAGATTAACTCGTTCTCATTACAATAAATATACAGAAGCACTCATATATAAACAGTAAATTGTATTATTTTTGTTTTTAAATGCTATGAACAAAAATATGTAATTATATGATATCTTTGATATACAACTAATAAATCCTATCTTCAGTTCTGATTCTGTTGTGCTAAACTGGCTAAATTTGAACTAGGATGATTTTTAAATGGCCCACGGCTCTTCATGGACTAGAAGCTCTCTTACAGACTACACTGGTTGTTCTTCAGAAGGGTTAATGTATGAATACTCGGCTCTGAACATGCCCTTGATTTGCTGATACTCCCCATGGAATTCCACTTCAGCCCTGCTTCCTGAGGAGCTCCACAGGAAGAGCCGAGTCCCTCTGAAGATGGTCGTCTTCAAGGCATCCACATCGCGAATCTGGGTAAGCAAAAGAAAACAGAGAATCACAGTATAAATCTGTGTTTATGTTCATCCCACGGGGCATCGTTTACATCCACAATGTGTACCAAACCTTGTGCTTGCACAACTTCTTGTTTTTACTATTCGCTGGCAGCTTGCTCAGTGTCTATGTAAATGACTCCCAAAACACGGACCGTCATCAACGGCTTTTTATTGTTAATCTCAAATATTTGCTTTTAATATGTTTTATGAACACTAACCGCTTGAGTTTCATTTAGTTTAAACCCTCCTTCTTTGTCAGATAAATGATTATGCTTGTATTGTACACCAACGTTCAAAGATTTTGGGTGTGAAAAATGTTATGATTTTATTGATTTATTTTTTAGAAAGAAAGAAGTCTCTGATTCTCATTAAGCTGCTGTTGTTTGATCAAAAAACAGTAATACCGTGAAATATTTTAATATAACTGTTTTTTTATTGTATATATTTTTAAATGTAATTTATTTCTATGATGGTTTCAAAGCTGAATTTTCAGCATCATTTTCCAGTCTTCAGTGTCACATGATCTTCAGAAATCATTCTAATATGCTGATTTACTGCTCAAGAAACGGTTGTGTTGCTTAATGTTTTGGTGAAAAATTATAAATGTTAAGTCCTTCCTGAAAAAACGTTTTATCTTACTGACCTGAAACTTTGTAATGATAGTGTTTGTTTAAAGGATGGATGAACAGTGACTTACCAGTATGTATGTGGAGTTTGTATCAGTGTTGTTGAGCACAGAAAGCGCTCTGATCTGAATCCTGAAAGCAGGCGGAGCGTCGATGAACACGCGACAGCTCTGACTGTTAGAGGCGGCGCTCTTGATCGGATTCTCAATGAGTCCAGACGGAGAGAACAGCTGAACGTCACACTCTTGGAGGAAGATACATGCTGTGTTATATCCTTTCAGATTAGTTCTCTTTGCCTAATTGCACCCTATAATGAAAATTCTGTCATCGTTTGCTCACCTTATGTCTTGTCAAACCCATTTGACTTTCCTTGTTCTGTTGAACAACTTTTGTTGAATTTAAAAGAGCAATTTGGAGATTCTGCCAAATACACTACCAGTCAAACGAGTGTAAGATTTTTCAATGTTTTTGGGAAAAGTCTCTTGTGCTCACCAAGATTTGATCAAAAATACAGTAAAAACAGTAATACTGTGCAATATTATTATAACATCTAATTGAATATGCTTTAAAATGTAATTTACTCCTGTGATGTAAAGCTGTATTTTCAGCATCATTACTCCAGTCTTCAGCGTCACATGATCTTCAGAAATCATTCTGATATATTGATTTGCTGCAAATTCAGATCATTGTTATCATGTTATGTTGAAAACAGTTATTCTTACATTTTAACTGTCAATTTTAATAAATGTAATGAGTCCTTGCTGAATAAAGGTATTACTTTCTTTCAAAAAATGTGTGCTATCCTCATACTTTTGAACGGTACTATATCTCCTTATGTGTTACACAACAAAGAAAGTCAGGTTTGCTTGACATAAGGGTGCCGAAATTTTAGTTGATTAATTTTCCCTTTACAAAAAAGACTATATTAATGCCGTGTTTGTAATAACACACCTCCATGGTGGCTTTTTTTGTTCTTTACGCTCTGATAAAATAGCAGCACTCCATTCCCAGGGGTCAGGCGGCTCTGACGCACCAGGAGGACATTTGATCGTGATTTCAGCGTTTTACCGGTCGTCCTCTCACAGAGACGCATCAGGATGAGTCTGTCATACAGGGCGATGTTCTCCCTGAAGATTACACACAAACACACACAGCTAGTACTGCATCAGATTCCTGTGTGTCAGAAATAAGCTCAGTACTTACTCTGCTGGCAGTTAAGAGTGCTGGATATGATTTTGATCTGAATAACCTCATCAAGAGGTCGGCCGATAGCAAAAATACACCTCGTCTGAGTGACGTTACGCAGATCGATAGTTCCTGAGTCTTGAAGCAAAAGTCGCCCACAGAAACCTGAAACCAGAGTAGATGATTTACTCCTCACTGCTTTTTTCCATTTATCCCTCCATTCATCCATCTGACTATTCAAATATCAATCCAAAAGATACTCATTTAATAGAAACTATAATATAAATTATAACTATTATAATATATGAGGATATATAAATATATTGTGAGACGACCAGGAAATAATTATATGAATATAAAGTAATATTTAAATCATAAATATGTAAATATAAATAATGAATTTATAGTTATAAGTCTGAATTGATAAATCCTGAATTTATAACTGTAAATTATAAATATATCGTTATAATCCCTGATTATATATTCTAATTATTCAGATTTACATATATATTGAGTAGCCTGGATTAATATAGTTAACTAAGACAAAAACCATTAAAAAGATTCAAAATAAATAAATACAAAATTCCTTGGAAAACAAGTGAAATAAAAAAAAATCTGGTTCTAAATATATCAGTATAATATTTTCAGTTTGGCCCTTCATACTAATTAATAATATCTCTATTAAGCCCATTTACAAAGTAAACCTATATCATCAAAAATCTATCATTATGTTGACATTCTTTAACATTTAACACCAATACTCCCGATTTAAGTCATTTAATAAAAAAATGAAATATGCCCCCTTTTGATTCTGAAAAGGTTATCAAGGCTGGCAGTTTTATATGGAGCTAGCAGACACTTGCCACCTAACTGGTCTGTGGTGATTCTGTTGCCGTGCTCATGGTGCTTTTCATCACGTCTGCTGTAGGTGCAATGGCTGAGAAACTCTTCCTCATCTTCATCATTCTGACAGCTGGAGCTGGCGTGGTTCTCTGTGTCTCTGACTGCATGTGAGTGCTGTTGGGCTCTGGTGTGGAGGAACAGTCAGGACTATAGCAGGCCTGGATGGTGATCGGTTTGGGTAAGTGGAGGCAAAGAAAGGGACTGACAGGAAGACGGCTGGATGGGCCCATGCAGGACACGGTCCGAGACTGGATCCCATCACCACATGAGACCGAACACTACATTAGAGAACAGAGAGACAATGAGGAATGCAGAAGCACTGACTTTATGGAGTATACAATAAACTGTGACTCGAGGTGGTTTGATAACAGCTGTGTTGTTGTCATGTAGTCTGGGTCATTTACCTCACTCCACTCATGCACGTCCCAGTGGAAAGAACAGACTTGTGTGAAGCATGGTGCAGTGACGGGAGGCTTGTTTCCTGGGTCACACCGGTTCTCCTCCACGAGCCTCTCTACACCTCCTTCATACTGAACACACCGCACACTCCTGACAGCTACACCCATCCCGCACGACACCGAACAGTCGCCCTGCTCTCCTGCCTGCCACCTACACAAGCATTTCATCAGGTAAGAACCCCACTCTAGTAATAATCAATTGGTTTTGATTGAAGACAATAGCCAGTAAGTGGCACTGGACATTAAGTGGAGACCCAGCCGGGGTTATTACTATTGTTAACTAAAACAATTAAAAAAAAAACTTTTTCTTACTTTAAATAGTTTTTTATTTCTGCTAGTTTCTACGTTAATTTCTTATTTTCATTTAGTTTAAATTAAAGTACTGAAATAACTACAATTTAATAAACAAAAAATAAAAATAAATAAAAACTATATAGACATTAAAAAACTAGCCTAATAAAAATAACACAACAAACCTTTAACTATAATCAAAATGAAAACAGAAAAAGTAAAATCCAAACATATTAACAAAAAGTATAATAGAATATCAAGTATACTAAAATAACACTGGAGTCAACATAGTAGCAGATATGTTTACTGTACAAAATTGTCTTAAACGAACAAAACGGGACATTGAACAACAATCTCCTAAACAATGAATTTTACTAATGTTATAACAATTGTGTAGACAAGTGATTCTCAATCAAACTTTCATGGGATCTTAAGATGACTTAAAATTATTCAAAATAAGTAGAATAATGTAGCTTTAAAATAGGCTAAAACCGAGAACAACCAAGATATAAACTGACATTGACAATGTATTTCCTATTTTAATTTGCAAATCTTATTTTAACCTGGAAAAGTCATGGAAATAAAAAATCCTAAGAAATAATGAATAATAATCTCTATATTGAATATAATTATGACAAGCTCTAAATTTGAACAAGGACATTTTAATATTAATGTATGCATAATTGTAGTTGTGTAGATTGATTATTAGCCTGATGTCTGGTAATCAATCGGGTGCGTTTCCCAAAAGCAACTATTGTCCGTTTGTTACCAATAGAGTTCAATGGAGCTAACGACCATAGTTAGCTAACAATGCATTTGGGAAATGCACCCCAGAACAGACCTTTTTGCTATTTTTCAGCTTATTAAAACATGCAAAAAGCTTGACATTCTTCCAAGTGTAACAGGGATTAATTGGATTATATTTTCAGCATTCCAAGCAGCCCAGTAAAATGTGTGCAACACTACGACTTATTCAGAACTAAGATAGAAAGAAGACAAAATGTTCAGGATAGTTGACTGAAGTGTTGGGAAATGTTTGACAGCTTTACCTGACTGGACAGGCTTCAGTGTTACACTCCACTACCTCTGAAGGTCTGGCCACAGACTGACAAGCAGATTCTCCCACCACCAGATCCCTGTTTCCGTCTCGTCCCTCCATCCTCTGGGAACAGTACAGGACTCTCTTCACTACACCACCTCCACAAGACACACTGCACGGGCCCTGTATGTAGCGCCACCTGATAAAGAAGATACCATGCTTATCATGTGTATATTTATAGAAGCATGTCTAGAAACTGAAAGTACAGTTTAAGCAGTGCTTACGTAGCAGGACATTTTGATGGGCTACAGGGCTGGGTGTACATCTCTGGTTTACTGGAACGATCACAAAGGAACTCTGGGACTTCTAGCCGTGATTGGTGATCCACACAGGAGAACCAAACCTGCTGAGATCCTACATAAGCATGCAAAACGATGCACACGCAGTCACAAATAAGTGTTGGCCAAAATATCAGCACGACATGTGCATTCGGTTCTCACTCACCGTTCCCACAGGTCTTTGAGCACTGGCTAATCACTGGACTCCAAACATAAACCGGAACCATTCTGGAGCGGGGCATTACACGGGAGTCTGTATGGATCTGATGGATATTAAGATGATATTTTAGAACAGACCTTATGCATCAAAGAAACAAGTATGCAGCCATCTTTAGAATTGTTAGTAGACCAGGAAGATTTTAAAATGAGTGGATCATTCATAAATTCTTATGACTTTAATTCTTTACTTAAAAAAACATAAGGTATAATAACTATAAAATACCAAAATATACCAAATAGCAAATCTGTGAGAATATAATATAATAAAACACAAATGTAGCGATTGATTATAGAAGACTTTGAGCATGGAGGGGAAATTGCTGCCCTTCATTCCACTCAAAACTCGGTTCCAGTCCTTGTGTTACGTGGTGACATGCAAAACTTGATGCTTTGGCTTCTTTTGAAACACTTTTTGTTGGCAAAGAATGATATACCTACTAACTGGCCAACTAAGGTAAAAATACCCACTAATTTTAAACCTAAATATTTTATTTTTAGGTTATTTATTTACAATATCGACAATATTAACTGTTATCTATTGTAATTGTGCTGATATTCAGTACAGCAGCATTTGTGTGACATTGCTTCATTATTTTCTGATGTCAATAATACATGCTGAATAAACTTTGCAGCACCGTACCTCTCTTTGGGACTCCCAGCCGACAGGACAAACATCCACCACACAGGGAACGTGTTCTCGGGGTTTGGGTTCAGAGCACAGGGTTTGGTCAACCTCAGAATCAGATCCATGATGGGAGCGGACACACGACACTGTTCTGTGAGCCTCCCCGGGTCCACACACAGCCGAACACTCGCCAGGCTCAGACACCTGCCATCTACAGCATTCACACACAAACACACATGAATATACACACACACACACGACTGAAAGAATGAACAGCAATCAGTCATCATCACATTCAATGTTAAGGTAAACATTAAAGGGTTAGTTCAACCAAAAATGAAAATTATGTCATGAATTACTCGCCTTCATGTCATTCCAAACCCGTAAGACCTTGGTTCATCATCGAACACAAATCAAGATATTTTTGATAAATCGAGAGCTTTCTGACCCTCCATAGACAGCAACGCAACTGTAATGTTCCCAGTCCAGTCCAGAAACGTGGAAAATAATCCATGTGATATCAGTGGTTCAACCATATTTTACGAAGCTATGAGAATACTTTTTGTGTGCAAAGAAAACAATAATAACATAAAAAGTATTCTCGTAGCTTTGTAAAATTATGGTTGACCCACTGATATCACATGGATTATTTTACCGATATCCTCACTACGTTTCTGGACCTGGGAACATTACAGTTGCGTTGCTGTCTATGGAGGGTCAGAAAGCTCTCGGATTTAATCAAACATATCTTAATTTGTGTTCTGAAGATGAAAGAAGGTCTTACGGGTTTGGAATGACATGAAGGCGAGTAATTCATGACATAATTTTCATTTTTGGTTGAACCCTTTAAATTTAAAGCTGCAGTCCGTAACTTTTTCTGGTTAAAAACTATCTGAAATCAATATTTAAGCAAGCACATAATCAGCCAGCGTTCAAAACTATCACCTTACTTTAGCCCGATTCACAACGGTAAGCTTATAATAATGTTTTCTCATTTGAGTGGTACGGGTAGGTTTTTGTGGGAAATTCGAGCATGGCACTGCATCATTACGTCACGTCTGTAAACATAAAGAAGTTGTCTCGGCTAGTAGACTATATCTCTTGTGAGAATGCTATAGAATAATTAAATGTATCATTTTGATGGCGGATTGTAATCCAGAAAGCATGATGTGTTTATGAAGCACATGTGAATGAAATTAAATTATATTCCAGTTTAAATGTGCTTCTGATTACAGATAGCCTGGGATTACACAAGATTTGTATTTTAAAGAAAACCAGTTCGAAGAGAGAATAATTTGCTTTTTGGGTAAAATAATTTCTTAATATGAAATTCGAATGGCATGACAATTAGGTATTAGACGTACAGAAATAGAAATCTACACACTAATACACACTATACTCATATTCACGCAATGCTGATGTTGTTAACATTAATAATTTGAGAATAAAGTATAACAATAATAATACTTTGCATGGTTTGATGAGATATGAGCTAACCGATCTTTAGAGTTAATCACCATTGGTACCACGATTTATTAATGCTTTTTTCCTCAGTTGGTCAGAACAAACGTGGCAGACTTGTTACTTGTTCAGATGGCAATATACGGTGAAAACTCTTATTTGGGTCATATATTCCAAGACATAGGCTAGAAACCATGATTGGGAAGTAGAGTCCACACCGGTGCGATGACTGACAGCTACACATTCACCTCAGAACATTAGATTCATCCGCGCTGGAGCCGTGCCGCTGCACAGCCCACGCAAGCAAGATAATTCTGCAAGTAACTGCAATTCCTCGTTTTCAAACAGAGATGGCGACAAAGAGGCAAAACTTACGGACTGCCGCTTTAAATTGACCTGATACCAGTGCTATTTTAGTATTATTGATATACCCTTAAATTGTTGTTTTTTGTTAACATTTAGAATTTTTTCATTGAAAATTCTATTTATTTTGTTGTGTTTTTCCAATTTTGTATAAGATTTTTAATATGTTTATACAGTTTTTGTTAGGTTTTAGTTATTTTAGTACTTAAACTAAAGTGCAATGGCAAATAAATACAATTAGAAATGAAATACAATAAGTTTAAGTTTTTAATATTTTATTTAATTTCAGTTGATGTTTATTCTATTTCAAGTAATGAAAATGTTTTTAGTAATTATGTTTTTACTAATGGTTTTAGTTTCAACTTTAGACTGTCTAACATGCTAATTCATTGAATTCTCACACACTTTTGTACATTACCTGGCAGGACAGATTTGGGGGTTGCAGGTCTCAGATGTTTGTGGTTTAGAGTCAAGCGCACAGTCTGGGTCAGGCAGCTTCACTTTCACTGTACCCTGCTTCTGAACACATGTGACAGAGCGCCTCTGCTCTCCCACGCCACAGGGGGCGCTGCAGGGTCCAAACTCACCCACCTCCCAGCTACAACACATACACAAAAGATCCTGTCAAAATTACACCTTCAGCCCTTGCGGTACTCCACACTTTAGTGTTATAATGTTATTTATAACGAAATGTTGACTTTAGGAAATAACGCAACAAGCATAATTAGTCTCTTGAATGAATGAATGAATGATGCTTTTATATAGCGCTTTATAGTGCATTGCTGTACACCCAAAGCACTTTACAATCATGTGGGGGGGTCTCTCCTCAACCACCACCAGTGTGCAGCATCCACTTGGATGATGCGATGGCTGCCACAGGACAACGCGCCAGAGCGCTCACCACACACCAGCTACAGGTGGAGAGGAGAGAGAGTCATAGAGCCAATCAAGTGGATGGGGATTATTAGGAAGCCATGATTTACAAGGGCCAGTGGAGGGAATTCAGCCAGGACACCTGGGGATTTTTAATGACCACAGAGAGTCAGGACCTCAGTTAAACGTCTCTTTTGAAACATAAATGTGTCTCATTCGAGTCAACAGATCAAGTGGGTGAAGTTGGACAGGACCAGAGTGGTTTCCTATTTGGCTATAAAAAAAAAAAAGGTATTTGATTTTTTGGTAGTTTATGAATTGTTCTGATATGTTTGAAAGGCCAATGATTCCTCTGAGGCAAAACATGCATGTGAAAGACTGAAAGGCACCTGGGTGGGCAGTCGGGCTGGAAGCAGGGCTGCAGCTGATCTGGTGCTTGAGGGGATGAACTGCAGAGCTCATCTTCCAGACGCTCCAGTGTGAGCACATCCACACAGTGCTGACTGATTTTCTGGATACCTACAACAGAGAGAGGAACCACAGAGCAACCGAATTCAAACTGGGCAAGACAATATGATAGTTAGAGACTTTTAAGTTAAGAAATTACACAGAACAGTACATACAAATAGTTGTATAAAAGTATCTTAGTGTGTTTCTCCATCATCTTCATCAAAAATTATTATTATGGCAACTACACCAAATTTTACCAATGATAACCCATGGTCCAAGTTGGTCAGTTGAGATAAATGAACTTAATGAAACTGATTACATGTAACATGTTTTCTGTGCTCAGATTGTCACTGCTGTGTTACCTGTGCCGCAGGTCACTGAGCAGGCAGAGATGACAGTGGACCATCTGCCTTTAGCAGCTCTCTCCGCGGAAACAGCTTCAGACGAATAGTACTGGTATGAGATGTTTGGGGTGGTAAGGTCTCCATACTCTTGCCCGTATTTCCGAAACACCTACAAATATAAATATAGCAAATAAATCATTTTTGTTACAAATGAGTGATTATTTAATATTAACATTTTAAAAAAAATCACAAATAACAAAGATTCAGTCAAAAGAAAGACACTGCAGACCTGTATGTGGATTTTGTCTGTGATTGGTCCAGAGATAGTGAGCTCTTCAGTTTGAGGCAGTTGGTCAGGTGTGAGGTACAGGTTATAGATTATGGGGCTTTTCTCCAGAGGTGAGGGGTATGTGATGCTCAGGCCTGGGCTTCCATCACCAGACACCACATATTTATCATTTAATAACACCGCTGCAGGAAATAGAAGGACATTTCTTTCTTGATTATTTCTTTGGACATACTTTACTCAGATACAATTTGAATGTCTGTCAGTGTAACAAATTGCACCAAAAATTTTACTCAGATTTTTTATGTTTTTTTAATGTTACTACTATTACTGCTGCTATTTCTTATCAAGTAACTTCATCTTGATTTGCACATTATTAATGTTAAAGCTGCTATTATTATGTAGTTGCACTCGATTTGTTACAGGCCACTGTACTGCTGTTTTGTACATAAGTCAATATTGCACACTTGCACACAGAGATATACTACATATCACTGCCACCTGTGGACATGTTAATATTAATATTGCACGTCACTATATTGTTTTTTTGCACAAATCAGTATTGCCACTCGCACATACAGATGTACATCTGTATCTATATTTATAGTCTATTACTACTTCTGCAACATAGCAGTACTTTTATTAATTTTATTTATGTGTATGTCTGTTTTGTACATGTCTGTTTTATTATTTTTTACTTATGTGTATGTCTGTTTTTATTTTTACATAATTTGGACTTGTCTTGGCATTCATTGTGGACAGCAAAGAAAGAATTTCCTTGTACAGGGAAACTTGCCTTTCCTCACTGTGCACATGACAATAAACGCTTTGAATCTTAACAAATGAATTAAAAAAAAGAGTTGGTAACACGGTTTACACCCCTTACACAGCCTGGGGCCTGTAAGACTTCTGTTAGAAATTAATACTTTTTTCCAGCAAGGACACATTAAATTGTTCAAAAGTGATGGTAAAGTCATCTATAAAATTAGAAAATATTTTTTATTTAAAATAAATTGTTATTTTGAACCAGAGCCGATCCTCCCAATATGCACAATACGCAAGCTGCGTAGGGCCCTTGAAACACCAGGGGCCCCCATTGCTCTCAAAGGTGTTTTCATTTTAGTTTCATCTTTGATTTTGGCCAGCGGTTATGAAAACATGAATGATAGTTTATTTTAATGTGGTGCGCTGCATGAAAATTCAGCTTTGATATCACAGAACTGATTTACGTTTTAAAATATATTAAACAGAAAACAGTTTTTTAGTGTATCACAGAATATATTACTGAGTATTTTACAAAAATAGTTATTTTAAATTGTAAATTTCACAATTTTATTTAAGTTTTACTGGTTAATAGTGATTATTCACAAATTTTAGATATGTACATAAATGAGTCTAATGCTTTTATCAAATAAATGCAGACAATAGGAGAGATTAGGAGTGATTATTCCAAATTTTAGATATGAAGTCTTTATGAAGTCATTCAAAATAGTGACAGAGTAGTGAAGAATATAGTTTTTATTCTAAACTATTTAATAATGAAATCTTCTGCTGGTTTCATTTTCTAAGTTTCACAACCAAACCCCTCTAATTCCACCATACTACACGATTTCAATACTAAACTGTGTTTAAAAAACAGTATTGAGTTCTTCTAACAGGACTGACAACTGTATTCTGCTGAATGTAGCTATACTCACCAAGATGTGTAAAAACCGGCTTCGTGTTAATCACATGAACCTGAGAGGCGTTCAGAGGAAGGCTGAGGAATGTGACATACTCTTGAAAAGACAACAGACAGAATGAGGTTATTATTCATATTTGAAAGCAAATGATGGATATGTCTGAGAATGACCGCTGCTTACCTCCAGCCTCTCCGCCTGAATAGGTGTTTGAGATGAACTGGCAGGTGGAGCCATTGCCCCCACACACCCCACAAACATCCTCCACCTTCCCAGAATGCATTACTCCATCACAGCCAAAAAGCTAAGCCGGGAAGAAAACAGTATGGAGAAATTATACATCTTAAATATTGGACTGTGTCCAATGATACTCAAAACGTGGGCAAAAACATACAGTTGAAGTCAAAAGTTTACATACACCTTGCAGAATCTGCAAAACATTGATTATTTTACCAAGTAAGAGGGATCAAGAGGGATTCACGCCCCGGCTCTTAATGCATGTTTTTTCTTCTGGAGCATCAGTGAGTGTTTGAATCTTCTGTAATAGTTGTATATGAGTCTCTCAGTTGTCCTCGGTGTGAAAAGATGGATCTCAAAATCATACAGTCATTGTTTGAAAGGGTTCAAACACACAGAAATGCTGGAAAACCAAAGAATTTGTGTGAGCTGAAGGATTTTTCTGAAGAACAGAAGACAGTTTAACTGTTTAGGACAAACAAGAGACTCATGAACAACTATCACTAAACAATAAAACACATCTGTGGATCATTCAGCTAACAACACAGTATTAAGAATTAACCGTATGTAAACTTTTGAACGGGTCATTTTTATCAATTAAACTATTATTTTCTCTTGCGGACTACATGTAAACATCTTTTATGTGAAATATCTTATTCAGGTCAGTACTAAATAAATAATAGCATTAATTTTGTATGATCCTCTTACTTGGTAAAATAATCAACATTTTGCAGATTCTGCAGGGTGTATGTAAACTTTTGACTTCAACTGTACTTGAGTTAAGAACATAATGACCTGCTGGATGTACATCATTACACTTATTACACATCAACTTGCCACATAAGTAAATAAATGGACACAAAATATTGATTTGAGATTAAATATTTTATAAGCTCAACAACAAAAAAAGGTTCTAGCAAGTGGCTTTGAACTAAGACAAAGTTTTTAAAAAGTTTAAACATTTTGAGGCATATTGTACAGTCTCTCTATTTATTACACAGCTTTTCACCAAATAAATAATTACATAGACATGAAATATTGATTTGAGTTGGAACTGTTTAAAATATTACCTGTTTATGTTATAATCCATTACAATGAACAAAACAATCATCCTGGCAACAAGACTAACACCACAACAACATTACAGGACTAATACTGAAGTCCTCCGAATTTACAATAGGCTACAGTCAAGCAAGACTCAAGATTGTACCAGTTGTGTTTGTATGAAACAGAAGAGAGCAAGTCAGTGTGGAAGCTTTTTCAAACATGAATAAAAAAAATAAAACGGGTAAATGTGACTTTTTAATCGTATTATGAATATATTGCATAATTCTGACTATTTTTTCTTGCAATCTGAGATATGTAAACTCGCAAAAAAGTTGCAATTACCTTTCTTTTTTATTTTTAATCCAATAGCAGGAAAAAAGTAATTTTGAGTAATTATAAATTGTGAGATGTACAAACAGAATTCAAAGAAAAATCTGAATTACAAGATGTAGACTCAGAATTCAGATAAATAAATTCTAAATTGTGATATGTAAACTCAGGATTAAAAAAATAAAGCAATTAAAAAAGAACTGTGAGATATAATACTCTCAATTGTAATAAAAAAGCATTAACCTTAATTTATTAGGTGGCGGAAAAAAGCTCCCATACATATGTAAGCGGTGCGATAATAGAGGTGTGAAAAAGCACCGGCCTCAGGTTCACGGATGAGCAATCTGTTATTCAGTTATTGACGATGACCATTATTGGTGAATAACAGACTTCAAAATGTCACAACTCATCTAAAACAAAGCTGTGTACTACATAAACATAGTTTACATGGTCTGGTATTACCTGGCACTTTCCACCCAGACAGGCAGAAATGGAAGCAGGTGGTACAGTATGAGCAGCTTCACACCGCGTCCCATCGATGAACTGAGACCCACGACTCACCATGAAGTCCTGCTCACGCGAGCGACACATCAGTTTACACTGAGCATCACCTGGAAGGGAGAGAGAGACATGAGAACAGAGAAAACAACGAAAGACAAACTGAACGGGAAGATGTGTACTGGTGCACCTGAGCTGTAGCCGACAGCAGGGATCCAGGTGTAGACTGAGCTGGAGTCTGGAGACACTGACAGAGGCTGCTGGTCTGTAGCTGAGCACTGCTGAGACATGAACTCCAGCTGAGTCGACTCGCAGGCCTGGAACAAACAACAACCTTAAACCATCAGTTTAAACCTGCTTTTATTTCATCAATCTTATTTCAAGTTACGTTTTTAAGCTTTCTTGCACTTAAACAGTAGTAACTTTTTCATTACATCTTTTCACCATCTCTCTGACCAATAAACAGGCTGTTTGTGCTACTGTACCTTTAACTTCCTATATATGCAAATGACCTTTGTTATTACTCTAGCTTGATGAAAAGTTGATGAAAAGCTAATAATGAATACAATCCTAAAAATGTTTAGGGCCTGCTTAAAAATAGATGAAATATTTTATTTGTCTACTGCATTTTATGTTTACTGCATCAGAAAAATATGCAAATCTGTTGTTAAATTATTGAAATATTATAATGTTTTACGACCCAGAGATTCATCTGACAAAAAGGCCCTAGATTAATGTTAATTTATAATAAATATAACCATTGTTTATTACTAATTAGTGTTTGTTCATAATGCATTGACTAATGTTAATTTACAAACCTTGAATGGTTGAAAATAGCAAAAATTAACATACATTTCCATTTAAAAGTCTGGGATCGTAAAATTAAAAAATGTTTTTGAAAGTCTCTTTTGCTCACCAAGGCTGCAATTATTTGATTAAAAATACAGTACAACTGTAATTTTGTGAATTATTATAACACATTCAAATATTTGAATATATTTAGACATTTTATTTATTCCTGAGAAATCATAATATGCTGATTTGCTGCTTAAGAAACATTTCTTCCTATTATCAGTTGAAAACAATATATTTTTGAAAACTGATTTTTTTATATATAAGTAGGAATAACAGCATTTATATTTGTTTAAGTAAAATCCTTTCCTGAAAAAAATATATTTAGAAAATATTTTATAGCAAAGCAAAAGTCTTCAATGTTGCTTTTGATCAATTTAATATGTCCTTGCCAAATAAAAGTATTAATTTATTTCAACAATTTTACTTACCTCAAACTTTTGAATTGAAATGCAATTATAGTTAAATTCTTTACATTTACATTTATGCATTTAGCAGACGCTTTTATCCAAAGTGACTTACAGTGCATTGAGGCAATACATTTTCTATCAGTATGTGTGTTTGCTGGGAATTGAACCCACAACCTTTGCACTACTAACGCAATGCTCTACCACTGAGCCACAGGAACATTTAAAATGTTAACTGATGTTGACAGTTTAAACTTATTTGTGAAGTGTTACAAAATGAATGAAAAATAATGTCAAATAATAGGATGTACACTGAAAGAATAAATGCTATTTAGCTTCATGGCAATGTATAGATGGTGTAACCCTTCATTTGACTAACATGACCTACAGAGGCCCAGAGTAAACAAGCCTGGGGTCTATTACCTGCCGATTACAAAGTTCAGCTTCTGTGTCCTGTCCTTTACAGACGGTACCACCAAAGGCTGGCCTGAAACACAGAAATATCACTATGAATACATACATCTGTATTGCATTTAATAACCACTAGTTTCTCAGCAGAAACACAAAGTACAATGTACTGATGTACTGACTTGGTACATTGAGAAGTGTTATTTTTCTATAGGCTCTCATTTCTAAGAGAAGTTCATACTGTAAACTCTCGCACCTGGGGTTGTTGCACTGTCTCCTGCGGTAAGTGATTCCTCCTCCACATGTTCGTGAGCAGGGACAGAATTCAGACCATGAAGACCAAGAGCCGTGAACCATCATGGAGGAACCCGAAGTAGAAGGAGACACACACCGGCCCTTCAAACACCACTAAACAAAACCGAAAGAGAATGCAAAATAAATGTTTCAGTCAGTATGAAATACATTTCAAATTTGAAGAATATAATGGTGAATTTATTTCTAGTAATCTCAAACATCTTCCAAATAACCAGGAAATATTGCAAGAATAATATTAATATGCATACAAATAATAATTCGTAAGGATTCATTGTTAAAGGGGTCATCGGATGCAACATGCACTTTTACAAGTAGTTTGAACTGAAATGTGTTGGCAGTGTGTGTAAACATCCACCATATAATGATAAAGATCCACCCAGTGTTTTTTTTATCTCTTTAAATCATTTACCCTTTCTAAAATCGAGCCGATCTCAGATGCCTGTAAGTGTGACGTCACACAGACCCAGGCCCCTCCCACGAATGTTTGATTGACAGTAGACAGACTGGACTGGAGTTTTTCCTCAGACCCGCCCTGAGTGAGCTGTCATCATTCCGCCATTGTTTCGACGCCGGAGCAGGAGTACACAAGAATATCTCCTAAGCGATTGAGGTGTTTTGTTGTTGGATGTAATAATGAACACAGCAGTCGTCATTTACTCCTGTCATCTGAGCCGCTGAAGACGCAGTGGATTACATTTGTTTCTAAAGAGAATCTACCCGATCTACCTAAATGTGTTTATGTTCGTGCGAATCATTCGTGATCCAGCTTCACCTCCAGAAGAAGTGAGTGTAAGGTTTCGTAATACATTTTTGCAAATTGCCTTTCCTAATAATGTGCTTGTCACTCCACGAAAGAGAGGGGCGGGGTCAGCAGAGCTCATTAGCATTTAAAGAAACATGCACTAAAACGGCTTGCTGACAACAGAGCTGATTTTGACAAGATAAAACGGATGTTGTTTTTTACTACCACTGAGCAATTTTAACCAAAGTATGTTATAGACCTTTCATTAAGACTCTAAAGAATCATATCAACTTGTGGGCATCCGATGACCCCTTTAATAAATGCTGGTCAATAGCAGCCTGTCACCTGACTGGGCCCACACTCCGTCCCGTCCAAGAGTGGAACAAGGAGACGAGTGCATGAGCTGCGGTCACGAGGGTTGATATGGCAGGACAAAACACGACAGGTTGCCTTGATGACAACAGAGAGAAATAATTTACCACAATAAAACTTAATGAGATATTAATTGACAAAATAAAAATTACAATCAAAGACTTACAGTAATGAAATAAAAATGATTTGTAAAATGTTTTATGTTACATCAATGTGCTATTTGCATAATGCTTCTCCTAAAAGCTGATTAAAATAATTTTAACTACATACATACCATTTAAACGTTTGGGGTCGATAGACATATCTTATGCTCAGCATGGCTGCGTTTATTAAATTACAAATACAATAATGTTGTAAAATATTATTACAATTTAAAATAAATGTGTTTTCGATTTAAATATATTTTAAAATGTAATTTATTCCTGTGATGTCAAAAAAGCAGTGCTTTTCAATATGTTACAGCCAAACTTTCTGTATCAACAGGAAAGATGTCAACATACAACAGAGAACTATGCTGGTCAATTGATTTAAGGTAATTAAAGCATGGCAGTCAGCTCTTTGATGATTTACACTGGTATATAGTCTTCTGACGGTCATTCTTACTCACCATATCACCATTAGTGAAAGAGCAAGCAGTAGCCGAGCTGCCAAACGCTATACGACACTGATCGTCGACTCCATAGAAGAGACCAGGCCTCCAGTCCTGCACTGATCCACCCAGCACCGGCACATCCTTCACACACTTCCCCTTCCCAGCACTGCACAGACCGTCAACACACAGTCAACTCATAGAGAACATCATCATGATGAAGAATACTGTAGTCTCTTACGTTCTCCAAGGCTGCTTGATCAAAGATACGGTAAAAACAGTGATATTGTGAAATATCATTGTAATTTAAAATAACTGTTTTGTATTTTAAAATTGAATTTATCTCTGTAAATAATTTTCAGCATCATTACTCCAGTCTTCAGTGTCACATGATCCTTCTGAAATCATAATATGTGGATTTGCTCAAGAAACATTTCTTAATATTAATAATGTTGAAAACAGTTGTAATGCTTCATATTTTTGTGCAAACCATGACTTTGTTTTTCGTAGATTTTTTTATTTATTTATTTTATTTGCTTTTAATGCATTCTTGCTGAAAAGTATTAATACAAATCTTACTGACCCCAAACTTTTAAGTGAAATAGAATAATATAAAATACAATAAATAAACATGGTGCAAGTGAAAAACTACAATTAACAGAAAATAATTGAAACAGATTTTAAGAATGATTCTCACAAAACCTGTCACCGCATGTCATTTTTCAAATAAAAAAAAAAAAAATAAAATTATTTATGATTCACCAATTTATACATGTGTTTTTTTTTGTTGTTTTTTTTTATCAGGAAATAAACAAAGATTTAGAAATTCTGAAATTCATGACAATTGTGCAATTAAAAACTTTAACAAATGGTTAAATTGATCATAATTTGTAATTAAATAAAAACAATGCACAATTGAAACATTGTTAATAGTGGTCTCAGACTTTGGAGGCTGATATAGATGCCTGTGATGCAGTAAGTGACTGACACCTGAAGAAGTTGTGGAGCTGAGCTCGGCTGCACTGGGACCAGGTGAGATCGACACTGTTATAACCTCCGTCAGATGCCATCATAAAGCCACTGGAGCTGCATGTGTTGTCTATTCCATCATGATTTATGCCAAAACTGGGAAAAAAAAACAATACACAATACAGACTTGGATTTCAGCACATTTCAGCATGGCAATATAACTCTTCTCTGAGCTTTAATGTTGTCAAGCTCACCTGTGGCCAATCTCATGAGCGATGGTGATGCCCAGATCAAAGCCGGTATCTTCTGTAATTACACAGTTCCACTGAGTAGAACAGACTCCGCCCAACTGGGTCACACCTCTCACAAGCTTATTCCCATTGGGTAACACCAGATCAAACCTTAATGATGTCAAAGAGAGGCACTGAATTGCAGGTATGCTGAAACACTTGATAGTGATATTCTGATACTTCAAACATTTTAGCAAGATATCTAACAGCTTACTCCAAAAATGAATTACAACATTCATATAATATATGAATTTTGATTTTATACATAAAAATGTGGCTTCATCTTTTAAGAGTTTTAGGCACTATTTTATACCATACACACAGCAAGTTCCTTTAATTAGGAGTGCTCTCTATGTTTAAGTCCACACCTGGTAATGTATAACAGCAGGTCTGCATGTAAAGGGTCGGTGTCAGCATCAGGGTTGACCCTCTGACCCCACTCACACACACTTTTTAGAGAGGAGGTGATGTTTTCGGAGATCTGGATGTCTGGCTGTGGATTCAAACAAGCTTTATTGTCCTTGTGGATTAATATAATGGTTGTTATGCACAGCAATAGGTGGAATAGTCATTTTTACCTTCGGCTCTGTGAGAATGACCATACGAACAAGATGAACTCTTATATTGGCGCCGAGAGTAACATCTCTCAGAAGCTCAGAAGCCTGCGAGAGTAGAAAAGATACTTAAACAATATAAAGTGTCTTTGGTTGTTTGTAACTGAAAATGTAGATTAAACACACATACGATGTTGAGGTTGGTTAGGATGTATCTCTCAGTGTCCTGCCTATGAACATCATAGACATCTGGACCCACCACCACTGCTAGCTCCAGATGTGTGACCTCTGAACCCAGAGGTGTTCGCCGTAACCTGAACTGACCTAAGACAGATACAGATCACACAGTTTAGTGGAAATTAGCAATGATATTTTATTACATGAACAGCACATCAGAAACAATTTAGTTATATAATACGATAAGAGAAGTTTAATTAATTCGAAATTATGCATTACATGTAGAAGATCATAGTATGACCAAAGTACCACTTTAAATAGTCTATGAACTACATATTTACTTAAGCATACTGAACTTGATTTGGCTGTAGCACAAACAGCAGCTATACTGACATTCAGACGAACAGCTTAATTGTGAGTGTGATATTTCTTTTATATAACAGTTTAATAAATAAAAAAGTCACTTTAGACACATTTTAGATTCAATATTGATGTTTATATTGTCTCTTTTTGCTCTGCTACCATGTTGCACATTTCTCAGCAACAAACAGCAGCGAGGTTTCATTCCTGAATGAATGAGTGTCTAAAATTGGTTAAGTGAATGATTCAATGACTTGATTTGTTCCTGAATTAATACATTTTTTGATCAAATTTGTTGATGAATGATTCAGTTACTCACTCAAAGACTTTCCCTGCTTCTATGCCTACTGCCTTTCTGTGTAGTAGGCAAAAACTAGTATGTGAAGTAAATAGTATGTCTTAATTCTAGTGCGGTCAAACGATTAATTGCGATTAATCGCATACAATACAAGTTTTTGTTTACATAATATGTGTGCTACCCAAATGTAAAAGTAAGTGAGAACGGGTTTCTCACTGTGACCAGGGGCTTTCCTGTTTCATTCACAAACTATCTCTTCCCGTCCCATACGAAAAAACTGGGGGATCCCGTTCCATCCCGGAAGAATACTCCCATTCCCTCCCACTCCCGTGTTGTTGTTTTTTTGTTTTTTTGCCGATAACTGTCAATTACAGTAAAAATATATACAGATACACGTGCCCACATTAGTTGAATAAAACATGCGTTTTTTGTTATTATATTGTAAAACCATCTTATTATGCACAGTGTTGCATTTCAGATAATGCTAACACACACGTTTTATTTTTTTTTTTTTTTACATTTCACTCTCTATAGTTTTTTTCTATATATTAGATATATTCATATTTCTCGCTCAATTCTATAAAGCGCATCCTGTTTGCTTAAAAGCGCAACGTTTCGTTGTTATAAATAAACGTATATGAATGTATTAGGCTACTTTTATCTGTATACCAAAAATGACATTAAGAGCAAGTGAGCGCACCGGAGCCTGTCCTGCACAAACGCGCTACACAAACACTTATAGCGCACATCAAAATATATACGGCCATGTATGCTACTACATACATCTTTCAGTGAAAAGCCATATTTGAGGTTGATATATATATATGTCCTGCCCGATATTATAACCATTAAAATCTGTCCATACACAGAACCTCTACGACACTCGTTCTCGCCCCTATATTCGGCTATTATGGAAAATATCAAAAACTTTTATTAGACCCAGCTCCCAACCCAACTTTGAGAATAGATTAACGGCGATATTTTTTTTATCGCCGATAAGATTACGTTAACGCAGCACGTTAACGCCGAAACGGCCCACCACTTAATATATATATATATTTATAAAATAAATATACGAAAACACACATTTGAAACAAAAACTTTTATTTTGTATGCATTAATCTACTTGACCGCACTCATAGTATTTATTTAACAGAAGATGAAAAGTAAATAGAAGATGAAAAGTACTACTTCCGCCGAGATTATGAAGTGTGCATCTGACACTTTAAGTTACATGACAATGAGAATATGGTTGATGGACAGTACTATGCCCAAATTTCGTTCACACTACACACATTTGTACTATTTGTACATTTGTATGGAAGTTCAAATGGAGCCAAAATTAACAATCAGGCAGTATGTGATTTTCAACACAGTTCCTGAATGAATCAATGTTTTGAACTAATTGCGTGACTGAAGGATTTAAATGACTTACTTGTCAGTTACTTGTCGCCACCTACTGGTATAACAATGTAAAATTCAGAAAGTGCTCTTACAATATTTTTCAGCTGATCATTTTTAACACTGTGTTTGGTACTCATAGTGTGAGACAGAAAAACAGTGAAATGTGAAGCAGTGGCCAAAGAAGTCTGCATGTGTACATAGACCTACAGCTGAAAAAAATTGTATGAACAGAAAACAACAATCCATTCATCAATGATCCTGTTACTTTCCACTGTGAAGCTGATTTGAAACAATCAAACACTATATAAATCAAGTTGATTTGACTTGACTTGACATGAATAGCACTTTGAATAGATGGACAAGCTCAACGGGAAAATGTATTGCTGTGGACTTCAGGCCACTGATAGGCTTATTCTCAATGATATGGTACTGTGCACTGTATATATTTAACCAATACAATGTTCACTCACTTTTAGGCTGTTTAAGACGTGTCCTCACTGGTAATGTGTGGGTCGACAGCAGGTGAGGTACACCAGAAGGTAAATCCACAGTAAGCTCCTTCAGATGGTCTATGTGGTTTTGAAGCACCGGGCGAATATACAGCCTCTTCTCACCTGACTGAATCAGACCTTGCTGAGGACAAATACAGACTATTATTAGAAATGTGTCTACATATAGTACTGTATATGGACAGCAAAGCAAATAGCATCTTCTTACTAATTTGCCATGGCAGATGGGGAGAAGAGTTCTCGTATGCGCTGGTCTCAGTAACTTCAGCTGTTCGCAGCACATATCCTCCCTTTTCTTCACCACACTCACTGTTGAGTTGATCACCATCTCCAGACTCGTGGGACAGGACACGGGCTGTTCATCTCTGTGTTGGCCCAGCTCAAAACGCTCCTCTTCGCTGTGAAACGAGCACCTCCATAGCCCTCTGAAAGACTCATTCCTGGAGCAGTTCACCCACACCAGCTCAAAGTGAGGCACTGAAGAGAACAAACTACTGATGTCAGGGTGTTTACATGTTTAGCTTGACTTTTCCAAGTGTTTTAAAACCTCTCGTTTGTATTTAATGAACCTACTGGCCTATCTGTGAACCTTCTGACTCCTTATTTGTGACTAGTATTTCTCAACATCCGTGAATCAGACTCACCTGATTTAATGGAAATGGTATCAAAATAATAAAATAAATCTTGAGGTTTCAGTGACTCTAAAAAATCCTGAGAAAAAAACAACAACAAAAAACAAATAAAATTAGATTTGATCAAATAATAAAAAAGGTATATTGCACATAAATACTTAAAATATTCACAATAGGCAAAGTAATTTATAATTTCATAAATGACAGTATATATATGCTTCCATTCAGTTTGAGGTCAGTAACATTTTAGTTTTAGGAAATTAATTAACTTATTAATGCAAGAATTATCTTTTTTTTTACATTTTCTTCGTATTATTGGTTCTTTTAATCTGAAAAACATATATATTATGCAGATACAAAAATATTACGCAGCTCAACTGTTTTCAACAAAAAATAATAATAAGAAATGTTTCTTGAGCTGCAAATCAGCACGTTAGTTTTTATTAGTTGGAATAAATTATGATATTAAAATAATAAAAGTTGTTTTTAAATACCATATTTTTGATCAAATAAATGAGGCATTGGTGAGCATAAGAGAAATATTTTAATAAAAATCTTACAGACCCCAAACCTGATCAGTAGAATGTTACTTTATTGCTTGCATTTTTTGTTATTTAATTTATTTTTATAATTATGTTTATGTTAGAACTGTCTTATACATTTGGATTTAAAAGTTTCTAATATCTGTAAACATTCTAAAATAAAGGCCATAAATCTGCCTTTTTCCCAGCTTAAAAGCACTTACCTTCTGCAAAGTGCATTGTGAAATCAGTAGAGCTGTTGTTTTGAACAAACTTGGAAGCAGAAAGAGCCAGATCAGAGCTCCCATGTTGGACCACATCGTGAAGCACAGAGCTAATCAAACGAAGCTGAACATGCCAAGAGAGCAGTCTGCCTGCCGTACCGCCGCGATTCTGACTGAATGTTTGGACTGATGTCTCACACTCTGCTTGTTTAGAAAGATCAACATAAAAGGTTATTGATCTGCAGGCACGGGCAAGCCCCGCTGAAACACTGAGTTGATGAATGACAGACAATAGTTGTTGACACACCATGATCTGTGTAGAAGGTAACAAGCTGTGCTGTGGTTGGCTCTCCTTTAATGCCTGTTTTATTGATTTCTGACATAGCTGGACAACTAGAAGATAAATCTCATGTATGAACAAACTCCAAATCACAGTACATGAATATGATGTTAAACTATTAATAATAATAATTCCTTACATTTATATAGCGCTTTTCTGGGTACTCAAAGTGCTTTACATGGAAGGGGGGAGTCTTCTCAACCCTCACTAGTGGAGGGGACACAACATTAAATACATTACATTTTAATAATTAAAAAAATTAGGTTGTGTGGCATACTTAATATTACTAATTTTATCAGTTAACGAAATAATTAAATGTTTTTGGATTGGTACAGACTCTTAACTCTTAATTTTCATCATATTTGCTAACGATTTATTAATGATATTTGGTGGGTCAAATAGTACATGTATGAGACCACAGTTAAAATCTGGGATGATGGGAATCCGACTCATTTCTGCGAATCGGTTCTTTCAGTTCAATGAACTGATTAAAATGATTCAGGATCATCATCACGACGCCAATAAAGGCATATGCAGTGTTGGGGAGTAACTATACATGTAACGGAATTACGTAATTTAATTACAAAATAAAAGTAATTAGTTACAGTTACTAAGAAAAATGTGTAATTAAATTACAGTTACTTCTGAAAATGTTAATGATTACAAAGGAGGCTACATCAGATTTTTTCAGACACACTGCCTTCATACAGATTTAACTGATTTCTTTCATAAATTGCTGTGACTGCTCTAAAATATGAAACACTAATGTTTCATAAGTTTATAACATGCTTATCCAATAACTCTTATATTTCCTATTTGGGTTTTTTATGTATATGCTTTTTTAAGATTAACAGTTTTTTTCTAAGGCATTGTTAGATTCATAACTACACAAAGATATGATAAAAAACAGTATCATAGCTATTAAACTATTTCTTGTCATGATTTTAAATCTGTATTTAACCTCAGAATGATTTTAAAGTAAGTCTGATTTTGAGGTGGCTGTGCTTCAAATGGGACATCGAATGCTCATTTTCTACAAGTTGGTATGATTCTTTAGGGTACCTATTCTTGAAATGGTGTCAGTGGTCGTGTAAAACAACACCCGTTTTACCTCGTCAAAAACAGCTCTGTTTACAGCGACTCGTTTCGGTGCATATCTCTTTACATGCTAATGAGCTCTGCTCACCCGCCCCTCTCTTCTGTGGAAGAGCAAAGGTGATTTGCAAATAATCATACAAATATAAAGTGTGAGACTTACTTCTTCTGGAGGTGCAGCTGGATCATGAACAATGGTTGCTGATCCATCCTTGAGTTGTAACTTTTTAACAAAACCTGCCTTGAATTGTCCCTCATTCAGAAAGCAGAAAGAGTAAAATGATTTGCGCAGCCAGACTTAAACTACCTTAGGGAAAGTGAAGTGACATGTGGCCAAGTATGGTGACCCATTCTCAGAATTTGTGCTCTGCATTTAACCGACCCAAGTGCACACACACAGCAGCGAACACACACACAGCAATGAACACACACCCGGAGCAGTGGCAGCCAATGCTGTGGCGCCGGGGAGCAGTTGGGGGTTTGGTGCCTTGCTCAAGGGTCTCACATCAGTCGTGGTATTGAAGGTGGAAGAGAGCGCTGGTTATTCACTCTAAAATCAAAATGCCTTGATAATTGAGACGGTTTAGGTTTTTGGGAGATAAAAAAGAGTGCATTTTAATCATTGTAGGGTGGTTGTGTCCACACACTGCTAAGACATTTATATGCAAATGAAGATATTTTGCATCCAATGTCTCCTTTAAAATGTAAATATTATAATCTTAATTCAAGTGATGAAGGATTTTGAAAGTCTGACCGTTATCAGTGTTGAGTATACTACT
This sequence comes from Ptychobarbus kaznakovi, assembly GCA_027422405.1. Classification (NCBI taxonomy): domain Eukaryota; kingdom Metazoa; phylum Chordata; class Actinopteri; order Cypriniformes; family Cyprinidae; genus Ptychobarbus; species Ptychobarbus kaznakovi. Next base: position 6,039,279 of record CM049810.1, read on the forward strand.
GTAATGTTAACCCTGCCTGGTTTACATGCTTGAAAATGATTAACAGTTGAAAACATTAGAAAAGTAATCAAATGTATTACATTACTTTAATAAAGTAATTGAAAAGTTACACTACTTATTACATTTTAAGTAGGATAACTTGTAATCTATTACATTTCCAAAGTAACCTTCCCAACACTGGACATATGTATGCACATATTGATGTTCTTATACCGGTTTTCTCTATTAATGAGTTAATTATAACTTCCCAGTCCAAGTTCCCAGCATTATGCCAGTGCAATTTTGCAGCCATGGTTCAGCTAATAAAACACAGCATCGTTTAGAATCGAAATATAATGTGCATTTACGAATACAAAACCCATTATTGACTGGAAACCAGTCACACAATCAAGTCTATTAAAGTAACGTACTTTCGCTCTACGTGTCCGAATGAAGTTCTCCGCTCGCGAACGAATTGTTTAATCGATCTATGAACTGGTTCGTTCAAATGACTATGACAGACGTCGCGCTCAAAATCACCTACATTTTACAAGAAACAGAAAAGTGTCAGAATTCCGAAGTTTTAAATCAAGGGAATGTTATGGGATTCAATTGATTATACTGTAGCCTACATACGATTCTGGACAGTTCAGATGTTCAAACACAGATTAGTGTACGGATCATGTAATTTATAATACAAAATGTAAAACAGAAAAATTGTCTAAAATGTTGGTCCCTACTGTATTTCTACTTTACGTGTATCCATATAACCTAGTAGTAGATGCTGTGCGAAAACGGCCAGGACTTTTATTTTAGTCATGTCGTCCGGACTTTTATATTGAAAAACGGTTGTTTGTTGTCGCGGGCTTCGCGCTGCTGTATGAGTGAAGCGCGTGCGGAGTGGTCAGGTAAAAACACACAGCGGAAAGGGTATGTCTGTGATGCAGAAAGACTGAAAACAAAGCCATTGCCTTCGACTTGTAAAAAGAGCGTATGTTTCTATCTGGCCAGTGATTAAATGTTTACTTTACTTGATTTCGACACATTATTAGCGGCAGATGAGCTGAAAGTCTGTTGACGGTTGTTCGTAGCATTAGCTGCGGCGCGGCGTGGTGCAGACCAAACAGTTAGCCGAGTGTGTTAGCATCTGCTTGTTTTTACTCTCCCGTCTAATCTACCTCTATCCAAAACTGACTGCAAATACATCATTATGACGCAATTATGTATTTTTACGTGCGCTAAAACGATATAACCATGATATAATCACTCGCGTGAGTTTTTGTCTGTTGCTAAGGGCCATTTCACGGTTCTGTGTGTTTTTAGTTCGTCACGACGATTGATATAACGTTACATGACGGCCACGGCGAATTCAAACCGTTACCGCGATTATTTTTAGTCAGAACTTCGCTAAAATCTTTTCGCTGCTTAAAACGCACCGAGCTTCCTAACGTTAACGTTACCAAACCGCGTTTTTGGCCGAACCGTAACTTACGTTCGGAATACCCAATTATGCGATCTAATTAGGCGACTCGGTAGGTTTTGAGACTTAACGTTAGCCATTAAAAGGATAAACATAAAAATGCGGTTTGTTTCCAGCATTTATCACTGTTTTTTTTTTTTTTCGTGAACTGGCCCTTTAAGACCGATGAGCTGTTTATATGTTGTTGCAGGCGTGTTTTATTTTTTCAGGAGTGGGGTTTGGGTGGGTGTGTAAGTGGACACCAGTCCAGACTATGTGTGCATGGCTATATTTAAGTGCTGGACAGATAGGGGTGATAGTTTTACATGCGAAGTACAGTACTGGGAGTTAAACTAGTCACAGGCCCGCTGCACCTGTCACCAACCGCTTCGTACACAAATGTCTTGGGAATATTTTTTATAGTCTTGTATGCGTGTGTAATAATTTGATTCTGTTTCCTCTTCTCCTCCAGATTTTCTATTTTGTACATACATTATTTTGTATATACTGTTTATGATGACTTCAGTGGTCACTGATGCTGCCAGGGGCAATCGGGACAAAGCCCTACCACAAACCACACACACCTCACAGAAACAGATACAGGTGAGCCGTACAGACACTCTTCATCAGTTAGGTGTGCCATATACACATGCCTGAGGACCAGCGTATAACTGTGTTCTGTATATGGATGTGTAACTGTGTCATCCGTCTCTAGGCCACAGCCGAACAGATCCGACTTGCCCAGGTGATTTACGACAAAAACGATGCAGATTTTGAGGGAAAAGTCCAGCAGGTGAGCAACACCAGAATCTACAGAAAGCAGCAACATTGTGGCCAGAAGATTGTTTTAATTTCCATATTCGTGTCTATATTCCAATACGCAGGACACATTCTGAAATCCAGTACTGAGGATGGAATTGCAGAATCCAATCTCAAAAAAGGAATTTACTCTTTAATATGTAGTCACAGAATTTAGCAAAATTTGGATGAATAAATCAAAAGTGGGGCTGTATAAATAATCAAATCACAATATTGTACTTTAAATATACCTAACAAATATATCTAGTGTCTGTAAGGCTCAGTAATGTCTCTGTGTGATTGAGTATGTGTAGTAGATAAAACTAAAGGTTTATGCATTCAATGGATTACCATCATTTTCAATAATATTTGTTAAATGATAAAACGAATCCATATAAATTAAAACGACACCGAATGTCTGAAAAAAAATCTATAAGGCCCTTTTGTTAAATTGAATACATTTTTTGTAATACATTTTTTTTATTTTTTTTTCAATTGTTTGTTTTATTAAATTAATAAAATTTTCCCAATATCGTTTACATAACTAAACCATTAAAACATCCATATAAATTAAAACAACACCGAATGTCTAGAACTGCTGATTGTGAACACAAACAGCTGGAATTAGTGTAGTCCAATTTTAAAGTGATAGTTCACCCAAAAATGATAATTTTTTGTTTATCTGCTCAAGGGCAATCCAAGATGTAGGTGACTTTGTGTCTTCAGTAGAACACAAACAAAGATTTTTAACTCAAACCGTTGCAGTCTGTCAGTCATATGAAGGCAGTCAATGGGACTCACGGCTTTGTGAGGAAAGAAAACATACACAGACAAAACCAATTTAAACCCTGTGGCTCGTGACGATACATTGAGGTCTTAAAGACACGAAACGATCGGTCTGTGCAAGAAACTGAACGGTATTTATATCGTTTTTTACGTCTAATCCATCACCTGGTCCAACTGTACTGAGCTCGTTCACAACAGCCGGTGCAAGATGCGTCGTCTTGCTTTATGGCGGATCGCAGACTTATAAGTGCATTACCACCACCTATCTGTCAAATGGACAATTGACACTCAATCCACAATCTCAATTAGGAGTGTCAATGGTCCATTTGAGAGAAAGGTGGCGGTAATGCAAAAACAAAAGGAAGACGCGTCACGCGCCGGCTGTCGTGAACGAGCTCGGGACAGTTGGACATTGGGCAGTGGATCAGAGGTTAAAAAGCGATATAAATAATGTTCAGTTTCTTGCACAGATTGATCATTTTGCCTTTAGACATCAATGTATCATCACGAGTCGCAGGGTTTCATTTGGTTTTGTCTGTATTTTTTTTTTTCTCTCTCAAAGCCGTGAGTCCCATTGACTGCCTTTATATGACAGACAGACTGCAACGGATTGAGTTAAAAAATCTTTGTGTTCTACTGATGAAACAAAATCACCTACATCTTGGATGCCCGGGGGCAAGCAGATAATAATTTAATTTAGTGAATCAAGAAAAAAATATTTAAGAATCTGTCTGGACAAAGATTTTACAATCAGTCTTGAACTCATCAAAATGTTACAGAAGTAAATTTTACCGTAAAATATAATAGAGTGACAGAATTTATGTTTTGTTGTATCTGCAATTGTTTGATTGCATTTGTTTGTGTTTTGTCCCAGCTCATGGAGGTTACAGGCAAAAATCAGGATGAGTGTATGGTGGCCCTTCACGACTGCAATGGGGACGTCAACAGGGCCATCAACTTCCTGCTGGAGGAGGTCACTGTCAAGGTGCGTGCTTGCTACAGTTGATCCTGTTTGACTAGTTTCTTATGCAATGTCTTTTGTAATTGTGTTAATTATGCTAGAAAAACTAGACTGGGTTGAAATAATATCATGGAGCTTTTCCAGCTTTGCTAGCTGCCATACTAGTTATTAAGCTACCATAGGTCTTTGAGGTTAATATACCCATGTTTCTGATTCTGTTGAATTATTCTCATGCTTGCACAGGACTCATGGGAGACAGTTGGCAAGAAGAAAAGTGTTGGAAAAGAAGGGACAGCTCCAGAGAGCAGGGAGAAGAGAGGAGAAAGGGAAGGCAGAGGCCGCGGGGGTTCAAATAGACGTGGCCGAGGAGCCAGCCACAACCAGGAAGGTGTGTATTTCTGTGTGTGTAGTGTGAACCTATACTAACTTTCATGTATGGATTGTGTTTTTGCCTCAGGCAAGGTGTCTAGTTAGACCACATAATAATTAGGGGTGGGAATCTTTAGTCACCTCACGATCCGATTCTGGGAGTCATGATCCGATTCCAGAACGATTCTTGTTTTTCCCCCCCTTATTAATTAATTAGTTTACCGACTTGAAAATCTTAAAATCTTTACTTTTAGTAATTAGGTACTTTTTAAAATAATTACACAATTAAAACGGTTGTATGTTAAACTAATATAACTTCAAAACATACAAGCAAGTAGCAAATAATAAAGAGGAGCATAGAAACATATAACAAAGACAGAATGCTTTCAGTATTTAAGATTATCTGATAGTTTTCTATTCAAGAAATGAGTGATTTTTCTTTATCTTCACTGTTGTTTTTTACCATGACATCATAGACAGTGGGAGATCTTTTAAGCTGCAGTCATGCACGGATCTCTTTTGAAATATAAGAAGTAATGTGGTTTGTCCTGTCTGTTTATTGCTTTAAGACATAACTGGCTGTGTTTACATACATTTTACGTCATAAAACCATTTTGAGAAGCAAGTGCATTACACCACTTACACGGAGTCGCGCACAGCCGCATGCGCGAGCAGTCTACACAAACAAAGCGCACGTCAGCATTTGAAATTGAAAGCAGCCTTCTGTTAGTGAGATTCATATTTTAATATATAAGTCCACTGCATTCCAAACCACATAAATGATGACTTCGTAGAGCATTTGTAAGGAAAATAGAGACTGACGAGACCGCACACTTCAAGTGTAACATCAAACAAAGCGCGCGTCTCTCACAGCGCATCCTGTGCAATGATGCCCGTGAATGTCCTTGTACTTCGCTTCAACCTTTCCGAACTTTATGAAAGATTATTTTACGGAAGGTTCGAGTGGTGTTTGTATGTGAAGAATTGGAAACAAGCAGAATATGGCTGTTCATAAAGCTAACTTCATAAGCGTCATCGTACATCTGGTTAAAAACTAAGCTCAGAATCGATTCTGAAATTCTTAGACTCGATCCAGAATCGTCGGAGAGAGAATCGCGATGCATCGATGGATCAAAAAAATAAATAAAAAAATCTCCCACCCCTAATAATAATGTTATCGTGATGATTGGAGATCAAGTGTATAGGCATTCACTGCTCTTGGACTTTTTTTTTTAGGGCGGTCTGAAGAGAACGGGTTTGATTCAGCTCTAGGAGAGAGAGGAGACCGCGGGCGCAGAGGAAGAGGGAGAGGTCAGTGCATTATATGCACTTCAAGACATTACTGCTAACTAATACTCTGCTGCCCCCAGAAGTGGCTTTAGTTGATCAGCTACATAAAAAGGAGCAGTCGATTATTCAAAAATATGTGGAAAACTAACACTACCGTTCAAAAGTTTGGAATTGGTAAGATTTTTGTGTGCATGTGTTTTTGAAAGGTGTCTGTTATGCTCACCCAAGGTTGCATTTATTTGACCAAAATACAGTAAAACGGTAAATATTGTGAAAAATTCTTACAATTATAAAGTAACTCTTTTCAAGGTTAAATATATTTTAAAGTGAGTTTTCAGCATCATTACTCAAGCCTTTGGTGTCACATGATTCTTCAGAAATTCATTCTAATATGCTGATTTGCTGCTCAAGAATCATTTCTTATCAATGATTTTACTCCCTGATAGGTTTTTGGTTTGATGAATAGAAAATTCTAAAGAACAGCAAAAAAGTTCTCTGTGTACTTTCTCTTTTTTTAAATTAAATTACTATCATTTAAAAAAGCATGCCTGCTATGTCAGTAGTAGTTGTGCTAATAAGTTGTGTCTGATAAGTGATCATCATCTGGTGAAATCTGTGAATATGATAGGATCAGATTAGGTATAATCAAGAATCAAAATATTGCCAAAATACACAACTGAAAGCACAAGCTATCATCTTAAAGGAAAGGTTCAACCAAAAATGAAAATTACCCCATGATTTGCTTACTCTCAAGCCTTCCTAGATGGCTTTCCTCTTTCAGACAATACAATAAGAGTCATGTTAAAAAAAATGTCCTGGCACTTCTAAGCTTTATAATGACAGTGAATGGGGGGGGGGGCTATATGAAGCCCAATAAAGTGCATCCATCCACCATAAAAAGTGCTCATTAGTTGACTACATTAGTTAACATGATCTAATAATTAACAATACTTCTACAGCATTTATTAATCTTAGTTAATTTCAGCGTTTACTAATGCCTAATTAAAATCTCAAGTTGTGTTTGTTTACATTAGTTAATGCACTGTGAATTAATATGAACTAACAATGAACGACTGTATTTATTAAATAACATTAACAAAGATTAATAGTGTAATAAAGGTATTCTGCAATCATGTTAGGTAATACATTATAACACCTTACAGTATAAGCATTACCAATTAATGTTGACTAATCGTTTCAGCCCTACTCCACGTGACTCCAGGGGGTTAATAAGGGCCTTCTAAAGCGAAGCAATGCATTTGTGTAAAAAAAATCCATATTTAAAACTTTATAAACCAAAATCTCTAGCTAACTGTCGTACATGCGTTCATGAAAGAGTGGAGTTCCAGCGGATTACGTAGGCGTAGCGTAAGCTCCAAGAGAATATGCTAGTTTCGTGAGAACCACGTTTTGTTTACAGCAAAGGAGAACCACTTTAAGAAGTGAATTGTTGTATTAAATTAGTTAATTGTGACGGGTTCTTTGGTGAACCCAAAAGGGTTCTTCTATTGCATTTTATTGGTTCTCTGTCTCAGACTGAGCAGGATGGGGCCTGTTCCGGTGTTGCTATTTGTGTCACTCTGAGCAACGTTTGTAGGGCACTAAATGTGACTAATGCGTTGTTTAAAGCAGCTGCAACTCGAGAGGGGAGGATGGTGAGTGAGGGAGCAAGAATGGGACCGGAAAGAGTCCTCAGAAGAACCATATGTCTCTTAAAGGGGACATCACTTCCAGTTTTTAAATTACGTTTAGTCTATTACATCTACATTTAATTTCATGTGCAAGAACATTAGTTAATCATAATCGTAGATGTTTGCGTAAAGCTGTCTTAAAGGTACAGGAGAAAAAGGTCAGGGAAAGGGAGTTAAATGGTCAAACGTGGCATATCAAGATTATAAAATCTTGGAAAGGAAACCAATGGAAAGTCACAAGGAGTAGTAAATACATATTCGTTTTTGGCTGAGCTTTTCCTTTTATATTTTCACTTGTTCTGATTGGTATTTATGGTGGTGTGTCGTTTCAGGTGTAGGAATCCGAGGAAGGGGCAGAGGAGCTGGAATGAGCAGATTCTCTCAGGGAATTGGGTGAGTGTTCACGCTTTTGTCTTTCCAAACCCATCACACACTCCTCCAGTGAGAAATATCTACAAAAAACGTTCTTGGTCATTATTCTTACTCTCCCTCCATTGGCTTCTATTTGACCAGTAGGACGTTTAACCCTGTTGAGTACACCGGCTCTGCTGAGGCAGGGGAGGCTGTAAATGAGACTACTGAAGGAGCAGGTGAGTGCTGTTTATTGATCCGGATCCTGATTTCTTTAATAGAGCAGAATTTGCTTCTCTAATACTTTTTACTTAATCATATCTGAAGCCATTTTCAGTCTAGTATCGATGTCAGATGAGCTGTTTTTTTGTAGTAATGATTTCATACAGCAGGCTCTGTATAGATAGAACTCGAAATGCATTGATCCAATGTATGTAGTGCAGGTAATCCTCAAACCAAAAAGCACAGCTGAAGTTGTAAATGAGCATAATCACTAACCAGCAGTTATGAATTTCTTAATTTAGCCCTCTGCAAAACAGCATTTTATCTTTACCTCACCTGTGCTTTCAGGAGCCTGGAAGGACAGTCTGGAAGACTGGGCAGCCGAAGACTGGAATGAAGATGTGAGTGATTTCATGAATGTTGAAATTAATCTGGAAAATTTGATTAAAAGATGCTAGTGTGTAACGCTCCCTTCTCCATTTATCAGCTATCCGAGACCAAAGTGTTCACTGCTTCTTATGCACTTGGCTCCAAGAACCCCGTGCAGCCTGGACAGGGGTGAGTGCTTCCTGTGCTTCAGCACTTTGCTGTACAGAGCTCTGATATACGGACGACTAGGAGTGCCACTTAAAATGGAAGAAATTGAAAGAATAATTTATTAATGTAATTAGAAATGTTAACTTTAAAATAAAAATTTCTGTGGCTTAAAATTAACAAAAATATTTTTTTTAGGGGAGGTTATTTTTAAACCAAATATTTCAGTTTAATATTACAATATTACCTCAATATACCAAGTTTTAAATTGGTTAATTTGATTTGTCAAGTGTCTTTGTCATTGACCAGATGCTTTTATTTAGCCGTTTGTCAATCAAGTTAAAATAAATGCCATTAGGTAGTTGGGAGCCGTTTAACTGTTGACAACTCCTTATTTGACTTGACCACTACATCTCTACATGGTAAAGAACTCGTTCACACTAATAAACAGGAAAGTAATAGAATCAGTGATGCAAACTTTACCAAGTATGAGAGAACTATTAAGCACCTCTAAAAGACAATAGTGTTAGTCAACTTTATATAGTGTTGGTTTAGTTCAGTTACTGTGCAAAGTTAATCAACTATGAAACATTTGATTCAGCTATAAACATTTCTAGAGAGGGCAATGGTGTTTAGCTCAAGTCATTTCTTTTTTGATGATTCAGCTATAAAGCTGCTCTAATTGACAAAAGTGTCATTCAGCTCAATTCAGTTTTTATCCAATATTGTCAGTAGTGCAAGCTAGTTTTAAACTGCTCTCTATTATATCTTCAACAAGCAGTTAAGAAGAGCAAGTTTAGACATATGTCTACCTGAGTGCTCCAAAATATTTGGCTTGCATTCAGGTATGATTCCCCTCCCTGTTTTCTTAATTTATGACTTATTTCTAGCAATTGAAGACGAAACCGCAAACAGCCTTACAACTGAGCATGCAGAGACAGATTAGCAGGCATATGTATGTGCGCTCTTGGAACATCCTCACTTCCTGTGTTGTGAAAGCAAAATGAATTTGATGTTTTGCATCCTAGAACAAAGACCTCTTTTGTAGTTGTCTGAAAGTGTTTCTCTGCTCCTCAGGATGGATCTCGGCTCTTTGTTGCCTAAGGTGGCTGAGGGCGACTCTGAGCTGACCGGATTGGAGCTGTCATACCCTGATACTCTCAACCAGAGCCTGGTGTTCACCAACTCTCAGCAGCACGTCACCCGAACACACACACACAGCTACGCATCTGCTGCTGCTGGTACTTATGCACATGCCGCATCGGTGAGAATACAGGCACTGAGCACCACAGCACTTGACTCTGCACCCAGATTTACAGGGACAAATTAATTTTCCCATCCAGGACTGGCTATTCATTGGAGGTTTTATGTATTATTTAATTTTAAACCAGTTTTAACAATTTTTTACATTATGTACACTACCCTTCAAAAGTTTTGGAGCCAGTCAGTTTTTTGAAAATGAAATTAGTACCTTATATTCAACCAGGTTGAATCAAACTGCTAAAAAGTTAAATGATTTGCACTGAAAAAGGTGACCGTGATAAGTGACAATTTAGAAATAGATTTCTAATAAATGCTGTCCATTTGAATTTTCTATATAAAAGAACAATGAAAGTTAATGAAGTGAATATTAAAATATTTCTTGCAGTAAATCAGCATATTAGAAAGATTTCTGAAGGATCACGTGACTGAAGACTGGAGTTATAATGCTGAAAATTTAGAAACAATTTTGAAATATTCAAATTGAAAACAGTTATTGTATATAATATTTTTCTCTGAAGTCTTTGCTGTTTTCATTAAACAGTATATTTTACCAGATTTAACATAATCTGTCACTGTCCCTTTAAATTAGCTCTGTGATGTTGTAAAACAATACTTCAAATTGGAAGATCAAATTTAAATATCCAATTTTAGCCAATAAACTACAAAAGCTGATAATAAATCATATAGAGTGCATCACTTACTACATAGGATTCTACTTATTGTATAGTTTTTATGTGAAATGTCAAAAGTACCTGTACTTGGGTACAATGATGGCACTTAAGTCTCAAACTTGATAAAATAGTGTTTTGAATGGCATGTTCGTTTTTGCTGTTATATCAAAATTGGTATCGAATCAGAAAATGTACTGACACTAATATTTTGGTATCGTGAGTAATGACAACCTTTCTGCTTTTCTTCTAGTCCATGCTGGGATCCAGGCTTCTCCATAATGATGTACAGAAAATGGAGCCAATCAGCACACCCCGAATTGCCCCTTTGTCCAATCAGGTTTCAGGCGCACTGAACAATGGCACTGCATCTGTTGAATCTACTGCTCAGGTGCCTCTCGAAACTACCCCTGTGACCCTGAATGAACCCAAGGAGACTCCTGTTACAACTCACCGTAAGTACTATGCATGCACACTAGGGATGCTCAGTCTGGGGTGCGTTTCTTGAAAGCAACTACGGTCGCATGTTCTGTCGTTGCCAATAGATTTCAATGGAACTAACCATAGTTAGCTAATGGTTCTTTTGGGATATGCACCCCTGTACATTTACATGAAGTGCACATGCAACTGGAGGTCATTGGCCATTGCATCACACCTTGTAATCAGTGTGGTTTTACACATACCTAACGCGCTCTTTAACATTTTTAACAAATTCTCTGCCAGGAGACTGACACATATTGGAATATTTTTTTTTCTGTCTTTAGTGGACCTGAAGCCCCAACCTGACCCGTCCCCCATCCTCGGTCGTCTGACCCAACATCAGAGTGCAGCACTCCAGTCGGACCTGCCGGCTCAGGCCCGAGACCCTGCCCCACTTCCCCCACATGGTGGGCCTTCTCCGACACTGAACCCCCTCTATGAGCCTGTCATCACCACGACAGAGCCTCCACAACCCAGAAACATCAGACCACAGAGACGGAGAGCGCCACTTCCCTCTAAGGTGACAAAATACCCTATAGCCCCTTTTATCGTTTGTCTGTGAGTTCTGTTGTAAATGTATGCAAGCGTTAGCAGTGTGATTTAGCAGCCGTAAAATCTGCGTGATTTGCAATGCTCAGGTGAAATGCTGTAGTAATACTACAAATCTGCGGAAGCATTTGACATCACGCATAAGGCACCATGATTTCTGCAATGAATTAATGAGTGGCGGATGGTGCAGACGCACTGCATACTGAAGCGTGGACGATGCTTGCGGTGTTTTCAGCCTCTGCAGTCTTACTATATGACGATATAAACACCTGCATATCAGAGAGCTCTGAGAGTCACTTCATTAGCATTTTACGGTTTAATTTGAGAAAACTACCATCTTATCACATACACAGCAGCGGCAAGTTCTTCATAGCAACTCATTAAAATAAAAGTTTGGTTTAACGTGAAGAAACTGAGACACAAATAAATTACTATTTAGCAGTCTTAAGACTCAATGTAACAACAATCCTACTTCTAATAAATATTAAGAAAACTTTTGGTAACTTTATTTTAAGGTGTCCTTGTTACATCTTACATGTACAGTATTTGCTATTATAACTATTAATTATGCATAATTACATGCAAGTAACCCTTAGCCAAACCCTAATCCTAACTCTAACCATATAGAAAGTAGGCCTACATGTAGTTAAATAATATTAATCAGTACTTAAATGTATAATTACACTGTAACAAGGACACCTTAAAATAAAGTGCAACCCTAAACGCATGAAAGGTAATTTCCAAACATTCATAATAGGGGCACTTTAAAATACAGGCCTGTGGCTCATAATTTTAATTCACCATTTGTAAACTGATGTTTACTGTTCATTTTTTTTGAAATACCAATAGCATTTGTATTAACTTGTAACGGATCATTACACTTTGACGCTTTAATATTCGCTGAATGTAATAAAAAATTAGAGCACTGAATCAAGTAATCAAATTATTTTATACTTATTTTGTGTGGTGAGCAATGTTCCCTCTAATTTTTTTTTCTTGCTGAGCAAAATGTTTCTCTATTGGGTGGACATTTTGGTCAACTGAGTAAAATCATTCTTCATACCAGAAGAATGCGTGTGCGCGGCACATTATTTCTCTGCACGGCTGCGCGCGCGCAGCTTAGAGGGAACAGTGGTTGTTAGAGGCACTTTGTTTGCCCAAAAGTTTAAGGAGGTAATTCAACCATTTAATTAACCACCATGTTTGTTTTAATTTTTAAAACAGTCAAGAAAAATTTCATAGCGACCTGTTTACTCATTTGTATTAGTCTAATTACTTTTTGATCTTTATGAGCAAGTAAATGTGTTTTGTTTGCCAGATCCCCTCTTCAGCAGTAGAGATGCCAGGCTCTGCTGATGTGTTCGGGCTGAATGTGCAGTTTGGCGCACTGGATTTTGGATCTGAATCCACTGTGGAAAATATTAACCAATCAGAAAGTAGCTTTCAGGAACCTGTGGCCACTCCCCAAACCCAGAGCAGCCTGTACTCCAAATCCACTGCCATCAGGTATGTCTGTCCGTTGACCTGTGTCTGTACAGACATCTGTTGTGGGCATTCTTGGCAGTTTTTCTGAGGCTTTTTTTTATATTAGGGCCCTATGAAATCCGTTATATTTTTTACCAAATTCAGTTTTATTTTTTCTAAATTCAGTTTTTTCCGTTTATATTTTTCTGGATTCCGTTTTTTTCCGCTTTATTTTTCTGGACTCCTTTTTAATGGTCAAATTAAATTGTATTAATCAAAAAGCATGTCTAATTAATTAAAATCATGAAACTTATACAACTTAACATTCATTTATTAAAAGTGTAACAAAAATTACATGTTTAGGGCCGTATGAAATGTTTAAAAAAAAATTTTTTTCTCACTTTGTTTTATTGTTACCAAATTCTGTGTTTTAGCATGTTTATTTATTTGAATGCATACAAACAATTTGTATTTATTCTTACAGTAGCCTTATGAAATGTTTTCCCCCCTCAGAAATTCTGTGTTGTGTATTTAAATGTTACTCGTTATCAGATGAAGGCATAAAACATTGATTTAGTTAATATTTTAATTAACAAAAATTAAACATTACAATTTTTGGCAAATAAAGGGGATTTACTCTTTAAAATGTAAATATTTTGTGATTTATTTCTTAAAAAAATAAACACGATGCACATTTTAGAGTGGCCTTTTATTGTGGCCAGCCTAAGGCACACCTGTGCAATAATCATGCTGTCTAATCAGCATCTTAATATGCCACACCTGTGAGGTGGATGGATTATCTCGACAAAGAAGTGCTCACTAACACAGATTTATACAAATTTGTGAACAATATTTGAGAGAAATATGCCTTTTGTGTACTTAGAAAAAATCTTAGATCTTTGAGATCTATGAAAAATATGGGGGCAAAAACAAAGTGCATGTATTTCATAATTTTGTTGCACACACACACACACAGTGTTTCCCCTGCCATTATATTAGAGGGGTGGCCCGCACCCCCTACCCCCCTTGAAGGTCATGTTACTTTTGTTTAATTGTATTTTCTCTATAGCGCCAGATCACAAAATAAATAATTTAAAGTTACACAGGTCTATACCTTGTTCTTTTATTGAACAAACTAAATTGCCTCATGTTATGTATCTTATTTACATGAAGGCATGTCATAATTTCGGTCTCTACATTATATGGTCTGTATCGCGCACAGCGGAGTTCTACCCTGATGAGCACACACACACAAATGAGAACACTCCCACTCGTATTTGTAAATATTAAGCCGCAAAAATTCTATTTCAATATGAATTCTGCGTGTCTCTGTGTTATAAATAGTGCAGACGCACGGTTTTGTTTACTGCTCGTACTGAAGTGCGGGTGACACTTCTGGTGATATTAACGTCTGCAGTCTCACTGTCAGTTACACACATACATACATACATACATACGTATGTGTGTGTGAATGAGGGAGAGTAAGTGACAGATTATTTTGTGAGGAATATTTTCCTTCATGTTGTGTAAATACATTGTTTGTTTGAAATCAACATTGGCACAAATACTATTGATAAAACCCTGAACATTCCACAAACAAATGACTAATGCATTTCTAATCTTATTTTTCTTGTTTTAGTGAGTCTCTATGTGGCTTGCCTCAAGCAGTAATGGAGTCCAGTTACCCATCAGCCTCTCTTGGTTTACCGAGCAGTACTGCCCCTCCTGTCTTGGCTCCATCCTCAGCTAGCAGAGTGGAGTCATCCGCCACCACCCCTCTCAGTGTATGACCAAAGTTAATCATTTACCTTTTCACAGGCAAAATGCAGCCAATTCTTCTAGAATCCTCTCGATCACTTACTTGGTTGTAGATTTTGCTCCTATTCAAGTTGGCTACTTTGACCAACAGTAAGCTGCTTGCTTTGAAAGGGATTTCTGTGAGTGGTGCTTCATGCATACCGAAGCTCTTAACGTTGGCCCTTTTTCACCTGCACCTTAATTAGGTCAGCTTGGTCCAAACTATCCAGAATCCAGAGCTGAACTGATTTTGTTCAGTCCTATGTTATTGGAAATATCAAGAAATTTAATATTTCTCGTCTTTGGGTTTTCCTTGCCAATAGTGATTAAAACTAATAACTTTATTTTTGTTTTATTATAAATGCATTTTTTTTTTCATCCCTATAAATGCATTTTTTTTTTGTTTAATGGTCTAACAGCTGAATGTTTATTTTTTTTCCCCACAGAATGGATTTAATGAAATGAGGATGTCCAGCGCACAGGAAGGTAAATGAGTTCTGTGTTAACAGGCTTTCCATTTTTACCTGTACTTTCTTTGCTAGGTGAATTTGTAGCATTTGCCACACTTTACATTTTTGATCTGATGTATCTGCAGCTGCTCCGTCCAGCACCCCTCAGCCCATATCCACAGCCCTGTCCACAGAGATTAGCCTGTCATCTTCCTCCTCTTCAACAGCAGCGCCTGCCCTCAGCACATCACTTCCATCACTTAGCAGGTGTGACTGACCACCCCTTTTGAA
Organism: Ptychobarbus kaznakovi; assembly: GCA_027422405.1. Lineage (NCBI taxonomy): Eukaryota > Metazoa > Chordata > Actinopteri > Cypriniformes > Cyprinidae > Ptychobarbus > Ptychobarbus kaznakovi. Next base: position 6,054,680 of record CM049810.1, read on the forward strand.
TTTCAATCTCATTAAATATTCATGATGAGCAATCAGTCTCCATTATGGTCTTATCGTTGCTTTTTTTCTCAGTCACTTGAGCAGCGTTAACTCTCCTGGATCTTCTGCACCCACCAGCTCTTCCCTGAGCGTAAGTGACTTGTGAGGCTCCTCCCATTTCCAGTTTCTCTTCTCAGCTTCTAGCTTCTCTGTTTGAGGGGTTTTATATCAGGGATAAGTGTGACTGGATCAGTGTTAAATTGAATTGAAATGCTTCCTTCAGACACAGATGGGTTCTGAGATGAACGTGAGCCTGTCCACGTACTCTTGCTCTGTGCCGAGCATCTCCAGCTCAACGGTCAACTCAAATGGGCTTAGCGCTGGGACCCAGAGCCTCACTGCTAACAGCGCATCCGCTCCCTCTGCTGTCCGTTCTGCACCGCTACAGACCAACATCACACCCTCCAACACCTCTGGTCAGTCGCAAAAACATTCACTGCATGACTATAGTGATGCAGCAGAGGTTGGCAGTATTTTTATCATAATTGTCAATCAGTAAATAGTGTTTTCTTGTTTACAATTTTTTTTCTATATTATCAGGTAAAGCTCCTCCTAATCTGGCTCAAGGAGTACCGCCGCTGCTGGCCAGTCAGTATATCATGGGTCCTGGTGGCCTCCTCCCTGCTTACCCGGTTAGTGTATGGATGATCTGCTCTCTCACACTTTATTATTTGGATTGTGTTGACCTGTCTTGTACACACTTCTGATCTCTCGGTCTTCTCATCCCTAAAGCCAATCTATGGATATGAGGACCTACAGATGATGCAGTCCCGCCTGCCCATGGTAACCATTTCATAGTCAACTGCTTGTTTTCACACTCTTTGGACAATGCATTTCCTATTATTAATCAAAATAATTTAGCCAAAAATAAGTTCTGCTCAGTATGGCTGCACATTTTGGGGAATAAAAATACAATTGCTGCTTTTCTGATTTAAGAACTTTTTTTTTACCTCCAAGTTCGCTGTGCTTGTTTGTGCTGCACAATTTGATGACTAAAATACAATAAAACAATCAATGACTAAAATAATTTTATTAGTAGTAGTGCTAAATAAAACCGTATCAAACAATAAGAAATATTAATATTGTAACATTTACTATTTAGATATTTCACTGTAAAAAAAAATGGAGCATTTGAGAATTATATTTTTTACGGTACAACTGTAAAATTATGTCTGTCAATTGATTTTCAAACATTAAACCAAGCATTTATGGCTTCCCGCAGCGAGCCGTTAAAGCTTCTCTTTGGTTGACAGCAGCTGTTTTGAAAGCCTTTTTTAATTACAAGTACAGGAAGATGTTGCATGTTGTGTTCCCTAATGCATGTTTATTACTCTAACTCAAGCACATGCAGAGATTTCATGTGGAGGAGCTTTTACTGTGATGTTAATATGATAAATTGATTAAATGTTGTTTTTTGGTCACTTTTCTCTGAAGGATTATTATGGCATGACTTTCCCTGGTGCAGCGCTAGCAGGCAGAGATGGAGGATTAGCAAACAATCCCTACGTGGGTAAGCAAGCAGCCATTGTTGTTATTAAAGTACAAAGATTGTTACGCTTGTGCAAATAGGACAATCCAGTACTTGTTCAGTCTAAAAAGACGGTTCTGTATTGTCTTGCTTGTACAGGTGAGCCTACCAAATTTGGCCGCAGCGACTCAAACTCCCCAGCCTCTGCCACCAGTCTCTCCTCCGTGCCCCCCTCACAGTCTCAACAAAGTGCTGTCCCCCCTCATAATCAAGGGCCGCAGAACCCAGGTCAAGCCCAGCAAGGTCAGACCCAGGCCTTCCTCAACCCCACTCTGCCTCCAGGTTATGGCTTCACCAGCTTGCCCTACTACCCCGGGATGCCAGGAATGCCCAGTGCCTACCAGTATGGCCACACTGTCTTCATGCCTCCAGCGTCCACAAAGCAGCACAATATGGGCCTGTCCAGCCAGTACCAACACCAGGCCGGATACAGCCAGCACGCGTATGGCCCAGGTGCATGAAATTTAACTTTTGCATAAAATGCATATAAACATCAGTTGCCATTCGTAGATTTTTAAATGCATAGTTTTATACAATTTTGTTGTTGTTGTTTTATGGAGGGCAAAATATATAATGCAATACAATGATGATTAAAAGATAAACAAACATTCCTCAAAAGCCTTCTGGATCATATTTGATACTCACATTTTAACATGATTTTCTAAAGTAATACATGGATAATCAAGTAAACGTAAGTTTATCTGGTCCTTTAAATGTTCATCCTGAAACATTACTAACAATATGAAAGTTTTCTTAAATTTACTATATTAAAATATTGAAGATTTCACTGTTAAAAAGTGTACCACAACCTGATGGTGGACATTTTTAGAATTATACTAAAATTATTTTTACTTTCTGTAATTTTAAACTAGACAGAAGGATAATCCGGTGACAGAATGCATATAGTAGATTGTGTAGAACATGATTTTCAGTTAAATTGATGATCAGAATTGATTATTTAGAGGTCTTAGAAGTAAATGGTACTGTAGGATTTTGAGGGTCTTGAAATGTTAATCATTGGGGCTGAAAATTGGACTTCCTTATTTGAAATCTCTTTTCTCCTAAGGTTATGATGAGTTGTCCCAGGCTCATGCTGGAGATTACGGGAAAGGAGGATATGGAGGAAGCTCCCAGTCCCAGGCCAAAGCAGTCAGCAACAGCTCGGGAAAAGGTAGATTTTGCTCTCAATTTATGCACAGACGTTGTTGTTTTTAGGGCTGCAACTAGCAATCATTTTGATAATCAATTAATCTGTTGATCATATCTTCGACTCACTTGATGATGAAAATTGTCAAGCTGACAGCCAAAGTATTTTTTTGGCTTTACAGATGAGGGTACAACAATAAAATGCCAGTTATGTGCTGAAGAAACATGACTCAAAATCATGAAACACGCATCTGTAAAATACATTCATTGAATATAAAAAAAATGAAATTACTACTTTGTAGCGTGACTAAGGCTGTGACGGTGGCTGTGAAAACTGCGTCACCGGCGGTGGTCGGTTGTCACGTTGTGTATTGCCACCGACGGTAGTGCACGTGACGTCACACACTCTATAACAAGCATAATACAAAGTTTTGTAAACCAGTGTAATAATAGTAACAGTTGCAAATTGTTTTATTTAGACTATAAATCTATGCTAATTCACAAATTACCTCAAACGCCATACACGGCGTTTCCTTTAGATTGGCAGGTTTGAGCGCAGGAAAATACAGTTTATTCTGCATTCAGCATATTTATTTTGTGATGAGCGATGGACCTTGTTGGGAAACCAAATACTAAATCGCCGATCTGGAATCATCTCCATTAATGTCACCCATCCGCGTTTGTACAAGTGTTTTCAGGTTCACGTGATCGCAGACCCCCGCTGGTCAGGTTTGTATTGGTGAGGCTTTCTCCAAACACTGGCCAAATACGAACGAGACAGCGGTAAATGGAAGATGTTAACAAGAAATGTGGAAACATACGCCACGATTCCTATTCCACAGAGAGCACGTGCAGACGAGTTAATGCGCCCACTTGTTTGGAGGCAGAACAGTGAACCGTGTCTAAACCGGACATTTGAACTTTGTGTCAGTACGTCATAAATAGGACAAGGCAATTTACTGTGAGGGATTTGTCGCGTTGTATCGTGCATCTGGTGTAGACGGCATCAGTGATTATAATGTGCTCGCGCCACGCCGCTCGCGTGAGGTAGACAGGGTCACAGGATGTATTTAACTTATTTAAGGCTACTTTCCTATTTATTTGATTTATTTTAGTGTTTTGCAGGCTGAGTCTTCACTGACGTAAGTGCTAAAATAAACACGCATGTTTGTTAATAGATGGTTGAGCCTAAATTTTGTATTTTTGCGTTTCAGAATTGTATTTATATATAGTATATCACAACACAGCACCACCTGCACAGCCCTAAGCGTGACTCCTGATTGTTTTCCATGCACCGTGTGGAGAAGCGATTTGATAATCAAATTTTTCATCATCAGTTTTGATAGTAGTTGCAGCCTGGCTTGATTCACTAGGAATATGGAGTGCTGTTGGAATAAGTCCTGAAACCTGGAAAGAAGTTCCTTCCTGTGGTGTAGTTTGTTATAGTATAAAAAGCTTTTTACTACTTTTGATTGTAGGGGTGCTCCAATCAGGATTTTTGAGGCCGATCACAAAAAGCCGTACCTGCCGATCCGATCACCGATACGATCTGATTAAAGCCTTCTTTTTATCATGTAGAATGTTTTTATAATGATGATCCAATCGAGATTTTAGACATTTATTCAAGGCCTGAATTTAATTTTAGAAAATTAATTACCCCTCTTAGTGTGAGGGGCATTTTTTTTATATTTTTCAAAAGTATATATTTATCTCACCTAAATGCTTGATCATGCACTGTATTTTTGTTTTGACAATCTTGCAATTGTTGCACCATAGCTAACACACAGCACAGGCCTGATTTCATGAGCTGTATGTGAGGTGGCCTACACCAGGTTCACATACTCTGTCTGCAGTGCGTATGCAGTCCATGTAAGCGGCTTTCACACAGGAGTCTGCCACTGATCCGTGGCCGTTTACTACTGACACAACATTTATCCATTATTTTGATTTCAACTCCAAACATTGCTACTTAAAATGCTTTTTCAGTATTGTGATTCTTTTTTACACAGTCCAGTAATGCAATCTTTCATAGACGTGTTTAAACTCAATAAATATAAGCAAATTGGCAAAACATTTAAACCACTTTTCTTACATGATCACAAACATTCTAAATTAAAACTTAGCATTGACAGAAACAGTCAGCTCTACTGCCTTTTCTTTAGCATTTAAATCTTTAATTAGAAGCAATCCTGCGGTTCATAAAGAACGTTGTTGTCCTATACCTCCACGTGGCATCTATTATGGCCTTGTTTATCTAAAAGTGCTCTTTTCCTTTAAACCTAGCCAATGTGTTGCGTTGACTGCGAAACACAGCAGAATTTCATTATAAGTAATTAATACGTTTTCGTGTCAATCATATTTACTGCAAACAATGCACTGTCACTTTAACTCAGCGTGTGCAGCGCAGCAAAAATAGATTCTGTGTGGAAACGAACTCCTGGATCACACTGCCGGACCACAACCATGTGCACGCTTTAAACCGTTAACATGAGTGTGGAAAAAATATGCACTGAAAACGGATAATGTGAACCTGGCATTATATGTATGCGTTTCGAGTGTGCATGAGCACACGGTCTCCAGGAGTGCGCGCGAGTGCTGAATGGTTTAAACACTGGCAAGAATTAAAAAGAAATGACATTTATAAACTTTAGTGACAATGCGACACTGCCTCGATTGTGCAAGTGACAATTCCTGTCAACTGTGCAGTGTGCTGCTCGCTTATAATGCAGACGCGATTTGATTTGAAGCCGTTTGTGCATTTAGAGAGAGAGCATGCGCGGTGATTCACTCACGCTGTTTGTGAAATGATGTCTCACCGAAAGTTATTTCATGAAGAAATATGAATTATAATGCTGAAGATGAGGTACAATTATTTCATCCGCGCCGGACTGAGACGGCTACGCTGCATGTCCTGTCAAACCTCTCATGGCAGACACGTCATCAGCTAGAGATCTGCCTTTGTAGAGACTGCCGATCAAACATCCCAACGCGATTATCGGCCGATAGTGATCAGTAGCCGAGCAATCAGAGCACCCCTATTGGATTGTATTTATGCTTCAAAATTCATAGGTTTTTAATTTGTGGAGATTTATCATGATGAACAATGTGTATCACAAATATTGTTCATCACAGAGCTTATTTTCTGCAATAAACCCAATATGATTTTATTTCCACTGGACTTTGGGTTTTGTTGCGGGAACTAAAGTCACGCTAACTTCTGGTTATCTCTGCAGTGCTCTGGAAAAGCTTGCTCATCAGACTGTTATAACTGTTCAGAGATTGGAAATGTGTTGAATAGTCAAATATAAGATGACTTGAATTGAACATTTGAAACCTTTTTTTAGCACCAGGACTGTCTGGATCTGCCAGTTCAGAGCTCACTGGAACGGTGTACAGCAAGACCCAGGTGAGCTTCACATTTCTGCTTGTTTCTACTTGTTTATTTTTTTTTAGGGGGCAAATTGCAACAGACATTTCCAAAGCTCACAGATAGCGAAATAGCTGCTTATGTTTTAGACCAGGGTTCCTCAAATCTTTCCCTGGAGGTCCAATCTGCTGCAGAGTTTAGCTCCAACCCTGATCAAACTCACCTACCTGTGATTTTCTAATGATCTTGAAGACTCTGATTAGCATTAAAGCTAAACTCTGCAGGAGTGGGACAGATTTGAGGATCCCTGGCTGTATCCGAAATCGCCCCCTATACCCTCAAATAGTGCACTATTTGAGGGGACAGCCATTTTAAGTGGTGTTCGAAACTATAGTGGATGTTCTCGAGTGCACTCATTCAATCAATCCCACAATGCACCGCAAAAACGAGTGTACAACCGATGTACACTCAACGACTAGAGAATCCCCATAATGCACCGAGTCGCGCAACGAAAGAATTCCCGTGTCTCGTCAGAAGATGGCGCCCGCAGCTGAATCATCCATTCATTTATTTTAGAAGCGCTCATCCACGGCGTAATACAACACGGGTACAAATTCACTGTAAATTGACTATTAGGCTTTATACATAATTTCCATGACAGAGTTCAAGATAAATCCTTACTACTCGAGCTGTCTGCTGCCCGTTTCAAATGATTATTAAACAGCAAGCAAACTATGCAAAAGCGGCAGTCCTTCCGGTGCACTCAGTGTCCGAATTCACTCACTCGTTTTGAGATATGTGAGGTTTACCTGTTGGCAGACCCCAATTTAATAAATAAATATATATATAGTGTGTGTGTATTTTAGTTATATTTTTGCTATTCTTATAAATGCTATATACAAATTTACATTTTTTAAATTGTATTAATATTTAAAACAAAATAGTAATTTAACTTAATGGGTCCTTTCAAGTCTATTTATCGAATCTAATTTCTCTTCTCTGACCCTTCTAGTCATTTGACAAGCAGGGTTTCCCCACAGCAGCCGGCCCTGCGTTCAGCCTGCCCTCAGCTCTGGGAGCAACCGGCCCGCTTAACCCCGCAGGTGCCCCCGGATACGCCCCCGCACCCTTCCTTCATATCCTGCCCCATCAGCAGCCCCCCTCACAGTTACTGCACCACCACATGGCTCAAGACACACAGGTACATTCAGAATCAACATTATTCTTACATTACAATAGCTTTCTCATTAGTAAAGGTTTCTCAGCTAAATGTTTTGTTAATAATTTGCATATTAAATCTGATCCAGCGGGCTTTATAGGGTTAATGTTGATTCTTTTTGTCATCTGCAGGGCCAGCGCAGTCAGTCCAACAGCATGCAGAAGAGTCAGGGCAAATCCAACTACAGCAGCTCTCCATACTGGGCTAACTGACCGCGCTGTTTATACTGTTCCCCACATAAACGCCCGAATCGGTGTCCGCACTGTCCTGCCTCTAACATAAAATGCACGCTCAAACACCCGCCGGATCAGTTCTCCCTCAGCCCCCTCCAACGTTCTCCTCTGCTTTTTTCCATTTTTGTTTTTTCCTTCTCTAAATTAGGTTTTCCATGTAAGATATTTATGTAAGTATTTATATATACTGTAAATGTTAAGAAGCAGAACATGAGATGTGGTCGCTCCGTTTTATTTTTTTGAAGGACTTTTTTTGTTTTGTTTACTTTTTTAAAACTGCAGAGATGTAGCAAAAAATGAAAAGGAAAAGCATTTTGAGGAAAACTACAGAGACTGCAATGAGAGCTAGAGCACTGATGGTGGAGGAGGGTGAACTGGGCTTGCATCCATTCAGACGTCTTGAGGGGCTTCACAAGCATCCAGAGAGCACCATTCGTGACTCTTTTTTTCCTCTATGGATTGTTCACCCATACAATGGTTCTGATATTAATTTCTGTCCACCTGAAAGAAAGGAAAAACAGCCCATACATTTTATATTTTACTCTTGTTGCCCTCTGAATAAAGGTTCTGAGCTATTCACCTTGTTGTGTCTTTTACTTGCTGTGCTGCTAGTGACGGTTTTTAGATTAAAATGTTACAGTGGAGTTTAAGTATGGGATTGCTCGATTTTACCGAAATTCCATTTTAAGTTGTTTTACCATTGTTTCTGTAATTTTATATGAAAAGGTATGCTTTTTACATTTGCAAACATTCACTTGAAATATGCTGTTTGATTGGAAGTTTGAACTTGGCTAATTTTCTCAGTTTACTGCTAATACCTTATTATAATCTTAAAAGTGTTAAAATGATTTTTGCCTTTTTAGTCTCAGTAAAAAAAAAAAAAATTAAAAAATTGTATTTGTGCATCTTTTAAAAAATATATAAAATTCTTCAAAAAAGAACAGGTTAAATTCTACATTGTTTCATATTTGTTAATGTATAATGAACTGCTATTATAACGGAAGAAAAGCAGCATTAAAAAAAGTATACTCTATTTCTGCCCGATTGTGTGTGTGTGTATATATATATATGTCTAATGTAGAACTATTCATTGTTCATGTAATGTTACACCTGTTTGTTGTGCTGGATTGTGAAAAAATTAAACTGCCGTCAAGGTTAAAGTGAATTAGAACATCTCGTCAACATCTTAATAGATTTACAGGGTGAAGACTCTTCAGACTTGAATCAGCTTAGGTAGACGCACATTATCTCATCTAAGCTGGTTCTGTTCAAGAGGTGGTGTCACGCTCTCAAACGCTCTTTCTAATAAAGCTGCATTGCATCTGCCACAGAGACGATTTGCAATGACATGAGGACCATAAGCACTCAATATACAGCAGTGCTTCTCGGCTTGTCTCTTTAAATCTCATTGTCCAGCACAATATTTGAGGTCCCCATATTGGCTAAATATTTTTTATTTCTGCTGTAATAGACAATTCTGCTTATTAATAAAAAGTGGGAGTGTTGGAATGTTGATTCATTGAACATATGATTACATCTTGTTTTTTAATAGCAGTTTAATGAAACATGGTTATGAACACTAGAGGACGCCAGCATCAATGTAAGTGTTATGAAGAGGTAACCCATAACCTAGTTTTGAACTGCGCTTAATGTTACTGTCAAGTGTGTAATAACACAGTAAAGTTCACTGTATTATATTAATATACTATGTAAACACAATATGTTCAGAAAAGTTCAGCAAGGGCGCATAATTAAGCGATATGTAATGGGTTGTGCGATATTAGTTGCCCTATATTACGAGTAAAGATTTGTCGGGTCCATACAGTGTGCAGTGGACTGAGTATATTAACAATAGGCCTACAGCACAGCATCAAGTGCCTTAATGTTCTTTCTTGCAAAACATTTACTGCATAATACAAATATCAAGAACACAAATGATCATTTAAGCATTATTTTTAAGCAAGTTAATAACGTGGTATCCCAATTGGAGATAGGCCTATATAGGCTAATCCCTGACATAACATATGTTACTTTATTGTAATTCTGCATTGAACAATCAGAAACCAGGCATGGAACTACAGTACATATTTCTGTTACATCTTACATTACATTTAGTCTAGTGGGTGAAGTAAGATTTTATCAATAATTTTTTTGAGTGAACTGTCTCTTTAAATTCTATAAGATGGTTTTAAAACAGTACAGCAATGAATTGTTGTTCTTCATCATACAATGACCTTCTGAAGATGATGCAGTCTTCATGGCACACACTATTGTGTATTTCCATTCATGTCAACACATACAGGGCTGGCCTGCAGTGTTAATTACTCTGATGCAGTGAGGCTTTGCATTAATTGATGCAGTGTTTGCATTAATTTACTTTGCTATAGCATAAGATTGTCTTGTCAGCTGAATAGCTGGCTGGCTCTGAATAATGTGTGTGTGTGTGTGTGTGTGTGTGGTGTGTGTGTGTGTGTGTGTGTGTGTGTGTGTGGTGTGTGTGTGTGTGTGTGTGTGTGTGTGTGGTGCGTGTGTGTGTGTGTGCGCGCGTGTGTGAGTGTGTGTGCGTGTGTGTTGCGTGTGTGCGTGCGTGTGTGTGTGTGTGTGTGTGTGTGTGAGTGTGTGTGTGTGTGTGTGTGTGCGCGCGCACATATAGAGAGAAAATGTTTCTAAGAATGTATTTGTGTGTCATCCATGCTCTGATTTGCTGAGAATAACAATGATCTCCTGCCAGTGAGACCAGTGAGGGGCTCCCACATTGCCATCAGGGCCACAGAGCCCTTTTTGTGTTGCTGCTGTGTGTTTTCTGGCTGCCTGTTCCTCTCGTATATGCAGGTCAATGGGCCCAGCCTGTGTGATGTTTGACTACTGTCTCTTTCATTTCCATCAGCATTTAGCACGTAAAATCCTCCCTGCAAAAAAATCCATTTAGAGAAGCTATCAAGTAATATAGTCTTGACTGCATCAACCATGCTGCTGCCCTACTTCTCTTATTGCATTTGGTGAGCAAGTGCACAAATGAATAAATGGGCTTTATGCATTAGCCATTGAACTCTTTGTTAGGTGTTCTGAGGAGCTACATGCTGTCCGACCATGTGAAAATTATTCAGTAACATTAAAGAGAGCTTATGGGAAGAATTAAATATTTAAAATCATTTTTTGTCTGTAAATTTCAGTTGAGGTTTGTCTTATTTGTGTGGGATAGTAAAGGGATGGGATATTTACCCTGAAAATTCTGTCATCGTTTTCTCACCTTTATGTCATTCAAAACCTGAATGAAAACAGATATTTTTAACTATGTTTAAACTGTTTTGTCCACATTATGAAAGACAGTGGAGTCCAAAACATGGCCAAAAAAAAAGAACTGAGACATTTTGTTCCCCAAATATATCAAGTATACTTGTTGATATATATCATGCTTGTTTTGAAAGACAAAATTACAAGTAATTAACTTTTTTAATCTTTTTTTACTATTTTGTTTATTTATTTTTTTTTTGCAAGGTGAACTATCCTTTTAAAGGCATCTTAAATGGTAATAATAATGTATTTGCAATATACTTGTAATGTGTCAATCTATAATATAGTGATAAATAATGACAGTATTTCTTGTATATATGTACTCTACAGGTGCATCTCGATAAATTAGAATGTCGTGGAAAAGTTCATTTATTTCAGTAATTCAACTCAAATTGTGAAACTCGTGTATTAAATAAATTCAATGCACACAGACTGAAGTAGTTTAAGTCTTTGGTTCTTTTAATTGTGATGATTTTGGCTCACATTTAACAAAAACCCACCAATTCACTCTCAACAAATTAGAATACTTCATAAGACCAATAAAAAAAAAACATTTTTAGTGAATTGTTGGCCTTCTGGAAAGTATGTTAATTTACTGTATATGTACTCAATACTTGGTAGGGGCTCCTTTTGCTTTAATTACTGCCTCAATTCGGCGTGGCATGGAGGTGATCAGTTTGTGGCACTGCTGAGGTGGTATGGAAGCCCAGGTTTCTTTGACAGTGGCCTTCAGCTCATCTGCATTTTTTGGTCTCTTGTTTCTCATTTTCCTCTTGACAATACCCCATAGATTCTCTATGGGGTTCAGGTCTGGTGAGTTTGCTGGCCAGTCAAGCACACCAACACCATGGTCATTTAACCAACTTTTGGTGCTTTGGCAGTGTGGGCAGGTGCCAAATCCTGCTGGAAAATGAAATCAGCATCTTTAAAAAGCTGGTCAGCAGAAGGAAGCATGAAGTGCTCCAAAATTTCTTGGTAAACGGGTTCAGTGACGTTGGTTTTCAAAAAACACAATGGACCAACACCAGCAGATGACATTGCACCCCAAATCATCACAGACTGTGAAAACTTAACACTGGACTTCAAGCAACTTGGGCTATGAGCTTCTCCACCCTTCCTCCAGACTCTAGGACCTTGGTTTCCAAATGAAATACAAAACTTGCTCTCATCTGAAAAGAGGACTTTGGACCACTGGGCAACAGTCCAGTTCTTCTTCTCCTTAGCCCAGGTAAGACGCCTCTGACGACAACTGTAGCCAAATTCCTTGACACGTCTGTGTGTGGTGGCTCTTGATGCCTTGACCCCAGCCTCAGTCCATTCCTTGTGAAGTTCATCTAAATTCTTGAATCGATTTTGCTTGACAATCCTCATAAGGCTGCGGTTCTCTCGGTTGGTTGTGCATCTTTTTCTTCCACACTTTTTCCTTCCACTCAACTTTCTGTTAACATGCTTGGATACAGCACTCTGTGAACAGCCAGCTTCTTTGGCAATGAATGTTTGTGGCTTACCCTCCTTGTGAAGGGTGTCAATGATTGTCTTCTGGACAACTGTCAGATCAGCAGTCTTCCCCATGATTGTGTCGCCTAGTGAACCAAACTGAGAGACCATTTTGAAGGCTCAGGAAACCTTTGCAGGTGTTTTGAGTTGATTAGCTGATTGGCATGTCACCATATTCTAATTTGTTGAGATAGTGAATTGGTGGGTTTTTGTTAAATGTGAGCCAAAATCATCACAATTAAAAGAACCAAAGACTTAAACTACTTCAGTCTGTGTGCATTGAATTTATTTAATACACGAGTTTCACAATTTGAGTTGAATTACTGAAATAAATGAACTTTTCCACGACATTCTAATTTATTGAGATGCACCTGTATGTATTCAATCCTGTAGTGTATTCATTTTATAAATTATGTAATTCATAGATCAGTGGTGTGAATGCACTACTTGCACTACTTATACAAAATGGCATAGAATAGTGCTTAAGTACACAAATTGGGACACACCTTGTGTGTCTAAAATAGTTCCCAAAATATCAAGCATGCTTGATGTCCTCCAACTGGATTGAGTCGGTGCCCATCCATCTCTACGCGAATTTCTGCTAAATTTGTCATCTGAAATGTGGTCACTGGCTCTAGGCAATGTTGTCTGTGTTAACTTTACTAACTTTGTGTTTTACTTAAATGTTGTTTGAAAATGCAGCTGAAACTTATTTGAAAAAAAAAACAATACTTTATTCTGTCTTCTTAGACCCCCCCCCCCATTCTTTTGACTAGCTTTTTTGGGTTCAAGCCTTAATTAGGGGGTCAGACCCCCCAAACCCCCATAATTCGTACCCTGGGATAATAATTATCCAGTGATTTCCGCACATTACGTTTGTTTACTCAGCTCTGAAGAGGTGATAAATAGAGGCTTAATTGCAGCAGAAGGAATGCACGCTGGTAACTGTTCTCAGAGAAAGACACTTGAAGGGGGGCGACTCGGGCTCGCAGGGTAATGGCTGTCAAGCGGAATTTGCGCCCCCCGGCAGAGAAGCGACGCGCTGAATGGGGTTGCCCGCTACCTCCGTGAGCTGGGTACTTGATTCCGCTCTCAAATCTCCGCATGTTCCCTTCTTTTCTCCTCCTCCCTCGGTGCTTTAAATTGCAATCCTGCTCTCGCACTCAATGGCGTGTTCACGGGGTGTTTTCGTCCCCTTTCATCTCGTTTATAAGGACCGTGAGATATTCTTGTCCCTCGTCTGTTGTCGGATTTGACAGCGGCTCCATTCACGGAGAAATTGGCCGTAATTAGTGCAATTATGCTGATTCGCACTTGTACTGCAAACGGAACAGAGCGCGGAGGGATAACCAAAACAAAGATCAATCAATCATGACGTGAATGAGAGCGACGCGTGACGAGTAACGCTCGCCACATAATGATGCCATCAAAAGTATGTCTGGTGACGAGCGGATGCGGCTGTGAGAGGAATAATTATAAGCAGCCCACCACCTTAGATATAGAAGTCACTAGTTTATGGACAAACTGTTATGGACTCGTAAACAACGAGGCACACACGTGTTTACTCAAGTTTTTATTCTTTTAAATGACTTTTGGTGATTCAGCTGTAATGTTGATATTCTGTAGAACTAAATGTGTTGTTGCTTTTAATAAAAAAAAGTTTATGCAAAGTAGGCTATTTAATATTTCAGATCAAAATCTTGGTCAGTTTGTATATTGTTTCTCCACCAATGAAAATAGTCCCAGAATAAGCCAAAGCATCAAGTGTGGCATGTCACTAAGCAATGAACTGGAACAGACCGGCCTGTTCAACTACAACAACGACTTTAGTGTATAGGCTATATTATATTATATTATATTACATTATTTATAGGCTAAGTGTGTTTCTGTGTTGTCTGCTGCTTTAAATGGATGGATTATTATGATTGGTTGTCAATGTTTTTATGTTATCAGCTCGAAAAAAATCCTGAAAGTGATTCCAGTTATATCATTCCGCTGTGGACTTCCATATTCTCATAGAATTAGAATGAATATTGAAATTTTATAGTTATCAATATTTATTTCCTTACCAACAAAGATAACTATATTAGCATCCACACAATAAAATTCTGTTCTGTTGTCATTTTAAATGCCTGAGATCATTAAAGTCAAGTTGATTCTGATTGGCTGTCAATGTTTTTATTGTTCATCAGCTGGAAGTGACGTGATATTGTTCCTTTGTGTTGTATAGAGGCTTGTTTCTGCCACAGGATGAAAAATAAAAGAGTTAGTTGCAACTTTCTATTTCTGAGAAAATTCTGAGAGAAAAGTCAGAGTTGCGAGATATAAACTCAGAATTCTGACTTTTTTCTCGCAATTCCAAATGTGCATCTTACAATTCAGATTTTTCTTCTGGCAGTTCTGAGTTTACTCTGTAAGTTCTGACTTTTTCTTTTCAGAATTTTGAGTTTTCATCTCTCAATTTTTACTTTTTTCTCTGAATTATGAGTTTAAATATGACAAATCAGATTTTTTTTCCTGAAATCTGAGTTTAAATCTCACAATTCTGACTTTTTTTCCCTCAGAATATTTTGATCATGGGGATAAAACAAACCGTGAAACGTCCAGTGCTGTTACATTGCATTTAAGAAACTTAAATTTGAGGAGGAGAACACACTGCTGTTAATAGGCTACTTGACTGGCTACCCCTGTTAATACTGACTACATGACTGGCTATAAATATACAAGTAACCCAGAACAGTAGCCTATACTTTGTCAAGCGTTATTCTTCTCAGAAGGCTCTGGGAATCTCATCTCATTGCAGTGATGAATGTGGCAACGTAGCCGGATCTGTGCTGAAGGAACGCGGTGTGTCTTTAAGACCCTGCGGAGCTCCGGTAACCCCACACGGCTCGTTGTCCGTACTCTCCCGACTCTCTCTCTAGTTATTTGAGGGAGGCGCTAGAGCCATATCTCCACTTTACAAAAACGGCAGAAGTAACGGCACTGTCTTGAGAGAACAAATCAAGCCAAAGCTGTGCAAACAGACTCTCGCGTCTCTCTCTCCGTGGCGTCGGAGTGTGCGCGGCCGATGCGCTGCAGACTGAAGCGTTCCGAGGCTCGTATCCCGTTTAAATCCTGCGCTCTCCCTCTGTTGAGTATATGTGGAGCTCAAGCGACACTTCTATGAGAATCCCCGCTGAACGGCGAGACGAAGTTTGGTTGCTTTCCTAAACCGGGGGTGCTGCGGAGAGTCAAGGCGAGAGAGAGATAGCGAAAGATGGGTTTGAACAGCCTCCCGTGCGTCTTGGTTTCGCTGTGCTTGGTTTTTTTCTCGCCTTCTCCGTGCAAAGCTCGGATTTACACCAACCACTGGGCTGTTCGGATAGCCGGCGGACCTGAGCAAGCGGACCATATCGCTAGTAAATATGGGTATAGAAACCTGGGCCAGGTACGTGAGTCCTGTACAAACATGTTTTGAAGCGTTTCACGTGCTATTTCATCGTATTTGCTGTCCAGTGCTCTTTCCTCTCAGTTCAAGTGTGCTATCACTTTGACTGAAGTTCAAACGTCAAGGCTGGAAGCTTTACAGAGTTGTGTTTTATTGTTCAGACTGATAAAATCACGTTTTTTTATCTTCATTAATCTGCCTGAAGACTCGTTTTTAGCGCAAGAATATCCAGTTCTAGAGTAAAACCCAGTAAACACACAGGTCTCTGCTGACTCCCAACAACAACAACAGGTGTTTTTGAAACTTTACTGCGTGTTAGTGGATATATCTGCTGTTTTCTGTTAGTTATGAATGTTAGCAAATCATTTTTATGTGTACTTCTGTATTATAAAGTAACAAGTTAGAACCTGAAGGTATGAATTACATGTAGCTTTAGCAGGATTCATGATATGTAACATTCAGAATCAGAATGAGCTTTATTGGCCAGGTATGTTACTGTAACATGTTCACTGTAACATGCTGAAATTGTTACAGTCTATAAGCGTTTCATGTGTTCAAATTAAGTACTTCAAATCCTTGTAATGAAAATGACATATAATGCAGCTGTTTTTTTTATTTGTCAAGCCTAAGCTTTGTAGAACTAAAGAACTGCATTATATAGCAAAAACTGCTTTCGTCTCGGTTTCATCTTCCTCCTCGGAGCAAGAAAGAGTCATCATCATAATTGAGTTTAATCATATGTTTCGTTATCCACATAGTGCTTTGGTGGTAAAAATGCTGGTGCATTTAAACAAATAATAGGTTAATGTAAGATTATGGTGGAGCCATATCTCAGATTTGCCATGTGGCTAGAGATTTCAAGGCGGCCGTGTTCAGTGTCTGGTTTCACAATGTGCTGTCTTATCGCTCATGTGCTTATTGTGCCAGTGAAGACGTCCTTCCTCAACCTCAAGGTTATCACCTCCAAAGTCCCTTTTTATGAAAGTTTAAGTACTCCTGAAATGTGCAGCTCTTTAGACTCGTGTCCTCCTGTGGGAATCTGCTATAGGATCCAGGAATGTGAGCCAGTTTTAGCCCACGTGTTTGTGTAAGATGCTCTTCGTGAACTCAGAAGTTTCCTACATCAAGTCAATTCCAAAGAAGTTGCTTTCAAAGCACCATAAGCTCATTTGATTGACTGTTTACTGGCAAAGCTTATCAATGACTTCAGGAGTCATTGTTTTTTATGGCAGACTTGTGCATCCCTATGGAGTACAGTAGTCTGTGGAGAATGTGTCATGGCTGCCTGGTGTTATTGCACTTGTCAAATGAATCTGTTCAGTGGAAAGTGATACAGCCTCTTGAGTAACCAATCTTCCAGTCAATGACATCCTAAATAATTAATGCACGCCGGTTTCAACATGCCAGCGGTGAATGTTGCTGTAGCTCTTTCCTATTTATTCATACCAATATTGTTACATACTAGACTTGCCTGCCCTGATATGCTTTTTTTAGTTACTTAGTATAGCAGCATGGTTGGATTCTTGTTTTGCAACCTGTTAT
Organism: Ptychobarbus kaznakovi; assembly: GCA_027422405.1. Taxonomy (NCBI): domain Eukaryota; kingdom Metazoa; phylum Chordata; class Actinopteri; order Cypriniformes; family Cyprinidae; genus Ptychobarbus; species Ptychobarbus kaznakovi. Next base: position 6,071,975 of record CM049810.1, read on the forward strand.
TTTGTGATGTGCTGGTGTAATGTAGTGATTCTGAGACTGTAAATGACAGACAGTTGTGTGTTGTTCCTGTAGATTGGTGATCTGAAGGACTACTACCATTTCTTCCACAGCCGGACGATAAAAAGGTCGACGCTTTTCAGCAGAGGCACACAGAGCTTCATCTCTATGGAGCCAAAGGTCAGGCTGTCACTATGACAACCCCACACCTGTGTGGTTTATATGGACTCCTGATCTTGCTCATCAGTGACTAGAACTCATAGTGTATTCAAAACCACTGTTACACAATGCAAAGCTAGTAAACTGTTGTGTTCACGAACAACGCTTTGTGTATTCGACAATGATCTAATCCGTAATTAAAATTGTCATCTTTTAATCACGGTGTCATTCATAACATTTGGTTTTCTGTCTTCTGTGGAACACAAAAAGAGGTACTTGGCCGAATGTTCACGCTGCTCTTTTCCATACAACTAAACTGAATGGTGACCAGTGGCTGTCAGTCTGTAAAAATGACAAAGCACTTTTATAAAGCAAAAACTGAGAATGAGAAAAAAAATCCACTGTAGCTTTCAAATCTCACTCATATTTTTATATTTAGAAATCTGGCATCTCAAGATGTATCTTCTAGTTTGACATCAGTGATGCCAATAACGATTGGTGTCTCGTAACCGTTTGCGGGTTTTTTCCGGCAGAGGACAGAAAATCATACAGGTTTGAAAAGACATTAGAGTGAATAAATATTCCTTTAAAAAATAAAATAGCTTTTTTTAGCCATATAATTTAAGTCAAACCTGTTTGTGAGCTACATGAAATGAAGCCTGTCACACAATAACATGTATACTTCACCCCAACATTGGATATTGATATTGTGCATAAGGAAAGTTAATACTATATATTATTACAAATTTTTGCTTGGTGACATTACCTTTTTTATAATTAAGCTTATTTTCCTCCATAATTCTCATTTGTTATAAATAAAAAAAGTTTCTCATTATTATGTTCCAGTAGCCATCATTCATTTAATTGGATGAATGTTAAAGAAAATAAATGTCATGAAACAATGTTGGTGTTTGTCAGTTCCTCAAGGATGTCTTCTCTTCTTTCTCAGGTGGAGTGGGTGCAACAGCAGGTGGTGAAGAGGAGAATAAAGCGCGATTATAAACCCTCATATCCTGGTCCTGTACAGTCCAGTATGGCCCAGTCCAGCTCCATTTACTTCAATGATGCTAAATGGAGCAGTATGTGGTACATAGTGAGTATTCTTAATCAACATGCTGTACATCGTTCTTCTGAATTGCTAACATTGAAAAACACTAAAGTCTTGATCTTTGTCGTGGTTTTCATCATTTGCTACTGCATAAAAACAATAACTTCTGAGCTGTTCAACTCCAGTCCTTAACCAAGGTCTAACAGCAAATGAATCATCAAGCACATCTTATTCTTTTGTTTGTATTCCATCATTAAAATGTATTTTCTTTCTCCTCAGAAATAACTTCTTTTTTGCTGATGTTAGCAAAGGCACACAGACAAAAGAGAAAATTACTCTGTTCAATTTATTTGTAAAGCTTTTTTCACAATACATTTTTTCCCTTACGCCTTACAAATCCCACAGTGATCAATGAAAAGAGGATACTTTGAGATAAACAATTATATTATGATAATATCATAGGCTAACTTCAAATCCAGACGGATAAAATCAAGTCCCGTCCCATGTTATTTGCAGCTGAATGTTCTGTTTAAGTCAGCAATGCAGCCCGTTATTGAATTGAAATGTGTTGCGAATGCTTTCATTAAAGACAATGTATCGTGTTGTGTTTAGTTAAATGGAAAACCAAGCGAATCTTTTGCTCTTCAAGACGGCTTTTCACTAAAACGCAATGGCAGGTAGTAAAACTTTGGTGTTTTTAACTAAAACCAATTTGTCAGTTTAAATCTGGCTCAAAGGAAACGATGCCTGTCACACCAGATTAGCCGAGTTTCTACATGTGAAAACCACCCAGAGAGATGCATCGAACCTTCGTAAGCTCTAACATAACGTCTAGCGGAGACATTTTCTGTGAGGTAATAACAAACAGGCTCTTGTTTTCATAGCTGTCATGTTCCTCAGCTCACGAGAGCCGATGGTGTGGCACATCAGGGAATGTGAAGACATCTTAGCACTTTTTTTTTTTACATGGTAAACCGCTATTTAGATTTGCCAGAATGGATGAAAGTTTGTGCTTTGGCTGCGGCTGAAACCTTGAGTCATAGCACACATAGCAATTGTTGTCATCACTTTCTATCTACGATCGTATTTATAGCTTCAACCGAAACGGCGAGAGTGAACTAAGCACTTGTTCTCTAATGGGTTGTTACAGCTCTGTCAATGGTTAATATGGCTCAGATAACATTAATACTTTGACCTGAATGCATCCATTTGGCTCCGGTTTCTCTTGTTGACCTGCGAGTTGTACTTTGGGAGCAAATAAACTTGACTTTCCAGGATGGGGTCTAATTCCAACTCTAGGCCCAATGAAACTATACATTTGGTTCCATGTGACGCATGTAATAACAGTGTCTGAGATGCATGAGGAACGATGCAGTAATTTACAAAGATATGTTTAAAAAATAATGTTAGCTTGTTACCACGTGGTTGGGATTTTAAAGGAACCAAAAATAGCCAGGATTTTACTCTGGCCTTGTGTTTAGCATGCATGTTGCAGGCACATTGAGCTGTGGTAATCGTGGGATCGAGTCCACCCTACCCTGTATCTCAGTCTTTTAAGAAAAAATAATTACCCGAAGTCCCAAATTTTCTTTGTATTTGCAAACATAAACACAAAAATTATTTATGATAATCCGTCATGCTTCTATGTACATTTCTGTTCAAAGGTTTGGGGGTCTATAAGATTTTCTAACGTTTTCGAAAAAAGTCTCTTATGTTCATCAATGCTGCATTTATTTGATCAAAATATAGTAATTTTGTGTAATATTTGTATAATTTAAAATAACTGTTTTCAGGGCTGGGTGATATATTGCATGCGATAGTCATACGCATCTCGTCAGTGAAGCCGGTTCCGTGATTAGCGGTATAATCGAATGCGATTCATCTGCATAGCTTGTCAGTGAACTACGGCTCTGTGGAGTAAATGCCGCTCCATCTGAAAACAGGTGATGGAGATTTACCGCTAATCACGGAACCGGCTTCACTGACGAGATGCGCATGATAATCGTGTTCGATATATCGCCCAGCCCTAACTGTTTTATATTTTAAAATGTAATTATTCCTGTGATGCAGCTGTATTTTCTGCATCATTACTCCAGTCTTCAGTGTCACCTGATCCTTCAGAAAGCATGCTAATATGCTGATTGATTTGCTGCTTATAAACATTTATTATTATCAGTGTTAAAATTGTGATACATTTACAACCGTGATCATTTGATGTATATAACGTTCAAAAGAACAGCATTTCTTTTGAAGTTTAAATATCTTGTAACATTATAAATGTACTTACTGTCACTTTTGATAAATGCAATGCATCCTTGATGAATAAAAGTATTAGTTCTTTACAGTAACAACAAAAAATCTTACTAACTGCAAACTTTTGAACAGTAGTGTAAGCATACAGTATGTTACTCTTCACCTGATCAGATTGTTTCACGTCCTCTTTTATCTCTGTGTTTGCAGCACTGTAGTGATAACATCCATAACTGTCAGTCTGACATGAATATCGTGGGCGCGTGGAAGAGAGGATATACGGGGAAGGATGTGGTGGTTACCATTCTGGATGACGGTATTGAGAGAAACCACCCAGATCTCTTACAGAACTATGTAAGTATATGTGTGTGTGTGTGTATGACTTTTTTAATGCAATTTTTGCATACTCCATATTTTGCATTATATACTTATGAGTGGTTACATGTTTAGTCAACTTTTGTGTAAAACCAAAATACCAATTTATATTAAATTAAAACCAAATAACCAAAAAAAAAAGATATTTAATAAGAAAGATTAATTTGTTGCTGTAGAAATAGTAGGTCAGCTTGACCGCATTGCATTGAAGAGTCTTCTATGTAATGTGCTTTGTTGTATGTCACACATTGTGTCTGTCATCCAGGTATTGCTTTCTTACAGAAACTTTTATATGTGCTGCAGAAATAGTACGAGGAGAATATCAGTATGCTATTCTTACATACTTGCTCTGTTCCAAAACCTAGTGAGCCGACTCACTGACTCTACAGGCAGATAAGGGGCCGTTCACACAGAGCTTGTTTTTGTAGTTCACTGCGCTGCTTTTCCATTGCTTTTCCATAATTTCTCATGATATTTTGAAAAAAAAAAGTTTGTACATTTACTAAACTTTGTTTTATTAACTTCACCTTAAATTTGAAAAAACTAATGCTTCTGCGTTCTTTTGCTATTGGGAAAAATGGAAATGTAAAAATTATATTTAATGTAGTTTCTATTCACCACTAAAACTGGTTTACCCAACTATGAAGACTTTTGCTGCAGAGCTCCCTAGAAATAAGAAGGAGATCCATGGAGTTAACGTTAGTATGATGCTAAGCTAATGTCAAAATCCCCTAAAGCATAAAAAAGTATATTGCATACCGAAATATTGGGTAAAAATCCATTTGAATTACATTGAGCTATTTTATTGAGACCTTTTAGAATTGAACAGAATGTTTGTTTATTTATAATAATGTTTGTTTATTTATGCATCTGAAATCTTGATTTTTTTCCCCATTGAACTTATTGCTGTGAGTTCTGGGATACATGTGATACTGCCTTATAATTTGGCTAAACACAGTATCAGTTTCAGGCTTTAAACTGGGATATTTTACCCCCAAAAATTAAATTCTGTCATTAATTACTCAACCTCATGCCAATCCAAACCCATAAGACCTTCATTCATCTTCAGAACACAAATTACGATATTTTTGATGAAATCCGAGAGCTTTCTGATACTGCATAGACAGCAATGCAACTGACTATCCCTTTAAGGTTGAGGTATCAGTGCAAGGTGCAAAGGTTCAGTACAGGGAAGGAGACCAGAGACTATTTTTTGAATGAATGCCAATGTAGGAGAGTTTTCACTACACTCAATGAACCGCTTTTGTGGAAAAACAGCTTATTTAATAAACTGACAGCATATCAGCTAATTTCCAACATGTTTGCCATCAAACATTCATTGGCAACCTAAAAGCTAGGATTTGGATCAGAGCAAGTGAGCAAAACAAAGACACTTTGTATATTGACTGATGTTTTTGTGTTTATGTGAGCTCTGTTCTGAAAGTACATGTCCAAATTCACATGCTCACATATAACATTCCAATATTTTGTTCGCTTTTAGCATTTTTTTAAGTGTTCTAATTGGCACATTCACATAATGGATGGACAAATCCACATTTGACTGTTCTCATGTGTCTTTCTCTTCTTTTGATCCGTTTGCAGGATAATGAGGCCAGTTATGATGTGAACGGTAATGACATGGATCCCATGCCCCGATATGATGCCAGTAATGAGAACAAGTAAGAGTAAAGTTCATTACGCACGCACGCGCTCAACTCTTTGAGCATATCAGATCATTAAAACCCTGGAAAGGCTTTGTTTATACAGTCCTCTCTGCGGTGTGTGTGAATGTGGATATTTGGCTTCTTATCTGTGCGCTAGTAAGAGTGTTCGGCATGTTTGTTTGGTGAAGGGGGGTTTTGGAGTTTGCTTTCTGTGCGTTTGAGGGTTTCTTAGGTGTATGAGTAAATACGGCGCTTGGCTTGAAATCGGTGTGTGTAGAAGTAAATGAATTTGGCTTATGTGTTTGGCAAAAAGGGATTTTTGGAATTAGCTATCTGTGAGAGATTATGCGTGTGTGTGGACATGTTGGCACAAGATCAGTGTGTATTTGGAAGCGTTTGGTGAATGTTGATATTTGGTTTGTTGTGCGTGTATATATGGGTGTGTTTGGTGAGTGGGTGGAAGCCCCCATGTGTTTTTGTGGCTGCCACTCTGTCAGTGTGTGTGAGCCTGTGCCAGATGGCTCTGCAGCTTTTTTGGACCGTTCAGACTGAAAGCTTGGCCCGGGCTCTGATCCTCTCTGCCGTTGCCGTTTCTGCGAGGAGCTCCAGTGCAATGCAATTCTGCAACTGATGAGTGAAAACTGAACCTCATCTGCTCCCTTCATAGAGTAAAGCATCCCCGAATTACATGAATTTACTCACTCTCATGCCATTCCAGATGTTTAGTTTTTCTTTCTTTTGCGAAACACAAAAGGAGAAATTTTCAAGAATGTTCACAAAGCTATGTACTGTTACAGCTAGCTTTCAAAATATAAGACATCATAAAATTACTGTAAATAATCTGGTGTGCTAATAAGTGAATTTCTACAAACTGGTCACATTTGGTCTTTAAATCAAAACAAAGAAATGATGTATTGTGCAGTGGTATTTTAGTTATATTTATATACTATTAGTTTCTATTAATATTTTGTATTGGCTTTTATTTTTTCATTTATTTCATTTACATGTGTAGTCATTTTTTTAAATGTCATTTTTTTATTATTATTAATATTGCTTCCTTTATTATTTGAAATAAGCATTTTTAATTTAAGTTTTTTTCCATCTAATATTTTATTTAAGATTTTGAATTCAGGTTTTCATTTTTTCAGCTTTAAGTATTTGTCATTTTTATTGATTTCATTTTATATGTTTCTATTATGGTTTAATATTTTTTTCTTGTGGTATTAGTTCAGTTTTGGTTATTTCTAGTTGGTTTTAGCTTGAACTTATGTAAGCTAGTTGAAGAGGCAACATTCCTCATTTTTGTTCATTTTAAATGTTTTAATTTAGTTTCACCTTTATTCATTTAATGTAATTTCAGCTATTAAAAATCAGCTTTTCTGTTTTTTTGGATAATTTTAGTTTTCATTAACCCTGTTTTGTTTAAAATATTGCTTTTTTTAGGAAAAAAATATTTTATGACAAAAAGGCACATTTATAATCCACCAATTCTCATTTACGTTTAATGTAAAGCAAATGCATGTTTTTTTTTAATTAATGGTAAAATATTTATCCCAGAGTCCAACAACTCTCTATGTACTTTTTCCATTGCCTATAAGATTTCCCCCGGTATTATTATTTTAGGAAAGTGATAGCACACCTCTACTCAATCTGCTCGATTTGAGATATGATTCATGTCCGCAGTTCAAATGGTGCAGGACGAGTTATGTGCTGAAATGTAATACTTATCCCTAAGAATGAACAATAGTATTAGTGATTTCTGCCTTGCCTGTATCAGATCTAAATGCTCCACAAACCCCCGTCTGGAGGTGTCTGTATGTGAGTGCACGTACGCATGAGTGTTTTGCTGTCGGGAGCATTATTCCCCCTCTTAATTTACACTTTCAGGAGCCCCATTAGAAGTATTTCCGTGGCCCGAGGAAAAGGGGAGTGTTTGACGCTGTCACTGTTTTCAGGAGGAAGCATGTGTTGGAGACGGAGAGGGAGGTTTAGGTCTGCATGTATAGACACGCTCTATAGAATACCATCCACCTCCTGCTCTGGCTTCTTCTGTCTTTGTCAGGCTTCGAGTGCAGAAAGTTCATAAGTTCTCACCTCATAAAGGAAGTATAGACACCTATCTATATACAGTATATATATATATATATATATATATATACTCCTTTAAATTGGGCATATCCTACATTTTCTTCTACCATTTTATTTTCTCAAAGTCTGCTTCTAATGCTAGTTGAGATTATTAGCAATAAACAGAATTTAGTTATGACTTCTTTCCAGCTCCCTCGGAGCAGAAAATTAGGCTGATTTTGCTACTGTGGCTTTAAGAGTTGCGTATGTAAATGACCTGCTTTATGATTGGCTAACATCTGTTCAGGTTATAATCTCCTAACTGTGCATTTATATCTAATAAAAGCTTTTAAAAATAAAAAATAAATCAAATATTACATTTATAATATACTTTGTTAATAATTAGCAATTTGTTGTTTTATTTGTGTATAACAATATTTATTATTATTATTGTATTTATTGTTATTATATCAAATATGTCAGATTAGGGTTTATATTAAATACGATTTTTTTTAAATGTTTTGTAAATAATGAATAATACATTTACTAATGAATACATTGAATAATTTATTGTACCAACAACTATATTGAAAATGGGGGGGGGGTCTAATTATGACATAAATATTTTTCTCTATTACAAGTTTCCCACAATTATTGTCATCCTTTTATGAATTTGTTATTATATTTAATACTTTTTGCAACCTTCATTTGCCAGGATAACCGCTCTGAGTGTTTGCTATAGTGCCTGAAGAGTTTGGAGAACACCTGGCAAGAGACCAGAGACCATTTCTTCATCCACTGTCTTCAGATTCCCAGCTCCATGCTGGTGCTTCTCCTCTTCTGTTCACCCCACTTGTTTTCTATTGGGTTCAAATCAGAAGACTGGGATGGATTTAGCAGAACCTTCGTTTAGTTCTCAGTGACCCATTTTTGTGTTGATTATGATTTATTTTGGATCATTGTCTTGATGGAATATCCAACCGTGGCCCAACTGTGGATTTCTAGCAGGGCTGAGAAGAATTAGATTTAGTATCTGTTGCTATTTGCTAGAACTCTTGAAGTCCAGGACAAGATGTTCAGAACTTCTGGCAGAAAAATAGGCCAATAACATTAAAGATAAAGCAGTATATTTCATTGTACACATGGGGTACTTTTTATTTTTATTTCTCTGCATCCCGTTAAACCCATCTCATGTGGGATGGACCAAAAAGTATTTTTTTTGTTTCCTTTGTACATAAAACTCATGTTTGAAGTTCCAGTAGAATGCTGGAGTTTGTTTTTTAATGAGAGCAGATTTGTATTTTCTGAAACCCTCCCAAACAAGATAATTTGAGGCTTTCTGACCCCAAGACTCCTATTTTCTGCAATTCTCCAGCTGTGATCCTTGGAGAGTCTTTGGCCACACAAACTACCATCCTCGCCTTGCTTTAAAGGGATAGTTTACCCAAAAAAGTAAATTGCTCCCATGCTTTACTCAAGCTATCCTAGGTGTATATCTTCTTTCAGACGAATACAGTCAGAGCTATGTTAAAAAATTTTTTTTTCGCTCTTCCAAGCTTTATAATGGCAGTGAAAGGGGGTCAAGGTTTTGAAGCCCAAAAAAGCGCATCAATCCATCATAAAAAGTGCTCCACATGAAAATATCCATATTTAGAGCTTTTATAAACTGTAATGTGTGTGTTTATGAGAGAGTGGCGTTTCAGTGGATGACGTAGGCACAGCGCAAGCTCCAGTGAGAAGCGATGAACACGGAAGTGCAGAGGAGAGAGCAAAACAAAACACCGGTCACGAATTAGAAGTACAAAATAAGGGTTAGTAAAAAAAAATGTCAGAGGGTAGAGAAAACAATTCACTTCCTAACATGGTTCTCCTTTGCTGTAAACATAACTTGGTTCTCGCGTGACTAGCTTATTCTCAGCGAAGCTTATGCTACGTCCTACGTCATTCACTGGAATGCCACTTTCTCATGAACGTGCGCACGACAGCTAGCGGAAGCTAACGATTACAGTTTATAAAGTTTTGAATATGGATATTTTTCTTACACAAACGCATCGCTTCACTTTAGAAGACCTTTATTAACCCCCACCAAATACCAACACCAATTCACTAGGATGGCTTTAGGGTGAGTAAATCAAGGGGTCATTTTCATTTTTGTGTGAACTATCCCTTTAAGACAAAATAGACACGCGTCCTCTTCCAGGCAGATTTTTTACATTTTCTGTTGATTGGAACTTCTTCATTATTTCCCTGATGGTTGAAGTGTGAATTTTCAATGATTTAGCTACGTTCTTACAGCCAATTTCTATTTTGTGAAGCTCAACAATCTTGTTCTGTACATCAGAACTATATTCTTAGTTTTTTCTCATTGTGATTGATGATTAAGGGAATTTGGCCTTTGTGATCCCTCATTGTGATCCCATGCATTTTTTTTGAATGAAAGATCAAAAGGATAAACAATGCAGATTTATTTTCACAGCCTTCTATGCTCAGTTTTACCAAGGGTGCTAATAATTCTGACCATGACTGTTTTTTGGGTTTATTCCGTAAAGTCTCCCCTGTCGTTTGGCCACTATCCTACACAAGCTGTTGATCTTTTATGTGCTGGAATGTTTTGTGTTGGTTCCTCTGCTGATAGTTTGTGTAATGTGAGTCTTTATTTCCCTGCGGTGGGTTTTGACCGTGAGCTTCACCGCCGGGGGTCGTTCTTAGTGACCGAGCGGCTGTACTGTAAATATTGGAAGTTCATATATCTGACAGATGAACATGGGCTTTGCACTAGACTTTCTGTGGAACTGCTGTTTATTGACCCAGTCTGACCTTTAAGCTGTATGTCAAATGTGCAGCACACATCATTAGGCTGTGGACAGTGTATGTTCTGTATGGTAAATGGGTTTATAGAGACCCCTCACATGATTGTAAAGCGCTTTGGGTGTACAACAATACACAAAGCGCTATATAAATTCATCATTCATTCATTCATTGTTACATATAATATGATTATCAGTTTTTTTAGGGAACGTAGGAAAGGTTTCAGTGTCTTGTGCGGTTCTGGAAATGCTGGAATGTTCTGTTCAGGTGTGGCTTCTTTGTGTTTATGGTTTTCTCATTGACCTGTATTCTGCTAGCAGATGTGACTTCGTCTCACAGAGAAGGGTTTTGACTATTGGCATATAGTCAGTTAGACAGGAAAAGACTGTCTGAATGATGTGTAAAATGACCAAACACTTTGTTTTTATGCCTAAATGATACTTTACACAACTATTTGAAAGCTAATGGTTCAAGTTCTGCAAGTTCTGTTTCATAAAACATTCTGAAGTGTGTCGAGTACAAATATTTTCATCATGAAAATAGTGAGAGAAGCTGCAGAGGGGTTAAATACAAACAGACACCATCAAACTGTATACTGATAAATCTGTATAGTTTTCCGGGAAATTTTGGGATATTGCATAACATTTGATTGAGGTGGATGCCTTTCATTAGCATAAATAGTTACTGTGACTTCCCCAGTGGGTACAAATGTAGTTTCTATTTATATTTTGCACATTGAATGGAAAAACTGCTTGTTCACAAATTGTTTGAGATTTTTTTGAAACAGCTAGTTTGAACAATCTTGAACAAGTAAGTTAAACTTGATAGTTAGCTAGTTTCCTGACTCACCCCCTTCATTTTTAAAGTAACATAAGGATGCGCTATATATATATGTGTTATGCTGTGTTCTTCATTCCACACAGTGTTGATATATTTCCTAATGATGGAAACAATATTGAAGAAGCCACACTCTAATCAGCTAATTAACTCAAAACACCTGGGTTTAAATGAAAACACAATCATGGGGAAGACTATGAAAGTTTCCAAAAGACGACCATTGACACCTTGCACAAGGAGGCAAGACACAAAAGGTAAAAAGAGGCTGGCTGTTCACAGAGCTCTGTGTCCAAGCACAAAAAGAGGCGAAGGGAAGGAAAAGATGTGGTAAAAAAAGTGTACAAGCAATAGGGATTTTGCACCAATAGCCTTTGGTTTACATGACAGTTATAAACCATGATTTGCTACTTCCAATTGCTAGTCAAAGGCACAGTGGTTAACCAGAAAAATAAAAAAGGCTCTTCACACCCAAAGGTTGCTAACCCCTGATTTAGAGTTAAATCAACAAAAATATTGACTCTAATATTGAAACTTTTCCCCGGAACTTATACAGTACCATTTAAAAATTTGGGGTCAGCACATTTTTTTTATTCTTTTCATTCACCATGGATGCATTAAAAATCAATCAATCGGCCGATTGCAGATATTTGAAAAATGCCAAATATATATTTTGGTCGACCACTATGCATTATTACTTCCAGAATGAACATTTTCTGATCATCTACTCACCCTCTTACCATCCAAGATGTTCATGTCTTTTTCTTCAGTCGAAATGAAATTAAGGTATTTGAGGAAAACATTCCTGGATATTTCTGCTATAGTGGACTACGATGGGGATCAGCAGGTTGAAGGTCCAAATTGCAGTTTCCATGCAGCTTCAAAGGGCTCTACATGATCCCAGCTGAGGAATAAGGGTCTTATATAGCGGAACAATCGGTCATTTTCTAAAAAAAATACAACTTTATATTAGTGCTGTGCAATTAGTCGCATGCGATTGTCAGGAGCATCTCGTCAGTAAAGCCGGTTCCATGATTAGCAGAAAATCTCCATCACCTGTTTTCAGATGGAGCGGCATTTACTCCACAGAGCCGTAGTTCACTGACAAGCTACGCAATATTGCGTTCATTATCACAGGCGAATTATTTGCGATAATGAACGCAATATTGCATTGGTTGTCAGTGAACATGAACATCTTGGATGACATGGGGGTGAGTAAATTATCAGGAAATTGTCATTCTGGAAGTGAATTAATCCTTTACATTTTTCAAATGTGACCGCGAAGACCGTTCTTTTGCACCTTCTGATCATCAAAGTATGCTGAAAAAGTCAAATTTTTACCAAAATTAAGCTGCACAACTGTTTTCAACATTGACAACCATAAGAAATGTTTCATGAGCAGCAAATCAGCATATTAGAATGATTTCTGAAGGAATAAATTACATTTTATAAATTATATTCAAATAGAAAACAGTTACTTCTTTAAAAAAACATACACATCTTAACTACCCCAAACCTTTGTAGACTTGAAGTGGTCAGTTATATGGATTTTATCATCCATTTATTTTCATTGAAATGTTTCAGTATTGGGTAATTGTTGGAATAGTTTTAGTCTGGAGTCATTGGATTGCACTGGGATCGAGTCCACAGACCACCTGGGAGCTCCTCTGGCCTTTTGACCTTTAGACCTTGTGAATGTTTTTGGTTGCGATGGCGACCGAACCCTGGTCTCATCCCGGATCTGGTGCTGCTATAGATCTTTACAATCTGTTTCTTTTTCTTTTTGTTTTCTTTTTTTAAATGGCTTAGATTGGAGACGGTGGTTACCATGGTAGCATGAGTTTTTCTATGCAGCTGTTCACTGCTGGAGGTTCCACAGCCGAATCTCTCTCCATCTGTCTGTCTGTCTTTAGTGAGCGTTTTAGTATGTTTTTTGTGGGTTTAGTTTGGGTCAGGAATGTATCCACGTTGCGTCTGAAGCGGAGGAACTGCTCAAATGTTTTCATTCAATATCTCAAATATTTAGCCGCTGTGTTTCAGCTCTGCACATGTTTAGTTTCAGCCCAGCTGTTTCACTCTCTCTCTCTCTCTCTCTCTCTCTCTCTCTCTCTCTCTCTCTCTACTCTCTGTATCCTGTCCACTTCTGCGTTCCTTCTGTAGCGAGTGTGTAATAGGTCAGCAGCAGTGCCTGTGCTAGCGTAAGTGTCCCCAGTCTGTGTTTATGCAGTCAGTGAATGTGTGTCAGTACTAACACTATCGTCTGATGTGTTGTGTTCAGGCATGGCACGAGGTGTGCTGGTGAAGTAGCAGCATCCGCCAACAACTCTCACTGCACCGTGGGCATCGCTTACAACGCCAAGATTGGGGGTAAGTGTGGCTGACGGTCACCGTCTGATTTAGATCACTGCTGTACCTGGGAATTCTGCCTTTTGTTCATACTCACACGCATACAGTGAATACAGTGCCCCCGAATGCACCCAGTGTACCCCACAACAGTAAAAAGTGTGAAATAACACAAATTACTATATGAATTGTAGAGAGCAAAAATTTTATATTAAATAAACTGTCTTATATAAATGTTTTTAAAAGTCGCTAGATTACTATGACAAGATTACACTGTACAACTTATCCATTTAGTAATAATTTAATAATTAAAAATTAAAATAAATAATTGAAGTTTTGCTGAGGAATTCATGCATGGGCTCAATTTATTAAATACAATCATTCATGGAAAAGGCTTTAGTTCAGAAAAGAAATATAGAAATAAAAGTGTATCCAGACTTTTGACTGGTAGTAAACTCTTCTGCTGGATGTTGCCAGTTGAAATCACTCAGATAAGATATTTTTAAAATTGGAAACTTAATATTTCTAATATTCTACTGATATTCTGTATCTGAAAATCTGCACAGACATCTTTTATAGATTATGGGCAATTTTTTTGGAAGTCAACTAAATAAATTGTGGTCCTTTTTAAGTTGGGACTTGCCATTTTAAAATGTAAAAATATAACGGCTAATAAACTCGATATACGAACATTCTGTGCAGCTGTTTATGAATGTAAGAAAACATCATCTTCAGTACTATTAAAAAGTTTGGGCTTGGTAAGATTTTCAGAGGCTTAAAAAAAAACTCTTATGCTCACCAAAACTATAGTAAAGACAGTAACATTTTGAAATATTATCGCAATTTAAAATAACTGTTTCTTTATTAATGCATTTTAAATGTATTTTTTTTGTGATGCCACGCTGAGTTTTCAGCATCATTACTCCAGTCGTCAGTGTCACATGATCCTTCAGAAATCATTCTAATATGCTGATTTGATGCTCAAGAAACATTGTATAATATCAGAGTTGAAAATAGTTGTGCAGCTTATTTAAAAAAAAAACATGGTGCACTTTACTCTGGATGGATTTTTTTTATTTAATATAACATTTAAAAACAGTATTTATTTGAAATATATATTTTTGTAATATTATGAAAGTCATTACTGTAACTTTTCATCGTTTTAATGCATCTTTGTTGAAAAAACAACAACTGAATTCTTTCTTTTGAATAGCAGCATATGTATACACACCCTCTAATACATCCAAGCCTAATTATTCAGGGCTTCCTTGAGAATAGATCAGTTGATTAGTCATTTAGACAACATCCCTGACTTGTTCATTTTGGAAATGTGTTGGACGTCATTGGCACACTGATTTTCCCTGCTGAGGTTTTCTATCCCGCTTGTCCTGCAGGTGTCCGCATGTTGGACGGAGATGTGACAGACATGGTAGAGGCCAAATCACTGAGTCTACACCCTCAGCACATAGATATTTACAGTGCCAGCTGGGGTCCAGACGATGATGGCAAAACCGTGGATGGGCCCGCTTCCCTCGCCAGACAGGCCTTTGAAAACGGCATCAGACTGGTAAGAATCATCTCAGCATGTGTAGAAGTTTATATGAAATGTGTGTTGTGTTTCTCCTGAAACTGAAATGGTCTTTTTCCATATGATGTGGCGTTCATAAATCAGCAAGGGTAATTTTCAGGTCATCAGTCACGTTTCTCCAGCAGTCTGGCCCACCTAGGGTGTATTCCTTTCCTTCTCACACTCGCCACCTGCTACGCCAGTGAACTTTAGAGCGTGATTTTAGTTTATCTTCCCTGAGTCATGAGTCGCAGTCAGTAATTGGCATGTATCTTGTGCCAAAGGTGTGTTTGGAGTGGTTTAGGCATGTTTCAGGTATGCAAGACTCCTAGACATCAGGTAATATTGGTCTCCTCTCATCAGAAAAGGCTGGAGGATAATAATGCTTGGAGATTATATTGTCCTGAGGCTGTTAGTGTTTCAAGTAGGGCTGTCAATCAGTTAAAAAAGTTAATATTTATTTATTTGTTTTTTAGAATTGAGACCAATTTTCACTATCGTAATGCATCCGGGTGATGTTTTTAAATTATTCTAAATTATTCGTATTAGATTCTCTTTACTGCAATATGGCAACGAAAATCATCCTGTCTGGAAATTATGAACTTTTTGAATATATATATATAATTAAATTAAGTTAATGTAGTTTAACCACCAGTGTTTTTATTGTTAAAACTATTACATTTTGTTTTCATTTAAAAAATAAAATAGGAAACCTTTTAAACTTATTTTATTTAAGTTTATTTGGCTAGGCAATATTTTAAGTTAATTTAAATACTAAAATTATTCAGACTGAAATAAATATAAATATATGCTAAATAGAAATATAATAATAACAATTAATTACTAAATTTTAAGTAATACTTAAGTAACTTAAATACTTAAGTAAAATGAAAATTTAAATATATATATATAAAATATATGTATTTGTTAAAATAAATGAATTTAAAATTCGTAATAATAATATTATATAAAAATACCACAATAAAACTAATTAATTATTTATTTTGGTGAAATTTTATTCAAGTTTATTTCATATTTACATTGTCATTTAATTTTTTTACTTCAATTTGCATCCATGATCACCTTGTTCTCTTGATCGTAAACCCCAGGTTGCTCTTGGAGGGATGTTTCTGTAATAAGTACTGTAAACAGTAATTTTTAAAAATTTAATGGGAAACAAAATGTTCACTTATGTTTTTTTCTTCTTCACAGGGCAGGAAAGGACGGGGCTCAATCTTTGTTTGGGCGTCAGGAAATGGCGGTCGAAGTCGCGATCACTGTTCATGTGACGGCTACACCAACAGTATCTACACAATATCCATCAGCAGCACGGCAGAGAGCGGCCGCAAGCCCTGGTATCTGGAGGAGTGCGCCTCCACCCTCACCACCACCTACAGCAGCGGAGAGAACTACGACCGCAAAATCGTAAGTTATCAAGAAGACGTAAACTAGATCTTCAGCACGGAGTAAACTTGCTTTTCATAAAACAGGCCTACTGCTTAATTGTTTTAAACGGACCGTTCCCCAAAAATGTAAATTCTGTCATCATTTACTCATGCTTAAGTTGTTCCAAACTTGTAAGAGTTTCTTTCTTGTGTTAAACACAAAAGAAGATATTTTGATGAATGTTGGTAACCAAAAATTGATGGTAGCCATTGACTTCCATTGACTACCGTCAGCTGTTTGGTTACCAACATTCATCAAAATACCTTCATTGTTTTTGGCTTGTAGCTTTAGAATAAATGTTTTTTCCCCAACTGGGTGGAAACTTGATATTAATCTGTGCTAAAAAAAAACTTTTGGAAGTTAAACACCAGTGAACTGCAAAATATCTTCAAAAGTAGAGATGCTTCTCGCATCCTTTTTCCAATGTATTGTCGTTTAAATACATCTAATGCATTTTCATTCGTTTCTTTGGCCATGCATGTGTGTTTGATCTGCTTTGTTGGTCACTGTGTCATGAGAGCGTCCTGGTGTTAACCGCTGTGGTTTACAGCCCATACACAGTTTCACACACTCCTCTGAGAGTTACAGAGCGACGCTTCTTCCCTGTCTCTCAGCTTGTCTCAGAGTGACGTGTGAAATTCCACACCGGCTTTCAAACTCTTTTTGCAATACATGTTTACATTCTGAAGCCCAGTGTTACAGACATTAGCACTTCTCTTTGTTGTGATCTCCTGCAGTTTTCAGCTAATTCTGCTCAGATTATAGTTCACTGAATTTCCAAGTTTTTGTTCCAACATTGTCCATTCACTAGATCACTTAAATTTACACACGGTTATTATCAACCCATCCAGAGTTCTTGTCATTAAAGGTAATTATTACAAAGATAAATACTAGCAGTGAAAATATTTTAGACCGCTGTACGGAAAACAACATTTTGGCAAAAAAGGTTGATTGTGTATTATTAATATCATAGAAATGTATGAAGCACAGTTTACACACTAATCTGTTTCACACAAAGCAGCTTTCTATTGGTCAACATGGTGAATTCATGTGATGAACTTGAACCTGTAGCAAAATCTTTCACTCCCACATGAAACTCCTGATTGTGTGAATTCATATATTGAAAGACTGTATTACGCTTGCAGAAAAATGGTAAACATGTCCATACCTTTAAAATGTAAAAAAAATATAAATAATATTTACACTCTCTGAATCGTTCCATATGCACTATATAGTGCACTGTGCCATTCACCATCCAGAAAATAATAACTCTGAACAAGTGACCGATTTCAGCCACAGTTTCAGCGTCTATTTATAGTGTAGGGGGCGGGACGCTTCAGATTCTAGAGAGCATCTGATTGGACAGAAAATCTGATGAGAAGCTGAAGTGCAGGGTGATGTCATCAAAATCATGAATCCATATTGGTGGAAATGAGAGACTGTAAGATTTGAATACTTATGTCTTCTAAATGTACATTTTGTCATTGTTTTGGAGTACACTAATTTAATAGATTATAGATGACCTTAAGGCTAACATACTCCTACTGAAAGCCAAAAGACTTTGATTTTGATTTCATTGGGACTTTAAGACTTCAGGGCCCGTATTCACAAAACATCTATTAAGGCCAAACGTAGCTCCTAACTTGCCGAATTAAGAGAACATCTTAAAAATAGTAGGCGTGTCAGTCCAAAATGTAATTTTTGCTCTAAGAGTATTTCACAAAGCGTTTTAGCTCTAAAACCAGCTCCTAAATCTGTGAAACATTAGGAGTAGTGAAGAGGACTCATAAGTCACTAAGACCTAGCCACAAACTATCCTAAATAGCTTTTTCTGGCAATTTGCCTCAGAATATAAACATTTTAGAAACATTTGGCAATAATGAGCTTTTAAAAAGCTATCGCCTTTAGGGTTTGGAGGTTATCCCAACTCCAAATTTTACTTTAATTATATCCTCACTTTCATTAACCAGCTGGGCAAGAAGTTACAGATGTTCTCTTGCGTCCAATTTGGTTTTCTTTTACATTTGCTTGCCTTACTATCAGCCATGATTATTCTACTCTGTTAATTAAAAAGCTGTTTATATGCATATCCGCTACGAGAAGCATACGTGTAAGAGGCTGACTGTTAGCTGAACATATACTTGTTTAATTAGTGACACTTAGCCTGCATTTTAAAATCTTTATTTGAATATGGCAATTAACATTTTATTTCTAAACCTTTATTTGAATGTGTTAACATAATATTGCTCTCTACAATATTTCTAGAAATCAATCTCTGACAGAGACCCCTCCCCTCCCTATCAGCCAATCACTGTGTGCATAGTTAGTAAGCATGCTGACATCATCCATAGCAAGGAGGTCAACCCCGCCCTTACTCTTAGCTTTAGACTTCTCTCTATTCCTCGGTGGTAAAAGTTTGTCTCAGCTGCTTTGTGAATGGGTTTTAAGAGAAAACTCTTAGCTAAAAACTTTTACTGCTACTTAGGATAATAAAATGTTTTGTGAATGTGGGCCCTGATCTGATCTATTGTAAATAAATAAAACATAACTGTCCAATTAGACAGGAAGTTGACTTATAAATCAACCAGCCACACTTTTTTGTGTGTATCTGATGTTGAGAGCAGAGTAAATCTGAAATCCATCACGCAGCTGAAATTTAGAGTCTCATTTAGTTGATCCAAATGAATATATTTCAAAGATTTTATTGCATGAATCTCACAAACTTCAAACTGATGCTGACACAGTATATGAGTCCATGCTGACCCAGTATTCAGTCCATGCTGCTGAATAACAGATGCTTCTTTAAATGCCAAAATAAAGTGGTGGTAATTTACTGCTAAGTGTAGCACAATGGCACATTTATAGCACATATCATTGTCAGCAAGTACTCCAGTATGCTGAAGTGGATTTAATAAATAAAACTTAAAGTTCGGCAATATTTCTTTTTGGATTAAGTATAGTGTGTGTGATTTATAGCATGGAACAGTTTGTGACCCTGTGCGAGACGGGATGCAAATTAATACACTATATAATTCTAAACCATACAAAAAAAGTTTAGTAATAAAAAAAATAAAAATCAAATGATATATATAAAAAATAAAGTTAACTAAAACTAAACTCAAATAAGAAAATACAAAAAAGCAAAGCAACAAAACTAGAACACACTTGTTATAATAAACAAAGCTGTCTATCACATACTCGCAATGCCGACACTGTTGTGTATGAATAACAATAGTAACTTCATGGCATGTTACTCACTTGCAGTGTCAATACATGTTCACTTTATTCACAGATTAGCACAAGAAGAACCTGAATTATTTTGTCTCTCCTGTTAGATCACGACTGATCTGAGGCAGCGCTGCACAGACAGTCACACTGGAACATCAGCGTCAGCGCCGATGGCGGCAGGGATCATTGCTCTTGCTCTGGAAGCCAAGTAAGTGAAGCAAACTACTGTATGCTCTCATTTCTCTAACAGCTGTTAGTGGAAGTGTCTGCTCCAGGCCACTTCAGTGGAATTAGCATATTTATCCACTAATCATGAAGGTGTTATAAACTCCAGTTACTTTTCACACTCTTACTTACCCTCTGAATTAAAGGTATAGTTCACCCAAAAATGAACATTATTGACTTCCATAGTATGCTCACTTTTATCCCTTTAATTCAGAGGGTCAGTCCTTATAGAATATCAATCCTTTATTTCATAAGTGCAAGATAAATCAAGGCCCCTTCAAAATGCTGGGACTCTAAACGCTGTGTAGCGAGCGGCGTCCTTCCCTTAAGTTTCAACTGTGTCTGATTTCAGACAGGAATTTGAGGAAAGCCTTGACATATGGCTGCCATGTGACTGTATATTCCCAGCACAATGCAGCGAACCAAACGGAGTTAGATTGTTTCGATATTTCGGGGGGGTATTCGGGGACACATGGCATCCATCTCTCTTTGGTTTGATGTTTGATCCCACTGTGCACGGTGAATTATGGGAGCGAATGTTTCAACCAGACATCCAGGCAATGAGACTTTGTGAACTATAGCTAAAAAACTGCGGCCAGTGTTATTGTTTGGATTATAATAATTTAATTTTTTTGTTTGGAGATATTATTTTGTCACGCAAATGGTCAAGTCCAATAATCTTATTTCTGACTCCCTGCTGCAGTACTTTCCTGACGTGGCGAGACGTGCAACACATAATAGTGAAGACATCTCGTGCTGGCCATCTCAGCGCTCCTGACTGGAAAACCAATGCTGCTGGTTATAACGGTAACAGCCATTTAAAATGTTTTTAACAGGCTTTAAACAGCCCTGTCCATTGTTAATCACTAGATTGGAAGTGATGCTTGTGTGAAACACAGCATGCCCAGAAATATTCAGATGTTAATTTTACTGTGCTCAGTCTTCAGTTTTTTTCCAGAGTAGGGTTGGGCAAAATACCAAAATCTTATATCACCATATGAGTCATTTTATTTCAAGTTAATGACATCACAATTTAGTTATTTTTGCTTTAAGTTTGGCTTTTAAGATATCAATATTTTTATATTATATCAATTTCAATACCACAAAAAAGCATAATATGTAAAAAATAAAACTCTCAGGACAAATAAACAGTGATTAAAATACGAGCAAAGAAACTAATTAAAAGCAATAGGACAAAAAACTACAACAGAACAAGGACACAAATGAAATAGACATACGTGAATAACTTCAAGCACTAGAAATAAATAAAAGTACTTATTGAATTGTATGTTATGTACAAAAAACACTGCATAGTCTTCTCTTTGTAAATTAATTATAGATTTATTCCTATTAAAATGACATAAGGTATTCAGTCGAGAGCAGCAAGAGATATTCTCTCTTTTGTTATTTGATTAACATTAATGACACGTGTCATGTTTATTAGACTGCTGTCACTTTAAGACTGAATGCACGGATCTAATATACTAAGACATGCATTTTCTTTCTCAGCTGTTTACGTTCACTTAAGACATAAACGACTGTATTTATAAGGATACTCTCAAAAATAGGCCTTTTGACACATAAGGGCGTGTTCACACTTGCCGTCTTTTTTGACTCGAGAAACAGTGTCTTTTTCACGGCTTGCTATGCTTTCAACTCGTTTTTTTTTGTCTCGAGCAAGAGACTTTACGACATTCACGTTACATGATCTGACTGATTTTTACGTAGAAAGGGCGACAGCACCGCATTACTATAAATTATCATTCATGTTTTCATAGCCGCTGGCCAAATTCAAAAACAAAACTAAAATGAAATCATCTTTGAGAGCAAGGGGGCCCCTGGCGTTTCGGGGTCCCTACGCAGATTGTGTATTCTGCGTATAGGGAGGATCGGCTCTGATCTGCTCAAATCGAACACAATTGTATGCGCTCTGCAGACGGTGCGCCCATATCTGCATCATGATTGATGGTAATTGTGGTGTTCATAGTAAGCTCTAAATCTGTGTGCATATTGTTGTTTTTTTGTTGAACAGTTAAGTTGTAAATCTTCTTACAGTCAGTCACCTGTATGGCTTTGGGCTGATGGACGCAGAGGCCATGGTGAAAGAAGCGGAGCGCTGGAAACAGGTTCCAACACAACACATCTGTGTGGAGAATGCTGATAAACAAATCAGGTATATGCAACAACCAACAGCAGCAGGTCACATTTATATTGTTATGCAAGTCATAATGAATGTAGATTTGTTTCCCATAGAACCATCCGTCCAGAGCATGTTGTTCGTTCGGTATACAAGGCAACAGGCTGCACGGATAATGCAAACCATCACGTTATTTATCTGGAGCATGTGGTTGTGCGTATAACAATTACTCACCCGCGACGAGGAGACCTGTCAATCAACCTAACGTCACCATCAGGGACTAAGTCACAGCTGCTCGCCAATAGGTACAATATACAGACTACGTGCTAATCTTTAGTAAATGGCTACTTTGATAGAATTACTGCATATTGTGGTTTGTTCTTTATCCCTGGTGAATTTCAGTGGAAGAATTCCCAGATTTCCACTGAATTGGTCCAATGTTTTTAAGTGCATTTTGTGCTGTGATGTAGCATCTGTTATTGTTACTGCAGACTGTTTGATCACTCAATGGAGGGCTTTAAGAACTGGGAATTCATGACAACTCACTGCTGGGGAGAGAAAGCTGCTGGAGACTGGATACTAGAGATCTATGACTCTCCTTCCCAACTCAGGAGCCAGAAAGCACCAGGTACTTTCTCCAAGCAAAACACACTACCTGTTACTTCAGCCATTCTTTAACCTCTTAAAACACCACAGGGTCTTACACAGAGGGGATTTCACAAATATATATACACTTTTGGGTTGTGTGGTGTACCGCTATTAAAACTACCACAGTACCAACAATTACTGCGATGATTACATTTTCACAGATCAGGTAGTGTGATTGAAGTTAATTACTTGATGTGTGAGATTTCAAGTTGAGCCAATTTTTTTTGTCAATGTTGGAAATTGTCCATTAACAATAATGCATGCAGAATATCGAAGCTGGATGTGACGTCTATTTCCCCTGTTGTCAGGTCACATACAAAAATATGTCGTTTTAACAATATAATATCTAGTTATAAAGGGAAACCATGTCACTTTTATGGCATATGCTGTTATTACAAGAAAATACAATGTTTTAACGACTCATTTCCTAGTAATAACGAGAGGTTATGTCATTAAAACAACATTCTTTAAAAATAATGAGATGTCATTTTTAAATGTATAAAAAATAATTAATCTGAGATGCACCGATAGCAATTTTCTTGGCCGATCCCTTTTTTAAACTTTTTTTTTTTTTTTTTTTTTGTAGGTGTGACCTGCCGATACCGATTTTTGCCGATTCCAATTTTCTTTTCTAAGAACTATAATGGACAGCATATACAAACAAAAATCTATTTTTTCCCCAATGCAAGTACATTTACTTAAACTAAATTATTAAACATTACAATTCCCCTAATCTGGACTAAGTTACAGATGTTTTCTCACTTAACTAAAGTGCTCCGTGATCTAGGAAGAGCTTGGATAATAATTTACTGAAAATACGTTTCTGTATATAACAAAACAGATGTCATTTCACACGGTTTATAAATAATAACCTTTTCCTCATTAAATGGTCATCTTTCACATCAAATTCTTACATTGTTACAATTAAGTCAGTTATAATAAGAAACTGTAGAGTTGTTACCGTTCTAATGAAATCAGTATCAAGTAACTCCATCTTTCCACTGCAGGAAGCATCTGAAGTGGCACACACTGTTTGATGAAGCTGAGGTGCCATAAATGCAGTTACACCGCAAAAATTGCAAATGCATAAATAATTATAAAAGATTAATGTTTGAAATAATTTTTGAACATACAAATCCGAAATGTAGGGGAAAATGCAATGAAACTTTAAATATGAAACCAAACCATCAGTAGTGTCAGCATTAACTGTTTAATGAGTGAGTCATTTAGTCATTCATTCAACTAATTTTTTCAACGGCTGATTCATTCAAAGTCGAGGCAAGTGACTGTCTTTATGAATGGGTTGCTGAATCATTGACTCACTCGATTAGTTTAAAAACATGGATTCATTCAGTAACAAAACACCGCTGTGTTGCTGGGAGAAACAACAGTTCTGATGTGGCTTTGATTGGAGCTAGTTTCGTTTGCAAAATTCAGCAAAAACAGTTAATATTGATTCTAAAATGTAAGTCACTTCATTTTAACTTTGTTTATTGAACTACTATTGTATAAAATAAGTGTAATCGTGTGTAATTGCAATCGTGTTGATATTCGGGGAAACATATTGGTCGTGTACACACAGAAAAATAAGAGTTAAAAATGTTACCTTTTTGGGTACAACAGCTTGTCCCTGGAGCAGTACCCTTAAAAGGACATATTTGCACCTTTTTTACCCCTAATAGGTACATATTAGTACCTCAAGGGTACGTATTACTACTCTAAGGTAGAAATATGTCCTTTTAAGGGTACTGCTCCAGGGACAAGCTGTTGTACCCAAAAAGGTAACATTTTTAACTCTTATGTTTCTGTGTGTAATGTTGCTTACCTATATCATGTATTATAAATATAGTTTAATTCTATATCATATATTGTAAAAAAAACCTCATCTGCATGACACGTATATACCTTATCAGTCATTTACACTGAATGCAATAAAATCACAATCATTCTTGCTCGAAAATTTTTGTTGGCCAAGTTTCAGTGCTTCCCTAGTTATTTTTGCTATTGACGTTTTAATCAGGCTTCTTGTACGCTCGGGCAAGTTTCACAGTTATTTTTGCTATTGACGTCAGGCTTCTTGTACACAAGTACAGACGACGTCAAACGTACTCTGAATTGGCAGACTGACCGGCGGGTCACCGGTCCAGGTCGAACATACGGAAATCGGCTAATTCTGGTCCCCTGGCCGGTCGATCAGTGCATCTCTAGATTTAATGATGTAGTATCTCATTATTATGTGAAAATATGTTGTTTTAACATAACATCTCATTATTACTATGACATAATTTAGAGGAAAAATATTTGTGTGGCAGCAATGTGACAAAATAAAATTGTTACATCAAATATAAACAGTAGAAATCAAGTTTTGAGTATATCTTGTAATATTTCATAAAACTATTGTTTCTTACAGTTTATTTGATCAAATAAATACAGCCTTGATGAGCCTAGGAAACTTTTTTCTATATATTTCATATATAAAACTAAGGAATTGTATCTGCAGAACCCAAAACAATCTTTGTATGTATTATATTTGGCAGAATTATTATAAATTACATTTAACTTAAAAAAAAAAAATCGTAAATGATTTAATCCTTTCATCAGTCTTTGTTTAGTTTAAGTACTGATGCTTGGATACTAGTGAATAACCATTTCCAATTAGCCAGGCTGAGAAATATTAGTTCTAAATGAGGGTTTAGTTTCAGTGCACATCGACTGACTTGTGATTCATTCCAGGCAAGCTGAAAGAGTGGTCTCTGATACTTTATGGCACCTCCGTGCATCCGTATTCGTTCCGCAGTGACAAGCCCCGCTCACTGGCGGAGCCTCAGCCTGATGACGAGTACAGTGAGGAGTATGTGGGTAAGTACTCTAATTATATTGTGCATCATTGAGTATTGAGGATATTCCATCACTGTGGAAACCGATCGGTTTCTGTTCTCTCACATAAGGCTCGTGCCACCCTGAGTGTGGTGAGAACGGCTGTGAGGGTCCAGGGCCCCAGCAGTGCATCACTTGCCTCCACTACTTCCTCAAGTTCAAGAACAACACCAGGTACACAGCTTTTCATAACATCAGTACATCTTAATAACCATACTTGATTGGTGTGTGTTTTTTTTTATTTTAAACTACTTTATATATAAAATAATGCCCATAGTTTTTTTCTGGACGCATTAACTTATAGAAACAAATATAAAAAATGCATCTCATGTGGTAGAACCAATGTGCACATTTTTGCATGAAACAAAAATAAAAAATGAAATGACTTAGCAGATCCTTTGTGTAGAGATCAATAGGTGTCTTAAAATATCTGATATTAAATTTCATATTTTTATGACATGACAAGGTTAGTTCAGATTGAACAATAAATAATTAATAATCATCAATCTAATAATAATATTTGTAAATAATTAAATAACATTTGTAAAAATAAATTATATATTGTATACTTAAAATATTCTGAACCTGGAACACATATTTAATCTATTTATTTACATTATAAGATGTGTTAAGACATTTTTAGTCATTAAATATGAACTTTGTATGTGATAAAATATAAACTACTTTTAAAATGATTGGGGGGGCAGTACAATTTTTATATTACAATAATACTTTTATTTAGCAAAGATGCATTCAATTCATTATGTGGCATTTATAATGTTTATAACATTTAAAATGTTACAAAATATTAATTTTTCAAATAAATGCTATTCTTTTTAATGGTGATATTGTATTGTATCACCATTTCCACAAAAATATAAAGTAGCACAACACTGATGATCATAAGAAATCAAATCATCATGATTTCTGAAGGATCATGTGACACTGAAGACTAGAGTACTGATCCTGAAAATTCAGATAAATTACATGTTAAAATATATTACAATAGAAAACAGTTATTTGACATTATAATATTATTTCAGAATGTCTTTACAGTTTCTTTTTTTTATGAAATAAATGAGAAAAGACAATCAGTAGTGTATGAGTAAAACTCAAATCAGTATTAAATATCCATGTATTCATTTGTCATGTATTAAATATCCTTATAATGTCATTATTAACCTTATAATGCAAAATAAACTTCCTACAGAGTGAAGACCCCAACATGAAGTGTGTATTGCGTAATACAGGTGCATCTCAATAAATTAGAATGTCGTGGAAAAGTTCATTTATTTCAGTAATTCAACTCAAATTGTGAAACTCGTGTATTAAATAAATTCAATGCACACAGACTGAAGTAGTTTAAGTCTTTGGTTCTTTTAATTGTGATGATTTTGGCTCACATTTAACAAAAAACCCACCAATTCACCAAATCTCAACAAATTAGAATACTTTATAATTGTTGGCCTTCTGGAAAGTATGTTAATTTACTCTATATGTACTCAATACTTGGTAGGGGCTTCTTTTGCTTTAATTACTGCCTCAATTCGGCGTGGCATGGAGGTGATCAGTTTGTGGCACTGCTGAGGTGGTATGGAAGCCCAGGTTTCTTTGATTCAGCTCATCTGATTTTTTGTCCTTCTGGAAAGTATGTAGTTTGTGGAAAATGCTGGTCAGCAGAAGGAAGCATTCATGTACTGTTTCAAGCAACTTTTGCTGCCTCAATTCGGCGTGGCACTGGGCAACCTGGCACTGTGAGGTCTTTCTTTGACAGTGGCCTTCTTCTTTTTTTGGCATCTTGTTTGCTTGGATTGATCTGATCCCCTGATTTTTTGTGTAAGTATTTGATACACGATCAAGTTTTCACGAATCTGTAATTTTCATCGTAGGTACACCTCAACTGTGAGTTAGGTATGATTTTTCAATAATTGCTTGAAATAAGTATGCTTCTGGCTCTCACAGAAGTAAGTTTGGAAGCCCTGCTCCACTGGACACCTGTTTTCAATCAGAGAAGACCAAACTTCTTTCCTGCACAAGGCTGTTTTTGGTTTTCACTGTCAAACTATTCTGTGTATCAATTGAATTCTCAACGGTTACATTAGTGCACCTGCAGCTGCAAAGTCCTGCTTGTTCTGAAGTTAAAGACCATCCCCCAGATGTTTTTTGGTGCTGCGGTGAATTTGTTTTATTTCTGAAATTGCATTTTTTATTTTTTACATTGAATATGACAATTAATTTCAAGAGTAGCCAACCTGAATAGAAAATCCTGAAACTCCCCATTCTAATCCCCTGCTGCAATGTAAGAACTACACAAAAAACAAAGGTTTCTAAAATAAAATTTTAATTACTTATTTCATGCAATAAAATCAGTGATTTTCTGCACCATGATGCAGATAAAAAAACAAAAAAATAAATACTTATAATATACAGTATATACATAGCATAATTAAGAAAAACATAATGATAAAATAAGGGGTATACATGTATATCTCCACTCAATCCACGTCTAAGATTTGTAAATCATTAAAGAATGTGATGAATTGTTGCCATAAAAAAAAAAAAAAAGATTTTTACCCCTACCTCTGATATTGTACTTAATTTTTTCAAGTAAAAAAAAGACCAAATCTTTGAACCAAACTGAAACTGAATTTTTTTTTTATTTTTTTATTGAAAATAATTTGACTGAGTCAAAAGATTAATTAACTCCTATGAAAACACCAAAGCACATGCTGACAACAGCTGTGTGTCTTCTAACATCTCACATTTATCCAGACAGTGTGTGTGTGTGTGTGTGTGTGTGTGTGTGTGTGTGTTTGTGTGTGTGCACGTTTCATGATTAAATTGATACATTTTGTGTTCTCTGGCATCCCAAGTTACACAAGCCGCGCTCACATCTGGAGCTGATGGCTTTCTCAGACCCTGACTTTTGCCTTTGTTTCCTGGTGAAAGTCTTTCCTCACGGCTGCCAGATGTTGATTTTTCTGGTCTCATGTGGCTCTTTCTGTCTGTGTCTGTCTGTCTCTTTCCACCTCCGTCCATCTGTCTCTCAGGATGTGTGTTCCTGAGTGTCCGACTGGCTTTTTCCGGGACGATAAGAAGCGCTGTAAGAAGTGCTCTCCGTTCTGCGAGTCTTGCATGGGCAGCCGCAGCGATCAGTGCACAGCCTGCCGCCCGGGTCTGTACCTCATGGAGGGAGGAAACAACTGCGTCAGCTCCTGTCCTGACGGCTTCTACCTGGACCTGGGCAAGTCACACACTTCATCTCGCTCCTGAAAACCCCACATACTGATTGGCTGTTGAATTTGAGACCTCATGTGGCTGTTCTCTCGCAGACTCCACCATGTGCCGGAAATGCAGCGAGAATTGCAAGAAATGCATGTCTGCGAACATCTGCACTGAATGCCAGACCGGTCTCAGGTAATTCCGCCCATCCACCTCCTACATGTGTTTTTTTTTGGGCCAGTGTGTGAAATACAGTCAGAATCTTGGACTAAAATTACTGATACTTTCCTACGGTCTACGTTGAGCTGTCAAAATAAAGCCACGCTGGCTAAATGCTGAATTATCACTGGAAACATCCTGTTACACAAGGTGCAGCTCTTGGGTTCAGATGTATGTTGAAATGCTGTCTCTAGTGAGCGATATTGCTTGGGCTTTTCCTACTCCTCTCTGACGTTCGATAAAGAGGTGGAAAAAACAGAGGGAGAAAAGAAAAACAGGTCATGGCACAAAATCTGGCGTAATGCGCAGCAGCTGTTCTGTGAATGGTTTTGAAATATTCTCTGAATATACGTAAAGGTTTTTCACCCACACATTTGGACTTTAATCCTTCGTTGTTGATCTTTTTAGGCTTGTTTAGACTATGGCAGGTATGAAGTAGGATGGCAAGGCTAGAGCGCAGATGAGATAAATTTTTCTGCAGTTTCTCTCTGTATGAAGTTGCAAGTCTTTGTAATTATTCATATGGCTAGTCATTCATTGCTGTTTTGGGGAAACTTTATTAGTCTACTGCATGAGTTTAGATGGTAGCCTTTTCCTCTGGGGAATAAATAGCACTATTTCATAAAAATTGTGATAAAAAAAACAGCTGTACGCCAACTATTTTGAGAGGTATTTCCTCACATATTATAGGTGTTACTTTAGCAACCAAAGATTTTTGAAATGTTGAAACTGGCAATTGAATATGTTAATTTAGTCTAATTAATTAAAAACAAAAATGGATAAAAGTCTCAGCCACATGGAAATTCCATAATAAGGGATTTTTTTTTAAATAATTCAATAAAATGATAATTGAATTTTCTTCAGTGTTTTCATTTTGACAGCATCATATTTGCATGATTGTTCCAATCATTTGCAATTTAAAGGTTTTTTATTATTATTATTTACTCACAAACAGTAGTTTCTTCACAAAATATTATAAAATATCTTTGAGCTTGACATAACTAGAGAAAATACTTTTTATTTTATACACTTATTAATCAAACTTCAAATGTCCTGTGTCTGCAAAAGCAGTCAAATATCTGCAAAATGACTAAATGTAAATATATCAAGTTTTTCCAAGAACCCTGGAATCCTGTTAAGGCTTTAGCTTATTTTATTGCTTGTTTTGTCTCATTTTACTTGAAGTAATTTTAAGTCATTTGTGGCCCTCTTGGAAGTTTGCTGAGGCCCCTAGTGGGCCCTCGGGCCCCTGGATGAGAGCCAATGCCTAAATATTTAGTTTTTTTTACCACCTGCTGTCAATATTGTTATTATTTTGCACACCAACAATTATAATACTCGTTTTTACTCTGTAAATTCACTATTCTCTCCCCTGATATGCTCTGGCGCCCCCTATGGAGGCTCGTCTCACAGTTTTTAAACCGTGACGTGAAGCATTAGTGTGTAAGAAATAACTTTGTGTCTTGTGGCTCAGTCTCAGCATTGAACCCCTTTGAGTAATTCCCTCTTCCATTCTGTCTCTCCCACTTTCTCTGCTTCTGTCTGTCTTTCTGCTAGTCTACAGGGGAATAAGTGTCAGCTGAGCTGTGAGCCTGGCACCTATTATAATGGGCACCGACGAGCATGTGAAAAGTGCCACTCGACATGTGCCACCTGTGCAGGTAAACACTTTACCTGTATTTAAGGTACTTTATTTTCCATTTAGGTCTGCAGTAGGCTTTGATTGTGATATTTTGCTTAAAAGCCATTTATAAAATATAACTTCAAGTGGTCGTTTTCTATATTCCTTTGGAGAGAATACTGATTGGCTATTCCTTTTTCTTTTTTTTTTGTAATGTATATACGCACCTTTTTAGCAATTTGTTTATAATCATCCTGGGCACAAACAAAGATGCACATTATGTCATTTTGAAGTTCTAGACTTAGCGAGACTGTGAAGTGCCTTCTGAGACCATTACGTCAGCACCGTTCTCTCCAGTGTCCAGAAATGGCAGCTAATTACTAAGGCTTTGCAGAACAACCAGTGCTTTGCTTCTGAATATAGTTTATCCAGCACAGTTACTGTTGCTAGCTCAGATTCTGCCCCAGATTTATTTATTGTAACGACTCGCTCATAACTCTGAAAGAATCACTGGTCACAAAAAGCTTTTCTGGGTCAGGTCACTGAATTAAAGTTCTTCTGGGATGTGTAATAGTTTGGTAATTAAATAAATAAACACTGTTGTAAACGACCTTTTGAGTCGACTCTCAATCCAAGGAAGCACATTTTCACCATATAAGAAAAAAATGTCATGCTTTGGTAAATTAAGTCACAATAATGATACAGAAAGTCAAAATTATGAGGTACTAAGTCATAATTCTGAGATTAAATGTCCTAATTATGAGACATTTAAATGTATATACTGTAAACAAAATAAATAAATGTATATACTGTCATTGAGATAAAAAGTCTAAATTAAGATATTTTTGTCAGTGTCGTAATAGTTTGTCATAACTATAATTTAGGGCCAGGTTTACTAAACGGGGCAAATTAGCGTTAGAGCGCAATTCCATAAAACCGCTGATGGGAGGGGAAAATTCTGCGGGTGATTTACTAACAATGCACACATTAAAGAACACAGACGCAGCCAGATCATTTCCATAATGACCAGCGCAATCAAGAGCAGCGCAAATTACCGCCTGCTTTAAGACATGCTTTTGTGGGGCATTACATAATGGTGCAAATACCAGTCATTTGACAAGTGTAAAGGTTAGTAAATCGCATTGCGTGATTAATTTTAATACTCTCCTCCCATAAATTTTGTGTCTGAAAGGGAAACTCCAACAAATGCATATTCAGTAAGATTAGGCGCAAAAATATCTGTCCACGCCTTTTCAGCGCTAATTCGTCACTGCGCGTCTTTAGTAAATCCTGACAGTACTATTTTAACGCCAAAAGATGGTTTGCGCTTATTTCATAATTATGTTATGGGTTTTTGTCCATTTTGACTTCTGTTTTACCTATCTTTTAATTATGAACTAGTTTTATGTTATAATTTTGACGCAATTTGTTAATTTCAGCTTTATCACATAACTGATTTAATATGTCATTATTTTGATTATGTCAGTTTTTGTCATAATTTTGACTTTTCAGTTATAACTTAATTATGACTTAAAATGTCAGTTTTGACTTAAGCTAGAGTTTTTATGTCATCATTTTGACTTTATTTCATAATTTTAAATTAGTATCTCATACTGGTTTATGTTTGTATATGGCAGAAATGGGCCTCCATGTAAATGTCCAATAGCTCAGGGATTTAATTATTTTTAATATTAGCTCCCATCCATCATAATATGTGCCTTTTAAAATTAGTTATTTGTGTTTTTGTAACAATACACTCGTGTCAGTGGCTTCCATGCATTCTCAGAGGAAATCTTTTCAGGAAGAATATCTGTACAGTGTACAGTCCAAATGATTTGCGGTCTGGTTTTTGGGAACATGATGGTATTCCCTGTGCTCAGGAACTGGCATGGAAGCGTGTAATGAGTGCGCTCCGGGCTATTACTTTGAGGAGTGGCGCTGCGTCTCCAGCTGCAGTGTGGGATATTACTTGGCAGAACAAACAACAGACAACGGAGATGTCCAGAAGTCCTGTCAAAAGTCAGTATTTGACTGCTAAACGTGACATCTGAGAAAGCGTTTCCATTTAAAGCGGTAACGATGCGTCACGGCTGTGATTGTGCCTGCAGGTGTGATCCTACCTGCTACGCCTGCGCAGGACCGGGGGAGAGGAACTGCAGCGCCTGCGTGAGCGGCTATAACCTGGAAAACGGCGTGTGTGTCATCAGCACCATCTGCAAAGATGGTGAGTAGCCTACTGTAGAGTCATCCATGCTAGCTTTTGGTTAGCTCCTAGTTTTCTTTCCTCCAGTTTCTGATCTGAATCTTTTAAAACTAAATATTTGTTTTTGCATGGGGTTGAATCATGGTCTCTTTATTTAGTTTTTCTGATGTTGGAAAGATGTGTCCAGATTACATTTCATCCCAAATCAACAAGAAAATCATATTTTGCAAATATATATTTCCCGCCATAAGCAAGCGCATTTAACCCCAAATTCTTATTCTGTGTTGCATATGAATGTTTTACTTGATTGGTTTACTTGAAGTTTGGGGTTTACAAGTCGAGTATGCCCACCAAGGCTGCATTTATTTGATCAAAAATACAGTAACATTAATATTGTAAAACATAATTACACTTTAAAAGAACCGTTTACTATTTGAATATATTTTGAAATGTAAATGTATTTTTTTATTAATTATGTTAATTTTCAGCAGCCTTTATTCCAGTCTTCAGTGTCATATTATCCTTCAGAAATGCTGATTTGCTGCCTTAAAGGGATAGTTCACCTAAAAATGAAAATTCTGTCATCATTTACTCACCCTCAAGTAGTTCCAAACCTGTATGAATGTCTTTGTTCTGCTGAACACAAAGGAAGATATTCTGAAGAAAGTTTGTAACCAGGCTGTTTTGGGGCACCATTGACTTCCATAGTAGGAAAAATAATACTATGGAAGTCAATGGTGCCCCAGAACTGTTCTGTTTCCCACATTCTTCAGAATATCTTCCTTTGTGTTCAGCAGAACAAAGACATTCATACAGGTTTGGAACTACTTGAGGGTGAGTAAATGATGACAGAATTTTCATTTTTGGGTGAACTATCTCTTTAAGAAAGATGTATTATTATCAATGTTGCAAGCTATGGAAGCTCATTTAAAATAATAATAATAATAATAATTCTGCATTTGTTTCTTGCAATTCAGAGTTTACATCTCAAAATATTTTTTTATTGTTTCTGACACACAATTTAAAACCGTAGGTAATTGTGTTTTTTTGTGCCAATGTGAGTTTGTATCTCTTAATACTTCGTTTATATCATGCAATTCTGAATTGGGTATATTTTGGGTTTCTGAAAGTCAAAAAATAAATAGAATTGTGAGATAAAAACTCGAAATTTGGAGAAAGTCTTGTGAGATAAAAAGGTCACAATTACCTTTTTTATTATTTATTTATTTTTTTTTAATGTGGCAATAACAAACTTAAAAAACTTAACTGGGCTACCTAATATTGTGATATTATTTACAGCGTACTTTATTGATAGAACTTTCAAAAGCATTTGTTTGAAATAGAATTTGGTAATAATATAAGTCTTTACTGTTGTTTTTGATAAATTGTATGCATCCTTGATAAATGTAATTATTAATTTAAAATGTTTAAATCTTTAAAAAAATGTATATTTATATACCACCAAATTCTTTGCAATATAAAATAAATACAACTCTTGTGCAATAAACTCAGAAAATATTATGCAAAATATAATTTTTGAAAACTTTCCTTCTGAATTTGAGGTGAAATGTACCCAAATATTTCAGGCCAATTTATTCTCAAAGAATCCTTGTGAATTTGGGGAACCTTGAGTTCAATATGGACTACATTTTTACAGTGGAGAGTAATTCGAGCTTTTTCTAGCAAATGAATACAGTTACACTGTCAACATGTGACACTGTAAAAATGATTTGTTTATCACTTTCTAAATGTTTGTTCTCCTTTTCTTCCCGATGAACTTTCCTTCAAATCTTTTTATCCTGGATTCCAATCGCATCTGGATATCCTCCTCCGTCGACCAATCAACTGGATTATAAAAAAATAAATAAACTCCACAAAATGACATTTGCCCGTCATCTCTCACGGTGCCCTGATCTGCATCATTTCCTGTCCGCTGCCCAATCGTGTGCTGTCTCTCTGCTACTCTCTCCTCTTCCTGCTCTCTGGAAAGCAAATGAAGAATCGTGGGCTGAGGGAAGTTTCTGTGTGCTAGTGAAAAAGAACAATCTGTGCCAGAGGAAGGTTCTGCAGCAGCTCTGCTGTAGAACGTGTTCTCTAAAGGGCTGAAGGAACTTTTCCGCTCACGTTCCGCTAATTTATATTCCAGTCAGGAACCTCGAATATGGGACTACATCGTGAGGTTTCCCGATGCCAGAACTACAACAAACCTACCTTTATCTCTGTGTCTGTATGTGTGTATGAATGCGAGTGTGTCGACAGAAGCTGTCAGGGTGGTGCGACTGGGATCAGTAATAAACAGCAAATCATACATGTCAATATTTTGTGACCAAAGCATGGATGCCAAATTTTTGTACCTTTTTCTTCCTTTTGGGTCTAAGAGGAGAATTTGGAGCGACATGCTGAGCGTTGAAGCGGCGGTTCTTTATTTTTCCACAGTTTCACGCATGATGACGACAACAATGATCAAAGCCAGTTTGCGCATATTCTGAATAAAGCACACTCACAGAACCTCTACGAGTTTCAGCAAGACCTCTGTGAGCCAAGGGACACGCAAACCATAGCACAGGTTCATCCACTGACCTTCATGACTGCGATAGCTGACTCCGGAGGTACAAGGTACAATAAGTACTTTCTGAAGCGACGAGTATTGAACTAACACTAACGACCTGCCGTTTAGCCGAGCAAATAAGATGAATGCGTTACGTCAGGTGGTCTCACTGTTCAGCAGTTCTTCACCTCAGGCTCATATCTCATACTTGTTTTTGTGTGTGTGCATGTTTTGTGTTTTAACATCGTTGCATAAGTGGAAAAAAGGTTTTCGTAAAACCTAAACGTAAGTAAGTGATCCCTGAAGAATCGTTGAATGTGTTGAAGTACAGGTTTTAGTCGTGGTAGCTAAATGAGGTTTGAAATACGTTTAATTAATTTGATCTCATCAGTCCATCGTATATTTTGAAAACAAATCCCTAAGCGTGCATTTTTATATCTCGCCATTTCAAAAAACAACTCCACAATATTAATCCTAAATGATTCATGTAAGGAACTTTATTTACAGCGCAGTGTCCGTTTCAACCGCTTTCCTCAAAAACGATTTATATTTGATTGATTCATCACGGAAACGAAAAGTTAAACTGCTCGACTTTAAAATGGCCACCTAAAATAATTCATCATTCCAGGTCTTTATGAAAGTAACAAGTCTGTGATTCACATATGTAACTGGTGCTATTGACGTAATGGAGTTATTATTTTGAATTCACATTTCCAACAGATATTTGTGTGTCTAGATTGGCCGTATTTACTGTATGTCCCTATTGTAGTATCTTGGGAAACAGAACAAATACTTGAGGGGAGTATACTGCGTT
Organism: Ptychobarbus kaznakovi; assembly: GCA_027422405.1. Lineage (NCBI taxonomy): Eukaryota > Metazoa > Chordata > Actinopteri > Cypriniformes > Cyprinidae > Ptychobarbus > Ptychobarbus kaznakovi. The sequence goes on from CM049810.1 coordinate 6,108,275, forward strand.
TTAATAACGGTCAGAAACGAGGTGAAATGTTTAGTCATACTAATAGTACTACACAACACAAATTAGACTTCTACATTCATTAAGGACATGTTTCACCAATCCGCTTTTGCGCAATGTTAAGGGGATTTCTGTCTTTTATTTATGAATGATGTGGTTTAAGATGACGTAGCCTTTATTTATGAAAAAGATTTATAAATGGTCATAGTTGTGTTCTGTGGATGGGATTGTCCAACCACTTCATGCTAATTGTGTATTCATGACACAAAAAAAGTTGTAGTATGATTGTACGTTTTCTGCGAACTCAATACATGCAACGTTACATAACTAATGTTATATAGGATTACGAGAATCAGTCTATGCTCAAATGTGTTACATTTACTCTGTTCTGGCAACGTTTTTTTTCTTAATGTATATATGTATTTTTATCACTATTAACCTTAAATATATTTTGCACCCACGTTCAATTGAAATAAGGGGAAAATGGATGATCAAGTTTTCTAAAATGATTTTGTATTTCTGTTTTTAGCCAACTGCCATGAACAGTTAGTCTATAGATGATGTGTTGTAGTCAGGGCCAAGAAAAATGTTTTATCATGTAGAGAAGACTGGACGAAACAAATGGTTTACTGATCTTTTTATTAATGAACTTTAAAATAAAAATAAGACTCAGAGATGAAAAGAGACTACTTTTGTTTGCTCGTTTAGATTCTGGGCTACATTCTGAGAAGTCAGACTTGGTGGATAAATTGGGGGAAACGATTGCATAGCAGTGACCCGAGTCAGATATAGAGTTCAGAAAGTCATAGAGCTCTTTTGACTCGGATCCATATACAACCACCCTGGCAACCACATAGCAACACGCTAAATCGCACTCAGAAAAGCACACAAAGCTAGTGTTTTACACCGACAAGCACCACTCACATTTTCATCGTAAAAATCTTGTGTTGTCAAAACGCTTGTTTACTTTGACTTCAAGAAATATTGTTCAGAGTTGAATTCTTGTGGTGAACTGGTGTGAGAACGATTCAACTTCTCCTTGTTTTCTTTACAAAAGGGCCTTTTTGTTTTGAAGAGAACAATTCGGCATTTGACCGAGAGAAATTCAACTCGAATGCGCAGTGGTCACAATGACTTTAAAAGAGACAATATATGCGCAGCCCCTTGTTCTGACCTGTGGCCGTTTCCTTTAGAACGAACATTTCTAAAATATTTGCGGCTCCCACAAAACCATTGTTACTTTCCTGTGGTGAATAACGTGATAGAGCAATTACTATTGACACATGCTGTTTTAAATGTTATAAACCTTGTGAGAAATATCAAAGCGATTCTTCAGTGTTTTTGCAGTTTAATGCAAGCAGTTTGAGTGAGAACTCATTTAACTGACATTGGCTTTAGACCCTTGTTTAGTCTAGTGATTGACAACTCAACTACGGTCATGTAGGGTCACGAGCGGCTGCTTCAGGACTGTCAGAATTGAGTGAATAGAGTGTATCAGAGCGTAAGCCTGAGGTCATCAGAAGGGTCAGTCCAGCTCACTCTAAAGGAAATCTCACAAATACATTGCTTAGCCTGGGGTTAAAGGTTAACTCAATGTATTTAGCTTTTATCACATTCCCATAACATCGCTTTGGAATAGTTCTGATCCATTCTGACACCTAGAGAGTGAAAAATATGTTTTGGTTATACGAACAAAGGTGTCAATTTGACTGTATGTGCAATATTTTTTTATTGTGGTCAGTTTTTTTGCAACTCTCGAAATCATTTTTTTAAATGTAACTTTCAATTCTTTTAAGTTTTCGGTATCTAAGGCCTGCTGATTGTATGAGACAATCTTCATAAGCTTTCTTACTACTTTTGAGAGTGTTCTGATTTATGAATCCTGCATGTGCATGGCCTTTGAATTGTCTGCAATCATAAACGTCAGCTGGTCAATCCTTCAACCAGAAGCCTTTCCTATTAATACTAAAGCTCTGAACAGGTAAGCACTTTGGTTTCCCTCTCTTTTTGTATGTATATATGTTTTTATTTTTTGTTTTTTCTGTGTGTTGTTTGGTTGCTTTTTTGTTAGCTTGTTTGTATGTATTTTTTACTTGTTTGTTTTGATCGCATTCTATGTATTTATTTTTTTGTTTCGTTTGCTTGTTTACATGTATTTGTTTGTTTTGTTTGCTTTTTTCTTTTCTTGTTTGTATTTGTTAAACCTACTTGTTTTGTTTGCTTTTTTCTTTTCTTGTTTGTATTTGTTAAACCTACTTGTTTTGTTTGCTTGTTAATTTTTTCTTGTTTATATTTGTTAAACCTACTTGTTTTGTTACAAATGCTGTTTCATTTTCTTGTTTGTTTGCATGTATTTATTTTAGTTTCGTTAGCCTCTTTCATTTCCTTGTTTGCGTGTATTTGTTTTTGTTTGTTCATTAGTTTGTTTCATTTGCTTTGCATGTAATCTTTTATTTGTTTTGCATGTATTTGTTTAATCTGATTGTTTTGTTTGCTTGTTTCATTTGTTTGTTTGTATTTGTGTGGTTTGCTTATTTTGTTAGCATGTTTGATTGTCTTGTTTCGTTTGGATGTTTGTTTGTTTGCTTTTTTTATTTAATCAGGTTGCTTGTTTTTTTTTTTTGCTTTGTTTTTACTTGTTTGTATTTTCCTACTTTTCTTAAATGTGCATTCGGGGAAATGTTAGTTATTTCTGATGCTACATACATAAATATACTAATGTAATAAACATGAACCTTTGGATTATTTACCAACAAAGCATTTGTCCTCAACTGCTAATACAATTTTAGTGTCTACCTACACTAGATGAAGTGGGATATTCTAGTTAAGGATCTTTATGTAGCTGATGTGTTATCTGTATTTTTTTATTTGTATCAGGGGAGTATTTAAGCAAACCTGATAAATGTGAACTGTGTTCCTCAACCTGCTCAAAGTGCACTGGACCCGAGAGTAAAGACTGCATCAGCTGTGCTTCCACCAGGTGAGGTGTGAACAAATCACCACAGAACTAGTCAAATAAAGCCCCAGTGAGACAAGAGGTGCACTGTGTGGGGACAGATTTCAGTTTTATTCTTTGGCAGGCTCTTTGATAACGGGAAATGTGTGATCAGCTGTGATCCTGGGAAATACAAGAGGGAGAGACAGTGTCATCTTTGCCACCACACATGCCTCGCATGTACAGACGACGGGCCTGACAAATGTACTCGCTGTAGCAAAGGTGAACTGAGTCATGACTGCCTCACAAAATAGAGGAAAATACAAGCTCTTAACATTGTTCTTATTCTGTTTGTTTTCACACAGATCAGTTCGAAGTGGAGCGGTACCTCTTTGAAGGGGAATGTCGTGAAACCTGTCCAGAGGGCTATTCCCATTCCTCGAAGGGAACATGCGATCCCTGCCCTCCAAATTGCACTGTGTGTATTTCTACAGACCACTGTCTCCACTGCACCCCATCCTACTACCCTAAAGACGGGACGTGCGCCAAACTGGAGTGTGGACTCGGTCAGTTGCATCATAACTTCTAGAATGTTCTCGATTGCTTACTTGGCCTTTTCCACGTTTCTTTTGTGTGATGTTAAGATTCTGGTTACTTTTTTTTGGAATGTGAGTGAGGTTTATTTGAAAATTCTTCTGAAAATTGAATTAGCGGTGGAGCTGTATGCACAGTGTTAAAAACACATTACCACTGCCAAAATGTTTTTGTGTTTGCCTTTGTTCCCAATGGATGAATCTCACAAAATATGTCAAGAAATTACATATCTATTGTATTTACGATATATGGTGTATGTGTTTATACATTATGATAGTATATATTTTGCTGCTTGTGTTGTTGTTCGTATTGCTGCTCTATCAATTAAAATATGGGGGTGGTAAGTTTTTATTTTATTTTTTTTTATGTTTTTGAAAAAGGTATCTTCTGTTCACAGAGGGATCAAAAATGCACCGAAATACATCCAAAATACAGTAAAACAATACTGCACTGCAACATTGTAAAATATTATAATTTAAAATAACTTTTCTAATTTATTACTGTGATACAAAGCTGGATTTTCAGCATCATTACTGCAGTCTTCAGTGTCACATTTATTATTATTAGTAACATTGAAACCATTTGTGTTGATTAATATTTTGTTGAAATCATTATTTTTTTTGTAGGATTTTTTAATGAATAGAAAGTAAAAAAAAAAAATTTTTTTTTTTTTCTTTTTCACTACTCATCAATTTAAAGAGACTTTGCTGAAGAAAAGTATTAAAAAATAAAATACTACTGACCCCATACTTTTGACCAGTACTGAAGAAACACAGCAATTGTATATTGTGATTAAGTAAAAAAAAATTCTATTATGATTGAATGAATCTATTAATTCGTAATTGAAAAGAATTACAGCGAGAAAAAACTTTAAAAGGGGGTAATTAATGCACTTAACTGTCATGAAAATAATGTGACACAAAATACTAATAAATCTAAAAATACACGAAAATATACTTTTTATCTTTTGAGTTTGCAGTGCTGTTTAACCAAGACCTGTCTAGTGGGGTGAATCTCATGAAAACACAAGATTTTCTCTCATTTTGTGTGCTGAGCTAGATCGCTTTAGCCTACGTATATCTGTAAATCTAACTCTATGGATGTTGTTTGGCTTCTCACGACACCCACTGCTGTTTATCTAATCTTCCTCACAAATTGTTATCACAGTCAAAGATGCGCCGAGCATGAGGGAAGAGCTTGTCGGCAGAAGTCAGACTGAAATAGCACCAGAAATGAGACCGTGGGGGAACAGAAATTCTTATCATTAGTGGCAGACATGTATAAACGGGTCCTGTGCTCTGGCCTCCAGGGCTCCCACACGCTACTGTGTGCACACACACAGCCTCTGCCGGCGTCATTTTAGACTCGCGCACACATGCTAATACAGACTTTATCTGATTGTCATGTACATCTGTATCATGCATTTTCCTTTTTCATGTTAGCAACACTAATTCTGCTGACTCGTGTGTGATGCTTGTTCTTGTATAGGTGAAGCAGCTGACTCTGATCATGAAGACTGTGTAACCTGTGAGGAGGGCTGTCAGCAATGCCTCACTGGTCAGTATATCATTATTTGGATGGATGTGTGCACAACAAGCATTGCTCATAAAGAAATGAAATGCATCATGTTTGCAGCAAAAAAAAAAAAAAAAACATCCTCCGTATAAAGTTTTGAAAACGTCCGATTTAATATTCTGTTTAACATTAACAGAGGCTACTTTTTTAATTAAACCTGGAAATAAAGTTTTAGCATTTAAAAAAAAAAGATTTATATGCACTATACTCCATTCTTATGTTATTAACAGATCAGATTTTGATACACAGATGTCTAGGGCCTCTAAATTATCAACATGATCAAAACTTGATACTGAAAACCTGTTGTACACAATCCACATGCCTTCTGTCATCTGACTGATAGTTTATCATTTTTAGGCAAGTAAAAGGCATTTTAGTATAATTTTAAAAACATTGATTTCAGGATGTGGTTCATGTGTCTTTTTGTAGTGAAATCCATTTAAATACTGTAACATTGTCAATAATATTAAAAGACTAACACTTAGGCAACTTAGGTTAACTTGATTATACTTCTTTTTTTTTTTAGAAAAATCATGTTAAAATATATATCAAATATGATACATCAGATTTTTGAGGAACGTTTATTTGTGCATCTCTTAATCATCATTGTATTGCATCGCATTGTTTTGACCCCAGAGTAAAAACTAGAGCTTTGATAATATAACAAAGCATTTTATGACTTACTAACACATATTATTGATGGATATAGAGTGACAACATATATATCTACAGGTGCATCTCAATAAATTAGAATGTCGTGGAAAATTTCATTTATTTCAGTAATTCAACTCAAATTGTGAAACTCGTGTATTAAATAAATTCAATGCACACAGACTGAAGTAGTTTAAGTCTTTGGTTCTTTTAATTGTGATGATTTTGGCTCACATTTAACAAAAACCCACCAATTCACTATCTCAACAAATTAGAATACTTTAAGAAAAAAAATTTTTTGATGTTGGCCTTCTGGAAAGTATGTTCATTTACTGTATATGTACTCAATTCGGCGTGGCACTTGGTAGGGTTTGTGGCACTCCTTTTGCTTTAATTACTGCCTCATGGATTCGGCGTGGCATGGAGGTGATCAGTTTGTGGCACTGCTGAGGTGGTATGGAAGCCCAGCATTTTTTGTTTCTCTTGTTTCTCATTTTCCTGGCCTTCAGCTCATCTGCATGGGGTTTTGGTGAGTTTGCTTTCTCATTTTCCTCTTGACAACACCATGGTCATTTAACCAACTTTTGGTCTTTTGGCAGTGCTGGGCAGGTGCCAGCAACCAACCTGCTGGAAAATGAAATCAGCATCTTTAAAAACTTTTGCTTTTGGTCAGGTGCCAAATCCTGCTGGAAAATGGAAATCAGCATCTTTAAAAAGAAGTGGTCAGCAGAAGGAAGCATGAAGTGCTCCAAAATTTCTTGGTAAACGGGTGCAGTGACGTTGGTTTTCAAAAAACACAATGGACCAACAGCAGCAGATGACATTGCACCCCAAATCATCACAGACTGTGGAAACTTAACACTGGACTTCAAGCAACTTGGGCTATGAGCTTCTCCACCCTTCCTCCAGACTCTAGGACCTTGGTTTCCAAATGAAATACAAAACTTGCTCTCATCTGAAAAGAGGACTTTGGACCACTGGGCAACAGTCCAGTTCTTCTTCTCCTTAGCCCAGGTAAGACGCCTCTGACGACAACTGTAGCCAAATTCCTTGACACGTCTGTGTGGTGGCTCTTGATGCCTTGACCCCAGCCTCAGTCCATTCCTTGTGAAGTTCACCCAAATTCTTGAATCGATTTTGCTTGACAATCCTCATAAGGCTCTTGAATCGATTTTGCTTGACAATCCTCATAAGGCTGCGGTTCTCTCGGTCTGGTTGTGCACTTTCTGTTAACATGCTTGGATACAGCACTCTGTGAACAGCCAGCTTCTTTGGCAATGAATGTTTGTGGCTTACCCTCCTTGTGAAGGGTGTCAATGATTGTCTTCTGGACAACTGTCAGATCAGCAGTCTTCCCCATGATTGTGTAGCCTAGTGAACCAAACTGAGAGACCATTTTGAAGGCTCAGGAAACCTTTGCAGGTGTTTTGAGTTGATTAGCTGATTGGCATGTCACCATATTCTAATTTGTTGAGATAGTGAATTGGTGGGTTTTTGTTAAATGTGAGCCAAAATCATCACAATTAAAAGAACCAAAGACTTAAACTACTTCAGTCTGTGTGCATTGAATTTATTTAATACACGAGTTTCACAATTTGAGTTGAATTACTGAAATAAATGAACTTTTCCACGACATTCTAATTTATTGAGATGCACCTGTATATGTATATATATATGTGTGTGTGTGTGTGTGTAGATGCATATATGTGTGTGTGTGTGTGTGTGTATATATGTGTGTGTGTGTGTGTGTGTATACACCCTACACACGCACACACACACACACATTTTCAGTAGCTTATGCTGTAATAAAGATCTCACTGATTTACATTAGCTATCAAAATTTCATCTTTAGTTTTGGTCATATGTATAACAGCTACAGAAAATTTTGCATTTTTACTCAGTTTGGGCCTAAAAATTTTCCCAAATTTTTTTGTTTTTCCTCAAGTGTGAACTGGCTGTATCATACTATATTCTGACTATATCATCAAAAGCCTGATGTACCAAATATGATACTCAATAAAAAAAAACTGGCTTTTATTTGTCAGGCTTTACACTTGCAATAAAATGTTTACTTTTTTATATTCATATTATTAGGCTGATAGTTTAAAATAATAAAAATTCATGTTAATGTTTGTTCTAAATTAGTTCAAAATAGAAGCATTTCACGAATGGTTTGTGACTTTGGGCCCGTTTTTGCTCTTGATGCACCAGTGATTTCTATCCGTGTGTAGTGCACACATGATAGGGGTTGTATTGTGTCTCACCACAGCTTCCAGTATCTCTTTACATCTGTTATAATTCCCAAAATGTGAGTACGTCTGGCCTGTATCTCAAAATGTGTCAGGCTGCCTGCATCGGCACTTCAAGGCAGCATTATTTGGTATCATGGCTCAGAAAAGTGGCGTTCACAATGATGTCTGGGTAGGGTGCTCACCCGCTTGTGAGACACCGCAAGTCAGTGTGTCAAGATCAAAGTAGTAAAGACACCGATAACTGTCTAACACCAGCCCGCAGCTTTTCTGCCCATTTAAATCCGATAAACCGATAAAGTTTAAGAGAAACTTACAATCTTTCCTTCAACAAAAAGATTTGGATTACCGTCTGATACTAGAAACACAAAGACCTGCGATCTTCCCCTCAGATCTATTTGATGTGGTGATATTCCGTCCATCACGGTCGCCCTCTGCTGGTCAGTGTAGTGTTGCAAGAATAATGCGGTATTCAAACTGAGGAACAATAAAAGAGATGTTTAAAGCTTAAAAACGGTAGTTTCTCGTTTTTATCATCTGGTCATTCGTGCCTGTGTACATTAATTTCTTTCTCTACAGCAGCTCAGGCAGATAAACAAGGCTCTGGCGAACTTCCTGAACGCTTTTATTTTTTCATTCAGGGCTGAAACGCATAGAGTCAAACCAAAGAAACTTAGTTGTATAAATTCCTGAGACAACCTAGTAACAACAGTATTGACATTCTTGATTTGTATTATGACCTCCAGTAAACCAGAAGTATGTGTGTGAGAAATACAGTAATGTCGTCCTCTGCTGGTTACCATAAATACAATCTGCATTTTATTCAAAGCTAATAAATCAGTCATTTCAGTAGCCACTGAGTCATTTCTGTTTCTATGAAGAGTGTATTAATGGTATGTCTCTTCCCTTAGTGAATCCCGAGCATTGTATGTCTTGTTTACCGGACTATTATCTGTAAGTCTGTCTCATGTTTTTTTTTTTTACTTTGTGACTTCATAATGAGTTATAATTAGGAAAATCAATATATAGAAAATCAATTCCAATTCCAGAATCGGGTACATCAGGTCAGGAACAGGATAGCCTACTGGTTGAAAAATAAAAAATTAATTCAACCTATCAATTCCTGAGTGCGCATCTTTTCTTGTTTTTAAGTTGTCGAAAAGGGGCTGTTAATATTTGTCTTTTGAATCATTCGTTCAAGAGATTCATTCAAAAACACTGATTCATCCAGTAATGAAACAAGTAAATCTTGAGGGAGTCATTGAATCATTGCATGAGATTTTTAGTTGTTTAATGTTTTTTCTTCAGAACTGTGAGAGAACTACAACCTCCATTAAAAAATTTTTTTTTTTTTTTAAATGCAGCTCTATTTTGCACAAAGACGGCTCTTAATCGAGTCCAGTTTTTATGTAGCTGGCTGATATTTGTTCATGGTATTCTGCAGCAATTAAATGTTTTAAAAAGAGTCATAGAATAAATATGTTTGATATCTAAATGTTTTACTGTTTTTATTTTTTTACCACACTGGAATCGAAACTGGGAATCGATAAGAATTGGAATCGATGAGTAGAATTGGAATTGCTATAATTGATGTGCAAATAATACCCAACCCTAGTTATAATTGATGTGCTAATGATGTAAAGTACAAGAGATGGTGTATTTCTGCAGGCTGAAATCGAGCTGTCACAAGACGTGTCCTGAGAGGATGTTTGAGGACAAGTTGTCCATGAGGTGTGCTCGATGTGATGATCACTGTGAGACCTGTGATGCCTCTCAGTGTTACCTGTGTGAGGAAGGCTTCTTCCTGTCAGGTGACATGACCATGTTTCTTTATTGAATATACATTGAGCCTTTGTGACAACATGCCCCAGTTCTGTATGCATCATGTAATCTGTGTTCACTTTTGAGGACTCTGAATAGAAGCTGGTTTTGACACGTGCACACATGGCATATTTGTAAGCATAGTTAGTAGTGTTGATTTATTTTTGTTTATTTCTTTTATTTAGTAAATTTGTAATTAAGTTAAGTTTTTAGTTCTCACTATATAATTGTCGGTTCTAAGTTTTTAACAGTTTTTTTAGTTTCACTTATTTACGTATTTTTAAGTTAATAGGCAAACATGTTTTACAATAGACCATTAAACTCATAAACTGTTTTAGAGTTAGGAAAATGTATTTGTTTCAGTTTTTCTCAGCTATATTAGTTTTATTTCAGTTTTTTTTGGTTCAGTTGATTTAGTTTTTTTAAATATATGTATTTGAGGGCTGCCAAAGTTAATGAGCAATCACTTAAAATGTTTAGCTGTGTTAAATTTCAGTTTGAATGCGGTCTAGTGCCATTTTAAAGTTTTATGCAGACAGATTAAGAAGTTTTATAATACACCATCAAAGTTTCTTTTTAATTTTTAGAGTCCTGAAATGTATTTTAGTTTTTTCCCGTTTGTATTAGTATTTACGTCAAGTTAATGAAAATGTTTTATTTCGATATTAGTTTACATTTTTATAATATAACTGCAATAACAGCAGTGCATTAGCTCAGTGGTAAAACTTTGAACCCTCACTTAATCCTCCTCCAGCCCAAATATCTGTCTGTTTACTGAAATCCTGTGTTTCTGCAGATGACACATGTGCTAACACCTGTAAGGAGGGTTTTTATGCTGACATGAAGCAGGAGTGCGAGCCGTGTCACCACACATGTCGATCATGTGGCGGTCCGGACGATAATGACTGTGATTCCTGTGAAGATGACATGTTTCTGGACAGGGGTCAATGCATCAGCATGAGCGCAATCAAGTGTCCTGACGGAAAATTCCTAAACGGTACAAAAGATTCATTTCAATAAGTCATTGTTATATAACAAGTCAGATTCTTCGTTCACTGATTTAGTGTTTGTGCGTGCAGGTCCGAGTGAGTGCGAGCAGTGTGATTCCTCCTGTAGGACGTGTTCAGGGAATCGGAAAGACCAGTGTGATTCCTGTCAGGAAGGTGAGTGATTTCAGTACTGCCTCCAGTCTACATATGTCTCATATGCAAGTGCAGAAAGATTATCTTTGTCAAATGTTGAGAGCTGGAATCTATATGCATGTTTGTATGTCTACACAGGTATGTTTCTCACCAGCAGCCAGTTGTGTGTGTCCGTTTGTCCCCGTGAGACTCATGGGAACCAGACGAGCGGGCGCTGTGAAAACTGTTCAGCAGGCTGTTTGACGTGTCAGGACGCCCATCACTGTCTGAAAGTGCAAAAATTCCTTTGGTCCACTCTACCTGCAGGACGGCAAATGTGTTGCTGAGTGTAAAAGGTGAAAAATGTTCTTTCAAAACACAAAATGCTACATGTTCAAACGCATGGTCTCATGCACACACAGGCTGCGTCCCAGAATGCACTTGTCATTGTCATTTTTTAAATGTTTGATTTATTTATGTTCTATTTATTTTCTTTAATTACATTTTATTTTATTATTTTTATTTTTCTTTTTTCCCTTTCTTACATTTTTTTTAATGCTTTTTATTTTTTTTAAGTTCATTTTTGGGTCATTCCACGAAATCGTTGCCTTTTGCATCCCCAAGAAATTATTTTATATAACAACCAATAAATTCGCAATTTAAAAACATACCAATACTATGTATTCTTTCATCAATATTACATCAAAAAAGTCAGTTAAATATTTTGAAATAATTTAAATAGCATTTATGTTGATAAGGGTAAGGTTTTTGGGTAAGGTCTCTCACTATCATTTTTTTTCAGCAGGACTTTTTATTTGCAAAATGAAAAGAAATCGCAGTGAGAGGAGAGACTAAAAATCCCGCTCATATACAGTATGTGAAAACTATCACATAGTTCTAATTGAAGTTGAACTATAGTATCTAGTAACACTTGTGTCGGGAACAGAGTTGACAAAAATACCAAAACATGAGCGAGAAAAGTAGTCATAATATAATAAAATACATAGCCTAAGATGGCACAATACAATTTTGTCATTTAAAGGTGTCTTTTGTTTCATGGATATTTATAAAATGTGATTAAACTTATTTTATTTTTTTAATTTCAAGTGGAAAAGACACAGATTTAATGGAATGATCCTTTTATTTTAATATAGTTGTAGAGAAAATTCATTTAACACTGTCAACATTTGTATTTCTATAGAACATTCAGTGTTTTATTCATTTCAATTTTATTATATTTTCTGTTATTTAAGTTATGTAATGATGAAATGTAAAGTAATGAATGTAGCTAACAGTACACGACAAATGGTTCTGTAGATCAAGACTTTTATTGTGCCGTACTATAACACCCATATAATACTCATTTATTAATACTGTAATACTACACTCGTCAACATTTGAAGTGGATCAAAACCTTTCATCAGTTGTCCTAAAACCTAAACGTGTTCTTGTCTTAGGACAACTTTGAGGAACTTTTTTTGATCCACTTCAAATGTTGACTTATGTATTTTAGTAATCCTAAAATAGTAACTTGATTTAGATGATATTTTATTTTAAGTTTTACAACCTATAGTTTTATAGAAAATGCAGTGGTTTATTTATATTTTGTGTTATTCATTTTAACACCATCAACTTTTTTTAGTTGTAGTTGTAAAGGCAGTGTTTTATTTATTGAAATTTTATATATATATTTTTTTTTTTTGTGTTCTGTTGTGATTTTGTTTTTTTTCCTAAAAATTATGTAATGATGAATTTTAAAGTAATGAATAGACTTTTTGGATCAAGACTTTTATTGTGTAGTACTATAAAACCTGTGCGGCGTCTTGTTAAAACTCAAAAATATGTGCCATTACCAGCGATGCACCAACTTTCAGTTGAAGAATGAAAGCTGGAACACAGCCATGCATTAACATACATCATATAATATCTGTGTCACCGTCCCAGAGGTTACCCAGAGGTCAACATGTGTGTCAGCTGTGCCGTGGGATGTGCTTCATGTGAGGGGGAAGTAGATCACTGTCTGAGGTGTGAGGAAGGCTACGTGCGTTTCAAACACTCCTGTGTGCTTCAGTGCCCTTCAAGACACTTTACAAAGGATGGAGTATGTGAGATCTGTCCAAACGCTTGCACCGAATGTAACCAAAGGGGCAAATGCAGTGGTGAGCTTCTCAACATTATTCATCACCCGACTGACATTTTATAATAATAACCAGTAAACTGTATAATTTACTGTTGTCCCGGGCAAGCGAGTTCCTACACAGCTACACTACTGGTCAAAATGCATGTTTTTGAAAAGAAGTCTCTTCTGCTCATCAATCATTCATTTCATCAAAAACAATACAGTAAAAACAGAAATATTTTAAAATATTATTACAATCTAACACAGCTGTTTTCTATTTGAATATATTTTAAACGTAATTTATTCCTGTGATGCAGATCAAAGCATATTAAAATATTTTCTGAAGGATCATGTGACAATGAAGACTGGCGTAATGATGCTGAAAATTCAGCTTTGCATCACAGGAATAAATTACATTTTAAATATATATTTTTTCTCATACTGAAAAAAAAACGTGTAGCCTGAATGCTCTGTAAGTTGATTTGGATAAAAGCGTCTGCTAAATGCATAAATGTAAATATATTCAAATAAAAAACAATTATTTTAAATTGTAATAATATTTTACAATATTACTGTTTTTACTGTATTTTTAATTAAATCAATGTAACCTTAATGAACATATTTATCAAGTTCCCTTTACTTCTCTCTACATCTGAAGCTTTATCTGTCTCCTGTTCTCTCAGCATGTGAAGCGTACCACTTCCTGCATGAAGATCAATGTCTTGATGACTGTCCCAAGAGGTTCTTTCCAAACGTGGAGCAGAATGAGTGCACGCCGTGTCACGGTGATTGTGCAGAATGTGACGGACCTGATGAAGATGACTGCACCTCCTGTGGCGATTATGGATCTGTACGTCACAACAGAAAGTGTCTGTTCCGCTGTCCGCCAGAAACGTATCTGGACGGAGGAGAGTGTCGAGGTACGGTACATAATCTCCTTCATTTTGAATTGACATTGCCATTTCTTACACTGCAGCTCAAAACTGTATTTATTTTATAATAAGTCTCTTATGCTCACCAAGCATGCATTTATTTGATCAGAAAAACAGTAATATTGTGAAATATTATTACAATTTAAAATGACTGCTACTGTTTGAATATATTCAAATATGTAATTATTCCTGTGATGTAAAGCTGAATTTTCAGCATCATTACTCCAGTTTTCAGCGTCACATGATCTTCAGATATCATTATAATATGCTGATTTACAGCTCAAAAGCATTTCTGATTATTATCAGTGCAGAAAACAGTTCATATTTTTGTGGAAATCTTGATACACTATCATTCAAACTTAGAAAAAACAACAACAATGAATACTTTTATTCAACAAGGATGCATTAAATTGATCAAAAGAGACATGTATAATGTTACTGTATTTTTAATCAAGCAAACGCAGCCTTGCATATTAATAACAATCACCCGATCGTGCTATCATTATAGTCATACCATACCTGTTCGTTGACTCCAAATATGTCTGTTTTAGAGTGTGACAAGACCTGCCAGACGTGCTCAGGTCCTCATCCGTCCTCCTGCCTCACCTGCAGAGTCAACATGAGGAAGGATGTGAACGGACACTGCGAGTTCTTCAGTGGCTGCTCTCTGCACACATTCACTGACGAGCACGGCCAGTGCAAGAGCTGTCACAAGAGCTGTCTCCAGTGCTCGGGCGCAGGCGAAGAGCAGTGCCTCAGCTGCAACCCCAAACACGTCCTGCTCAGTAAGAGCCCTTTCTTTTCCATATGAAACTGGTGTATTTTTTTCAAACTGAGCATTAATAACATTTATTATAAAGCAATCTAGCACAAGAGAAGTTCTTTCATTTGTTAAATAATTGTGAAACAACTGAATAAAGGAAAGAGGACTAATGGAAATGCAGTGTTATGCATTAGTCATACATGCATGATGTAATGCCTTGTACACATTGTTTTGGTCTTTCCTCAGATCAGACGTGTGTCTCCACGTGTCCGGGTGGTTACTATGTAGACGAGGGCAAGCAGGAGTGTGTTCAGTGCCACGTGAAATGTGCGTCATGCCGTGGACACCACAGTAATGACTGTATAACCTGTAAACCGGGCCGGTTTCTGCTCGGACACAACTGCCTCACCACCTGTCCACCAAGGTATCATATTTACTGTATTTAGTGCTGATTTTATGTACTTATTTATTTACTTTTATTGTTTTATTTAATGTAGTTTTTATTAGCCTTATAAATGCAGCTTAAAATGAAATCAAATGCAGTGCAACAGGACCGTGTCTCAATTAAACTGAACCAGAAAATCGTACCCTGTCATGATGACAAAGATTCATGTCTTTGAACTCTTTCACCTCTAGGGAGCAGCACATATCTTTTTTGTTTATTGTGCATCTTTGCAATGACATTCTATGGAAGCCTGTCTCTGCCACTGAATAAACAAATGTAATCAAATTTGGACAATTCTGACAATTTTTCTCACAATTGGGTTATATGAACTCGCAATTTTTGCTCTCAATGTATGAGTTTATATTACAATTATGAGAAAAAAAAGTCATAATTGCGAGTTTTTATCAGGCAATTATGAGGAAAAAGTCAGAATTATGAGAAGTCACAATACCTTTTTGTTTTTTTCAGTGTCAGAAATGGGCTTCCATAACATTCTGACATTTTTGAATGTGATGTAAGTGGCCAAATGCTGTATTACTACTGTTAATACTAATGTCACTCTTTTGTACTTTATTGTCTTTCTACTGAAATTCGTGAAGCATTTCACCCTCAGAAAGGCCCAAAGTTTCACATACTTTCGTCTGGGTTTATGATCTTGGGTAATAACACAGAAGCGACGTGTGGTTGAGGAGCTGCTGTCGGTACAGTCCTGCACTCCTGCCGCTGTGCGCTTTAGTAAGGCATGTAATCTGTGGAGAACTGCGTCTCTAATTAGTATGCTGTATGTCACTTTGGATGAAAAGCTTCAGCTAAATGCCAAGTTACTGACATTCCTTCCAATTATGAGATGAAGTACTTTAAGAGGTCAATGGGTTAGTCCAGAAAGTATTTGTGCAATTGGCTAGTTTGACCTGAAATGTATCCCGTCATCTTTATGCTGCTTTATCTTTTTTAAGCACTACGCTTTTATATTTCTGATTCAAAAGTGTATATTCAGCAAGCATGTATTCAACTGGTCAGAAGTGACATCGATAATATTACAAAAGATTTCTATTGCATATAAATGCTGTTATTTTGAACTTTCTATTCATTAGGGAATCCTGAAAAATATGTATCGGCTTCTACAAAGATATTAAACAGCTCAACTGTTTTCAACATAATCAGAAATGTTTTTTGTGCAGCAAATCAGCATATTAGAATGATTTCTGAAGGATCATGTGGCACTGGAGACTGGAGTAATGATGAAAATACAGCTTTGCATTACACATATAAAGTACATTTTAAAATATATATAAATAGAAAAAAATGTGTTTCAATTATATCACTATTTTACATGACCACTGTTTATACTGTCTTTTTGATCAAATGAATGCAGCCTAGGTGAACATAAAATACTTTTTTTAAATAAAAAACATTAAAAATCTTACCAACCCCAAACATTTGAACGGTAAATAATAAAATGACAAACATATAAGCATTAAAGGGTTAGTCCTCCCACAGTTACTCATCCTAATGAGGTGCATTAAAACCTGCCACAGCTGAAACAAACTCACATGGGTTTATAACAACATATATTATAACAAGGTGAAGTAATGACAGCATTTTCATTTTCAATTTCTCATCCAGTTCTTTCACTATAGGATGGAGAACAGAAAACAAGGCCACAAAAGGACATTGTGGATTCTCTGAATGGGGGTTTCCCAGTGTCATAAGACTGTCACATTAATATTACCATTATGACTGCTCACCAGAGCTAACTGAAACTGTTTCAGTTTGTTGGAATATGTTTCAGGCTAAATGGCAACAAAATACATGTGCAGCTAGATGTTCAATAATTGCTAGAAAGGTTTTTCTGCTCCACCTCTGTATAACTGATGCTGCTTGAGCAGGTTAAATTGGTAGAATAAGGGGCATTTTTCTCATTTTCACAACAGTCAGAAACTAATGCTTTCATTTGAAACCATAGATTATTACGAGAATCATGAAAGTAGCACAATGGTGTCATGTGCAGAGGTTAAATATATGGTTTAGTAGTAATTATACAGAAACATTTTCCACAATTGACCAATCAGAATCAGGTGTTTCAGACTGCCGGGTAATAATAATGCTGAATGACTTGCTTTTGATGCAACTGTCTGTATTTCCCCTGCAGTTACTTTGTAGACGCCTCCAGCAGAGCATGTCGAGAGTGTGACCACACATGTGAGGAATGCTCAGGAAGCAGCCGTTTCTGTCTCCGCTGTAGAGAGGGATACTTCCTGTTGAGAAAGTCCGGAGAGTGTCTGCGTACATGCCCATCAAACTACTTCCCTCACACCCTCTTAGACAGAGAGTGTCAAAGATGCCACCCCACCTGTAAAACATGCAAGGGTAAGACCCGCCACATGCCTGCAGCTGTCAAACAAATAAATAATTGTGGATTTAAGTGCTGTAGCATGTTTAGGAGTGGCAGATTTCAAAGTCCAGCTGTAAACTCAAAATAAAACATTTAAAAAAAAATATATAATATTTTATCTATTTACTTGGATGCAATGCAAACCCTAATTTGGGAAACCCTGATTTACATGATTACTAAAAATAAACATAAAAAGCCTATCTGCATCTTACAGCTTCATAAATGTGTGTGTGTGTGTGTGTGTGTGTGTCTGAAGTTTTTCTCAAAATATTGTTTGCGTATGCGAGCGATTTTTCTCTCGTTGTATCGGGTTGCTGGGTTCGACACAAGTTAAGCTCAATCAACAGGCATAATGTGTATTGCCATAATATTGTTGCATTTTGATTTGTTGCCCCTTTTCTTTAAAAATAAAATCTGGGTTACAGTGTGCGGCCAATCTGTAAATGTTTAAATACTCAGTGTTTCAACAGTACAGTAGTAGTTACTAACCTTGTCTGTGTGCCATTTAATATTACATTTTTTAACTTTGCTGCCATGACAATATAGCAGCTATAAAATAATAAGCTTCATCTTTCTGCTTTAACGCTTTCGAAAATGATCCCCGTTCACTTCCATTGTAAGTTCTTTTTAAACTTATTATTAAAATTATTGTTTTTATGGTAATCGACATTATGCTGTTGATTTACCTACACGTACTGAATCCACAATATTCCTTTAAGCCACACTTATGCATATCTGAAGTGATTTTTTTATTGATATATGAAGTTTATCAAAATATGAACATTTAATGTTTGACAACAAACGTGTCTAAATATTAATGCAGTGACTATTTAAACTTTTAAGTGTTTAAAAATAAGACTAGATCATCTTTTATAATCTTAACTCCGACTTTTCAGAAAGTTGTCGTTCATCCTGCATTTGAAATCATTTTAGACAGTTTTTAGTACAGCCAGAGTGCAGATGATATGATGTGTGTGCCTCAGCATGATTGAACGAGTCTGTCATGTGATCGGCAGGCTCTGGTGCGGTCTCCTGTACATCATGTTATGACGGTTTCCAAATGTTTGGAGGAATCTGCTCATCTACGTGTCTAATTGGGGAATATCCCACCCGTGTGGTAAATGCCTCTTTAATACAGTTTTATCAAATCTGTAATGTGCTAATCTAACTATATTGTAGTATTGTATGTATTTAATTTTCTCTCTTAAAGCTTCATTGTTTGTTTATCTTATATTTAATCACTTCCTGATATTTCTTAGCCATTCAAATGTAGGCTTCATTAAATGTGTGAACACACCCCTTCATAGATTACTCTTGACAAATTCCTTATTTGAGATATTTAGTTCTTTCTAACATGTTTTGTGTTTTGCACAGAATAACACATGTGCCCCATGTGACCCGTCCTGTAATGAATGTAAAGGTCCGGGACCCCACAGCTGCACCTCGTGCCCTGTTCTACAGCGCCTCACAGAGGACGGGAGGTGTCTTCATTGCTGTGGAGAAAACACGCGCACGAATTCCTCAAGATTTCCCTCGGAGTGCTGCCAGTGCCACCCACTCAATGGTACAAGCTTTAATTCTACAAAAAAACACCTTTACTGTGAAACCATTTTCACTTAGAAATTGCTAGTCATTTCACAAATAATCACAAAGAAACGACGAGTAACGCAGTCAACAAAGACTAGTATTTTTTTTTAAATGTACTCCAATAAAATGTCTTCAAAAATGTTTTAATCTTTTTTTTCGTGCTTAAAAGGACATTTTAGTTTTAACTGGCATTTATAAAGACAGTTTGAGTCTTTAAAACGGCAAAAAAAATTGATTATATTTACATATTATTAATGTACTATTGTAGTATTTATTGATATTAAATTAGCTTTTATTTATTTTCTCTTTTTTTAGTTTTAGTAATCTTATGTGCTTGTTATTTTAAATAGTTTAAATAGTTAATATTTCTATTTAGCTTCAGTTTTAGATTTTTTTCATTTTGGTATTTCAGCTTTTTTTATTTCAGTTAGTTGCCAAGGTAAAAAAATTATAAAATTGTCTAAGATTTATATTTTATTTCAGCCTCATTTCAATTAAAATTTTAACAGTTTTAGTAAAAAAAAATAACAAAACCGATATATTTAAACTGCCTTACAGATACAATTATTTATGTTTATATCAATTATTTGTATTAACATATGTACACACACACACAAGCTCACACTTCTGCTCAACACCCTGACAAATTCAAATACTGCATGCATTTCTGTTTGATTTTAAAGGGGTCATATGATGCGATTTCATGTTTTTCTTTCTCTTTGGAGTGTTACAAGCTGTTTGTGCAAAGATAAGATCTGTAAAGTTGCAAAGATTAAAGTCTCAAAACCAAAGAGATATTCTTTATAAAAGTTAAAACTCCTTCATACCCTCCTAAAACGGCTCATTTAAACACGCCCCCACATGTCTACATCACGATGTGGGAAGATTTGCAAAACAGCCCAAATGTATACGCAATGAAAGAAGGCCCAACTTTTATTCTCGCTGTAGTATTGTTGCTGCCGCCGGCGCCATGTCCTGGAGACGCTGTGTTTCGTTGTGAAAGTGAATCTACTTTGTTTGGGCTTCAAAAAGAGGACACAACTAGAAATCAGTGGTTAAGTTATATTTACAACACTGTTCCAGAACAGTTCAACCTAAATAATCAGATGTGTGCAGCGCATTTTACGGAGGACTGTTTCCTGAATCTGGAAGAGTAGCTGTGAACACTATGAATGGCTGTGATGTGAACACTATAAAGTTTGGCAATTCCAGCGTCACAAGGACAGTCTGGTGCTTCTGACTCACAGCCTGTAAGTACGTTTCAATATTTAAAGAATTTGCTACTGACTATTCATCGTGAGTTTTGAGCCGTGTAGAGTAGTGCTTGTTTGGCGTTTCTACGATCACACATGCAGACATAATGTTTACGCGGCTCAGCGCGCTGCATAAAAAGACTGTACGAGTCATTATAATCAATAATTATGTCCTCACTGAATGCAACAAATACCTCGTTTATAATGGGTTTTATTGTTTTTATGTTGTCACGCCATCACAACATGGGAAGGGGCGTAATATTTCTGTCACACGCTTGATGTATTCGGCCAATCCCATTGCACTGGATATCTGGCCAATCAGAGCACACCTCGCTTCTCAGAACGATGAGCTTTGTAAAAATCGTCACGTTTCAGAAAGGCGGGGCAACAATAATGTACAGTATGTGGAAAATGTGTTTTTTGAACCTTGAACCACGGAAACACATTGCATTACACCAAATACACAAACTAATGTTCTTTTTAGCAACATCATATGACCCCTTTAAAAACCTGAGGATGACATACAAATGTATTTTCTGTCGTAATCACAGCGTGTCATCCATGCCTGAACCAGCCATGTAAGATTCACATAATACTGTATCATTAGATAACACTGACTCAAAGCGGGAAATGTTACTAAATTATGGTTTGTACATTTTTTAAATAGTACTTGTTTATTTTTGTGCTTTCAGTGTGAAGCCAATCCCATTGACCTTTAACCTCTCTTTTCTCAGATGAATGTGTTGTTGCACTGAGCTACAACCTCTTCAACAGCGATCGAGTGACTTCGGTTTATCCTGGCCTTTTTGTTTTCACGGTCATATTTGTGCTGGTGAGCTTGTGGCTTGCCATTTTTCTCTTCCTGCATTTTCGGCAGAAGATTAATGTCAAATCGAACGGCTACACCAAAATCGCAGACAACCCCTTCACCTCTGCGACCCTCAGTGACAGCATGAAGGCGGAGTATTGCGATAAAGAAGTAGGCCAAGAGGATGACGAGGACGGAAGATGAGGACATTGTGTACATGGGGATGGACGGGATAGTGTATCGAAAGTTTAAATACAGCATGTTGGAGGGAGATGAGGAAGGGGAGGAGGAATATGATGATATGTATACTCTCACATAAAACACAAAAGCCTGTTTAATTTTATATATGCATATCAATTCTTTATTTATTACAATCTTCACCAATCAATCATTTACTCCCCATGATGTTCTAAACTCATATGATTTTATTTCTTCTGTGGAACACAAAAGATGATATTCAGCAGAAAGTGCAAGCTGCTCTTTTACATACAATAATGAATTTTCAGTAAATTATGATGCACTGAAAAGTGAATTCTAAAGGCTCGGAATAAAGTGCAGGAGTCATATGGGCTGTTTTGTATGCTTTTATGGTGCATTCACTTCTAATGGAAAATAGCATCTTTGATGGTACAAATGCAAATATAATACTCTTTTGGTAAGTAGCTAAATATTAAATACCATGTGGCGGTATCATAAGTATTCATGTTTTTGTCATGCTTGCTTTGTTTGTAGTTAAAGGAATATGTCACCCAGAAATGAAAATGTACTCACCCTCAGGCCATCCAAAATGTAGATAAGTTTGTTTGTTCATCTGAACCGATTTGGTAGAAATATAGCATTACATCACTTGCTCGCCAATGGATCCTCTGCAGTGAATGGGTGCCGTCAGAATGAGAGTCCAAACAGCTGATTTAAAAACATCACAATAATCCACATGTCTCCAGTCCATCAATTTTTTGTATCTAGTGAAGCAAAAAGGAGTGTTCTTAATAAACAAATCTGTTTATTATAAATATTTTTGGACTCATTCTGACGGCACCCATTCACTGCAGAGGATCCATTGGTGAGCAAGTGATATAATGCTACATTTCTACCAAATCAGTTCAGATGAACAAGATTTGGTAGATCTGTTTTGATGAAATAACAACCTCATCTAAATCTTTGATGGTCTGGGGGTGAGTACATATTCAGCAAATTGTCATTTTTGGGTGCACTATTCCTTTAAGACCTGTAAATGATTTATACAGTGTATTGACACATGTTAGCTGATTAAACAGCCGTATCTATAAAGCATGATGAATAGGACATTATGGCTTCTTGTTGTGAGTTTATCGGAGTTAAGTTTGATTAGGGTTGGAGCTAAATTCTCCAGAACTGAAGTTGCCTATCCCTGCTGTAGATCTTCAGAAACTGCTGTTGCAAACCAGAATAACAGAGAATTATATAGTATAACGTTTTTTCTGAACTTATGCATGAAAGTTTTTATATTTCATATTAATGTTATGAATTTAGCACAATAAACCATAAACTAATTCTTCAAACATAAATTACTTGTACACTACTGTTCAACATTTTGGGTTTAAATAAATAATTTTAGATATTTTTTGTTTCAGAAGTTTTCAAATAAATAGTTATTTTTAACTTTTTGAAAAAAAAGTGTGAAGATTTGATTATTTTAAATTGTAATGTTTCACACTCTGTATTTTTGCACAGCAAAAGCACAACTTTCTTTTGAAAACAAAACCAACCAACCCAGAATGTTTGAATGGTAGTGTACATGTGACCAATGATTGACTCCAGACAAGTAACAGATTTCCATTAGCTCAAATCCAGATAAGCCGTTTGATGGCATGGGAAACCCTCACTGAAGTGTGTGCTGATCTTTCTGGCATTGCATGGCCAACGGTGCACAAAATGAAATAAGAGCCGGTTCACATAGCCTTGAGAGTGTCTGTTTTCAGGACATTATCTTTACAGCAGCCTCTCATCCATACAAGCTGACCAAATATTTAACTCTTTCTTAATGTTAAGATCTTGGGACATCATCTAATAGACAGGAAAGAACACAGATGTGAATCCCTTTCAGTCAGACGATTAAAAAACTTGTATAGAATTGGAAAAACTTGAGGATGAGTAAATTACATAATTTTTGTTTTTGGGTAAACAACTCCTTTAAATTCAGTGTTCAGTTATGCCAGCTTTTTAATATTATTTTTATTTGGTCCAGTTTTCATAGTAAGGCTATGATCAAAATATTTAGTTTTTTAAAGTAAAGCTACCAGATGACCAATGACTGACAATATTATTTATAATGAACAGAGCGTTTATTACCACTGATTCAGAACTAGATATGATTTATTTACAGTTCTCTTTTCAATTATGGCATCATGAAAGCATTGTTTTCACACACAAAAAAAAAGACAACAGTAAAACAAGGCATTTTTGTTTTATGCTTACAAACAGGTGTCAACAATGAAGGAATGCTTGGTTGTACACTGTACGTGTTATATTAATATGTCTGATTTCACATACTTAAGGCACTGCTCTGACCTACAAAAAGAAACAGAAAACATGCACAGAAGCAGCGGTTCAACAAGTAAAGGCCCAGTCTGATGAATATAGATTGCGATAACAGCATTAACAAACAGGTTTTGAAGAGAACGTTTTTCTATTGAATCCTACATTAATGTGCGGTTACATTTTCCGTTCTTCGGCGAATTTTCGCGGGCGAAATCCAAGTCCACGTGACCGGGAATTTCGCGTGAGGGCGAACCATTTCCCACACACAGATTCACCGCTCTGAACCGACAGAAAGTGGCGAAAATTTGGTTTGAAACCGATTTCTGTGTAAATATACAACCCTACACTACTGATAATGAATTAACATTTATTTTGCCCGTGAAACTTCGCTAATAACGTGACCGCACCCTTACAGAGGATTGCTGCAGTTTAACACTGAACCAGCAGCACGTGTTTCAAGCCTCAGTTCAACACAACATGGAGAAATAAGGTAAATCAGAAGATCATTTGTAAACCTACATGATCTAACCTGACTCTTGAGTGTCATTACAAATGTATCCGAGTAAAATAAAGAGGGAAAACTGTTATTTTAGGTTACGGTTTAGTATGTGCACAGTAGCAAGTGTTTGCTATGCAGAGCTTCTGTACACATTTATATATTTAAAAGAACATTTAAATTAATTTAGTCTTCAGTCACTGTTTGTTCTCCGTCTGCCTGGTTTTGCACTCATATTAGAAACAACCTGGGCTCTCTTTATCTCAACCTTGGACTTCCACCTCTGCGCACGGTTCTCTGAGAACCATAAAAAGCATTAATTTTATCTTAAAGAGGAGAAACGCCAATTCTGACTTTAGTTTAAGTGTTTTATTCATTTATTCAGTCTTCCTTAAACAAAAAATATATTAAAGTGAAGGTGGAGGAAGAACTCCGTCTAAAGATGAAGTTTACCAGAAAGAAGAGGTTGAACTATGACTTTTACGTAGTATCATCTGTGGCAATCATTGAATTCTGGGAAGGGCTCGGTGTCGTTAACCCTGTGAACTGCAGTGATCATTCACCAGTAAGTAACCTGAATTCTCATTTTTGCGATAAATAGGAGACAAAAGGGCTACGTGATGATACCGTATGAACAAATACATATAGTGCCTGCACTTGACCAAAGCACCACAGTGGGGACAGGAATCTTTTTAACATAAAAAAATAAACTGCATATGCACTAAACAGGCTTTAAATAGGTGATGGTGAAAGTGAATGTTATAGTCAATGACCGTTAAAGATCTGATTGGCTGTTGTCGAAACTGACGTCTTGAAGAAATGATGCTCTTTCAGTTTTAAGTGCTCAGGCAGGTCCAGCTTGGTCTTCGCCTCCTCAATGTCACTATGAATCGCTGCTATCAACTCGTCTGTGAGGAAGACACAACCGTGAGTTACTGTAACAGAATGAGTGTTTGGGTGGGTGAGCGATGTGTTGTGGCGTCAGTGAGATCAGCTCAAAGTCTTACCAAGTGACTTGAATCCTCTCTCAGGGCGAATGTAGCCGACCATGGCCACACTCAATATCTGACCGTAGAAATCTTCCTCAAAAGTGTGGATCACATGTGTTTCCTGTTACACAGAAAGATGAATGTGATATCAGACACAAGACATACAAATCAACGATACCATCATTAAATAAGACCATTTGATGAATGCCACGATATCAGCTCTATAGCTTGTAGATGTTTGCACACTAGAAATATAGACATGGACGCACCATGGATTTCTTGGTGTTTTTGTAGTACGGGTTCCAGCCGATGCTCATCACCATCTTGTGAATGTCTCCGTTATCCACGCGTGCCCATCCGTAATAGATTCCTGTGCTGATGTCAGCGGGGAGATGGTCCACAACCGACTCTGGGAAGTTCGCTGAGATGGGAATGGAAAGAAAACATTAAATCTAAGACTAAACACTGGCTTCATGTTATTTTCTTTTATCAGGATATGTGTGCTTGTATTGGAGACATGATATCTTCAGAGCTACAGATGTACAAAAACATGAAGGTATAATATACAGCCATTTATTATTGGAGAATACTTGCTACTTAAAAATACATGAACATGAAATAATGATTTTTTTCCCTCTAGATTATGAGGGGGCTTTTACACAACATTCTTTCAAGTAAAAACAGAAAGCTTTATGCATTTTGAAAACAGGTTTTCAAAGCCCAAGTTCTTGGAAATGATACTGTTGTCTCCATGTGATATACAGAAATGTGAATTTGGGCTGCGGTGAAATATCTAATTTGGCAATAGGAGTACAGCAGTCGGGTTCCAGAAGTAAAAAGTCCCATTCATTTTCTCCATAGGGGAACTGATTCTGAACAATATCTTATACCGTTCAAGACCGACCGTGAGGTTGTTAATCAACGGCATATTCTTCTGTTGAAGCCATCGAACGCATTTTTCAACTGATTAAAAAAAAAAGTTTAACAGCTAAATTTCTAGTGGAAAAACTACATTACCCATAATTCCGAAGAGAAATCGACCAATCAGATAATCAAGACAAGCAAATTGCCAAAAAACTCACTTTGAAGCACTGTGAATGAAGTCAGTTTCCCAGCACTTTCAAACCACTTAAATATTTGTATACTTAATATGCATATTTTGCAATAAACCCACAATATACTGTTTCTCTCCCTCTCTCTATAAAATCTACATCTTTAAATAGATTGTCATTTACAATGCTTCATTAAAGCGTACAGTTTTGTAACTTGTTCATTTTGTCAAATGTTCAAGTACTTTTAGCTTCAAATCAAAGTTTGCAATGTTGTGATTCACCTCGTATCTGGTTATTTTGGATCACTTCGAACTCTTTAAGAATAATATAAACTCCCTTTGGGAAATTGAATGGGAACCAAGGCCACTGAGAAAGGGGCGGGCACTGTTGCGCTGAGTGTCGTGTCTGGCCAATCAGAATATAACCGCTTACAGAAGCGTGTAGTGAGACCTATAATATAACCTATGAGAGAAGTTATAGAATCAATTTGACCAGAGCTTTAGTTTAAAGATAACATTCATTACACGAGTGAGATGTTTAACTGAATATTAAATTGAACCAGTTTAATTTTAAGCAAGATTCAAACTTTATATACGACATCAAAATTAATTTATCACTTGTGTAAGTTAAAGTCAAATAATTAACAACCTGCTTTTAATACTTAAATGATTAGTTCACCTAAAAATCATTAACTAGTGTAACGTTAGTCATTTACACACGAGCTTAATAAGAATGCATCTCAGTCACAGTATCATTTATTTGGGTAATTTTATTCAACAAAAGTGAATGGTTAATAACACATTGTCGTGTCGCCTAACACGTCCTAATTCTCTCCCACAGAAGAAAGTCGGGCAGTTTTAAACTACACAAGTTTCAGTAAATGTCCTCAGAATTGGTCTCTTTGGATTAACTTCGCTGTTTATCTTCTCGTTAGTCTCACCTGTAGGGATGCCCAGGTCTTTGCTTCCCCGACCGAATCCGTGGACTACCTCTCCCCGGCAGAAATACGGTAAACTCTTCATGTCGTGTCGACGCGTTTACCGTGTTTAACGTGACCCGGAGATCCAGCGCTGGAGCGGACAGTGACCTGCTGCCTCGAGACTCTTCTCTCTTATATAATGTGCCGTTTACGTTATCCAGGAAATATCAGCTTTATAGCGAGGAGCCTTTAAGTTTCGATCCCAGCTGGTGTGAATCTTGAGATGAAATGAAGACGTGATATCCTCTGTGACATAACAGGCCGGGAAGTTTATTCTTACCGTAACGTGACCGGTTGGTCAACTGTGTGTCGCACTCATCATCATCATCATCATACATCAGTTTTTTTTCACAACGACCTTCGCTAACGTATTTCCTTTGACATACATTCAAAATAAAAGTCCTACAGTTTTTACTAAATCACGGAAACGTAAATTTAACTTACTGTCTCACTAGTATTTTGTGTATTATTATATAATTCTGCTTGTACGATTTAATTGAATAGACAAAAATAATAAATTAGATATTCATAAATGATGGCAGGAATAAAAATAGCAAAACCTCCACAGACCTTCCCCACTCCTGCTGCCTATCATCATGTGACAAAATGTGTATAAAGTTCAGATATCATATGATTTTTCAATACCTTAATTTACATTAGTTATATTCACGTTCTATGAAATTCTATAAAATATTTAATTACCTCACTGTACAAATAGCTTCAGTATGAATTTAAATTATTAAATAATTTTATGTGAACGTTTATTTTCCTATCTATGTACTGTTTTATTGATAAATTATTATGAAAATCACTATTTATGTCCTAAAATAACAAATAATGTACTTTTGCAGTTTCTCGATAAGTTGCTATCTGAACTGCGTAGTAGTCCCTAGTTTTCTAAGGGAGGGTCATGGCGTTTAGTCAGGGACCACAAGGTGTCGCTGTTCATCTGGAGGTGTGCAGCGCGCGAGGACCTCAATCATTCCTCCATCATTGCGTCAGGAACACCACTCTTATATAGTAGGTTTTTCTTGCATTAAATCTTAAATTACATTTATTGATATATAAATCAATCAATTGATCTAAAAAACATAGTTGCAATCTCAAAACAGTTGGCTCTGGAGATGCACAACACCTTGTTTTATTTTAATGAATAATACAGTTAAATGCAAAAATACAGTTGCAGTTCATTTAGCTGCTTGTTCCGGAGTACTTAGTCCACTTTTAACACTAATAATGTTGTTGCCAAATTTTGTACAAAGAAAAAAATGACAAATATTCTCAGAAGAGATAATGATACAATTGATATTTATCTGTAATTAAAATATTGTCAAATGTAAATCATAATTTAACTGATTGAAACCTAAAAAAAAAATGTTCTTTATTGCAAAGTTAGGCCTAGTCTAAATCTCTGTTACCCATGTTGGATAGAACCATATTATTTTCAAGCTTTAATTAAATTAAACAAAAACATATTTTCCTCACAATGAACATCCCTTAAATGATGTAATTAAGCCTAAATGGCCATATATACATAACAACAATGATCCAGTATAACATAACACTGTGCTCAATGCCATAAAAACCCTGTACTAATCTTAAAATATTTGACCCCTTACATAGTTTCCAGAGGGCTCTTAAAAGCATGAACTCGACTTTCTACTGTTGTATCACTTATTGCTCATTTGAAAAAGTAGTCAAAACAGGGAAATTTTTTTATTTGTTTGTTTATTCATTAAATGTTTACATTTTTGCCATTAAGCTGCTGTGAAAGCAAGGACAGGTGTTTTTATTTATTTATTTTCTTCATATTGTGATGTACATCTGAGTGAAACAGGGAAAAACAAAACAAAAAAACGGAAAAAGAAACATGTAAGGCAAAGAATTGGGTCCGTCTGTCGGTTGTTGATTGGATTTGATATGTATGCATTGCATTAAAAAATTGAGTTTGGAGTCAATTGTGGAGGGGCGGAGTTAAAAAACGATATAATTGGAGAAGTCTGGCATACGTCACCAGAGAGAAGATTGTTGTTTTCACCATTACAAGGACAAAACAAGTGAATAGGTTAAATATTTAAACATCACCAAACTCTCCCCAGCTGATTAATCCCTGTACATTGAGACGATTGTTTTGTGTGACAAGTTTAAAATGTTTAAGAACAGAAATTTAAACATTGGGTAAAGCCAGGTTCAACATTCTCCTTTCATTTTATTGACATATTGGTTTTTACATAGGTGATATCTCTCTTTATTACTCTATAAATCAAAAATACTATTATCAGCAAGGGCAAAAAAGAGAACAAATAACAATCAAGTGAATGTTATACGAGCAAACCCTTCTTTAAAAAAAAAGAAAATAGAAAGAAAGAGAAAAGAACTTCAGAATATAGATAGAAATAAACTGTACATTTGGAGATTTCTGGCTCAGTGCAGGAGAAATAACTCATTTAAAAAATTTATTTAAAAAAGATATGTATTATAATTAAAATCTACACATGCAAATGGATAACATGTAATACTCATAACACTCAAATGTTAATTTTCAATGTTTTCTTTTCAATAGACTGAAGGAAGACTAGTTATGGAAGCAAAATAGCCCAAAATCTCAAAAATCTGGGACCAGAATCTGAAAAAACACTGATTTCTCCTCTAGTGTCTTACCTTAAATGAAACGTATGGAGAAATCATATTGCATTTACAAAATAGAAGGGGTGATTTTTTTATTTTCTGCTACTTTAAGGTGGTTGAATACAATTTTTGTTTTATTTTTGGAGGGTATATCGATGAACATATATGTGCATTTACACATATTTATGGTCATACGTTTTAATGACCTTACCTTATAATTGAATTTAACATGAGACAACCACAGGACATTATGTGACATCATCTGGCCACACCTGATAAAATATACAACTTTCCCCATAACCTAAATAAATCTCTTTTAACCGCAACTCGCCGGTTCACTTAAAAATGAACATATCATTCATTAATTACCCATCCTCATATCACCCTTCCACGCTGCACAAATGAAACTAAAGCAAGCTGCTTCAAAAAAGAGCAAATACCTCAGAGAAGCAAGCGTCCTGCCAGGGCCGGGTCAGTCTGTGAGAGCGATGAACTTCCACACACCCACACTCAGAGCGTGAGACTCGCTGGCTGTGGCTGCAACACAGCAGTAATGAAGCAGGTAATGCATGCTTAATGAAGCATAAACACATTTAAACACAGCTACACAGGAGAGATTAACAGCTTGTATACTCACATTACACACCCACTCCAACATTACTACAACAGCAGTACCCCCCCATCTCTCTAGCTCTGTCTTAGTTTCCCCGACTCATCAAACACACCTGTGAATAAACCTTCAACTGCTCTGACAGTCTCTCGCCATCTGTTCGCCTCTTACTGCAGCTACAGCGCGGCTCACTGATAATAGACAGGGCAAACGTCCTCGGTAGATTTGTTTAATGTTTTGACTTCAATCGACAGAGATCACGGAGAGAGCAGGGGAATTGGATCCTGACAGGTTGCAAGCCGGATTCGAACCTGCGTCACCCATGTGAGCACCAAAGCGCAACAGAATGTGAGCTTCACTTAAGCAGACTAAATGATGAAGTTGTTATTACCAATATAAGACAAAAAGGTGAATAGGAGATTTGTTTAAAGGAATAGATGCGATCGTACTTTCCCCAGCTGATTGATCACAGTAAATTAAGACAATTGTTTTGTATTGCAATTTTACATATGCAAATGAGGTATTATATTTGCATATTTATGTGCTAATTTGCATACATTTCCAGAACAGAAAACTGAACATTGGATAAAGCCAAGTTCAGAACCGTTTCATTTTGTGGACACATTAGAGTTTAAGGTTTTTACAGGATTTTGGATATCTCTTTTGATGAATATGAAAATACTGTTATATTTTTAGGTATAAAATGTTACAGAAATGACAGATTATTTATTTTAAATGTTCTCGGTAGATTTGTTTAATCAAACACTTTAATTTAGGGATGAATTCTTACTATTAAAGTCATGTATTAGCATACTGTTTATCAGTTCTTATAAAGCTCATATTAATGCCTTATTCTGTATGACCATATTTTAGATCCCTTAATCCTACTCCATATTAAACCTAACAGCTACTAACTATTAATAAGCAGCAAATTAGCAGTTTACTGAGGCAAAAGTTGAAGTTAAAAGTGAGAATTATTCCCCAAACCGTATAATTGTTTTGACTATATCTTCTTTTGGCTTATTTATTAGACAGAGATCATGGAGAATGACTGGAGATTGGATCAAAACAGGTTGCAGGCCAGAATCGAACCTATGTCACCCACGTGAGCACCACAGCTCAGCATCTCTGACATGATTACGGCTTTAATGACACAGTTCTGGAAAAACCTCAGGATTTAAGCTGTGTAAGTTGTGTTTTTCATTTGTCTTGCATCATCTGTACATCATGGGTGGTAAATACTGACATTCTGTTCAAAAATCTATCCATTTATGAACATATCATGAAATTAAGATACATTGGAGGTCATACAAAACTCTCAGGTTGAATTACTGAAGGTAAAGTGGAATTTGTGAATATCACTGTTGTCCTCTAAGTACACGCGTGAAGAAGTGCATTAAAAGTTGCCCCCTCTCTGTGTAAAGTGTACAAAGTGCGCTAGATGAAAAAGCACAAGTGCCACAGCACAGAGGGGGCACAGAAAGCCAGACTTTTTGATTAATACTTCTCTAAATTAACTGTTTACTCTACAGACTCTTAACATTCCCAGATTATGATAATTTTGTGACAGGCAGAGAGATTGATGTTTGAGAGCTTGTTTTAATTAATGGTTTTGTTTGTCTCTGGAGAATGGATTTTTTGTGTTCTTCTTCATGGTTGCTTTTGAACACTTTTTTTTAAAGAAGCTTTACAGCGAAGTAATGGGACCCCCGTGTGTGTTTTGAATAGAAGTGAAAAAGTGTCTACAACGATTATTTCGTGTTTGAAGGAGAGGCTAATCACACATGCCGTCATGTTTGCTTTTTTTACTTTAATGCTAGTGTTTATCGCATTTATATGACTTTTGAAATTATCAAAAACAAAATTTGATTGTTTTTGAACGTGTGTGCGTAGCGCAATTGTTAAAATCTCTTATTTATGTGTTTATCGTCGAATGTACCATATTCCCTCAAAGTTTTAAGTAACTTTGTTTGAAATGCACTTAAAGTAACATTATTTCAAATCTTGTTTATGTTCACATAATCATAATGAAGGCTTATTATGTCATTTCTTTATTAAAAATGCACTTACGTACTCCGAGCGTTGTTTATTTTAATCTTCCAGTTAATCTTTAAGAGATCACTTTTGATTGATCATTTTAATTTGATCTTAATATTCAGAGAGTCTTAATAGCATTGAATCAATATTTTACACCATGCTTTGTTATCAACCTAATTTGTTCACTTCAGATTTTGTGGACATTTTGAGGAAAAATACTTGCGTTCACTGGTGATGAAGGGACATGAAGATGTCGTCCCCTAAATATCTAGAAGAAATCATTTTTAGTAAGAGTCACGATGGTTGAAGTCGCATTGTGAAAAATTACAGTAGTTTAAAGTTTATTGTGTGGTGAATGACACTCAAAAATAGCAAATACCGAGAAGCCACACAAAAATGAATATTGTGTTTTTATAAAATTGCTCCGAGAGATGTTGATGAAACGATTTAGTTTCATGTCCTTGTAGGTCATTCCACAGGAACTACTGTCAGACAGATAAATGGAGAGGTTGGTAGGAAGGCAGGGAGTGAGGAAGAGAGTGTGCACGGGGAAAGTAAAGCTGACAGGAAAACTGTGTGCATCCTTTGCGTTATTACCATCTCTGGGACAGGGTCGTTTTTCACTAGATACCCTGATGAGAGCTCTGACAACATCTAGTCTTAATACCGCTCTTAGTAACACTCTTCCAAACACGAGTTCTTTAGTAATGATGACACCTGAACGCGGGGCCGTCGTCAGGCGGACGGGGCCCATTGGGGTATACGTTGGGCCTGAGGGTGTGAGGGGCCACCCTTAAAACTATTTAAATGATCAATCTTTATTAACCGACGAGACTTGTATTTTTGCAAGAGCAAAATATTTTTCTTCTGCCTTATAAGCTTTCTAAATATGTAATGTTTTGTTTTGTTGCGGTTGTGCGCGCTCTCTCTGCGGGCCCTCCACATAGGTAACGGCTGTTAAACAGTGAATTTCGGCTTCTCCGACCTGCCATCATTATGTAGAATCGCCTAAGGTCCAAACTCCTGCTCGATAACTCATGCCCCGTGCAAATTCCCATGCAAACACAGTCAATGCAAAACACATTTCCTGCTGTCAACAACATCGCTGGCGAGAATCAATCAACCGTTCATCCATTTACACTCTTTGCATACCCTTATGTCAAAGAAAAAAGCGCTCCGAGACTCCGCAGCTCTTCTGAGGCGATCGTTCCATCGTTCTGAAGAATCCATCAAGCCGCGTTTGATTGATAAGTCTGTCTGCGCGCACAGCAGTACAGCTACAGCAAATGGGGTGGCAAAGCGCGAGCTGACATAATGCAAGTCTGCGCAAGTTTGGGAGACAGACTGAGCGCGTCCGTGGGGGGTAAAAGTTTGATGCGACATGCTACAAGACACACACAGCACTCGTGATGGCACACACAAGCTGCCCCCCTGTCCAACCCCTCCACCAAGACGTTCAGCATGCCTTTGTAAAAGTATTTTAGAGCTTTACACCATTGTGGGTTTTACGTCGAGATTTATTTTCAGATTTAACGGCGTGTGTTTATCAGTTGTGGCGCAGTTGTTTTTGGAATAAACTTTTGATACATCCGCTTGTCAAATACTTAAAACATGGATAATTGCAAAAACAAGTCAGGGTGGTTACTGCAGTGCCCCCTTCCCATTTTATAGTTGGCCATGGCATAAGACAATATATTGCGCAAGCAGTAGGCTATACCCTTGCAATTCTGAATTTATATCTCAGTTTATGTTTCTTGCAGTTCTGGGAATAAAAATTCACATATTTAACGATACCGACTAAGAGCAATGATGACTTTGGAATTACTTTCACAACTATTTTTTTTCCAGCTGATAAACGCTAAAATCACTGAGAGCCAATCAGAATCCACCTGACTTATATGAAGCTCAAGCATATATACCAGCAGACAACAATACTATAGTGCACTCTTATAATAAACAGAACATTATCATCCACTGTAATGGTTGCTAACATAGTTATCATTAAAGTTATATTTAAAAACAATAATTTCTAAATAATTGTTCTTACTGTGAACGATTTACTTTTTTTCATCAAAATGTCATAAGTGAATCTTCCATGGAGAAAACAACATTATTCTCTGTGGTGACATATGCAGACCTTCTCCAATCATTTGGTAAACCCTGCCCCTGCAATGCCCACATCCCAAAATCCAATCAAGAGCCAATGGATGGAACTAAGTCCCCACCCAATATCATTTTTATTATTTTAGTTAATGTTTAATAGTCAATAGTTAACTTTAATTATTAATATTATGTGAACGAGCCTTAACCCGATTACCAAAACTAATGACTCTAATGAGCTAGTACATTTACTAAATAGTTTAAATTAGTCTGAAACACAGCCCTGTATAATTTACAAAGCATTAACACAGAGAGAATTGATTTCTAAAAATGTAAGCAAAATTATCATTTTGAAAATGATTAAATGAATCACGATACAAATCTAATGAAACTGAATTGAATCAGAATCCAATTGAATCGAAACTATTCACCCTCCCATGAAACAAAAAAACTATTTTTTTAATAATTTAAAATAATGTGACATTTAAATAATAATGAAAAATTGAAATATTGAATATTAATATTGAATTATTAGACATAATCACTGTCTATAAGGTTAGGGTTAGGATTATGGTTTGGCTTAGGGTTACTTGCATGTACTGTAATTATGCATAATTTATTGTTATTATAATAGTAAGTACATGTAACATATAACAAGGACACCTTAAAATAAAGTGTTCCCTAATGTGACATTTTAATGAAAACTGAAATATTGATCATGTCAAGTTCAATTGCATGATCCCCTGATTGTCACCACCAAGTCTTTGGATCCGATGAGATTCATCCAGTGAATTTCAGCACTATATTTTGATTTCTATCAGTAAAATACGTCTTAATGACGAAGGTCCTTAAAACAAGGCGATCTTAAGGCCAGCATAATGGATCTCACACTAGGGGCCAGCAGCACACAATGCAACGTCCCCCGTGCGGAGAACCCCCCCCCCCCCCTGCATAAAACACATTATTCTTCGGGGGGTATGTCGAAGCGACACGACCCATTCGCCAGTGGGACCCGAGGGAGGAATATGGGCCCCCTCTTCAATCTGAGTCCCTAGGAGGGCCACCCAGCACCTGCTAACCCAGGGCAGTACTCATCAGAAAAGCATTTAGCGCGCTTGCTAACTCCAGGCCATAATTAGGGTGGGTAATTATTTACAGGCAGCACTGGGCAGAACTGGCCTAGCATAAACAAACAGGCGGCTTGGAGACACACGACAAACATCGTTAGCTCTTCGCTCATTTTCGCCCAAACGGCAAAAACACTAGCAGCATGTAGACTCACTCCCGGGGAAAAAAAATACCCAAAAACTTCTGGTCTGAAAAGCAATCGTTTCCCAAATAGCTAGCACATTTGAGACACACAAGTAGGCTTATTGTAACATCTGTAATGTGCTACGCACACACACACACACACACACACACACACACACACACACACACACACACACACACACACACACACACACACACACACACACACACACACACACACACACACACACACACACACACACACACACACACACACACACACACACACACACACACACACACACACACACACACACACACACACACACACACACACACACACACACACACACACACACACACACACACACACACACACACACACACACACACACACACACAGAGATACACACCCAGACTCACACGCTCATGAATATGATAACATGTGAAATGACAGATTTATTTGTGTGTGGCTCCAGGGTTTTATCTCTAGCACAGTTCATCAACTCCTCAGCACGAGGACTGCTAACCAACGCAGCGCCTGCACATGCTAATTACTGGACCATGGTTAGCTTCAAACCTCAGATCTGCTCCCATCATAATATGTACCCTGCTTTTTGATTTTATGAGATTTTTATGTATCTGTAAGAATGGGGGAAAAAAGAGTAAGGTTTAAAAGTTTAAATTAGACTGAGACTTTCCGTAGCCTGGAGTGCATGCTACAATGCTAATGATGCTAATTGTCACCAATCTGAATGAGCTCTTTTGGTACACACAAATGTAATGCTATCTATTCATTTTCAATTACAAGATTAAAATGAACTTTAATCTTCATACCGGTGAATATTTCTCTCTTTTATAAACATTGTAATGAATTTACATATGGATTCAAGCCAACATGCTGTAAACATTTTCCTCAGACAGGAAGGATGACTGTGTACAGGAAAAAAACAAATAGTTGGTTAATCACCCCGTAACGCACTGACGCAATAATCATTTCAAGGACTGTAATAGTTATCAATTACAGTAGTCCTAAATTACACTGTGTGTACTGTGCACATGATAGTTTGACTGTAACTAATAAGCTATGTTGTTTTAGTAGGCCTGGTTGTTTCAAACTCGCTGGCTAATTCTATTTGAAAGTGCAACACCATTCACTAAGCCGTTTCTCTAGTGCATATTTAATTTCACAGGCAGTAAGACGGAGCGAAACGAGAGGGGCTGAGAGTGCTCCAGATGGCTCCAACGCTCCGCAGAGAACTAGGCCTCATTGTTTGATTTTTTTTCTGAAGTTTTAATTAGCTGCAAGAACAAGAAAGGAAAAACTTGTAGGTTTTCTTTAAAGAGTGGGTGACTGACTGTTGTCAAGTAGAATTTGCGTCTACTGAGTGAAAAGTTAATAAATGAACAGGCAGCGGAGATGAGACTGATATTGTCTTTTAGTTAGAAGTGCACAGCAGTCAGTTTTGGTTGATATTATACATACTCATTTAACCTATTTTTACATGCAGATTACTTTCAGCGTCACGTAACGCTTATTTGAAGTTTTAAAGGATTGGTTCGTCCAAAACTGAAAATCTGTCTTCATGTACTCACCCTCATGTTGTTTCAGACCCATTTTTTGTCCATCCATTGAAAGTCAACATTTGTAAGCTTGGCGAGCACGTTTGCGCTTCTATTTCCCATATTTGATTTACTCTATGTATGTGTGCAATGAGCATTGTTTATGTATGAATAAAAGCCTAAACTAAATCTGCTCATAAAGCAGTCATGAAGACTTGATTATAGACTTTTCAATGGCGAGTATTAAAATAAATGTATTTGTGTAACAAATCTTATGGGCTTGGAATGGATTGATGTGAGAGTGAGAACATTCATTTTCATTTTTGGCTGTACTTTGCCTCCTTTAATCTTTAAAAGCACTAATAATTTTATATCCATTTTTCATACTGTAATATTATAATGTTGATGCCCAAATTCATTTGATTACGGTTGGTTTTAATTTTTAGTTTATTTTGTTATTTATTTAGACAAACTAGTATCGACTATTGATTTATTATCAAATGTGTTGATTATATTTCATTAAATATGAAAATATTTAAAGGTATTATCGGTATCGTTGCACTTCCAACGCGTTCTTACATTGGTAAAGATATACTGTCTTAGCTTAGCGTGTTTTAAGGCTTTCTGAAGCACTGCGATCTTCCATGCTTATTGTCACACTTGACTGAATAAGTATCATTCTGTCATCTGCACAAACACATACAGTGAACACACACACACACACACACACACACACACACACACACACACACACACACACACACACACACCTACACACACACACACACACGTTAATGCACTTATCAAAGCAAGCTTATTTAGTCTTTTGTAAAGCATTTACGGCCTGATCCTAAATGCTGTGCTCGTGGCTTTGTTCTCTTCTCAAACACAATTAGAAGATAATATATAAATATATACATACTGCAAATGACATGCATATGACGGCTTCATTTGAAGCCCGCTCAGGTCATTAGTAACCCAACAGGGCGCTACAGAGCCGCCGGTCCCTTTCTGCCAGTCGACCAGTGGAGATTTATTTGATATTAACTCCCTAATGGCCTAGCTCCTTTTCTGGTAAAATATGCACAAAAGTCCAACGCGAACACTGCCATTCAGTTGAATGCTTATTTATTCACTAAACGAGGATCTAATGTTCAATGTTCCCTGGATGCTAAGGTAGTTCTGGGGGAGGAAGGCTTCCCCCTACAGCTATATACATCATTTATTTTACACATATCCCGGTATCACACACTGGGCAGCGAGGGGAGAAGAACGACTTTATGAAAATCAGAACAGTGAGTGTTACGGGGGACATTAAGAGTTGGAGGGGGAGAGCTGTGAATGGAAGCGAAAGAGGGGCGAGCGAGAACATCAGTGCTGGAGAGAGACGATGTCTCTCGCCCGCCACCCACAAGCATAGCGACACCCCTCTGGTAGGAAGCGGCTTTCGCTTACCGTGTCTCTTGAACTCCCAGGCCCTCGCAGCCCCGACAAATGGTCGTTATCACACAGTTCGGTTTCCACATCGACTTCTTTAAGGCATTAGGAAGGATGGCTATCTTGCGCGTTGTTAAACACACTGTTAATTTAGTCGTAGCGCTCATGGTCATGAGGCTGGGCTGAGATTGTGTTAAGTTGGCTCTGGTTTTTAATCAAGTCTTGTAAGATTCGGCATGAATCCTAATGACCTCACTGAAATGAAACACTCTCACTAGCTCTCACCTGTTTCTCACCATCTATACCTAACACTTTACATCCAGGAATTGGTTTAAATCCACATAAAATCCATGATCTATTTATGTTTTAACCTTACTTTCTCAAAATAATAGCACTTTTCCTAAACTTTGCTGTTTAGTGTAGTCCCCATGTCATCCACCGAAGCTCCACAAAAGCTTCAAATACTATTGCTATTACTAATAATTTTTATCGATATACTATAATAATAATAATTATTATTATTAGTAAAAGGTTCTGATTCATTACCTCACATACATCCTTGCATAAAACAATGCACTACATTTGTTCCCCTTAAATTATAAAACCACAAATAATAACACTTTTCCATATTTCACCTGCTAAAGCTCCACTCTGTATACTGGTAATATTAGTATTGCTTGTAATAATAGTAATAAAGGTACTAGTAATAATACTAGTATTACTACTATACATTTTATATATTAACTTTTATTATAATATATTACAATATCATTTAATATCATTCATATTCAATTATATATTTATTATTATAATAATAATTTGATTTGGTATGTCACATTACATATTAAAAAACAAATAAAGATTTTTTTCTCAAATAATACCACAAATACTAATACTAATACTATTTTTCTAAAGCCTTGTTGCTCAGCAGTCCTCATGTCACTTCACTAGAATTATATTACTAATATTAACTTTTATTATAATATAATATAATATATGTTCTTCTTATTATAATTAATTAATTATTATTATTATTTAATATATTGTTTTTATTTTTATCTGCTACAGCTTCAATGCTTGCATTACTAATATAATATAATGCAATATAATTAATATTAAACAGTATATTTTTATTTTGATCATTATCATCAAAGATGGATGGATGGATGGATGGATGGATGGATGGATGGATGGATGGATGGATGGATGATGGATGGATGGATGGATGGATGGATGGATGGATGGATGAGTCACTATATAACACGACCTGACATAAAACAACCAACAGTTTAGTGCAAATCCTGCCCAGGACACTTTGAGTGTGAAGAAGGGTGTAATAGACATATGACATATAGTGACTGATTACCGGACGGTGTAAGCCAAAGGTTCACTAAAGTGTGTTTAGCTTATAAAGAGTAAAATGGATTTCCTAAGGTCTGGATTACAGCAAGTCTGAAAATAGCAGGAATATGTTGATGTATGTGCGAAATAAGCATAGTTAATGAATTGTGGCAGGTATAAGGAGTAAGGAATGGATTGCGGAAGGTAAGGAGTAACTAGGGAAAGGGCTGTGGTAGGTAAGGGCCACTGACTGTGGGCCCCTGGGTGTGTGTGTGTGGCGGGGGAGACAGACTCTGCCAACTGCACGATTCACTAAGCTCACACCAGGGGAGAGAGATAGATCGTTTTAATGCGTATGTGTGAGTGAGAGAAGAGAGCGAAAGAGAGGAAAAAAAAATACAAACAGAAAAACCAAAATGTATATTCCATATCAAGTACGAGAATGGCTTTTGTACTCAATTGTGCATGTAGGCCTGATCTGCAGGTAGGAAGATGAATGAGTTTGCCTGCATAAATATATAGACCAAAGGCAACGGCAAGGAAGGACAATTATATAAATCTACCTCAAGTGCGCCATCTTGAAGATGTCGTCGAAGTGAGTGAGTTTAAGGACGGATAAAGCCTAATCTTACAACTTTGCTTTAGGCTTGAACCTTGAAATATCTCGTATAGAGTTTGAGCGCTAGGCATATGCCATGATAGAACTACAACTGATCTAGAATTCATAAACTTTCAAACGGAGCATTAAAGCGATCACCTAAACTTATGGGAGGACTTCCGCGTCACACTTAAAGCGATCATATGTTAATCGGCATCCATAAATCATTCGGTGGCCATGAAGTCCTCTTGCTGGTGCCAAAGTCCCATTTCCCAACAGGACCACTCTAATTGATTTAAATGCTTCGTCCTTGCGGCAACGCGACTATATGCTCGCTTAGTAAGGGGTCTTTAACGTTATTATTATTACTACCATGATTGCGGGTTTCTCCATTTCCTATTGTACGGCGAGAGTCAGAATCTCTCGCCCAAAGCTGAACAAAATAATTATTAGCATCTTGGAACAAACAGACGAACCCCCCCACCTTCGCCTCGCGGCCCAGAGCCGACCCCCTCCTCGCGCGCTCATCTCCCCGTCTCCGTTTTTGCCACGTTCAGCCCTTAATTTATGCAAAATTAATTGATATATCTTTTATAATTGATGTGCTGTAAAAT
Source organism: Ptychobarbus kaznakovi (assembly GCA_027422405.1). Taxonomy (NCBI): domain Eukaryota; kingdom Metazoa; phylum Chordata; class Actinopteri; order Cypriniformes; family Cyprinidae; genus Ptychobarbus; species Ptychobarbus kaznakovi. The sequence goes on from CM049810.1 coordinate 6,149,735, forward strand.
TAATGAGTAATTTATGTAATTAGTCAATTAAGGCTAATTCCAGCATATGTTCAATATGCCCAGAAGGTGCACTTTACAAGTTGTTATTTGTCCAGGAGTTGAAAGCAGCGAAAGCCGTCTAATTAATTTCCAATGCATATCAGCGTGTTGTCTACTTAACACCGCGCTTTGTGGGAGCAGGTTTAATATTGATCTAAACAACACGGTTAGGAGGAACGGCAGCCTCGCAGGGGCCTTCCGGTGCCAAGCGCGCCGCGTGATGCGCGTGTCAAAGGCGCTTCTAAACACACGTTATTCGTCAGCGGTCCAGCGCTCGAGTTGCATTTCAAAAGACATTAAGCGCGGGACATAATGGCGCTGGGTGTGAAATATGCACGCGTCTCGTTCGCCGGTGACCCTTTAAACTAGAGGAACACCGGAGCTCTTCAGGAACATAATGAGAAAGATCTGTTGGCTAATTAATTGACACCGTTTTGAATATTCATCGCTAATATAACCACTACGCCTTTAATTATATTGTTGGACATCTCTCTCAGGAAGGTAAATCACTGAAGGCTTAATTAATGTAATGTATTCGCGACCCGCCGGGAAGCGCGTAAGAAAGGCGCCTGGCGGGACCGTGCCGTGACACCTGGCCGCGCAAGAGCGGCGGCGCGTTTGTTGTTCTGTTTACCGGAGTACCTGTTCTCGGGGGTTGTGGTTAGGAAGTGTTTATCCTTGTGAAATACGAGCAAAGTGCAAACAGCTTGACAGGTTGATTCTGACTCCGCTCAGCGCTGGTGAAAAACGGCGCGCAGACGCGTGCGCTTCTGAATGACTTGCCGCAAATTCACCTGAAATCACTCAAGAGGTGTGAAATAGCATGCAATTATGGAAGCAATGTTTTTTCTATTACTGGGGTCAAGTTTTCACATAAGGTGTCCTGTTTATGATGGATCATATTCAGGGAAGAAAATGTATTAATAAATCCTTTTATCCTTTTTGTGAAGATGTGGTTGTCATGGTGTCGTCTCTTTCTCTCCCTCTCATTCTCTGCTGTCTCTCTCCATCTTTCACAATGATCTTTTCACTTTTTATTTTAAGCACAATTTATTTTTAGCTTAAGTGGGTGAGCAAAAAATTGTGAGCTTAATAAGTTATGAGATTTCTGATCTGCAGATCTGTCAGAAGACCTTAAAAGTTGCCTAGAAGACAATGTTATGGTTCACAAAACTAAGTTAGGCTAAATAAACAAAAAGCCACATTTATTTCCGAAACTGCTCATAATATTCTGTATGTTAATATTATGAATATCGCATGAATATGTCTTATTTCAAATGATAATTATAAAAATAATAGAATTCAAATGGATTTTATTTAATAAATAAAAATGTGTTCAATCGTAAGATATAGCTTACTGGAGAAGGTAATGCAAATAAATAATTTCCCCTTAAATATGAATCTCTGTTGTTTATTTGAAACATCTTTAGAACAGAAAATAATGTGAAAACCTCAATGTGAATTGTTTTGTCTTGATATATAGCCTAACAGAAAAACAGTTATGAACTATGGAGAATATACTGATAATACAGAAGTGGTGTAACGGAAGTGTAAGTTGATCAGCACATCTTCAGCAGCTGTGGTGTAATGAGACGGAGCACAGTGTTACTCACACGAACACAAATCAGCATCAGTGTATGACACATACATCAAATAATGCTAGCACTAACTGAACAGCATCAAAATCTAATAAAACTGATAAAAAACACTAACTTTTTATAATAGAAATATATAAATAAATGTGGTGGTTTGCACAGGAAATAGAATGTCCATTTCTCCATAAATATTTATTTGTATTTATATTTATACTCTCTTATAGAACGGCTTTATTTACAATATTGTACATTTTTACAGTTTTACCGTGCATTAAGTGAAAATTAAACCACTGTGAACAATGCAGGACAAACATTAACTAAAGTCCTGTTTGAATAAAGTCTAAACTCCCCAAAAGTTGTATTTTCTGCTATTCGAGACATTTAAAACAATTCCAGTGCACTACAAAATATGGATGTTCACATTCACGTCATTAGTCTTGCAGTGTGTTATCATTATCAGACTCATTAGCGAGCGCGCTGCTCTTTGCCTCTGATTGGCACAGATGAGTAAGACTAAACGCTTATGAAGTCAGACCCTCCCCCTATTTACCCCTTATTCGTCCTAAAGTCAGTGTCATCATAATAAAACGCAACTAGCGGGGGGTCTGGACCTCTGCCATTCTTACAAAAGCGTCGCGGATCCTCTGTGAGTCAAAGCCGAGCGCGCGCGTCCTCCGAGAGAACTTCCCGCGCGCTGAGAGGAGTAACATTAGACAGGTAACTTTCAAACGGTCCCGTTTGCTTTTACATACCTGTGGATTGTTAACTTTGTGAGATATTTTTGTGACTAGCGTCTTATAAAACAGCTGTAAACATAAAAAACAAACAGCTGAAGTCAATCAAAATTAGGCTGTTAGTGAGCTGAATGACTTTTTTATGTCAATGGACGATATGCTGGCTTGCTTCTGACTGATCCTGAAGAGATTTTCAAAGATGCCTCGACCAGGCAAGAACTCCTACAGTGACCAGAAACCTCCATACTCGTACATCTCTCTGACCGCCATGGCCATCCAAGGCTCCTCTGAGAAGATGCTCCCCCTCAGTGACATCTACAAATTCATCATGGACCGTTTCCCGTATTACCGTGAGAACACTCAACGCTGGCAGAACTCGCTCCGGCACAACCTTTCCTTCAACGACTGCTTCATCAAGATCCCCCGGCGGCCCGACCAGCCGGGAAAGGGCAGCTTCTGGGCCCTGCATCCGGACTGTGGAGACATGTTCGAGAACGGCAGCTTTCTGCGCCGCCGCAAGCGCTTCAAGCTCCTCCGGGTGGAGCATTCGGCTTGCAAGAGCAGCCCCGTGCTGCACTCCTACCACTCTCATGCCCAGCATGCCTTGCACCAATCCCACCACCATTCAGGCAAGCTGGGCTTGGGACACCCGGAGTACCTGGGCACCATGGGACGGCTCTCGCACTTCCAGAGCTACACGCTTGGCGGTGGGCAGAGCGGCAGCTTCAAACACCCGTTTGCCATTGAGAGCCTGATTGGCAGAGACTATAAAGGAGTGATGGCCAGCGGGTTGCCCATCGCCTCGGTCATGCATCACCTCGGGTATCCCGTGCCCACTCAACTGGGCAGCATGGTCAACTCCGTGTGGCCACATGTGGGCATGCTGTCTGAGCCGGTGCCATCAGAATACCCACCTTTCAATATGGCGGTCAAGGGGCTTTACCATCATCACCCGGGAACCCAAAGCATGCCTGCTGTGCCCGTGCCCATCAAACCCACACCAACCCTGGGCGCAGTCCCGTCCTTGACTGGCATGACGCTGGGAGTAACGCAGCTGTGCCCGAGAACAGCAGTGCTGATGGAGAGAGACGCAACAGCTCTTGTTGAGGAGAAAAGCGGGTCTCTCCATCCTGCTCTCCTGCAGTCCTGAGCCAAACGCTGAAGATTCAGACACGAGGGTACGTAGAGCATGTTTTGGGGACGGCTGTGGACTGATTTGAGATACCAGCCTTTTCCGGAAGATCTTTTAAGAACAGTTTTTTTTGGCTGCGTGTCATATTCTGCATAGTGCAGATTGTCAGAATGTGGCTCTGCAGTTTTCTGCTTTATGGTATGTGTACATGTTTTAGCTTGTTTAAAAAAAACTGTGTACTGTACAAAGGACTGTATAAACTGGAAAAAGAAAAACATTGATGTACATTTTGTAAACCCTTAAACATTAAGCCTTATAAAAGCTACACAGACTGTGTGTAATGAATTCTTGCATGCTTGTGTGCCACTGTTAGTACAGTGGAATGCTGTGCATCTGGGAGAGAGTCATGAAATAACCCAAAGTGATTTTTTGCTAAATTATTGTATTCATGTAACATAGAAAATACCTTTATGTTAAAATGTTGTTATATATTATCATAAATGTTATCCATGTAAATAGGTGTAGAATATCATCACACTTACAGCATTTGAATTGCACTTGTGGTATTTACTAACAACGTTGAAATATTTTATGAAGATGAAACAATTAAAATAGACAATTATAGTGAATAAAAGCAGGCCTGGTTTACTGTGCTGTTTTAAAGTGGCATGTGAGTAAAAAAAAAAGCATTTTAATTGTATAAGATTTGTACATTAAATATTTTTCGAGTAAAATCACAGTTTCTGTGCCGTGGAATGTCTTTATTTCTTTCTGACTGTGTTTTTCTCACTGATTTGTTCATTTGTTTATACCACAGTAACATTATATCTGATCTCTAAGCTGAATTTGCTCTTATACATGTATAATTAAAATCATATATATGCATATATACTTTGCACATATGTGTAAAATTATAATATGAGAACATTCTTTAAAATATACTTAAATAAAAAAGACTATTTTGTTTAATACAAATTACATTTTTAGGATTAGAAAATAGTTGTTAATCTCTACATTGTGCTTTCACTGAATATTCTACTTTGTTTCCTAACAGACAGTGGCTGAACATCCACAAGCATAAATAGCTCAATTGTAATGGTTTCGCTTCCTCACCATTTTCGAACATTAAGACAATTGTTGCTCCAAGGCACAGAGACGAAAGACTGAGTCTATTTGCCAAACTACAGAACTGTCCAGCAGAGGAGCATTGAACTAATAATCGCCTGTTGTTGAGTGCTGCTTGAAAAGTTTAGTGCTGTTCAGTTCACTGCTGGACTGAATTCATTTCCAGCATCAGTATTTTATGTAGCTTTCTAATATAGCCAGGAATACATATCAAGAGTAGTGATGATACATGCGTACCTAACCGCACTTTAAAAAATACAACATATGCAAAAAACATATGAACATAAAATGTTCATTGGTCTTCCGTCATGTATTATATTTACCTGATCTTCCATTTAAAGTATCAGCCATGAAACTAAAACTATTTTAGAGAGAAAAAAGTTCAATTAAACCAAGTATATAAACTTTCAAGAAGCAAACAGATTTGTTTTATGCGGTTAAAAATGTCTTCAAGCCCAAATTCAACTTAATCATGCAGTTCAACCTGGTGGACCTGTTTTTTTTTTTTTTTTTTTTTTATGATAAAATTTACACTTTCTTAACATTTTTCTGATTGCACATGTATATTTCTTTAAAATAATTTGAATACATAAGGACGACTAGGATCAATTAAATAATCAACATAAATATCAGTCTTTAAAAATCAACAGATTTTCTTTGTTGATAGATCTGTGTGTGTGTGTGTGTGTGTGTGTGTGTGTGTGTGTGTGTGTGTGTGTGTGTGTGTGTGTGTGTGTGTGTGTGTGTGTGTGTGTGTGTGTGTGTGTGTGTGTGTGTGTGTGTGTGTGTGTGTGTCTGTGTGTGTGTGTGTGTGTGTGTGTGTGTGTGTGTGTGTGTGTGTGTGTGTGTGTGTGTGTGTGTGTGTGTGTGTGTGTGTGTGTGTGTGTGTGTGTGTGTGTGTGTGTGTGTGTGTGTGTGTGTGTGTGTGTCTGGGATGCTGTGCTTCACGTAAAGCGCCGGTCGAGACGGCCGCATGACTTCAAAAGCAGCCGTCTGATAAAGTTGTTTTGTCCTGCTCGTCTTGACATAAATTTCACCTTTGAAGTTGAGAAGCTGGTCCTCTTCACAACACAAAAGCTGCCGGTTGGGAGGCCATTGAGAGTGTCACTGTTTAGCATGGCAAAGGCTCTCTTATACGTCTTGATTTGCACGCTGCAGCACACGCTCACACCAGGAGTGAGCTGAACCTGCCCTCTGAACAAATAAGATGCACAAGTGGCAGCCTGCTGTGAAAACTACACCCACATCGCATCTATTCAATGAAGATGATCCGTCTCTCCTTCTTCATTACTGTCTGACGGTAGCAATCTCAACTTCTTGGCATCTTAAACGACATAAAATTAGTCTTTTACCATAAGCAGCTACAGTGTAAATTTCAAACAAAATGTGACATTTTGCATATGTAAGTGCCTGTTGAAAATGAAACATACGCCAAGTGAAAAAAGCAAATATGTGACCATTTCTTATTGCAATTATGATTACGCTGTGCCTTTTCAATAAGAAGGATATGCTGATTTTTTTCAACCCTTGAGTCTTTTAAATATGAGGAAAGTATGATGAATAGGAATGAGGTCATCGGGAAGTTGCTTGTTGAGGGGCAGAATTTGATATGAGATATTATTGTTAATTACTCTGACTTCAGCAGGGGTGGAGGTGACACATTCATGCCTGTCTTAATGACTGCAAAGACCTCGTCTTCATAATGAAGCGTTTAATTCATCAAGCTTCTTGCCACCGTGAGCCCCGGCAACAGCAAAGCAACTTAGTGCAATTGTATAATTCTTGATAAATGTTAGAATTCTGGCCAGTAATTAAGTGTGGATTAGTTAAATTATAATAGATATATTGTCTTAATTCCTCATAACACATAATTGAACTGAGAGATTCACTGTTTAATCTTGAAATGTTGATATCAGGGACATTTTTACTGTTAAGTAGCTTTAGTATAAAGAGTGTTTGTTCATATTTAGGTCCGATGATGGACTCGCTCAACAACAGCAAACTCAAATACCATTAGGTTTATACAAAGAAATCAATACTTTAATTCAGCAAGGATGCGTTAAATTGATCAAAAGTGACAGTAAAGACATTTATAATGTTACACATGATTTCTTTTTCAAATAAATGCTGTTCGTCAAATAGTTCTGAGAAAATGTAGTTTTCACAAATATATGAAGCAGCACAACTGTTTTTAACATTAATTATTGTAAGAAATGTTTGTTGAGCAGCAAATCAGCATTTTATAATGATTTCTGAAGGATCATGTGACACTGAAAACCGGAGTAATGATGCTGAAAATGCTGAAAATACAGCTTTGATCACAGGAATAAATTATATTTGAAAATATATTCAAATAGAAAGCGGTTATTTTAAATTTGAATTAATTTATTTTTTTGTGAGCATGAAAGTCTTCTTTCAAAATCATTAAAAGCTCCTACCAACCCCAGACATCTAAAGGTACTTGTGCATTTTAATGTTGTTAGATATTACAACTTTCAATGTTTTTACCTTGAATTATATTGAATTTCTTAAAAATTTCATGATTTATTTAATAATTTATTTTTGCTACTTTTCAGATGCTTTTATTTTATTTAAATGCTTTCTTCTAGCATGAAATTTTATAATAAAAATACACTTTTTCATTTTTAATACTAAAAAACTATGAGTGCATAAAATGTCTCTATTATTTCCCCTTAAATTTAAAATGTTCCTCAGTTTGAGACCTTATTTCCACTGACTGCAACCAACAATATTAACACTTATTAAAATATGAATATTAATAAACTATTTTAATTAGTGTTAAATCTATAGATGCAAACAACATGTTAACCGTGATGACAGGAAACGACATGTATTCAGATTCAGAAACAATGACAAAATGACATGTTTCTCTGGCGATGGATGAATGTTATTGGTAGACACATTCAAACTGAGGGATTCATTCTAGTGTATATCCTCACAGAGATGTTAAAGGACATCACAGCAGCTTCTAGCTCTGCAGGCTGTGATTCACGTGCGGCAGCTCTCAGGTGCTGGAGTTCAGCGGAAGCACATTGATTTGTTCTTTCAGGACTGAGCTTCATTTCTTGGCGTGTGCCTTCTGCCTTTCCCCTTCAACACACCTCTAGCCATAAGTCAGCGGCTCATAATAAAAAGCTCATCTGCCATGCATTAACAAAAGATGAGTAGAGGTCACCAGAGCTGTAGTGCTGGTCACTAAATCTCTCTTTCTCAGTGATTCACTAAGAATAGACAGCCGTGTTCGGACTGCCCCGAGGGCTAATTGAAATGGGTGGAGGTTGTCCTTTTAACAAGGATTGTTATGTGCGGCCAAGTCCCGTGTTAATGGTGCTCAATATAGCAGATTGTCTGCTACTTCCTCTGATTACCTCCATGAATTCTCAAGGCATAGTGTCAGTGTTTCTGAGACATTTATGAAGTTTTTAAGCTTTTCATAACTTTCAGCTGTCCTAAAAGAACAAGAGCTAAAAGAACTAGCGGTCATACTTTCACTCAAGTTTTTATTTTTTTATGATGACTATGGACACAAAAAATATAATTTTATAATAACAATATTACAATATTCATACATGTACTTATCTATTCATTTATATTAATATATATATTTTTTAAATGGCACAATTATATATTAATATATTGAAAATATATTTCAAGTACACTTAAAAAAATATACTTTATTTTAAGGGAATGTTGTTGAATTTATTAATATTATTAAATATTAATTGATTACATATTTAGGGTTAAGGTTAGCATTTGGCTTAGGTTTATTTGTAATTATGCATAATTTACTGTTTATACTTTAAGTACATGTAACTATTAAACAATTAACTATTAATTAAATAACGTGTTACCATAATTTGTTCTAACATTTATGTTACAATCTGCCACCATTTCATTAAGGTGTCTTTTTAAATAAAATATGGATTAATCTACATTAAAGTTTTGATGAATCTACAACTGCAGCAAAATATGAAGATATTGCAATTTTAGTATTTTTAGTATAGTATTTCTCAAAAAAGGAGCGTTTTGAACTAGATGTTTGAGAGAGAGAGAGAGAGAGAGAGAGATAAGAGCTAGAAAACATACAATAATTGGACATTTGTTTTAAAACCTCATATTTCCTCAGATTATAACCATTGTGACAACTTGCCCCGGTTGCAGTGTGTTCCTCAGTTTAATGAAATGTATAATATCCTTAGCCATATTTTGTGGGGAAATTTGTTCCCAGAAGTGAGAAGTGAGATAAACATGACAAAACCGCTTTTTTTGGGCAGCATCCTTATTTGTAATAAATAAATACTAATAAAATAAATAAAAGAAGGTTACAGAACTTTATATAACTGCTGTATATACCGTATAAAAACAGCAGAAGTCTATGGCATGTCCCCATTTAGATGGCTAAGGGAACGTGTGTGTGTGTGTGTGTGTGTGTGTGTGTGTGTGTGTGTGTCCATGCATGCGGGCTCATTTTTTAAGCGAGTGTCGGATGAGTGTCGAGAGATGCACACACTGCTCATTTGGAGTTAATTGGCTGTTGACAGCAGTTAAAGGAAAGGTCCTGCGCTGTCTCCCTGCACATTTATCTTGCTATTAGAGCAGACACTTGGGTTTTTATTGGACTAATTAGCACTCTCTTTCTATCTGCTTAACACTGGCCTTACAGCATGTGCTCTCCTGCAACATGTGTGTTTGTGAAAGAGTTCATACACAGCACATCTCTGTAATGATTATCTCAAGTAGGCAAACACTTTGGCCTCTGTTAACTGTCTTCATTCTTCTTCCTGTAACGTCTCGAGTGCTTGAGAAAGTCAAAGCTGAGACCGGATAGAGGAAACTCACGCTTGCCCTCTTGTGTTCAGAGATTGGATTCAGTTAATGAAACAAGGCAAGCTGTCATATTGATGTTAGGACAGTTTGTAGCATGTCTTTTATTTTATTAAAATTATTTAATCCAAAAGAATCATTTGCTATTTGTATATTATCCATTACGTTATTACTTGTTTAGTAATTCTTTGTGTTTCCACATTTGTTTTGCTGTTGGTTTACCTGAAAAGCCATCAAATAGTCTAAAACACCGTTTTAAATGTTTCTAGTTTGTAATTGAGTAACCGAAACTATTACTAATGATTTACTTTAATTGAAATAAAATTAATTACAAAATATTAGCTGAAAAACATAAACTTAAAAAACTAAAACTGAAAAAACAAAAACACATTAAAGCTCAAATCTAGATAATGGAAAAAACACAACATCTATTTAAAATGACAAAAGTACATAAAATTACTAAAACAAACTAAAATTAAAGTAAAACTTGAAAATATAAAAACTTATAATAGTATATAAATGATACTAAAATGACACTGGAGTAAAAAACAAAACAATTTTAAGTATTGACAAATCACCAAATTTTATAGTTTTATTTTTAAATAATCGAAACAGACATCCTCTTTTACATTTTGCCTTTGAAATTCTATATTATTTCTATACTTTTATGAACTGTTTTCTTGTTATCTTTTAAATCTACATTCCGAGAGATTTACACTATTATAATAAGTCTATTTACAAGTTTCATAAATGTGAGATGCATACAGTAAATACTCACAACACCGTTAAGAACAACACAAGCATCACGATGCTTAATGCTCAGTGATCAGCACATCTGTGTAACACTGCGTTACAAGATCTAATTATTTGCAGTTCATTTTTACTGTATCATTATGGCTGGATGTGGGTTGTGTTTAGAAGACTAATTACACAGTGAAACACACAGCGCCGATCATAGTATGAAAGGATAATCTGATTAGAACTGGAGCCCTAAGGGGACATCGTGAAGGAAAATATATTTGTGTTCGCTGCTTCTGTGTCAAAACTTTTGTGAGCAATTGCAATGTTTTTTTGGGGAAAATGTGAAAGCTTTGCAAATAAATGTAAAGTTTCTTGGGATCACGCAAAACTTGCGATGGAAAATTTTTCAGGAGACGCAAAAGTGGACACAAATTTCTTGGGGGGAAATGTAAAAGTTGTGATAAAACTAAGTTTAAAAAAGTTTCTTGCAGAAACCAAATTTTTTGCGAGTGAACAGTGTCTCGGGGATACAAAAGTGTTGTGAGGGAAACGCGAAAGATTTGTGAGTAAAAACAGTTTATAGGGGGATTGCAAAACTTATGGGGAACGCAGAGTTTTGTGAGTACATGCAAAGTTTCTCAGGGTAAAGCAAGACTCGCAAAGGAGCACAAAGTTTCTTGGGGAAACAAAAGTTTTGCGATGGAATGCAGAGTTTCTCATAGCAGTGCAAAATTTGCTCTAAAATGTATTTTCCATCACCCATGTCCCTTTAGGAGCTCTATACTGAACATCCATTTTTAAACATGTTTGCAACATCAATAAACCAGATTCTTTTGGATCATGGCGTCAGTACAGCCCTGTTGAAAAAACAGCATATGCTGGTTAAGAATGTTTTGAAGCATGACTGTTGGTTTGACTTGGTTCGAGCTGGTTCTTATCTGGCCATGAGCTGGTTTTAGCTGGTCATGTGCTGGTCCTAAGCAGGAGCTAGTTGCTTAGGACCAGCACATGACCATCTCAAACCAGCAGACATGCTTCAAAACATACCTAACCAGCATATGCAGGTTTTTTCAGCAGGGAGCATGGACCTTCCATGGCTCAAAAGCACTAACTATTGCTGATTTAGAACTGCAAACAGAGCACTATCACACATACAATACTACCCCATGTGTGTTTGCATCACAGTGGCAGTAGCTGACAGAGAGGTTTGATGACAATTCCCAGGACCACCCCTCGGCCCAGTCCTCCTGAGGCCTTATCCAGCACCTTCAGTCTGAGCGCCAGATCTCCCAGACTGCCCTGCTGCTCCTCGGGCTCCTGGAAGAAGAAATCTTCATTGAAAACAGGGTTGCGGCAGTTCCTGATGATGGCGCTGTGTTGCCGCTGCAGCTTGCCTGGGGTGATGCTTAGGGTCAAGCTGCAGGTCAGAGGTCGAAGGTCAGCTGGATCTCTTAAGCCTTCCACCGAGATCACGCGGATGCGAATTGTCGTAGAGCACTGGGCCGCGCTGGTCCTGAAGGCAGAGATGCGCACCCGGCCTCTCTGAGGAAGAGGAAGCACATGCTCCTGATGGAAGCGTTCCTGGCAGTGCAGCATGTCCAGTGGGAACTGGATGGGCGGGGATAGTTTGGCGCAACGGGACGTTTGAATAACTTTCGCACGGTCAGGGACTTTTGACGTGAACTTTTTGTTTGGAGTGGAGTGAACTTTCTTTTTCTCATCTCTGGAGGCATGAACATCTTGCTGAAGTGGCTCTTCAGAGATAGTGAAATCCTCTCTTCTGATTGGTGGAGGTGTTGAGTAAGGGGAGGAGTCAGTAAGAGGGCGTGTCGCTCTCAGTGCTGGCCGTCTTCAGCACTGCTCTGCAGGACAGTTTGGGTGTTTTGATGGTCATTCGCTCTAGTGTGTAACTGGTAAGTGTCGAATGAAACAAAGACTCTTTGCGACGCGTGTTCGGACTCTCGAATAAACCGGACTCGTAGCATTTCAGTGAATATGGGATGGGTTTGAGTTTGTTTAAAGCCACTGTAGATTTATTTAGACTCGCTCTCAGTGGCTGGGGGGCACCAGGTCTTGACAGTGATGTTTTTGCGAAGCTGGGAGCTTTTTTTTCTTCGTTCAGACACCGTGAGATTTTTTCAGCGTCTGCCATGAGGCAGCGCTTGGTCAGCTTGGGCGGCAGGAAAAAGTCAGGGATTTTGTCAGGTGTGAGGACGTTGCTGTGCAGTTTATTGAAGATGCTGGTCTTGGCTGAAATCTCCTCTTTGTTTTTGCGGATGAGGTGATTGATCTGCACCGGGAGACTTTCTGCTCCCGCCTGCACTTTCTGGAGGATCCACATTGCAATTGATAATACTGATCAGCTCTGCAAAGTAAAAGAAAAGGTTCAATGGTTAGTTCAATCAAAAATAAAAATAAGTCTTTATTTACTCTCATGTTCTTCCAAACCTGTTTGATCTTTTTCTTCTGCAGAACACAGAAGATATTTTGAAGAATGTTGGATGCAAACCGATACCATTGAATTTACAAATAACAAGACATTTCTCAAAAGGTTTTCTTTTATGTTTCACAGGAGGAAGAAAATCATACAGGTTTGGAATGACATGACAGAATTTTCGTTTTTAGAACATATATCTCTTTAATAGTAAATTAATACAATTGAAACAACTGTGAGAAATAAGTTGTGACCCAAGTGATGAACTATACACTTATTTTTGGAATTTTCAGTGTTAACACAATACACACTATATTTGTTCTACAATATGTCACAGAATAGTGCATAAATAGACAAATTGGGACACACCTTTAATAAAATAAAAAAATAATACATTTTAAACTGTAATCTATAATCTTTGTTTGAATAAATATCTTTCATCTTCCAGAACTAATATATTTACATTAAAAAAGGCCAGATATTTATATTAAATTTATTACAGTGTTAGAGTTGCCCTCATAAGAATTAACCGGTTAGAGGTAACTGTAACTAGAATTTCTTTTAAAATAATTTACTGTATCTCAAATAAGAAAGCATAAAATTCTTAAACAGTAGTGATATAATAGTTTATTACTTAGTATTATTACATTAAAAGTATTCAGTAATATTAACAAGTCTAAGGAAGAGATACATTTTACTAGAAAATATTAATTCACTTATGAGTCAAGAACAGTTTTCTATTGGATAATTTAATAACATTTGTTACATATTTTCAAGAATCAAAGGTTCGTATATTATAATATAACTAAGTTACTGTTTGAGTTACCCAACCTCAGTCAAGATCAAATCTAGTGTGGCAGCAACAGAAGACGGGCATCTGTTAATGTTACTTATAAATATACTACTGTACTTGTTTTGTTGATAATCCATGTCTGTTTATTATACATTAATGTTAAGTTATACAGCTACAATGTTAAACATGCATCAGTATGTAGAAATTAACATTAACAGAGTATTGAATGTAAAAGTATTGTTTATTGTTAGTTCATTATGCCTAATGAATGAACACATTTTAACAATATTAACCCTTTTGTGAACTATAGCATTTATTATGTCAGCTGTAGATCGATGGTTTTGTCCTTACCTGTTTGGACGATCTGCAGTGGAGATCTGGGAGTTTCTCTGTGTGGTCAGTGTGTAGTTTTAATGTTCAGTTCAGGTCAGTCCATCATATATTTCAATGCACAGTGACCAATCACAGCAGACTTTGTCCTATCGGCTGCCTCTCTCTTTCCTCTAGCCTGGAGTAGTTTCCTTATCAGCTGAAATCCTTAAAGCTGATTTCAGACAAGCTCTCACAATCAGTAACCTATATCAAACATTTCTATCACAGAGAGCCACACTGTTCTCAGATCAGATGCACATAGATAATTCAATATTTTTTCTTTCACATTTAAAGGTCAGCAGTGACATCACTGGTGTCACTTCAAAGAGAAACCTTAGCGTAGAAAACAGTCTGGTCAGGCTCTGTTCTCCGCTTTAGCCTTCATGTAGTGGGGTCAGAAGTCCTGCAGAGTCTGCTGGCCACATTAAAGGTTGACGTCAGGGTTTTGGCGGGTGGAATTATTCACAAAACTGTGCTCGGCTCCTTCTCTGGGTATGTCTTTTGTTGTGCATCTGTTTGTTTGTAATGGATGTTTCAAGATTTTTGTATGTATTATGTAATTATAATTTTGAGCAGTTATTGTTTGCTTTTATCTGCTCACATTATGGCACTTCTGTTTACAAACATCATACAATGCAGATAGCCGACTGAATGTGTTGTGTATATAATCACATGCAATATTGTAATTCATTAGGAGGTGGTTAATTCTACCTTAAACATTATGAAACTGGTTATGTATTCACAATAAACTACGGAAATCCTCAAAGCAATACAACCATAAACAGTTTCCCCCAAACATTTTTTAGAATAATTTCCTTTCATTTAAATATTTTTTTGTTTCATTGGCCTTTTACTGGTGATTCCAACAGTGAATTTGGAGGGATAAATCAAAAGCCATTGGTAACAATATTTAACAGTTTGAAGGTTTTTGGGCCGTACGAATGTTTCTGTGCCTATTAAAACAGGCACAAAAAAACAACAACTACAAAATGGGTGCTGGTCATATAATTAGAATATCATCAAAAAGTTGATTTATTTCACAAATTCCATTCAAAAAAGTGAAACTTGTATAATGTATACATTCATTCCACACAGACTGATATATTTCAAGTGTTTATTTCTTTTAATTTTGATGATTATAACACAATGAAAACCCCAATTCAAAACCCCAAATTCTCAGAAAATTAGAATATTGTGAAAAGGTTCAATATTGAAGACACCTGGTGCCAACTCTAATCAGCTAATTAACTCAAAACACCTGCAAAGGCCTTTAAATGGTCTCTCAATATTGAAGACTAGTTCTGTAGGCTACCAATCATGGGGAAGACTGCTGACTTGATTGTCCAAAGACGACCATTGACACCTTGCACAAGGAGGGCAAGACACAAAAGGTATTGCAAAAGAGGCTGGCTGTTCACAGAGCTCTGTGTCCAAGCACATTAATAGAGAGGCGAAGGGAAGGAAAAGATGTGGTAGAAAAAAGTGTACAAGCAATAGGGATAACCGCACCCTGGACAGGATTGTGAAACAAAACCCATTCAAAAATGTGGGGGAGATTCACAAAGAGTGGACTGCAGCTGGAGTCAGTGCTTCAAGAACACTACGCACAGACGTATGCAAGACATGGGTTTCAGCTGTCGCATTCCTTGTGTCAAGCCACTCTTGAACAACAGACAGCGTCAGAAGCGTCTCGCCTGGGCTAAAGACAAGGACATGAGTGGTCCATATTCTCTGAGAAAGGCATTTCCTTTGGAAATCAGGGTCCCAGAGTCTGGAGGAAGAGAGGAGAGGCACAGAATGCTTGAGGTCCAGTGTAAAGTTTCCACAGTCATGATGGTTTGGGGTGCCATGTCATCTGCTGGTGTTGGTCCACTGTGTTTTCTGAGGTCCAAGGTCAACACAGCCGTATACCAGGAAGTTTTAGAGCACTTCATGCTTCCTGCTGCTGACCAACTTTATGGAGATGCAGATTTCATTTTCCAACAGGACTTGGCACCTGCACACAGTGCCAAAGCTACCAGTACCTGGTTTAAGGACCATGGTATCTGTTCTTAATTGGCCAGCAAACTCGCCTGACCTTATGGAGATCCCAGACCCAACAATTGAAGGCCACTCAGAGCAACCTGGGCTATACACCTGAGAGTGCCACAGACTGATCGACTCCATTACGAAGTTGGCAAAAGGAGCGATATGCCAGAGTGCTATCTGTCATACATTCAACTGTTGATCTATCCTTTCTTTGTATTGGTCTTAAGTAATTTCTAATTTTCTGAATACTGAATTTGGGGTTTTCATTAGTTGTCACTTAATCATCAAAATTAAAAGAATAAACTTTTCTGTGAAATATATCAGTATTGGTCAAGTTATACATTTTCTGAGATACTTTTTGAATGGACATTATCAGACCAGCACCTTATATATATATATATATACATACATAAAATATTGCCAAAGGTATTGGGTCACCCCCTTCAATGAAAGGTTTGAACTTTAGTAATTTCCATGAGTACAAATCATTGACCAGCACCTATATGCATATACATAACATACTTTAGTAATTTCATTAGATATAATGATATTGATATAATGGGTGACCCAATTTTCTACTTTTCTCTGACAGTGTCAAAGGCAAGGATCAAAGAGAAATGATGATTCAGTCAGTGTGGAAGAACTTGACTGGTCTGCAGAAAGACAAGTGTACTTTAAATGCAGACCTTGAGCCAAAAACCAATGACATATGGGTACAGTCTTTTCATACACTTCAAACCTGTTGCAACAGAGGTGGAAATACAATTTAAGTATTAATTTCTTTGTTGTCACAGGTTGGAAGTGCCTTTTTCTCTACTAAAGAAGGGGGTGTCCCAGTACTTTTGTCCGTATAATGAATGTACAAGTCGTTGGTGTTTGGTGATGAGTTTTTGGCTGTGTTGTTTAAACGATGCTCAATTGGTACTAAGGGGCCCAAAGTGTGCCAAGAAAATATCCCCCACACCATTACACCACCACCACCACCAGCCTGAACCGTTGAGACAAGGCAGGATGGATCCATGCTTTCATGTTCTTTATGCCAAATTCTGACCCTACCATCTGAATGTTGCAGCAGAAATCGAGACTCATCAGATCAGGCAACGTTTTTCCAATCTTCTATTGACCAATTTTGGTGAGCCTGTGTGAATTGTAGCCTCTGTTTCCTGTTCTTATCTGACAGGAGCGGCACCCGGTGTGGTCTTCTGCTGCTGTAGCCCATCTGCTTCAGGGTTCGACGTGTTGTGTGTTCAGAGATGGTATTCTGCATACCTTGGTTGTAACGAGTGGTTATTTGAGTTACTGTTGCCTTTCTATCATCTCTAACCAGTCTGCCCATTCTCCTCTGACCTCTGACATCAACAAGGCATTTTCGTCCACACAACTGCCGCTCACTGGATATTTTATCTTTTTCAGACCATTCTCTGTAAACCCTAGAGATGGTTGTGCATGAAAATCCCAGTAGATCAGCAGTTTTTGAAATACTCAGACCAGCCCGTCTGGCACCAACAACCATTCCACGTTCAAAGTCACTTAAATCCCCTTTCTTCCCCATTCTGATGCTCGGGTTGAACTTCAGCAAGTCGTCTTCACCACATCTAGATGCCTAAATGCATTGAGTTGCTGCCATGTGATTGGCTGATTAGCAATTTGTGTTACCAAACAATTGAACGGGTGTACCTAATAAAGTGGCCGGTGAGTGTATATATTGACATTGAAAACAGTGCTGCAGCGTCACTTGGTGGATTTTAGTGGAAGTACTTATGCTTTTTGAAAACAGTAATTTTAGCTTTTTAGGATTTAAATTTAGGATTTTTTTCAGTATCTCGGCAAGGTAGTCTACATATGGATTATTTAGTTGTTGACTAGTAGAAAGCACTTTTGACTCGCTGATACTGATCATTAGAAATAGAAAGTTGTATGGTTAGAGACTCGAAAGTTGTCTCTAATGGGTCAGAAATATAGTAATTCTGATATTTCATTTTTGCACAGTTTTTTGTTAAATTAAATGCTACTTGAGCTTCTCAGTTTTGTTTTAAGATGCGAGTTATTAAACCTTTAGCGAAAGCAGCGCATTGATAGCGTGATCACACACAATCTGTTACTTTTCTCAGCGCTTCTACGGAGTACCCAATCACATTCGTTTGTGATTACTAGCCACTTTATAAAATAATGTTTTAGCTATTTCTAGAGTGAATCTGTACCATTTATACCAATCATTTGAATCTAGGGCTATAACTAATGGTTTTAGGATACACATTTCTCCAGTGGGACAGAACACGGCTTGAGGTCGGACTGTGTCGCAGTGGGGGATGAAACTGGACGCGCCTCCTGGTGGCAGACTGGGGTCTGACACATGTGAAACTCCCGTGATGAGACACGCGTCAGCTCGTACGTCACTCACACGCGGATCTTTGGTCTCGCATCTTCTCCGGGACAGTCTGCCGGTGCGAGGACGCGTCTTCGGCTCCAGAACGGAGCAGCTCCATAGAGCGCCGAGTAAGTGTTTGTATAGATGCAGCGCACGTGACGCGGGGTCATGAGCGGCGCGACTGTGAAACGATCGGTGAGACGTTCAGCGGATCCGCTGCTCGGTCCGGTCATCTGAGAGATTTAGCTGGCAGAGATGACCTGCTTATTAAGTCAAGCACTGGATACGTTTTTGTTTCGAACAGGGATATAATATCCTGACGTGTAAGTACTTGATTAATTATACTTCATTACTATTACTACTGCGTAAGTGTTTTGTTTAACTGTAGTCGTGCTATTTAAACTCATTAGCATAAGTTACTTATTCAAATACATTTCTAGGGAAAGTTTTAGTTTCCTTCTTAAAATGTCATTTAAACCGAAATCAACATTCATTTTACTTCCTTTTTTATTCAGAACAGTCAATGAATTGCATTTGAATGTAAACAAAAATTAATTTTCATTAACTTTATTTTAACATAAAACAAATCAATTTAATCATAAACGGTTCCTCAACTGCATGCCTTTTTATTTTTTTTAAGATCATTAAGTTACTAAGGTCAGGACTTATGAAAATATAGTGATTTAAGTAAGTTATTTTGCATAGATTAGTGCTTCAGGTTTCTTAAAATCTTAACTGTATTTCAGTTTTCTTTGGGCAGTTTCAGACAATGTTATTTTAGTAATATTTATAAATTAAATAATTTTAATTTATTAATACTATTATACTATTTATTGATGTTTAGAATTATATATATTTTAAATTTGAGTATGTTTTAGTAATTTATGTGCTTTCCTTTTTATTAATGTTTTTAATATTTATATATAGCTTTTATTTTATTTTGGTTTTGTTCATTTTATTACCTCCAGTACTTAATTTCTTAAACATATTTTATTTCAGTTATTTGCCAAGGCAACATTTTTAAATTTCGTTTGAGTTTTTTAGATTAAAAAAAATCTAGCATTTCTATTTTGTTTTATTTTAGTTTTATATAAAGTACCAAAAACAGTTATTAGTTTGGTACTTAAAAGTAAAATTCTGACTGAGTTGCATTAGTTCTCTTTTCTCTTCTCTTCTCTTCTCTCTCTCTCTCTCTCTCTCTTCTCTTCTCTCCTCTCCTCTCCTCTCTCTCTCTCTCTCTCTTCTCTTCTCTCTCTCTTCTCTCTTCTCTTCTCTCTCTCCTCTCTCTCTCTCTTCTCTCTCTCTCTCTCTCTTCTCTCTCTCTTCTCTTCTCTTCTCTTCTCTTCTCTTCTCTCTCTCTCTTCTCTTCTCTTCTCTCTTCTCTCTCTCCCCTCTCTTCTCTCTCTCCTCTCTCTCTTCTCTTCTCTTCTCTCTCTCTTCTCTTCTCTTCTCTTCTCTTCTCTTCTCTTCTCTCTCTCTCTTCTCTCTCTCTTCTCTCCTCTCTCTTCTCTCTCTCCTCCTCTCCTCTCTCTCTCTCTTCTCTCTCTCTCTCCTCTCTTCTCTCTCTCTCTCTTATGTAAGTGTGTCTCCCACCGCTGTACTCGTGGGAGCTCTGACTCAAACGTGTCCTTGTTTAAGATCCCAGTGTAGCTCCAGGCCATTTTGTTTGGCTTTGTGATCCACCTGTTGCGTTTACTTTGGTGTGTTTAGTCTATGTCGGTTTGATTTGAATAAGCCTGTACTTGAGTCAATTGTAACCCTTTTCCTGTTTGTGTTTCCTCCACATTCTCCAGGTTTCTTTATTTCAGGCTCCTGAGCGAAGAGCTGTCAAGTTCTGAGCCTACAGTCATCTGAATTGCCAGCGTTGAAGAATATGCATCATTAAAGGCAAAGTAAATCGCCTCTGGGCAGTGCCACACGCAGAATTATGTGTTTGCTTCATCCAGTCATGCACCAATGGAAATGAAAGACTTTATAATGTCACCGGTCTTATTTATGGACCCATTCCACCTCATGCTCTGGAGACTTTGACCCTAAAAGTGCCAGGGAAAGCTGCATTTTGGGGTGTCCACTTTCCTTTCCAAATTGGATTTATTTTCTTCCTAAAAACAAACCACTTTTTCATTTAGTAAAAATGGGCCCTTTTATGTCTCCTTTCAATAATCTGCTGTGTATGCTGTTGGGCATCTCTTTCACTGTCTGGTTCACACTGCTCTTGGTCTTCATCATCGTTCCTGCTATTTTCGGCCTTTCCTTCGGTATCCGCAGCCTCTACATGAAGACGCTGCTCAAGGTGTTTAAGGTGAGTTGAGGGTCATCTTGCTCTCTTTCAGGATGCTGTTGTTCAGACTGATTTATTCGTGGCCTTGCATTTGTTTACTGAATAGCATAGAGTTGACAGGAAGGTTGGAGTGAGAGAGATGAGTAACCAATCGTTCAATCAAATTAAATCAGTGGTTTTAAATACGATAAATGAATTTAGGCATCACAACATTGTAATGTACAGTAAGACAAATTGATATATCTGTTATGATATTTGAAAAATATTGCATTAAACCGTTATTAAAGGATTAGCATTTTTAAAGCATTGCATTTCAAAGTTTTAGAATCGAAATGCAAACATTTAACAATAGTTAAGAAAGTAATATTTACCAGAATCATCTGATAAACGATATGATAACGAACGAGACTTGTGCATCCTTATGCCTGTGCTATGGTATTCTAAATGTTTATCAAATAATATTAAGGCACTATCATAATACATGTTCAAAAATCATGGTATTATCACAGTACCTTGTCCAAAAAACTATGGTACACTACTAATATGGTGCATTTTGATACTTTTTTTAAAATTATGGAGTGCACTTAGTAGCGTGAACTTCTCATGTGCTTCCAGAGCCCACTGACAGGTTTTTACATATTCATAATGTTATATTATTGTGGCCATCTGATAAGATGTGGATGGAGTTGGGAGGTTAAAGAACACTGAGTGCACTGTTTGCATTTCGATTGGTCCAAAACCTGTTAGGATCTAAATATAAACACAGCTTCTGTGTACGTAAGAGGCCAGGGACAAGTAATGAGATCTGGATGAGGAGGACATATTGATCAAATGCACATCTGGTGGACATTTTTAGAAAATGCATGATCTGCTTCCTTTAATGGCACTGTTTTCCCCCATATTATAATCATGGAGTTGAGAGACAGGCATAGAGGTGGAGTGAAGAGGTGAGGGCCCGCTCCTCTCCAGCTGTGGCTGATTTATTTCAACATTACCTCACGTCCGTCTGAAGCTGTTATGTAACCGTTCGTGTGTTCACGCAGCATGAGCAGACATTCGTGTGACTTTACTCCTGCTGCCTGCAATTTCTGGAAACAAGTATTTTCCAACAACAAACAGGAGAATTTCAAGAAATTCTAGTTAAACTTCATATTGTTTGGGCGTTTAACAACATTCAGCTTGGCCAACCTAGTCATGAGGAAGCAAAAAAGAGGAAGGTTGAGAGATAATATTGTTCCTAAAAATAAAAACATAAAAAATAAGAGTAAAATGCTACAAAGAGCTATTCCTGACTGTGTGTAGCACCTACAGCTCCGCAGTTTGAGCTGCACTTTAAAGATTGCAAAGTTTTACTGTACCATAAGCTCCAAGGACAAAATAATAAAGACTGTGATGTGTCTATATTCTTAGAGTATACTTTTATTACACATTAGAAGAATCCCTGGTTCAGATAGTGAAATAAAGACTAATTAGAAGGCTAACATTGAGACACTGAAGTTATAGCAAAACCTGTGTTAATTTTGCAAGATATCAATATCAGCCCTTCAGTGTTTTCTGATTCTCAGTGCAGGAAGTCAATTGTGTGCATTGTGTGCTCCACATGCCTGAATTAACATACTGACATTATTCCTCCTCCCACAGCTTTTCAATAAAGCGCTTGTTGTTCCCTCTGGGAATATTCAGTATGTGTGTTTGTGCTACAGTCCACTGCAATGTGTTTTCAAATCATGAAACAGGCCCTTTTATTTTAAGGTCCATTATGATT
Source organism: Ptychobarbus kaznakovi (assembly GCA_027422405.1). Taxonomy (NCBI): domain Eukaryota; kingdom Metazoa; phylum Chordata; class Actinopteri; order Cypriniformes; family Cyprinidae; genus Ptychobarbus; species Ptychobarbus kaznakovi. The sequence continues at coordinate 6,171,987 of CM049810.1, forward strand.
ATGACATAATCCATTGAGGATGAGTATGCGTTTTATTTCTCGATAATGACTGGCTGACTACATTAGAAATGTAATAGTGTGCTGCAGGGATTACAATTTTTGTAGGCCAAAAACAACAAGTTACTGTAGCAAGTTACTGTAGCATTTTAGCACTCCCAGTTCTATTGTCCTGAAGTCAGTTGTTTTTGAAAGGGTTTTTTAATCAATCTTTTGGACACTCAACCTTTCATGGAAAATATTTTGTTTTAAATAAAGACTTTCGAAAGCTTAATGGCGTTGAAATCATGTGAGTGGTGTAGTCTAAGGTTTTTTACTTCTGCTGTATATAGGCTTAAAAATAGTTTGCGCTCATTTGTAAAGATTATCATGATGATCTAAACTTGTACGAATCATAAACTTTAGTTGGTCACAGAGTTTATTTTCTGCAAGAATCCAAAAAGCAATGGAAAACCCTGCTGGGTTTTTGTGTTGGCAACCAGAGTGTTGCTAACTTCTGTGTTGGTCTACAAAAATATGTTGTTACTGCAGCAACTTTGAAGTAAATAGAATAATTAAGCTTTTCCCCCATTAATTGTTTTTTTAATGCATGATCAAAGGGTTAATATGAGTATTTTTGTAATATTTAGATAATACTTAACTCTTTTCAACGTAAGATAATTCTTACTATAGAAAAACAATACCAGGATGTTGCAGTGGAAAAAAGAGTGCATTAAATTGAGTTTGTTTTTCTTTGTTTTCCAGTGGGCCACAGTGAGAATGGAACGAGGAGCCAAGGAGAGTAACCATCTTCTGTACAAGCCTTACAGTCTTAATGGTACGTGTGTCAGTTGCTGAGTAAACACTGTGTGCTGTTACACCTATGGGGAAATGATCTATTACTCATCTGCTTGTTAATCTTAGTGGCATTGCTTGTTTTGGCGTTTCCCAAGTGCTCGGTCGCTCTCACGGGATGTGTACTGAAGTGTTTTTTTCAGTTGATCTATCAACAGAAAGATCAGGCAACAATTACCGGTGATATCTGTTAATTCGGTTGCATATAAAAATATAAATTCTTCAGGGTTTTGATATTGTATGTATTATTTAACCTCAGGCATTATTGCTAAAGAACTTACATCGCTGGAAGAGGAGCTCAAAGAGATTCGGCAAAACGGCATCAGCCGAGAGCTGGATGGCTCCGCCTCCACCACCACAGGCCCCTCCCCTTCCGCATCAGAGTTTGAAATGTCCGACACCTTCTATTTCTGCCGCCGTGGGATTGAATGCATCGTAGACGACGAGGTTACCAAACGTTTCACGGCAGAGGAGCTTGAGTCCTGGAACTTGCTGACCAGGAGCAACTATAACTTCCAACACATTAGCACTAGACTGACAGTGCTGTGGGGTCTCGGCGTTGTCATCCGTTATGGCTTCCTGCTGCCCCTCAGGTGAGGAAGAAGGAAAATGGGGTTTGATATTAAATGGCGCTGATGTTAAAGTTCTGTCTGATACAAATACATTTTATGACTTATAAGTAACCCATAAACGACTGATATTACAGTTCTGTTCTATTTTGTCTAAATACATAAAAATTATTCAAAATTAAAATCGGTCATTTTAAATGCTACTAGTGAATGTAGGTGTCGCATCATTGCGATGTACAGGACGAGTAATGGATATTCATTTTGAGATTTGCTAAAATTACATTTAAAAATGTAATACAATTTTTCACTAATTACTTTAGTAAACATTAGAAAGTAAAATGAATGTAAAAAATAGGAGAAATGAGCATTACAATTAAATATGGAGTATTGGCAGATATACAGATATTTAAATCTCTTATTTTGGGTGGTAAGGTAACCACTCAAGATTGTTTATAGAAAACTGGATTGCTCATGACGTCATAAAAATGAAGCCGCCATATTGGTATTCCCATACATTCTTTTGAATGAATAGGAAATCGTATGATTTTAATGACTAAACATCACCTAAGGAATCAGCGTTTTTATATCTGAAGTATCACAGTACATTCTTTCAACCAGGGCCGGATTATCCATAGACGGGATTGACCAGCCAATAAGGGGGCACAAAGTGATTATGATAATGACAAGACCTTTAAAATATTTTTCATGTTTTGTGTATGTGTATATATATAAATTATGTTGCTGGAAGAGATACAGATGCATAGAAAATGTACATTTAATGATACAATATGTACAGAGAGAATATAAAATATATGCACGCATATAAAGAATTGCGATTGGGTCTTCACTCTAAAAAATACTGGGTTAAAAACAACCCAATTGGGAAATCTTCAGAAAAACGCTCTTGCTCTGAAGGAAATATGACCGCTCCTCGCTCCGCTCGCGCTCCGCTCGCGCTCCGCTCGCGCTCCGCTCACATGCTCTGGTGACGTCACAGCCACGTGCACACTCACAGTCGCGTGCAAACGCGTTGTTTCGCATGAGAATGATTCTAATTTTAATGGCATTCAGTGTAAACGGTGACTGATAAAGCATTTATGTCGTGCCAGATGAGGCTTGAACAGCCGGAGTGAGTGTGTGAGAGAGACGGCACACACAAATTAACTCACAGAAATGTATAGATGTATACAAAAAAAGATTTACAAAACATGATTTAGGTAAACAACATTATACGGCCATGATGTTTCCCCGAATATCAATATCAACACGATTGCAATGTGACACTGATTTATACCATAGTATTTCAATAAACAAGAGGTTAAAATTAAGTGACTTCGATTTTAGACAAAATGTTGGCTGTTTTTGACCAATTTCGCATCCGAAAATAGTTGCGATCAAAGCCACAGCAGACTGTTGTGTGTCTCCGAGCAACACAGCGGTGTTTCTTTACTGAATGAAGTAACGAAAATCTACGTTTTTGAACTAATCGAGTGAGTCAATGATTCAGTGGCCCATTCATTAGGACAGTTAATTGCCTCGCTTCTGAATGAATCAGTCGTTTGAATGAATCGGTTGAATGAATGAATAAATGACTCGCTCATTAAAACAGACTCTTGCCGGTGGTTTAGTCATATTTAAAAGTATGTTTTTTTCAACATTTATGTTGTGTGTAAAAAAAATATGTAAAACATTGTAATCATAAAATGATTTATGCATTTGAGATGTTAAAGTGTAGAATGCATTTATGGCACCTCAGCTTCATCAAACGCTGTGTAAGATGCGTCTCCACTTCAGTGCAGCCTTCCTCAGGGAAAGATGGAGTTTGTTAATTTTTCATTTGAATGGTAACAACTCTAAGTTTCTTAAGCTAACTGAATTAACTGAAACAAAGTAAGAATTTTATGTGAAAGATGACACATTTAATAAGGTTAAGGGAAATAAATGACCATTTATAAACAGTGGGAAATTACATCTGTTTTGTTACATACAGCAACTCCTTTTAAGTTAACTATTTCTTCCGCTTTTCTGTCACAGAGCACTTTATTTTAAGAGTCGTTTAAGTGAAGATCTGTACCTTAGATTGTAATATTTAATAATTGCATTTTATGTAAATAATTTTTGCATTGAAAATGGCATAGGTATTTGTTTGTATATGCTTTCAATTATAGTTCTTAGAAAGAAAATCGGAATCGGCAAAAATCGGTATCGCCGGCATTCCAATCGGCAAGAAAATTGCAATCGGCATCTCTAGTTTATTCATTTGTTATTGTTTACTTCATTTAAATAATGTTTACTGCTTATTGTTTACTTAAATCCAAACCTTTCTAAAATGCTACACACAAATTTTCCTGATTTGCAAAAAACCGTCTTTATTTTTATTTTCTGTTATTTATCATTTACAGCATTGCATATATCGTTTTTAATAGGCTATACATATTGCCTATATTTAAACTCGCGTTTAACAAACATTAGAAGTAAAAATTAAACAATAAACAGTCTCGTGTAGCCTATGGTCAGTCTCTGTTATTCTGTTTCCACCGCAATGGCGCTATGCCATGCTGGTTCTCGTGCCCGAGCTGGCGGCGTGTTCGTCGGGAACTGCTAATGGACCGCCGCCCTGCGTTTCACTCTAGCCGAAACATGCTGTGACTCCATAACCTGCCAATAAACAAACAGTAATAGCTCTGAGGATATATTTGAACATCCAAAGTATTATATTCTGTATCTTTATGAGTAGAATAAAGCATCAGCTTTTCAATCACGAAGACAGGCTGTTTCAATCATGAAATGACTGCAACACTCGTTAATAGGTAGATGTCTTCAATGTCCCTCTGCACGTGAAAAGAAGATGCAAAATCCCAGCGTTAACTAACTCAGATCCTGTTTCAGACGTAACCCAACATTTGAGTAATACAAAAACTACCCAAACATTGGGTTGTTACATTTGACCCAGGAGCTGTGTAACACAAAAACTGCCCAAACACTGAAAAAATCAGCCCGATTATCTTGTGGTGTGTACCCAGCATAACACACATTGCATAATTAACGGCACCCTTTTATTCAATACTTTTTGAAACCTCCATTTGCCAGTTTAACAGTTCTAAATGTTGTCCTATAATGCCTGATGAGGTTAAAGAACACCTGACAAGAGATCAAAGACCATTCCTTCATCCAGAATCACTCCAGATCCTTCAGATTCACAGCTCCATGACGGTGCTTCTTCTCTTCAGTTCACTCATTTTCTACAGGTTCAGGTCAGAGGACTGGAATGGCCATAGCAGAAGCTTGGTTTTGTGCCAGTGACCCATTTTTGTGTTGTTTTTGAAGTTTGTGAGGATTATTGTCCGGTTGGAAGATCCAAAAATGGCCCATTATATGATTTCTAACAGAGTCAGTCACTTATTGATTTTTTTTATCTGTTGGTATTTGATAGAAGACATGATGCCATGATGTGTCTAAACAAGATGTCAGGACCTCCAGAAGATAGGCTGGCACAGGCCCACAACATAAAAAAATATAGCAGTATATTTCATTGTACACATGGGGTACTTTTTATCCATGTGTTCACCAAACCCATCTTGAGTGTTTGCTGCTAAAAAGCTATTTTTTGTTTCATCTGACCATAGAAGCCTCCGTTGAGTCCCATTTGAAGTTCCAGTCGTGTCTGACAACTGAATATGCTGGAGATTGTTTTTGGATGAGCGAGGATAATTCTTCTTGAAACCCTCCCCGAAAAATGTGGTGATGTAGGGGCTGTTTGACATTTTTTAAAAGGTTTTCTGACCCCGAGACTCAACTATTTTCTGCTCCACCGGATCGGTGACCAAACTCTCCTTTTCACCATGCTTAGGTCAGTCTTTCAGGCAGTCTTTCATTTTATTTGATTTGAGCCGAAATTCTTAATTATTGCCCTGATGGGGAAATGGTAATTTCACTGCTCTACTCTTTTCTTAACAGACATTTCACTAATTTGTGAAGCTCAATTTTCTTTTTTTGCACATCAGAAATATATTCTTTGTTTTTTCTCATGCAAACGCGTTGTTTTCGTATGAGAATGATTCTGGAGTGCTCAAAATTTTAATGGGGTGCTCAAAATTTTTACTTCAGAGATGTAATAAGAATTTCGGTGCCAATAATTGTGTCCAACGTGATAAAAAACTTTTAATTCATAATGATATTTCATTTATTATCGCGCCAGATGAAAGGTTAGATTTTTGTGATTTTTTTTTTATTGCTGATATATTTGGCCATGACTGTGCGTACATAAATAAATATATTTTGTGTTGGATGTTACCTGTGTCGGCAGTGCGCAGTAGACACGCTCACCTATACACATAACATAAAAACTAATCCTGTGTGACTGATACACTTCAAATCGGGTGATTTTAGGTCAGTGTTTTTGGCTGTCAGTCAATGATGCACTCTGCTCGTAAGAAATTGTAAGATAGCCGCTCGAACACTTCCCCATGGCTTCACCGTCGAATGGCAGTTTAGAACGCAATGAGCAGTGGTGGGGACGGATGTTGTAGATTAGAATCTTCACTGATGTGATGATTAGAAGAGAAGTATGCTAAAATGAAAATGAGAAATGAGGCCACTGCTAACATCTAACAAGTACTAAAATGTACTGTAGTACTACCGTGGCTTTTTAAAGCACATCGTGGTAAAAATCATCATGAGTTTTTTTTTTACATGTAACATGGTAGTGCACTGGTAATCTTTTAAGTACCTTGGCATACAAAGTAACAGCACCATATGTAACAAATGTGGCCCTGGTCATAATCACCTAGAAAATCACCTTTAAAGCTGTCCAAATTAAGTCTTTAGCAATGCGTATTACGTTTTGTTATTTACGGTAGGACATTTACAAAATATCTTAATGGAACATGATCTTTACTTAATATCCTAATTATTTTTGGCATAAAAGAAAAATCGATAATTTAGACCCATACAATGTATTGTTGGCTATTGCTACAAATATAACCTTGCTAGTTATGACTGGTTCCCTTTAGGGAACTCCGTTGCGTCAGTTTTACGCTTAGGGAACGCTTTGCGTGATAAGTCTTGAAGCACACATGTGAAATCAATCCAAGGTGTAATTGGGACGTCAGAGCGGGTGACGTCACGAACCAGGAGGCTATAAATGCCTACCCAAACAAAGCTGTCACTAGCTTTTGTGTCTTCACAAGCGCTCTATGGGAATCTGTCTGTCTATTTGGTGTTGTCTGTCTATTTCAGTTAGTAAGAAAGAAATAAGATAGAAAGTAGTTTATGGCAGAGAGCAACAGCAAGCTTTTAAGATGTGTGTTCATCCCTCCGCGTTATTTAACGGGTGGGGATACACACACTTTGTGTTGCTTGTTTGGGAGAGGAACACGCCACAGTCAGCGCTCGAGAGCACACCGAGGTGTCGAGATCATGGGAAAAACCGGTTTCTTATAGAGTGTATAGTACACAAACATCACACTATTCCTCTATATTAAATAAAAACGAGCACGGTTATGGAGAGATGCCTAAGGTGGAAGAGACGCTCGCGAGCTATCTCTCCCCTGAATCATCCTCATCCATTAAATCCCCGACACTACCCACTAAACCAGTGAGAATCACATCAGCACTGGTTGGCAAGGCTTATTCAGCGGCTGGTCAGGCAGCAGCTTGTTTACACACTATGTCGCTGTTGCAAGCCTACCAGGCTGAATTATTAATAGAGCTTGATGAGGGCGAGGGTTTTAATCCCAGCTCAGTTTGCGAACTGCGCCGGGCTACAGATTTGTCTCTCAGAGCTGCCAAGGAGACGGCTAAGTCAATCGGCCGGTCTATGGCAGCCCTGGTAGCCACTGAGAGACACTTATGGTTAAACCTGAGTAACATAAAAGGAAAGGATAAGAACTTCCTTATGGATGCTCCAATTTCTCCCTCTGGCCTCTTTGGCGGTGCTGTGAATTCGGTTGTGGAGAGATTTCAGGAATCAGCTAAGCAAGCGGCTGCATTCCAGAAACTCCTCCCCCGCCGTATTCATATCTCCGGGGCTGCTGAGCGGGAGCAGCCCCAAACATCTAAAGCCAGCTCCTCCCACCGTGCCACACAAAAACAGAGTGTGGCTTATCGCGCTCCCCCACATAAAGGCTGGGGACACGGTAAACACACTCAACCGCAGCCTTCAAAGGGCAGAACGGATCTGAGGACCGTTATTAACTCTAAGAAGGCTGTGGGAAAGAGGTCCTGACGCCCGAGGGCTCAGGCCAGTGAGGACTTACCCCCTCGAAGCAGAGCGGTTAACACCTCATTTTACGGTGCCCGTCTCCCTTCGATGTCCTCAGGAGACCGGTCTGCCAACCCTGCCACCTCGTGTGCTTCAGGGCGCAGCGGTCTCCAGCGAGCGCATATCCCAAGGTCCACCCGGAAACGTAGTGGCCTCGGGATGCCCGCCCCCTCTGAGGAGGGTTTCGGAACAGTCAGCGCAGACGCCTCCTGCCGGTTCACCGCTTCAGGACGTCGTTCTGACTGCACAAATAGATACAAATCCAGAAACCAGTCTCGAGAGGCTGGTACCGCTAGTAGAATTTTTGACAGCGTGGAAACTTCTGCCAAATATATCTCATTGGGTCCTGCAGACTATAAGAAAAGGGTATCAGATACAGTTTGGGTCTCGCCCGCCCAGGTTCATGGGGGTTTTGTCCACCGAGGTGGCCCCCCAGCAGGTTCTGGCAATGGAACAAGAAATAAAAGCTCTGTTAGAGAAAGAGGCCATAGAATATGTACCTCACTCCAACAGGGAAACCGGGTTTTACAGCCGGTATTTCATAGTTCCAAAGAAGGATGGAGGGTTGCGTCCCATTTTAGACCTTCGAGTTCTGAACGTTTCTGTCTTGAAACTCAAGTTCAAAATGTTAACTTTGAGACAAATCGTGTCACAGATCAGATCCGAGGACTGGTTTGTCACGATAGATCTCAAGGACGCATACTTTCACATATCCATCCTTCCGTATCACAGGAAGTTCCTGAGGTTCGCTTTTGGGGGCAAAGCATACCAGTATCGGGTTCTTCCATTCGGCCTAGCATTATCACCCCGCACTTTCACGAAATGCGTAGATGCAGCCCTGGTGCCTCTTCGCCTTCAGGGTATTCGCATTATGAACTACATCGACGATTGGTTGATTCTAGCTCAGTCGCATCAGTTGGCAGTTCGGCATCGAGATGTCGTTCTTGCCCACATGGAAAAATTGGGGTTACGGCTAAACGCCAAGAAAAGTGTGCTTTCTCCATTACAGAGGACCACTTTCCTGGGCGTGATATGGGACTCAACGTCGATGCAGGCGCGCCTGTCACCGGCACGTATAGAGTCCATCCTATCGGCTGTGAAAAGAATAAGGCTAGGCCAGTCACTCACTGTCAGACAGTTTCAGAGACTGTTGGGTCTTATGGCAGCAGCATCCAACGTGATACCTGTTGGACTGTTGCACATGAGACCCCTCCAGTGGTGGCTCAGGACCAAAGGGTTTTCCCCAAGGGGCAACCCCTTTCGCATGATCAAGGTCACGCGGCGATGCCTTCGTGCCTTGGTAATGTGGAAGAAACCTTGGTTCCTGTCCCAGGGTCCCATGTTGGGAGCTTCATGTCGTCGCAAGACGCTAACGACAGATGCTTCTCTCACGGGCTGGGGAGCGATCTTAGAGGGACGCTCAGGTCAAGGTCTGTGGAAGGACCATCATCTCTCATGGCACATCAACCGTCTGGAGATGTTGGCTGTGTTTCTTGCTCTCAAGAATTTCCTAGCAGATCTCAGGGGCCACCATGTGCTTGTCCGCTCAGACAACACATCGGTGGTCTCCTACATAAATCACCAGGGGGGTTTGCGGTCACGTCCACTGTGCAAACTGGCGTGCCAAATCCTCCTGTGGTCCCAAGGGAAGTTGTTGTCTCTGCGAGCAACTTACATCCCTGGGGTCCACAATATAGGAGCAGACATCCTGTCGAGACAGGGGCTGAGGCCCGGGGAATGGAGGCTTCACCCCGAGGTGGTGGAGCTGATATGGAAGAAGTTCGGCCAGGCACAAGTGGATCTGTTTGCGTCTCGAGAGACGTCTCACTGCCCACTCTGGTTCTCCCTCACGCATCCAGCTCCTCTCGGACTGGATGCGATGACACAGACGTGGCCGAGGCTTCGTCTGTATGCATTTCCCCCGATTGCTCTGCTCCCAGGAGTACTGGAGAGAGTTCGCCGGGACCGGGTCCCACTACTTCTTATTGCCCCGCGGTGGCCGGGCAGAGTATGGTTCCCAAATCTATTCTCCCTTCTCGACGGGCCTCCTCTGGAGCTCCCCGTCAGGAGGGACCTTCTGTCCCAAGCGGGGGGCTCGATATTTCACCCCCATCCAGAACTATGGAAACTGTGGGCTTGGCCTCTGAGGGGGCCCAGCTCATAAACTCAGGTCTCTCAACCGAGGTTGTTGAGACCATTCTCCACTCCAGAGCTCCATCCACGAGGAAACTTTATGCCCTGAAGTGGAAGATTTTCGCTTCTTGGTGTAGTGACCATCAGCTGGACCCAGTTAACTGCCCTGTTGGTACAGTGCTGGAGTTTCTGCAAGATCGGTTCACTGCAGGGCTAGCCCCGTCCACTCTGAAGGTTTATGTGGCGGCCATAAGTGCTTACCACATTCCTTTGGGTGGTACGTCTATGGGGAATGAGCCCCTGGTATCTCGTTTCCTCCGTGGTACGATGAGGCTGAGGCCTGCAGCTCGCACCAGGGTGCCAACATGGGACTTGGCCATTGTCCTGCAAGGCCTTTCCCTGGCTCCCTTTGAGCCTTTAGAGGAGGTGCCGGCCAAGTTTTTGACCTTGAAAGCGTTGTTCCTCCTGGCTATATCATCTCTTAAAAGGATAGGAGATTTACAAGCACTATCGGTTGCACCCTCGTGCCTGGAATTTGCACCTGGCATGGTTAAAGCATTTCTTCATCCTAAGCCAGGTTACATTCCTAAAGTCCCCGCTAATGTGGCGAGGTCGATTATGCTGCAAGCCTTCTGTCCTCCCCCTTTTCAAGATGCGGACCAGGAAAGGCACAATTTGCTTTGCCCAGTACGGGCATTAGATGCTTACGTCCACAGGGCTGCCCTGTGGCGCAAGAATGAACAGCTGTTCATATGCTTTGGACCTCCTAACCAGGGGTCCCCTGCATCTAAGCAAAGAATGAGCAAGTGGGTGGTCGAGGCCATCTCACTTGCTTATGAGTCAGCCGGTCAACCTTCTCCTATGGCTGTCCGGTCCCACTCGACTAGGAGTATGGCTGCCTCGAAGGCACTGATATCAGGAGTTACTCTCCAAGAGGTTTGTGATGCGGCAGGCTGGTCCTCACCGCACACATTCGTCAGATTTTATTCTTTGGACCTGGACTCTACCCCAGGTTCCCAAGTGCTCTCGTCCTAGTGCTGCTCGTTAGATTCACACAGGACAGGCACTCGTCGCTATGGTGATGTTGTACAACGTTCCCGAAGCGTAAAGCTGACGCAACGGAGTTCCCTGAAAGGGAACGTTCGGTTACGACTGTAACCTCGGTTCCCTGAAGGGGAACGAACGTTGCGTCCCCGGCCATATCTCCTTCGTGCCTGTAAGCGACTTGCTCAGACTTTTAAGCTAGTGACAGCTTTGTTTGGGTAGGCTTTATAGCCTCCTGGTTCGTGACGTCACCCGCTCTGACGTCCCAATTACACCTTGGATTGATTTCACATGTGTGCTTCAAGACTTATCACGCAAAGCGTTCCCGAAGCGTAAAGCTGACGCAACGTTCGTTCCCCTTCAGGGAACCGAGGTTACAGTCGTAACCGAACGGTTTTGTGGTCTAGGGTCACAGATTATTATGGTAATATCCTTTGGGTGTTATTTATTTTAGTTCTTTTGGGTACATAGCACAGAGTATTCAAATTAAAAACCGTTGCTTCATGAATAAAGGAGTTACTCTCATTTACATGTCTGTGATAAAACAGTCCAACATAGATACAGTACATGGTTCATTGTTGGGTACATTTGTACATTAAATACTCACCCCTTATAATGCTTACAGGGACACCTGTATGTCATATGACAGAGCAGAATAAAGCAGCTCTTGTAACATTCTACTGCCAATTAGAGTGTTTAATAAATAACTCTTATTTTTGATTGGCTGACATTATAATTTTGCATAATTCTAACTGGTCCACCCTGAGACACTTGCTCTGTTCTGGCACACGAGTCTGAATTTAGCGTCTTAAAATGCAGGCTAATTCTGACGCCTCCTCAGGGCCATATGGAGCTTGTGTAGGATTAATGTCAGTCAGGGCCGTGGCCTTAACCCACATTCTTTAATAGAAACTCCTCACCATCCCGTGTGCACATTTGAGATGAGGAAGAGTGCGTGATTGCTGAGCTCTGTTTAATCAGATGTTCTCACCTGGTATTGTGGGATGAATTGAATCATGGACAGAAACCTAAATGCCCAGTGTCATTGCTTACATTTTTCAGCAGCAGGCATTGGGTGGGGCGGTGGGGTGTGTGTGCTAATGGAGCTGTGGTGATCATATAGCTATGTAGGTTTATATTTGGCCTGAGACATATTACAGTCTCTCTATTTCATTTCATTAATATCCTGTTCTCTTTTTGTATCTCCAGTCAAAGGCTAAAAAGTAAAAACGACTTTTTTATAATAAAGGTGCTTTAATTTATTAAAAACCTAAACTAAAAAGTTATACCAATAAAAAAGTAATTTGAAATATAATGATGAAAAATTAAAATGGAAAATTTTAAATGATAAAAATTCATGAGATGAATATTCCACATAGAGTAGGTCGCATGTAAGTATGTTTAACAAATCCAGAAAAATGCTAAAAAAAACTTACTGTGCACTTTTCAATTAAAAATAGTTTAAAGGGTATATTTAGTAAATATTGTTCCAGTGTTTGAGCTGAAATGCCTTGTTTTTGTTTTATCAGGGTAACGTTAGCAATCACAGGAGTGAGCCTATTGGTTGTCTTCACCACCATGATTGGTTTTCTGCCCAATGGGAGGTAGGAAACTTGGTTAAATAAAAAATATATATGATTTTTTGTCATTTGTTTTGCTTTTTTAAACTAGTGCTGAACCAACATATTTGTGAAGCCACTAACGGATGTTAACGTGTCGCTGTGTGTGTTCATAGGGTGAAAAATGTTCTCAGTGAGAAAGTGCACCTGATGTGTTACCGTATCTGCGTGAGAGCGCTGACTGCTATCATTACATACCATCACAGGTAAGAAGTGTCACAGATGTGTGGAAAACATCTGAAGCCTTGGCATTTTGGGTCATTGTGCAATCTTAAATCGCACGTTCACAATCACACATACAAGCTCTCACAATCAGATGCTCAAACATTAGCGTCCACATGCATCAGTCAAACACATAAATCCTCAATTAGAATAATCACAACCAAACGCTTTCACAATGAGACACTCACAATCACTTTCATGCACACAATCACACAAATACTCTCACAATCAGACGTTCACAATCAAACATTCACATACATGCACAATCACAAGTATACTCTCACAATCAGATGCTCACATTGACATGCTCACCATCACTTTCACAATGAGATTCTCACAATTGTACAAACACTTACAGGTACATCTAAAAAAAATAGAATATGGTGAAAAGTAAATTTTTCTTGTAACTTCTTTCAAAAAGTGAAACTTTTATATTTTCTAGATTTTTACATGTAAAGTAAAACACTTTAAACGTTTTATTTTGTTTTAATTTTGATGATTAGTGTTTACAGCTAATTAAAGTCAAAAATCAGTATCTCAAAATATTTGAATATTTACATTTGAGTTTCAATAAATGACCATCCATACAGTATAAATTCTGGGCATCTCTTGTTCTTTGAAACCACAATAATGGGGAACACTGCTGACTTGGCAATGGTCCAAAAGACGATCATTGACACCCTCCACAAAGAGGGTAAGTCACAGAGGGTCATTACTGAAAGGGGTGGCTGTTCAAGGAGTGCTGTATCAAAGCATATTAAATGCAAAGTTGACTGGAAGGAAGAAATTGGAAAGGAAAATGTGCACAAGCAACAGGGATGACTGCATGCTTGAGAATACTGTCAAGTAAAGCCAATTCAAACACTTGGGAGAGCTTCACAAGGAGTGGACTGAAGCTGGAGTTAGTGCATCAAGAGTCACCACGCTCAGACATCTTCAGGAAAAGTGCTACCAAGCCACTTCTGAAACAGAAACATCGTCAGAAGCATCTTACCTGGGCTAAGGAGAAAAAGAAAAGTCATATTTTCAGATAAAAGTAAATTTAGCATTTATTTTGGAAATCAAGGTCCCAGAGTCTGGAGGAAGAGTGGAGAGGCACAGAATCCATGTTGCTTGAAGTCCAGTGTGAAGTTTCCACAGTCAGTGATGATTTGGGCTGCCATGTCATCTGCTGGTGTTGGTCCACTGTGTTTTCTGAAGTCCACAGTCAACGCAGCCATCTACCAGGAAATTTTAGAGCACTTCATGCTTCCTTCTGCTGACAATCTTTATGGAGATGCTGATTTCATTTTCCAGCAGGACTTGACACCTGCCCACACAGTGCCAAAGTACCAAAAGCTGGTTCAGTGACCATGTGCTTGATTGGCCAGCAAACTCGCCTGACCTGAACCCCATAGAGTATCTATGGGATAATGTCAAGAGGAAGATGAGAGACACCAGACCCAACAAATGCAGATGACCTGTGGCGCTATCAAAGCAACCTGGGCTTCATTACACTGAGCAGTGCCACAGGCTGATTGTCTCCATGCCACATGCATTGATGCAGTAATTCATGCAAAAGGAGGCCCAACCAAGTATTGAGTGCATAGAAATGAACATACTTTTCAGAAGCCTGACATTTCTGTTTAAAATATCCTTTTTTATTGATCTTATGTTATATTCTAATTTTCTAAGACACTGAATTTGGGGTTTTCATTATCTGTAAGCCATAATTATCACATTTTCAAGAAATAAAGGCTTTAAATATTTCACTCTGTGTAATTAATCTCTATAATATGGGTTTCACTTTCTGAAATGAGTGACAAAAAATAAGAACTTTTTCATGATATTCTATTTTTTTGAGATTTACCTGTACATACACACAATCACACACATACTTTCACAATCACATACATTTGCATTCACATATTCACATCACACATTCTACTCTCAATCACATAGAGCTCACAATCACAGAAAAACACACCTATACGTTCAGAATCCTTATACGCTGGACTATAGTTCAGCATTTAACACCATAGTGCCTGCCACACTGGTTGCGAAGCTCCAGACTCTGGGACTGAACAGATCTCTGTGCAGCTCGATCCTGAACTTCCTGACAGGCAGAAGTCAGGTGGTCAGAATGGGCAACAACACCTCATCTCCCCTGACCCTCAACACTGGTGCTCCTCAGGGTTGCGTCCTCAGCCCACTCCTGTACTCCCTGTACACACATGACTGTACAGCAACACACAGCTCCAATGTCATCGTCAAATTTGCTGATGTCACAACGGTGATAGGCCTGATCACTGACAACGATGAGACGGCCTACAGAGAGGAGGTGAGTACCCTGACTAAATGGTGCCAGGAGAACCACCTCTCACTCAACATCGACAAGACCAAGGAGATGGTGGTGGATTTCAGGAGACAGAGCAGAGAACACACACCCATCACCATCGACAAGACACCTGTGGAGCGGGTGAGCAGCTTTAAGTTCCTCGGCGTTCACATCACTGAGGATCTCACATGGTCTGCTCACACAGATCTGCTGACACATTCTTCTTCCTGAGACGGCTGAGGAATGAGCCCCAGCATCCTCAGATCCTTCTACTCCTGCACTGTGGAGAGCATCCTGACCGGCTGCATCACCGCCTGGTTTGGAAACAGCACCGCTGGCAACTGCAAAGCTCTGCAAAAGGTTGTGCGAACTTCTCGCCACATTGTTGGAGGTGAGCTTCCCTCCCTCCAGGATATCTACTCCAGGCGGTGTATAAGGAAAGCCAGGAGGATCATCAAGGACTCCAGCCGTCCGTCCCACAGTCTGCTCTCTCTGCTGCCCTCAGGAAGACGTCTCCGCAGCATCCGATCCCGCACTAGCCGACTGAGGGATAACTTTTTCCCTCAGGCTATCAGGCTAATGAACAGCAAAAACTAATACACCCTACATCACACTCCCACTTTACAATATGCCATGCACTGCACATTAACACAGTTAAACTGGACTACATGCACACACTGCACAAACACAACAATCTATCTGCTATCACTGGATACCATGCAATGCACATCCATGACATTACGTATCCGGCCTATGTATAATCTGCTGCACCTTCGCATATTGTGTGTGTATATATGTGTACAAAATGTAGAATGTGTACATACGGTGTATAATGTGTATTGATAACTGTAAGTATGTCTAATAGTACACTGTGTGTACTGAGTATATGTATGTGTATTCTGCACATTGTCTTCTGTATAAGTCTGTAATATGTACTGTCTATATGTAAATTGTTTCTGCACTGTTTGGAGCACGCTCTCAAGAATTTCACTCACTAAGGCACATGTGCTGTGATGTGACAATAAAAGTGATTTGATTTAATTTTGATTTGATTTGATTTAGAATCGCACACATGCACTCAATCACATGCTCACAGTCATTCCCGCAATCAGACACTAACATTCAGTCAGTCACATACACACACAATCACAAATACTTCAAACACTTTCAGGCAGTCGCACAATAACAATTACACAAACTAATACACATTCTAACATTCACACTAACAATCACTCATGCTTACAGTCTCACACTATCACAATTATGCATATTGCACACGTAAATCATGCATTCAAAATCACACAACTCTCAAACTCAAAGGAATCATTTTAAAGAATGTACAGGTCACACTTTTCACTTTGTTACAGTGAATGAGAGCTGGTGCCTGAGAATATTAAAGGGATAGATTACCCAAAAATGAGAATTCTCCCTCATGTCGTTCCAAACCAGTAATACCTTCGTTCATCTTCAGAACACAAATTAAGATATTTTTGATGAAATAAGGTAAGATAATTTTACGAAGCTACGAGAATACTTTTTGTGTGCGAAGAAAACAAAAATAACAACTTTATTTAACAATTCATCTCCGCGTCACCCTATAGCGCCATTTTAGAGAGTATTATATACGTAAACAATGTATGCAAAGTATTTATGCGGATATGTTGTTTATGTCATTTAGGCTTTGATCTGAACGTAAACAACATACCCGCGTAAATACTTTGCATACGTTGTTTACGTATATAATACTCTCCGGAATTGCGCTATAGGGTGACGCGGAGACGAATTGTTAAATAAAGTTGTTATTTTTGTTTTCTTTGCACACAAAAAGTATTCTCGTAGCTTTGTAAAATGAAGGTTGCACCACAGATGACACATGGATTATTTTAACGATGTCCTTGCTACGTTTCTGAGTCTTGATCGTGTTAGGATCATTGCTGTCTATGGAGGGTCAGAAAGCTCTCGGTAGTTTCGATGATGAATGAAGGTCCTATGGGTCTGGAACGACATGAGGGCAAGTTATTAATGACAGTTTTTTTATTTTGGTGAACTATCCCTTTAACTCTTGCATCAATAGTATCAGGCACGTTTAGATTCTAATGTTATCTGAAAGATAGACTGGGGTCAGACGTCATAACACCCAATATGTAACAGCGAGTTAACAGCAGCTTGGTTTTTCAGTGTCAGGTCAGATGAACCATCTTCAACTTAATTTGAACTCCTTCAATGCTGTTTACAATGCTTGTCATTCCTGCATTCCTGCATCATGTGTGGTATTTCAGGTCACTGTCCTCCTGTGCATTCTCTCTCTATCTCCTTTTATCGTCCTCCCAAACTATGATAATAAAAGAAAAGAAGAAAAGTATTTTTCTATGGACCTCTCCCATGACCAGTCAAACTGGTTCCTTTCACAGGGACATTCAGGGTTTTGTAAAACAAAAACAGCATGAAGAAGACACTACTAAACTGTTGGATGTCAGCACAAACTCTTTCATTAAATTTGACCTGTTTACCGTAAACTCACATTGCTCTGCTTCTCCTGCCACTATTTACACTCCGCTCACAATCTTCTCTCTGTGTCTTTGTCTGGGACAGTGAAAATAAACCCAAGAATGGAGGCATCTGTGTCGCCAACCACACGTCACCCATTGACGTCATTATACTGGCTAGTGACGGGTGCTATGCAATGGTAAGTGTGTGTGTGTGTGTGTGTGTGTATGTGTGTGTCTTAACTGGAACTGTTGTTGTTGTTGTGTGTGAGAAAGAAGCTCTGAAAGGGTTAATTGTATGCGTGTGTTATAGGTGGGTCAGATCCATGGGGGCCTGATGGGGCTCATTCAGAAGTCTATGGTGAAAGCTTGTCCACACATTTGGTTCGAGCGCTTAGAAGTCAAAGATCGCCATCTAGTGGCTAAAAGGTGACACAACATCACTGCTTATATCATTTCTGTGGCTTTTAAAACAAAAGTGCTGGATTCTTCTAAAAATATTCCTCTTAACATTATTAGTTCAAATGCCAATAAATTGTGTTTTTTATAACACTTGTACTATTTTATTAATGAAACTGAAGAAACTGTTCCTGTGGCTCAGTGGTAGAGCATTGCGTTAGCAGCGCAAAAGGTCGTGGGTTCAATTCCCAGGGAACACACATACTGACAATAAATGTATAACCTGAATGCACTGTAAGTCGCTTTGGATAAAAGCGTCTGCTAAATGCATAAATGTAAATGTAATGTCACTAATTAAATTGTTGTATTTCAGGTTGAGCGATCATGTAAAAGACAAAAGCAAACTGCCCATCCTCATATTTCCTGAAGGTGAGCTGAACTCATTCTCAGAAATTATTATTAATATGAAAGGGAGGCTCGAGGATATTCACTAAGTTTTTTTCCTTCATCCACTAATATTAAAAAAGTGGGCGCCAGTAAGATTTTTAATGTTTTTGAAAGAAGTCTCTTATATACATCAAGGCTGCATTTATTTGTTCAAAAATACAGTAAAATCAGCAATGCTGTGAAATATAATTACAATACTTTTATAATTAATACTTTTACATCAGCAGCCAGTACTCTAGTCTTCAGATCCTTTATTATTATACATTTTGAGAACAGTTGTGCTGCTTAATATTTTTTTGGAAGTCATGATTATTTGTTTATTTATTTTGACCTACTGACCCCAAACTTTTGAACGGTGGTGTATATATTTTTTATTTAAAGGCATTATAACTTTAGAAAGCAGAAAACAAATATGGGACATCCATAATTCAAAATCAGTGTTTGTTCATTTTGTTCTTACAAAGCGAACTAATCACAGTTATTGATCACAAGCAGAGCAAGGATGTAATTGAAAAGGTTGCTTTCTTGCTTGTTTGTGATTGAATAAATATCAATAGACCTTTTACAGTTTCTCCACTAATTCATATACGTATATTAAGTTATAGTAACTAACATGGAACAGGTGTCGTGAACTGGTTGTTAATATGGTATTATGCTTGTTTCATGTGTGTATCATATCATTTGTCTTCAGGTACCTGCATTAATAACACATCAGTCATGATGTTCAAGAAAGGAAGCTTTGAAATTGGCTCAACTGTCTACCCTGTGGCCATAAAGGTCAGACATCTCACTTCTCTAATGAATACTCTGGGTAAGGGATGTGAACAAACCTTGAACATGAGTATAAAATATTGGTGCACAACTTGTCTTGTAATGCTCATGCTATGATCATAAATAATACTAAAATGATATACATTGTAGTCTGAGACCAGTAATGAAAACACTGCTTTTTTACGAATTACATTATCAGCATAATCATTTGAGTTAAAAAATGACCATAAATAATAGTTGTAGTACTTGGTTTGACCACTTTTGCTTTAACAACAGCAGCTTTCAAGCTGAATGAGCTTTTGTGTCAGTCGTGATGATCATGTTGGATCTGTTTATTGGATATGACCTAAAAATACTGCATAAACATATTTCTACACAAAATCTTAGAATAATGAAGATGGATTTTTTGTCAAATATCTTTGTTTTCCAGTTTTCAAAATACTAAAATGTTTAAATGAGAGAAAAAATCCCAGATTTTGTATGTGGTCTCATATTTTTGGACCACACTATAAAGCTGTGAGACATGTTGAGTTGATGTGTGCTATTTCTTTTCTCTGGGCTGATCTGAGTTCAAACTGGTGCATGATATAACAGTCGAAAACAAAAAATCCCATAGATGGAGATACCTGAGCCATCTCTTGGGACTTGGGGGTGGACTCTTTTGACTTGGTGTAGTAAACAAGCACCTAGATATATCCCAGAACAGCATAGCAACATGTTTAAAACCACCCACAACACCCTGGCATCAAGCTTCTCAAAGTGTAGAAATCTACTAAGACCACAGTGTCCTCTTTTGAGTACTTAAAGAGCTTATTTTTTTCTTTCACTGATCATTTACATGTGCAAATACCCTCTGACACGTGCACTCAAAACACACTGGACATACTGATTATTTACATAACTTATGTGTGTGCGCTATGTATATTTATTATGTGTATATGCAGGGCTCTCAAGTTATAGCGAATAGTTCTTGTAGTGAGATTAGGGAGGGACCAAAGGGGAGGAGTCAAAGTGCAACTCACCTATTTAGCACCCAAGTTATTTTGCTAGCAGTTCAATTTAATTGACCAGGTCCACAAATAGAAATTATAACATCTGGTTATCAAGATTTTCTACACCAAAAATACATAATACACAGTTTATGCGGAAGTCTTTTTCACCGAAAAACCTGACACACGTGTAAATCCCCCCTCCTCTTATCTTTTGTAATAATTTAAAATTATATTTTACCATTGCAATTTAAATAAACCATGCATATCATATATTTCAACAGGGCATCTTGCTTTATTAATATTTATTTTGAATGTCTTAAAAAATTAACTTTAACAACATAAGGGCAGATCCATTTTGCGCAGCTGATGACGCTCTGAAGTGACGCTAAAGGGAGCGAGAACATATGATTTCACTTGATTCAATTCCTCCATCCTCGCGTCTTTTCGCGCCTGATGACAAGGGTAGAGGATTGAGAAGCACCCAGAGAGTACACATTTCAGCCTAAAATGCACTGTCGTGATAGATAATAGCGTTCCATCCAGAGCCAAACTATTCCTAGTTTTGGTTTTGTTCAAACCCACCATGGAAAACACACTGCATCTGAATTTGAGTGGGGAAGCCACAGTGCTTTATATGGTAGCCCCTACCCCTGTCATCAAGGCATCAAAATATGCAACAAACACAACAGAAAAAACATTAATGAGCTGAAATGTGTATATCTCTCTCGCTCTCACTCACTCACTCACTCACTCACTCACTCACTCACTCACTCACTCACTCACTCACTCACTCACTCACTCACTCACTCACTCACTCACTCACTCTCACTCACTCTCACTACTCACTCACTCACTCGCTCTCACTCACTCACTCACACTCACTCACTCACTCACTCTCACTCACTCACTCACTCACTCACTCACTCACTCACTCACTCACTCACTCACTCACTCACTCACTCACTCACTCTCACTCACTCTCACTCACTCACTCACTCACTCACTCGCTCTCTCGGCTCTCACTCACTCACTCACTCTCTCACTCGCACTCTCTCGCACTCACTCACTCTCTCGCTCTCACTCACTCACTCTCTCGCTCTCACTCACTCACTCTCTCTCACTCACTCACTCACTCTCTCGCTCTGACTCACTCACTCACTCTCTCACTCTCACTCTCCGCTCTCACTCTACTCCTCTCGCTCTCACTCACCACTCACTCACTCACTCACTCACTCACTCTCTCACTCTCACTCACTCTCTCGCTCACACACTCACTCACTCTCTCACTCTCACTCACTCTCTCGCTCTCACTCACATTCACACTCACTTATTTTCACTCACTCACTCACTCTCTCGACTCACTCACTCTCTCACTCTCACTCACTCACTCTCTCACTCTCACTCACTCACTCACTCACTCACTCTCTCGCACTCAACTCACTCACTCCTCTCCACTCTCACTCACTCACTCTCTCGCTCTCTCGCTCTCACTCACTCACTCGCTCTCTCGCTCTCACTCACTTCACTCACATCTTCTCGCTCTTCACTCACTTCACTCTCACACTCTCACTCTCACTCACCACTCACACTCACTCACTCACTCTCTCGCTCTACTCTCACTCACTCACTCACTCGCCTCTCCACGCACGCTCTCACTCACTCACTCACTCGCTCTCTCGCTCTCTCTCACGCTCGCACGCACGCACGCCCGCGCACGCACGCACACCACACACACACACACACACACACACACACACACACACACACACACACACACACACATTTTGGTTTTTTGTTTACGGGGACTTTCATAGCGCAGCTAATAATGGTTTTTATACGCTCGCACAAACTGCACGCAACCACACACACAACACACACACACACACACCCACACACACACATGTTGGTTTTTATTGGTTTACGGGGACTACTACAACCTAAACTTAGTCACAGGAGCGGTTTTTTATACATTTCTATTTTCCCTCAAAAAAACTCACTCTGTATGATTTATAAGCTTTTTAAATTATGGGGACCCTACACCTACCCTACACCTAAACTTAGTCACAGGAAGGACGTTGCATTTCTATTTTCCCTCAAAAAACTCACTCTGTAATACCTATGATTTATAAGCGTTTTAAATTATGGACAAATTTCTAAATAAACCACATAAACATGCCCACACACCACACACACCACACACACACACACACACACCACACACAACACACCACACACACACACAACACACACACACCACACACACACACACACACACACCACACACACACACACACACACACACCACACACCACACACACAGCTACATACCTTCAGGACACGTTTGTATCCTAAACCACATAAACAGGCCCACACACACACACACACACAACACACACACACACACACACACACACACACACACACACACCACACACACACACCACACACACACACACACACCACACACACACACACTCACACACACACACACACACACACACACACACACCCACACACACACTTGACATACATGTCAACACGTTCTGGATCCTACTGTAGTTGGCTCGTTTGGAAAGTGAGAACTTCGTACTGTTCATTTCGTTTGGAGCCAAATTTTCGTATTTATTTTATTTGATCCGTTTTTATATGAATTTGTCTGTCTTTTATCAGATTTACCAACTGTTATAACATATCTAGTACTTTCCTTTCAGGAAGCCAAAGCTAAGGTTGCAAAGCAGTTGGAGGTTTTTTTTGACTGCATCAATAATACTTTAGCACGAATTTGGCTATATTCCCCACCATCGACTCTCACTATCTTTTCACAGGCAAATGATTTTGTCCAGGAATCTTAAAATAAAATAAAAATATATATTTTGAACATTTTCAAAATATATACTGTGTGTATTTATATATTCATAATAAATATACACAGTAGACATACATATATAATTTAAACAAAAACTTTTATTTTGGATGCGATTAATCGCGATTAATCATTTGACCGCACTACTTGAGATATAACGTAACTTTGTTGTATAACATTTGTTGTTTATAAGCTTGTTCTAAAATCATAACAAAAACTTATGAAAAATGTATTTCTCATGAAACCTCATTTAAATAAATGAATATTCGAATACTCGTTTTGTATGAGCCCAAATATTCGAATACAATATTTTTGAAAAATGCCCATCCCTAAGATGGACGCTGATGTGATTTAGTTCAAAACATATAAATACTCAGTAACTACATATAAAACGATATGTAATAATGTACAACGCAATAGTGATCACGTAATGAAAACAGTTACTCACACTTGTGTGTTGCAACATTACTTTGGGATCCAATGTAGTCGGCACAGCATCGTCTTTTAGTTTAAATCTTTCTGAAAATCAATTGAATCGTGCCTTGTTTGTATGAATCCGCTGTAAATTGAAGTGAACAAAGGACTAAGTTATTGACGCAGTCTGGATCTTTATTAAAAATAAAGTCCATTCATTCTTTCCTAACATTGGGATCAGAAGGAACGCAGCACAAACACTGTTTTTCCACAACTTGGTACTTCACAGCGTCTTGTTGCATTCGGATCCATCTTTATCGTTTCTGCGTAGACCTGTATTCACCTCTCTCGTTATTCACACTACGTGTGTGAATCGGTGGGCGGGGCTAAACAGGCAGCGATGTTGAAGCAGACGCTGGTCTTCTGTAGAGGCGGTGTTTATCTACACTATTACATCATAAAGTGACACATTCCACAAGCTGTCATTTTGGCAAACTGACGTCAATATAAGCTTTTTTTTAGACTAACAGGAAGGTTTTGAGTTCTGAAACTTACAGGATGTTTTTATGGTACAATGACCTCTTATATATCAAGGTTTTTTTGATTTCTCAATTCATGACCCCTTTAACGCTGCAGCTGATGATTTCACTTTCATTCTGAGCTGTGAAGCTGCTTTCAAAGGTTGAAGTACATCTTCTCTTTATCAGCTCTTATGGTAAGAACAATAATGAAGGGCAGATGATTAGGATGTCCATGTCCTTATCAGCATTTGTCAGCAGTAACATCTAAACATCCTTAATACAAGATTACGGAGAAGCTAAATTGTGAAAGATATTATTATAAGACTTATTTTCAGAGAATAGATCTGGAATTATTTTTGTTTTGTATTAACTTACAAAAATATGTGCTTAAAGCAAAAATTGAACCTACATTTGAAATACATGCTTTTTACTGCAATATTATTTTGGTTGTGTTGTCTTTTGTTGTATTTTTCTTGGTCAACATTTAGTTTCAAAAGTTTTATATATAACTTAAACATTTAGACAAATAAAATATATAGACCCTATAAACTTAATTCAAGAAAACATGTTTTACAATTAGTGTGTTTACTGGGGAAAAATATAATGGTTATGGAAAATGTAAAAAAATCAAATGACCTTGTTTTTTTGTCAGCAGCATTGTGGTGGTGGTTGCAATGTATTTAATTTGCATGTCTTTGTGTTTTTCTAGTATGACCCTCGGTTTGGGGACGCCTTCTGGAACAGCAGTAAGTTTGGGATGGTGAGTTATCTGCTCAGGATGATGAGTAGCTGGGCCATCGTCTGCAGTGTGTGGTACCTGCCTCCGATGAGCCGTCAGGTAAGGCTCACACACATGCATCCTCTGTGAATGCAGTAAAATCTGTGGTATGAATGAGTTGCACTGCCCTTCCCATTTTTGCATTGGTGCATTTAATACACAAATCAAGCACAAATGAGCCTGTGTGGGTTTGGAGTTTTGTCCACCCACCACAGATTGGAAATGGACATCTGTGTTTGCATGTGGGCATGGAGATAAACAAATATACCATTGTTTTTAACGCATGTAAAAGGCTCCCATCCCCCAAAAAAACCCCGAAAAATGGTCACCATAGGTAAATCATTGTGCTTGTGTGATCCGCCCCACCTTGAATGTTACAAAAGTTCTCTGGAAAATCACTGGAATAATTTTGGAAGTCTTTCCTTTTATGTATTTATAGTTTGTTTTTAACCATTTCAGAAAAGAATAACTCTTTCTTCAGTTAGAAATGAACATGCTGTTAACTGAAAATAATTATTGGTGATATATTGGAATATAATGGTTAGTAACAATTATCAAAAAAATACATTTAGGCACTAAATAAATGTTAAAACCAAAGGTCAAGGATTTTGTCAAGGTCTGTTTTGTCTCCTTGCAGGAAGGTGAGGATGCAATGCAGTTTGCTAACAGAGTTAAGGCAGCCATTGCTAGACAGGGTGGTCTGGTGGACCTGCTGTGGTAAGTCTGCTGTCATGATCTGACTCAGTGGCTGTGCTTATACTATTATAAATAAAATAAAATTCCAGTAAAAAACAAGTTACAGTAAAAATGGTAGCTGTGGTTGCCAGAGCTTTTCCTTTAAAAATGCTACATTTTAGGTTTTACGTACTGAATTTACATTTACAGTAAAACACAACAACAATAAAAAAACACCCATTTCATTAAATTATATAATGTTAACTCTTTTCCTGCCATTGACAGAATTTTCTGGTTTTCCGTGTTTTCACTGTTATCACAAGGTTCAAGGTTGTTTATACATACTAAATTTACAGTATAATCAGTGAGGAGTCATTCTTTGTGCAGCATAAACAGAGAAAGGGCACCTGGCTTGAAAAAAAACTACTTTTAGTCATTATTTGGGTAGCACAAGAGCAGAATTCAAACCATTTATCTAGATTAATCTAGATAATTCCAAAAAATATAGATAAAAACACCTCTAGACCAAAGGTCAAGATTTTGCAAGGTCTGTTTTGTCTCCTTGGGAAGTAATGCAGTTTGCTAAGCAGCCATCTGTGGACCTGCAAGTTTGCTGGTCAGTACAAGGCCTGTGGTTGCCAGAGCTTTTCCATTAAAAATGCTTATTTTAGTTTACGTATGATTTTATTTACAAGATATACTTTGGACAGAATAACGGTAGGAGGTGCTATTACGCATCTTCTGAAAGAGAGAATGTCTGAATCAAAATAAGGCAAAGAAGCAGCAAAAAACATATTTATAAAATAACACGATCATCAAACATTAAACAGCTTAAATCGAAACTGCCTAACAATACCGAATGAAATGACGATCCAGAAAGTGGTTTAGGATCGTGCAGGCTTTGGATGTGTTGATGGAAGCGATCTATTCCATCTATGTTTCGATCATCGTTCTGAATCTGATCTGGACATGTTTTTTTTTAAACGCTTCTTTTTTCAGCTTCTTGTTCAAAACTATGCTTTTCATAAAACTTACTCACATTCAAGTGATGATAAAAAGATTGCATGAAGCTAGAAAAAAGTTTTAATATTTCTTTGTTAAAAAATAGAGGCTCTGTTTTTTTGTTTTTACAGATTGCATGTTCAATTATTCATACATCAAAATATTCTGGGGTGAATTAAAATGATCAAAAATGCTTGCGGTGGCTGGGAAAAAATATACGTTGGCAGGGAAAGAGTTAATATACAAACCAGCTGAAGTGCTGAAATCTGTTTAGTACCTTTACAATACATTTATAACCACCATAAAACACCCCCTGTGTAGAGAAAGCCACACGATGAAGCAAAGCTCATCACAAGTAGCTTTTTCACAAGCTGAAGTAGATACTAAAATATAGAAGGTGCACGGTATCGTTCATACAAATACAAAACACCCTTATGCTAACACACATAGCATTACTTTAACAACATTAGATGAACCCTAATGTATATATCTGAGAAAAAAAAAACTGTTATTTCAGTTGTAAAAACATAAACAGAGAATTTTGGGGTTTTATAGCATTGCTTGTTGTTTTTTACTTCTAAAAACTGTTAATTTTACAGTAAAATTCTGTGATTTTTTTTACAGTCTTTCACCGTATAGAGTAAGAGAATTTAACGCTAACCAATTAACAAGTTGTTACCATAGTAATTTTACAGACTTTTGCAATTAACATTATTCACATTTTTACAGTGTAAACACTAATATTGAGGTCAATGAAAAGTAATAAAAACACTTATATAAGCTGTAGATTGAGAGATAAGTGACAACTGTCTGTTAAACCAGAAAATGTCTGGTCTTAGCTGGTTTAAGTTAATCTACCAGCCTGGCCAGCTTACAACTGCCCAAAACCCTTCTAAAACCAGCTAACATGGTTTTGACCAGACTGGGAGACCAGCTTAGGCATATCAGCGCTGGTTTTCTCAGTAGGTAATTGGCCTTTCTTTTGGTAAAAGGCAATTTAGTTGAAACTGCATTTGTGGGTTTTTTTTCAGGGACGGTGGGTTGAAACGAGAAAAAGTGAAAGACACTTTCAAAGAGGAGCAACAAAAACTCTACAGCAAGATTTTGGTTGGAACGCAAGAGGACCGCAGTCGTTCTTGAGGAGAGGAAGATGAATCAGGTGAGGACCTGGAGGCCAAGAGACACTTCTGACACCTGGACAACGACGTAATGCTTTCGTTTTACGTCACATAGCAAGAATTGTCCTTGTTTAATTGTTCATCAAAGGATTAAAGCGTGTCCAGTGTTCGGTCAGATCGTGATCAAAACACCATGAGGCGTGTTTTGACTGCGTGATGTTCCTTTGACCGAAGTCAATGTAGCGTGATTCAGTCTGTAGTGGCCGAGTTACCCGTGAGGAGTCATAAGGACGCAATACAGCAGTTTAATGCTTTCTTTCTCTTTTTTGTTATTTTTTTATTTGTTATGGTTTCTTTTTCTTTTATTATCATTCGCTCTTAACGTGTCATTAGGACGCAGTAAACTATTAAATTTGATGGCCATGTATGGTTGACGGAACGGCTCATCAGGCTCTACATAGGTGTCCGAAAGCATTTCCATCTCTGCTATACTTCTGCTGCGTGAATCACTGTAATCCTGGATTTTAACTGGAGAAAACAGCAGAAATATGCATGAAAACTTGCCGTTTATTTTGAGGACATCAAGCTTATCCTGAGCTTTGCAGATGAATAATCTGCATTAACTTTTCAAATACCTCTGAATAAACAATCAAACCTGTGTGAAGGCTTTGAGAAGAATTTGTTATATATTATGTTTGTTTTTTTCTCATCCTTGTGTGAAAGATCCAGAACTCTTTTCCATTTCCATTTGGGAGTCAAATCATACGAGTCTTAATGACGTTGGCCAATTGAAAACTCTATGAAGTGTTGTTCAGGTGCTGCACACATTCAAATTAAAACCATTACTTGTGATGTTTAAACAACACTATGCAGCATCTACTGTATACAGTATCTCACAAAAGTGAGTACACCCCTCACATTTCGGCAGTCAAGTTAGTATATCTTTTCAAGGGACAATACTATAGAGATGAAACTTGGATATATTTTAGAGCAGTTAATGTGCAACTTGTATAGCAGTAAAGATTTACTGTCCTCTGAAAATAACTCAACTTACAGCCATTATTGTCACAAAAAAAGAACATTGTTTAACCATGCAAAGCCACATGTCCTATTCATCGTGTTTATGTTTTTGCCTGCTTGACAGGACCATGCAAATGTGTGTATCTTGTTTTAGAGCAGTTAAAATTTGGTTCTTTGAGTACAATTCTCTCATACTGATCACTGGATGTTCAACATGGCACCTCATGGCAAAGAACTCTCTGAGGATTTGAGAATTAGAATTGTTGCTCTCCACAAAGATGGCCGAGGCTATAAGAAGTTCAGTAACAGCATGGAATTGAGTTACAGTACAGTGGCCAGGGTCATACAGAGGTTTTCCAAGACGGGTTTAACTCGGAACAGGCCTTGCAAGGGTCGATCAAAGATGTTGAGTCCTTGTGCTGTGTGTCAGATGCAGAAGCTGGCTTCAAAAAAACAGACACATGAGTGCTGCCAGCATTGCTTTAGAGGTTGCAGAAGTGGAAGGTCAGCTTGTCATATGCTACACACTGCAACAAGTTGGTTTGCATGGCCGTCGTCCCAGAAGGAAGCCTCTTCTGAAGCTGGCTCACAAAAAAGCCTGCAAACAGTTTGCTGAAGACAACCTGGCCAAGAGCATGAATTACTGGAACCATGTTCTATGGTCTGATGAGTCTAAGGTAAACTTGTTTGACTCAGATGGTGTCCAGCATGTTGTGGTGACGCCCTGGTGAGGAGCACCAAGAGAATTGTGCCTTGCCTACAGTCAAGCATGTGGTGGTAGCATCATGGTCTGGGGCTGCATGGACTACTGCTGGTACTGGGGAGCTGCGGTTCATTGAGAGAAACATGGATTCCAACATGTACTGTGACATTCTGAAGCAGAAGATGATGCCCTCCCTTTCAGAAACTGTTTTCCAACATAACCACCCCAAACACACCGCCGAGATGACTCTGCCTTGCTGCTGAAGGTGAAGGGGATGGAGTGGCCAAGCATGTCTCCAGACCTGAACCCTATTGAGCACATGTGGGGCCTCAAGCGGAAGGTGGAGAAGCACCATGTGTCTAACATCCAGCAGCTCCGTGATGTCATTATGGAGGAGTGGAAGAGGATGTCAGCAACAACCTGTGCAGCTCTGATGTATCCCATGTCCAGGAGGATTAAGGCAGTGCTAGATAACAATGGTGTCCTACAAAATATTGACACTTTGGACACAGTTTTGACATGTTCACTTCGGGTGTAGGTGTACTCATTTTTGTTGCCAGTTATTTGGACAATAATGGTTTTATGTTGAGTTATATTTAGAGGACAGTAAATTTGTACTTCTATACAAGCTGCACATATAAACAATAACCCATTTTTGAACACATCAGTAAAATTATATTATGATTTAAAAATAAAATACATTTTATCACAACAAAACTCTAAAATTCTGATGCAAATATAAAAACTGCACACAAACAGTTATCAGTTATGGGCTCATTTTGAGTTCAATGATAATATGATCTGATTAAATAAGATGATTTGTCTTTGCGATTTTCATCTCTTCAGACCATTGCAAACAGGCTGAATGAGCAAGAAAAATTCACTGATAGTAGGTGCCATGTTTTACATGTAAAATGTAATTGGCATTGATGACATGCTTATGTTTGTTTTAGTCTGAACAGATGCATCAATTGCCATTTATTCAAATCAAAATGTTTATCGCTCTGAATTTTTACACAGAGCATTAGTCTTAAACACGCTTTTACTGAACTAAAAAATGCCACGTCGTGGCAAATAAAGCATTAGCGCCACAATGTCCTGAATATCAGTGCAGGAAACACTGTATGCAACTAACTAGCTCTGAAACTAAAACACTAAAGGGCTCATAACGAAGCAGAATCAAAACATTGTATTTTCACAACGTGCTCGGTAAACAGAAAAGCTGTCTGAAATCGCATACTATCTGAATAGGCACTTCTTTTGAATAAGTAATACATTTGCGACTGCTAAAATGTGTTTTATGTAGTATGAATGTGTGTCTAGATGTACTACATATGTCATGTTGTCATTGTCGTTTGTACATCAGTTGCTTTACTGTTGTTCACAAATCCTCTCCCATGGCATTATCTGGATACTTTTCGACTACTGTTTTATGAATACTGTGAATTCAGATGTTCTGTTTTCCACCTACTATATAGTAAAGAAAGTATGCGATTACAGATGCAGCCCATGTGTACCAAGGGTCTTTAATTTCAAGACTATGTTTGGTTACAACCACTGACAAACAAGATGTTTGTTTAGCCAACAACGTTAGCTTTTTGACTTCAAATGTAAAGTTAGTTTGGATCGGATGATACTCGATTTGCAAATAACACTCAAGCTGTGTAATTCTTAAAGGGATAGCTCACCCAAAAATGACAATTCTGTCATTAATTATACACCCTCATGTCGTTCCAAACCTGTAACACCGTGTCTTAACTACACACAACGCGACAAGATTCCAGCGACTAGCAATTTGGTTGTCCACACTAGATGCGACATCGTGATACGACAGAATCAATCGAATGTCACAGCCAATCAGAAGCGGGCTCTCTCCGGAAGCGCTCTGCACTCGCAATGAAATGGATAAGTTTATAATCTAATTCATAAATATTAAACCTTTTTAACATTATTAGATAGTACATACTGAGTGACTGATACCATCTTTATGGAACACGCTTGTTGGTTCGCATTGCTTTAACGTACATCTTTGCTTTAATGCTATCTTGCCTTAATTTTTTATGTAAGTGGGTCCTGAGGTCCACAACAAAAGGCATGCAATAATTAATTTTGTGTTTATTTATCATTTCATTTAATTTGAAGCTACGAGAATACATTTGTGTGCAAAGAATAAAAAAATAACTAAAATAACATTATCCAACAAAATAATTGTTTTTGCGCAAAAAAGTATTCTCGTAGCTTCATAAAATGATGGTTGAACCACTGATGTCACATGGACTATTTTATCGATGTCCTTATTACCTTTCTGGGCCTCGAACGTGTCAGTTGCATTGCTGTTTATGGAGGCTCAGAAAGCTCTCGGATTTCATCACAAATATCTTAATTTGTGTTCCAAAGATGAGCAAAGGTATTACAGGTTTGGAACGACATGAGGGTGAGTAATTAATGACAAAATTTAAATTTTTGGGTGAACTATCCCTTTAATATAAACCCTTAAATGGGTGTGTGCAGTCAACTTGCACCAACTTGGATGGTTATTATTAGTTTTTCTCATTCATTCATCATTCATTAGTGTAGTATCAGAGCAGCATCTTTTACAGAGCCAGGTCATCAGCTCAAGGAGGCATGTACTGTATGATGGAGTTCCTCCAATGGTTTTTGATTTAAGAAAGTATGTATTTAAATATGATTAGACTTCATCTACATGCTTAAAATTGAAGCATGCAGTACTTCACTAATTACAACTTTAAAAACAAGTCAGCCTGTAATAAACAGACTGAATATAACTAAGTTTAGATCTCAGCTTTAAACTGAAATAGCACGACTGCATACCAGCATGTGAATCAGTTCAGAAGCTGGGCTCAATGCGTGGGAATGACTCTGTACGGTTTTAAACCAGTTACTGAGTGCATATAAATGGCTCTGTGGAAACAGAGAGAGAGGTTGGATAAACATGCCAACGATCACAATGTATTATATACAGTCGCTCAGACCTTCATGTAAGGTCTGATGTAGTTCTCAGCTTAATGAAGAGGTTCAACTGGAGATCAGTGTGTGGAGGGAGTCATTGATCATGTAGGACTTCTTCCAGTTCACTGACTTTGTGCTCTTTCTGCAGTGTTTTTGCAGTTCATCATCAGTTCAGTATCCTCCTGGGATCCAGCTGTTCATCTGTAGAGAGCATATATTTACAGTCAAGTTTATACATGTCCTCTTGAAGATCTAAAACAGATTTGGTCATGACAAATTCCTTTCGTTGTTTTTAAAAACGTCTGATATCACAAAAAACATTTACTTCAGCAAAATAATTGTTTTATTGAAATTATTCTAGGTCAAACATCTGTATAGACAAAAAGGGAGCAGTAGTACAGTATTGTTTTATTTTAAAACGTCCACTATTGTTCAAAAGTTACAGTAAATCTGTTACAATTGAAAATTAACTTTCTATTTGAAAATATTTTAAACTCCAATTTATTCCTGTAATGCAAAGCTGAATTTTCATTGTCTCATGATCCTTCAGAAATCATTCTAATATGATGATGATACACTTTAAAAAAAAATCCAGGAGAAAGTTCAAAAGAACAGCGTTTATTTGAAATATAAATATTTTGTAACTTTTTTAAAAATGTCTTCTATTAATTTTGATCCATTTAAAGTGTCCTTGCATTGAATATAAATTGTGTATTGTGTAATTAAATATTAAATCATTTTAATGCATTATTAATTTTGTAAGTTGTCAAAAATAGAAATTCACCTGGTAGGGACATTACATGAATTGGGTAATAAAAATCACATTTCATTGACTTTTTTTGCATTGCCAACACATCATTACAGCAAATCCTATTCAGTACATCACTGACTGATATATTAGGATTCAAAAAGAACCATTAACATCCAGGAAACATTTCCATTCCACAAAAGGTGTGGAAAAAGTAGATTTTGTTCACACTATGTCATATGTACAACTATATAATAATGTCATATATGTAAATAAAAGAACTTCAACACAACATTCACTGTCTCAAGTTTATGACAGTTATGTTGCTATTATCCTTTGCTTTTTCTTGAAGGATACACTTCAAATACACCCTTTTAGCATCTTGTCACAGGTCATGTGACAAAAGATGCCCACCAAGGTGCAGTAGCTGACTCATCAGGCACAGGAAAGATGTGGCCCACCCATAAAAGCCTGTCCTGGGAGCAGGCTGTAAAAACAAACGGAAGGCTGGACATGGTTATTAAACTCTACATTGACATATGACTGGAGAATCGAGGCATAGGGACAAGCTGTTCTGCCAGAGTCCTTTCACTTAACATGAATTATAAACATTCATTCAGCCTGCCACGGCTGGGACCTGAGAAAGAGATTTTCCTTCTCTTGAAAAGTGCCAGCTCTTAGGTAACAGCCTTTAGACCAAGAGGGGATACAACGACTTCAGCCAGCCAAAGAGCTGCTGGATGGGTCACAACACAAAAACAGCATGCGGAGTACACTGCATGCTCATTGTGTTCACATGTTCGGTACAGAGGATTCGATTGAGATATTTAGGGATCTTTAAAACAGCTATAATCACTACTGTGTTTGGATCTGGTGAATATCAGTTCCAGATCTCCAGATCAGGTTTATAGGAACATTCAAAACGACAAACTGACCCCAATTATGTGTCTGCCAGAGCACACTGGACATGTGAACATGTGCGTCAGATTCTAAACTATTCCCTTACCTTTACCAGCTCTAAATCAAACAAACTAGATTATCAACGGATCTGTTCATCTATCTAATTTGTGCTGCTGTGACCGTACGGAAGCAGAACAAACTACTTTCATCTGTTCTTGTTTTTATTTTAGTTTCATAAAATCTTGCCGGGGGCATTTTTTTAATCCTGTGATGCAATAATTATTAGATGAGATACTGTAAATACCATTAATAATGTATGTGGCATTGTTATTAAACAATAATACTTATTGAATTCTAACCTGAGCCCAAGCAATTCATTTTTGTTTGTTGCATTTATTCATTGTAGAGGACATAATAATTGTGTAACATAAAGTCAATACAATTATAAAATATAAATGTTGTATATATATATAAAGCAGAACCGAAACTACATTCATGTATTATTCGTGCCTTTTTGTTTTTGTAAAATTTTGCCAGAGGGATTATTTATAAAATGCCACGATATGCTACAATAAATATTACAGGAGATACCATGAATACGGCATATCAATTGTCATTTACCAGAATTTTTTTTTTTACATTATTGTCATTTAAACTTCGGTGTAACATGCATCCCAAAATGTGTTAATAACAAGTGATAATGTATGATATAATGCTATAACAAAATATTAATACATTATAACAATTTAGATATTACCAATGTAACAATTTGACTAAAAAGTTGAACTGAGGAATATGTTTGTCTGTTTGTTTTGTGGACAAGTTTGTGTTTGTGTGAAACCCGATGGTAAAGAGGGCAAAGAGCATCTTGTGCTTCAATGGGAGGAAATCTGACCTTATGAATAAAAGAGTTCACATGAGAGTCCTAAAATCCCCAAACTCCAAAAACAGATTTGAATGTGGTCTCAGACTTTTGAACACACATTGACCCATTCGTAAATCAAAATGAACATTACTGAGCAAACAGTTTTCAGTAAGTTGTACTCTAAAAAGTAAGTATACTAGCTGCAAATGACATCTTCACTAGTGTAATTAGATTACTGCACTAATTACTCCCTCTTGTGTTACTTATTAACAAATCTTATATCAAACCTGCAATACAAAGATAGACATGAAGCTTTTCTTTTAACTCTTTCAAAAAAAATTATATAAAACTGCTTATTTTTTCTTGATTTTAAGATTAGACTTTTAATTTAGATGTTAAATTCAATTAATTAAAAATATCTATACAGTAAAAAGCAATTACATCAAGTAACTAGTTACATTACAGAATAATTAAAAGTAATCCTTTTTCAAGGGAAAAGTTATATTATTGGCATACAGATGCACAAATAACTACAAATCTGAAATGTTTCAGTTTAAACCTGGAAATTGTCTTCAAGAGATAATTAAATAATACTTTTCAAGGGAAAAGTAATTAGAGTAATGAATTCTTGGGTAATGCATTCGACTCAACGCAGTGAGCAAAATAACCCCAGTCTGCTCTGAATTTCATTTAAATGTGCATTATTATTATTATTATTTCAAAACAACCGAAGTTGCAACAAAGTGCAGTCCAGAGGTATTAAAACAAAAATACAGTACTTTTCCAAGGGAAATTAATTACAGCAGCCTAATGAATCACTTGGTAATGAGTTACACCCACTGTGAGCAAAATAGCTCCTGCTATCAATTTTCATTTTAATGTATTTTATTGCCATTCGATTAATATTACCAATGCATTTTTCTACAGATGCTCAAACAACTACAATATAAATCTTCTAAACCTGAACAGGCTAAATTTTAAGAGAATTTGAATAATAATAAAAAAGGTTATGGAACGAAAATATGTAACAAAATAAGATAATTCACTATTAAAAAACTAGTTAATTCAGCGTTTTAAACCTGGAAACAGGCAAGGTTTTATGAGAATATTAGATAATAATAAAAACGTTATGACAAAATTAAGATTCTGCATTATTACATTAACTTAAATTGCTATGTTGAAGCATTTTACTGTGTGTGTACAAACAAACAAACACTACTTGTAATTTTTGTGTGTGACTGTGTATACAGTATAACCTGACAGAAGCTCAGTAAGGCCTAGATACATTTGCGTCGCGTCAGTGTGAGTGACACATGGAAACTTTGACGCTGCGCGCTTGCACTCACAGTACATGTGCAGGGCGGAGCTTCGCATGGAACATAACATTGACAGCGCAACTAGTTTGCTTTAGTCTGGCACGGCAGAAACTCCGAGGCGACGCTGGCTTAATTCAGCTTAGAAACCTAGTCCTATTACCATGCAGACAGGAGGAGAAATCCCTCCGTGTTCACCGCCGAGCAACTGAAGACTGGAGCTCTTTCCTCATGACAGCAGGACTGGAGATGCGAGCGTCGCTCTCGTGGGCTCTGTCTTCAGGGCGAGATAGCTAGACTTTACTAATCTTATCTGTAAGCCGTTTGTTATTCTTCCACCAAAGAGCTGCGAGTGGGATTTCCTTCGTCAGATAAGACTTTTCTCCAGCTCGCTTCTTATCATGGAGATGCACACGGACGTCTTACTAGTCGCTGCAAACGTTGGATCACTGTTTGACAATGTAAGTCGCCTCTGTTTAAATCCCTTCTCGTTTTCCATCTCAAATATTCGCAGCGTAAATGAGTCGACTCAGCGAATTATTTTGGCGTTCATTATTTCACAACTGAACGCGGCTGGCTGACGTTAGTTAACGTAACCTGCTACTGAACGCTACCTGGGTTTCTTAGGTGTTCTTAAAAACAGTCCTTATATGAATATAGGTAGGCCAAAACATCCTCCTGAATAACGTTAGCTGACGCTTTAAACCGCTCCGAAAAGCGCGTTTAATGATTTCAGTCTGTAACGTTACATTTCAGCCTGTATTATTGATAACTCAACCGTTGTTACACCGTTCACAAAGGTTCACTTCTTGCGTCATTCTGCGCTGTTTTATTGAGTATTAGTATTATTTTAATGTAAACACCCGCTAGACTGACGCTGCCGTTGATTTTTCAGCTTTGTGCGGTTTGTATCAAGTTAAAAGGAGTTCAACTTTTAAAACGCTTCTCCGTTCCGTTGCGCTGCGCCTCGCTGTTTTTGAACGCAAGCACGCGTCCTGCGCGAGCGGCACCGACGCTTCTCTCTAATCAGTGATAGAGCTGGACCTCCTCGTGCGGTTCTTCCATTACTAAAGGACGGTGCTGCAGTGAAGCACACTTCAGGTTTTCTTCAATCCACTGGGCCTTTCTCGCACTCGAGTCCCCAGTCTAGAGTGATCTCGATCCCACTTTCGATACTGGTGTTGCTCTCTCGAAAGGATCGATCCTCCCCACAGGTCTAAAAATATCGATTCTAAAGTCACACTCCGCATTTTTTTGTAACCACCGGTCTGAGTGTGTGTTTATTAAGAAACTCTGTGCATAAAATAAGCTTCTAAGCAGGAAACTAGACTATATTAGCGAACAGTTGTGTTGGATAGGGCTATTTCTCCTGCTCATGGGAACACACGCAAATGCTGAAAGACAGAACGCGAATCAATCACAGACAGCGTTCGCTGCGGACGCATTGGCTCAGTCACAGTGTTTGTTCAAATAGAGCTGCGTTCCCAAAAGCATCAGAAGCATAAGTAGGGTACTACAAGAAAACCACTTGTCCACATTATTACAGTTACATTACATATCATTATTGCTATATATAAAATTAAGATTCTGAATAAATGTATCACGATTTCATACTGAAGAGAAAAATATGAAGCATATGCAGCCTAATTGTGAATAATCAGCTTAAATGTTTCCTGAGCAGCAAATTATATTAGGGGTTTATTTCTGAAGGATTATGTGACACTGAAGACTGGAATAATGATGCCGTCAAACACGTTCAGTTATGGACATCTAGAACAAGACAGGAGAATGTCATTTAAAATTATATGTTAAAAAATAGTCCATACATTGTGAGAAATAGACTAATACATTTCACAATATTGCTGTTTTTACTGTATTTTTGTTCAAATAAGTAGCCTAATGGTGAGCACTGAGACTTATTTAAAAAATCTATACAAATCATCTTACTAACCCCAAACATTTTGTGTACATGTTTAGCCTAAAAAAAAAAAAAAAAAAAAAAAATATTATATATATAATATAGGTAATATATATGTGTAAGTAAATATACAAATTTAAACTAGTTGCCAAGGCAGCATTTCAATTTTGTTATTTAGTTTAAATTGTGAGTTTACTAAAATAAAAAAATATGCTAAAGTTTCAATTGGTTTGTAGGCTACAGCATTCTGGCAGCCTTTTAAATACATCATGTACAAATGGTTTTATTTCCCGATTCCAACCAAAAGTTGGGACCACAGTATTTGTAGTAAAACTTGTGAACCACAAATTTACCATTATGGCGCTTATAATTTCAATAATTTCACATTTTAGTACTTTATTCAGAATATGTAACACCATAGTTTATTTTTCATATCAAATGTTTACCCTCAACTGAGGTGCACCTTTGTAACTTATCTATACCCTTAAAGCATGCATACTTGTATGGTACTAATATGCTCCCTTTTAAGGGAAAAATATAGGTGCACCTTTGTTGTTTTACTGCCCCAGTAAAGGGCTAAAATATCAATTTTAGTATCTCAAAAAAGTTGGGACAAGGCCATGTTTACCACATGTGTGGCATCAAAACACTGAAGGCCTTGTGAAATGTTTAAAAGGAAACATGGCTTTAAATGTTAATTATAATTACTGATTATATTCTTATAAATTATATATTTAGCCATGATGTTGTAATTGATGCAAGTATGTGGTCTGGCATTGTCATGTTTAAAATTTACAAGTATCGGTTCCCTGATCGATATCGAGACGACGTCTGGATGGGCTTGAAGCATATGTCGGTGTTCTATCGGAACTTGGATAAATACCTTTCAGCAATAAGAGGTGGTGCCTTTCCATCGCCCATCCCTGTAAGCTGCCCAGTCTAGCCACACGCACTCATGCAACCCCACCTCCCCACCAGGTCTAACGACCTATGCAGGCTTCTGAACTGAGCCGCTGATAACACCGGCCTTGGGTTGTCCTTGTCCTCTTTAGTCCGGATGACATGGCGTCCCAGTTTTCCAAAAAGAACTTCAAATTTTGATTCGTCTAAAGCCACAGAACTGTTTTCCACTTGTGCCACAGGGTCCATTTTAAATGAGCCTTGGCCTGCCGCGAGAGACTGGGGCGCTGACGCCTGCGCTGCTCTGCACTATCATGTTATGGCTACATTTTTTGTTATGTTAGCCGGCATCTAAAATAAGACTGAACAATGTTAGTTCATATTGACAGTAGAAAAACATTCCTGTATGTGATGCAACATATGTAACCGTACTTGTGAATAGGGCCCGAAGATCATGGGCATCCAGTATGGTTTTCCGGCTGAAGCTTGACCCTTACGCACAGAGATTGTTCCAGATTTCTCTGAATAAGACTTTGGAGAATGATATTAGTCCACTGTAGATGATGATGAACTTCAAAACTCTTTGCCATTTTTCTCTAAGAAACTCGTGCTTTCTGAATATTGCTCCAGCCTATTGTTTCACCGCAGCATTTTACTATATTGGTGAAATCCTCTTCCCATCTTGACTTCTGAGAGACACTGCCACTCTGAGAGGCTCTTTATATACCAATCATGTACCTAATATATATAAATATAAAAATAAAATCACTGGTTGCCAAGGCAGCATTTTCAAATTTTCCTTTAGTTTAAATTTAACTAAAATGAGCCTCAAAACAAAACGAATTAAATTGTGATGTATCTAAAATTACTAAAACTAAATCTGAAATAAAAAAATAGTAGACTAAATATTTACTATATAGTATAAAAATGACTACAAACCCAACTTTTTTGGAATCGGGTTTGTACTTGATTGGAGGGAATGAGAGTCATTCTTCTGGAATTGGGACAGGATGGGATTTCCCCCCAGGTTTTTTTTTTTTGGGGGGGGGGATTGGGACGGGATGGGATTTTTATTATTATTATATTTTTTTTTTGTGGGAGTGTGACGGGAGAGGTTTAAAAGTCCATTCCCGTGTCACCCTCTAGTTTGGATGTGTTATTATAACTCAAACTTTCACCTTCAAATCATGACGTCAAATTCACATTTCACTAAAACAGCACTCCGAGGAACAAATAGTCCCATGCCAGTGGGATAACAACATTGATTTTCCTATCTGTTTCACCATGACTTATTTATGCTCTAAATAAAACTCAAAATAGAAAAATTCTACTAATAGATGTGTAAGTAATGATTGTAGTAATTACACAAATTAATTTATTTTCATATCTGTCACATTATTTAGGTTCCGCCATTGTCCAAAACGCAGCGTATTGTCTAAACTAATAAAAGTTACGTTTACTCCTGTGTACGCTCACAGTCCATTTACCTTATTCTGAATAAGACAATTCATTGCGATTAAGGTGTTTGTACAAATGAAAAACGAAAAATTTGCTGGTTTTTTTCTTCATTTTTCAGATTTTCAATATGAAATCAAAAAACAAATTATCCGAAGTACACGGACCGTACATCTCTGTACTGCACCTCGATAATGCGATACTTGAAAAATAGCAATACTCCATGTGTCTTAATTCGATTTGTGTTTACTTCGATTATGACTTTAGCCGGATTAAGGTAATCAAAAATCTCTGTTTACATGGTAGATTCTTAATCAGAGTATTGTCTTAATCGTATTAAAAAGAGAATTGATGTCCATGTAAACGTAGCTGTCCATGTAAACGTAGCCAGTGTTAGTTGTCTAGTCTAGTCTTGACTCTATTGAATTACTTTCTACATGCTGAGTCGACTTTTAGGGAACCATGATACCTTTATAACATGAAAACTGTCCACTAATTTAAATGGACAGTGGACATTTTGGTGAAAAAAACTGTGAGTTTAATGCTAGCAGCAGGTGACTGTGATAAACTGGGAAAACATACACAGTAGACTGATTGATATTTTTTAAATAGTATGTCACACAACAGTTTGAGACATTTACATTGGATTTAGCTCAGTTTGTTCATCAGGTTTTTAACTTGAGTAGTTTGCCCGCTACTTGCGCTAAAGGCATGCTTGATAACAGAGTAAAGGATAGTGCTACATTTTTAAATAATCACATTTCCGGATGATAAAACACTAAAAACAAATACTACACGTTTACACTAAAGGAGGGCACAAGCATTGTCTGAATACAAGGAAATTTCATACAACACCCTGGTGCATTTATTTTGTTCTTTCCAGTTTTTTTTTTGACCACTCACATTTTATTCAGAAAAGAAAAATCTAGTTAAATCTTACTTTTCCCTCATACTGTGCATGTTCAGTCCAGATTTTCCAGAGTTGTGGTTTAGTCGTTTGTGTTAGTTAGAGCTTTGGCTTCATTGTGCGTATGGAGGACCGAAGCTACAAGTGGAAATTTGGCCCCGTACCCAGTTTCCTCCGGCCATGTTTAGCTGAGAAAAAGCACATGTCACAGTCCATTGTGACTGTAAACAGATGAATATCTTTTCCCAAAGGACTTCAACCCTTCCTCGCTTCTGTTTTGAATAGGTCGGTATAAATGTTGTAGAAGACTTCCTAAAATGGTTACATTTTTCCTATCCACAAGAAGGGTTTACCAGACCTGTCAAGTTTTGAAACATCCTTGAGTTTAGAGTGTTTAGCTATGATTCATCATGTTTAATGAGGTGATGATATTTGGGGTGAATCTCACAGAAAATGTTGAAATGTCCTGGCCTGCATTTCCTAAAGCATAATGAGCCTAAGTAGTGCTAATGGTTTCTATGATCCACTGAGGCCTGGTGACCCCCCCCCCCAAAAAAAATATAATAAATAAATATATATAGTATGCTATAGCTTCTTTGCATAAATTATCTTTTATTTTCTTGTTCTGTCATGGCAGATCATGAAAATCCTGCCAAACGAATAAAAGTCAATACGTTTATGACAACTTACTTGAATTGCAGCAATTCTGTTCTCGCATTCTTGCGTGAAGTATGTTTCAGGCGAAAGACTCTTCTCTCAACACGTTTTTGTAATGCACCAAGTATTTCGGCAAAGACTGCTTGTTTTTGACATTGCATGCGTGTTAGATCAATTCATGCAGTCATGCAGTTATAACCGAATGCCCAGGTGCAAGCGTGTCTGATGAACTCTTTATCAGCACTTCATCAGAGCTGGTTAAAAATATCTTGTCCCCCACGACAGTGTCCCCTGTAAGACACTGCAGTGTGTACCTGCCATTTAAAAGCACGCTAAGTCAATGAACTTAGTTCTTGTGTGCTATTTTAAGGCGAATGTTAGCACGGGCTGGAGCTGGCAACAGGAAATGATGCATTGCAAATTTGGGAAATCCTCTTGAGAGTTGAGATAAAGGAAGTTTCCATTGGCCTCCCCACCCTTCAGATTCAGTGGAACTAAAAACACAAAGATCGAAGGCATGTGAGCGACAGTCCATAAAAGGTCTTTATAAGATCAAAGTAACACTGTACATTGCATCAGATGCAATTCTGTTCTAGGCAAATGTGTCAAATTCACTAAGTCAATGTGATCCTGTGATTCTTTCATCGCTTGCTTGATGGGTTGTGAAGGGAGTGGTCAGTGTTTGCACTTTTAACGTGGTTAAAGCATGAAAGAGAAAAGAAGCAGAGCAATTTGTACAGCAGTGTCTCAGTCAGCCTGCAGACAGACGGCAGTGGTCTGCTCTTCATCACAGTTCTGTCCTTTACATTACTGCACTGTGTTGAGTCAACAGAAGGAGTGTCACACTTGTGTTTCACACTTGTGGTTATAGTATAGCAGACCACAGGGGCACACATCTGTGACACTGATAAAATCGGTCTGTTTTGTAGCAGCCAGTGTTAATAAGAAGTGGATAGAGATATCTTTGAATATGTTGTGTAACATTTTTTGTAACATGTAAAAAAAAAAAAAATGTTTTACTACATGCTATACTTATCCTTTGAATAGTTATAGTCTTCATTATTTATGACCTGCATTATTTATGAATCTGCAGTTTAACACAGAATTGGACCGTTCTTAAGTCACAAAAGCTTCTTATGTATTTATTAAATACTTTTGCTAATGATACTTTTAACTACTTATAATGAATGCAGTAAAAAAAACAACTACTAAATGAATTCACACGTTGTAGAGTTTCATCGATTCTTACCCAAAAATGTGCACTTTCAGTGTTTTAAAGGGCTCATCGGATGCAAAATTCACTTTACAAGTTGTTTGAACATAAATGTGTGTTGTAAGTGTGTGTACACATCCATCCAACTATAATGATACAAATCTCCCCCCCAAGATAGTTGATTGACAAGACCATCTTAGCTTAAACCCGCCCTGAGCTAGCTGAGAGAGCTGTCTGCCATTGTGTTGACTCCGGTGCAGGGGAAGACAAGAACGTCTCAGATTAAGCGATTGAGGTGTTTTGTTATTGGATGTAAGAATGAATATAGCAGTCACCATTTAGTCCTGACATCTGAGCCGCTGAAGACTCAGAGGATTAATGTTACTTTCGTTTGAAGGGAACACGCCTCCCGATCTGCCTAAATGTGTCTATGTTCACGTGAATCATTCGTGATCCAGCTTCATCTACAGAAGAAGTGAGAATAAGGATTTTTATGAATCTTTACAAATCGCCTTTCCTAATAATGTGCTAGTTAGCCAGTTTTGCAGCTGAAGTTTACAGTACTGCTCATCACCCCACGGAAGAGAGGGGCGGGGTCAGCAGAGCT
Organism: Ptychobarbus kaznakovi; assembly: GCA_027422405.1. NCBI lineage: Eukaryota > Metazoa > Chordata > Actinopteri > Cypriniformes > Cyprinidae > Ptychobarbus > Ptychobarbus kaznakovi. Next base: position 6,215,626 of record CM049810.1, read on the forward strand.
CATTAGCATTTAAAGCAACATGGACTAGAATGGCTTACTGACAACAGAGCTGATTTTGACAGGGTAAAGAAGTTGTTTTTTACACTACCATTGAGACATTTTAACCAAAGTATGTTATAGACTTTTAATTAAGACCCTAAAGAATCGTATCAACTTGTGCAAAATGTGCATCCGATGACCCCTTTAATGTTTCAAAGTTTTAATGTTTTCTCATGCTTTAAAGAAGTTTGCTTACTTTGATGTGCTGACTAATGTAAAGTGCTTTAGTATTTTAACTATAGTAAGCTTTATTCAATATTACATTTAAAATTAATTTATTTTAAATGTACTAAATTGCAAGCTCATCATTATAAATGTTTAATTACTCGATAAATGTGTAATTAAACATTAGTTTAGCATAAATGCTTGTTAGTATTCAGCAGTGCCATATTTCAAAGACTATAGAATTACATATATAAATCAAGTTTAAAAAAGTTTAGCTGCATTTAATATACATTTCAACTTAAATGTCGATAATACAACAAAAGGATAAGTGCATGTCTAAAAGCATTGCATTCAGTTCACACTTAAATATATTATTTTAAAGTATATTATTTCCATAATAAAAACTATTTTTTTAAAGTATTCTAAAGTGTACTTCTTTTTCCCAAGGGACTGCTTGAAATAGCTGTAAAAGATATGACACATCATAGAACATATTATATACCTAGTTCGCATCCTCCTCTCATAACTGAAACATCTAAGCTCTTTCCTGAACCCACATCACCTTCTAGAGCTACTTGCTTGCTGGTTTTGTCAGGTCAATCTTAATTCCAATGCAATGCATGACCTGCAGCGGCAGGACACAGATCTTCAGATGCAAATACACACAGAGACTCCCTCAAACGAGTCTCTAATCACATTTTTACTATCAGCAGAAAGTTTGTTCCAGTTTTCATCTCAATCTGATCAAGAAACACCCTTAGGAATGTCTTTATAAAAAAAATATTTTACTAAATTTCTCCAAATATGGCTCTGTTAGAACATTGATCTGTTTGTTTGTGCATCTCAGCCAGGGCAATGTGCCCTTTACTTTTTAACAATGTCTAAAGTATCAGACGTGACCGTGTTTGAAACCTGCTTCTCAAAGCCAGTGCTTCAGAAAGTGTTTTTTCAAACATTTGATCAATGTTTTCCACCTCACACATGCACACACTTGCTTTAAACGCTTTTGCTTTCAGTTTTTCATATATTATTCTTTCAGTTTTTTATGTGGATTCTTTTCTTTTGTATCTTTGTTCATCTTTTCAAACACACAATAGCATCATTTAAGGATGTAGTTAGTTAGACATCTGGTCTGTCAGCAGCATATGTTGACCGTCATCTTAGTGACACTATACTGTGTAAATCTTTTTTTCTCTCTCTCTTGTGTAGTTTGGCAATAGTATACAAGTAGAAGGGATGTACTGTACTTTCACCTCATGGATAGACTCTTCCTGATAAATATCACATATACAGCTGCTTGATTGTTTTATTATCATTTACAATTTCAACTGTGACATTCAAACTAAATGTGCAAAGTGCAAAACACACATCTAGTGTACAATCTGTGCTGTATAACTATTATTATACTGTGCACTGTCAACATTTCCGTCTAGTTTAGAGAACTTTTTATCCATTTAAGATGGAAGTAATCATGAAGGAAGCACTTGTTATTATTGGACATACTCATGATGCCTTTACATGGTTTGATTCAGACCTTCAGTGGCAAAATTGCCTTGAAGCACTCAGTTACTGAATGTGCTGCGGAAATCCTTTAACCAGTAAATCTAATCCTCACTGCGGAGGTTAATCTGACCATGCTGTTAGTATTATAAACGTGGCCTAACAGGGAAATCTGTTTTTTGTCCTCAGGTGGGTGAGATTGAAGGAGACTGGCTGCGAGAGTTCTTCACGGTGAGTTTGATGCCTTTCACGTGTCCTTCATTCAAACACACACATTTGATGATGCTCAATGTAGCGTTGTAGAAAAGCAGTTTTTTTAAACATGCTCTTTACTGATCTAATGGTCACACAGATATTATCAGAGCTCTCCATCTGTTCAAACCTGCTATAAATATACACGCCTTTGCAGAGTGAACTTTACTCTGCTAAACGGACACTGTAAACCTAAAGGTGTTTGTCTCATTTATACAAGCTGTCTTTTGTGCACCATAAAATCCTGTTATGTTATCTGCTGTTGTCATGTTGTGAGCACACGGATGTTGAATCACAGATTTGATGGTTTTCCTGCTAGATGTAATGTGTACACAATCCTCTGTTGCCTCTTTTACATTTAATTGCCATCTCGGTTAATTGTATTTGAAATCCAGCTGGCTCTAAATGGGCATGACAATGTACATTTTGTTAAAATAAAATGTCAAAATACATTGTCCAGGGGCAGTTTATAGTCTTTCATCACTGAGGCACAACAATAAGCACAACTCTGCCTCTTTTATGTCAGTTTTAATGAACAATAATAGTCATTATAAAAGTATAAGAGGCTTATATAAGAGGAAATAAAGACAAACGCAAGCAATTCAGTCAAACTTAAGCTACAAAGTCAGCGCTGTACTACGGTAAAGTTCAAAATAAATATATAAAGTTAAACATAGCTTTTGTGCTCAGCCAAAATGATATGACCAGGAACAAATAATAGATTCATGAGACCACGAATGCCTGTTAAATATACACAAAACGAATTGTGTCTCACAAGCGTAGGCTGCTCTCATGTTACAAGAGCACTGAGCGCCCGGTGATCGCCTAGAGCTTTGAAATCAGCATAGCAAATTTTAAAATAGACGCTCTATCTTTATAAATAAACCGCAGATTTGAGTTTTAAACAACTACATTCTCACCTGAAAAACTCTTAAAACTACATTTCATAACACAATATCAGTAATACTTTGAAAATTACGCGGGTTTTTGGTAAACCAATCAATGTTCTGCAGTGAGTTTAGCTCCACCCTTTTGGTACCCTTTGTTGTGCTAGGCTACCAAAAAATAGTGGTACGGTACGGTTTGCTATTTTGGTACCATTCACAACTTCTGACAATGGAAACGCATATTATTGCATACCGTACTGTACCGAACCGTACCGCTCAGTGGAAACGAGCCATTTGACACACTTTTTAAAAAATACTGTTTTCGATGTAACTGGATATAAATCATCTTTAGAGCCATTCACAAGCTGCACACACAACAAATAACTGCTTCGTCAATAGAAGACATATAAGCAATGTAGAAAACATGATAGAGTTTGGTTTTCTACAATAGATTGCAGGTACTTATCCACCTCATCCAGCACTCGGGTTCTTGTCTTATAACATGTCCTGTTGCTATTTCAATGTGAGAAACCCCTGCAGACAATCCACTGCATGAGTGAACTGTCTGAACAATTTAAGTGAACCATTTACAGTTTTAAACCTTTTTGCAAACCCAGTTGAAATCCAGTCATGTCTGTAGAAATCCATGTATTCGTGCATTTCACATCCAGATATCGCTCATGGTCAAGTTGTTCACATGAATTTGCCGCACTGGGCAATTGAAAGCTGCTTGGTTTGAAATTGACTTCTGTGTTTCATTACTACACTGTTAACAATGGACAATTTTTTTATTCACTGCCGATTTAGGCTTTTATTAAACAACATGTTCTAAATGAGTAATTTTTTGGTGCTGTGTCTTTAAATTTGTGCTGATCCATTTTTAAATAACAGACTTTTTAAGCTGAGAGAAAATAGCCATGGTGAAGTGTGTGGGGCAAACTGTTAAGATGAAGCTGACACGAACAACAGCGTTGACCATACAGCTACCCACAACACTAATGGTTAGGAGGAGTGATATTATCTGTCTTGTTTCCTTCTCTAGACAAGTTTCTGAAGACTGAATAGGTATCATTGACATCACTGTAAATGTGGAAGGTCATGTGTTGATTCATTCTTCTGATGTCAAAATATTGGAAGTGGAAGTTTGGACTGAAACAGTTTTGCTGCTCAGTTAAAAAAAAGATGAATTTGAGTTCTGCTAATTACAGTATGTTTTTTATTTGAAACCAGTGTTCTTATATGATTCTCGGGATATGAGCCTTTATTGAATTTAGAGGTTTAACAGTGGATAAACATACTGGAAAATAATGAATTGCCTTATGTTAATCATATCTCTTTAGACGGTGCACATGCATAAGCCACGCTTCATCGCCCTGCACTTTCAGGAAGTTGGTGGAAAGGACTATATGATGAACATGGACCACGCACAGAACTTTTTCTGGTGAGTATATTGCAAATTCTGGACTACAAACTTGTAACCTTATTAAAAGTACTGTAGCATTGCCATGGTACTGAACAGTGTCAGTATCAGATAGTAGCAAACTATTGATTACCGTGTTTGTATACCATGATATTTACATGAATAACATACAGAATGTTAACAAATTACAGCGTTTATTGTCTCTATTTAAATAAATATATATATACAGTTGTGCACAAAAGTTTACATATCCCTTGCAGAATATGGAGAGCGTTAATCATTTTAACAAAATAAGTGGGATCATAAAAATTGCATGTTATTTTTTATTTTATACAGCTCTGAATAAGCTATTTCACATAATACAAGTTTATATATTCTCCACAACACAAAATAATAACTGAATTTATAAAAATGACCCCGTTCAAAAGCGTACATACCCTTGAATCTTAATACGGTGTGTCGTTTTCCTGGATGTTTCACGACTGTCTTTCTGTTTTGTGATAGTTATTCATGAGTCTCTTGTTGTGGAAATTCTCCAGCTCCTGCACATTCTTTGGTTTACCATCATTTTCTGCATAATTCAACCCTTTCCGACAGTGACTAGGATTTTGAGATCCATCTTTTCACATGGAGGACAATTGGGGGACTCATGTATAACTATTATATAAGGTGAAAATGCAATATATATATATATATGCAAGGATTATATTGTTTTATCTCTTTTTTATAGGTCCATAGAGACCAGCTCTGAGATGAACGACTTCGACAGAATCTGTGTCTATGTGGACAGTCATTTCAAGGACGTTGACAGTTTCACGGTGAGTCATATGGCTGTTGCTGCAGTATCTGCCAAGATGATTTCACTTGGTTCCTTAGTGATTTAGTCCAAAGGAAACACATCTAACTGTCATGCAATGTCTTAATGTGTTGACTCTTGCACCACCAGAGTTGTGGTTGGTTTGAATGTCCACTAGGTGGAGCTATACAACTATTTTGAATTCTGCTAGTACTCACCTCACTCACCATCCTGTTATTGTAGTGCTACTCTTATCTATAATCACAGCAGTGCTTCAAAGTTAAAGGAATAGTCCATTCACCTAAAATAAAAACGATTTAAGGTCAAAATATTAAAAAAGCACAACTTGTACTTGAAAGTCTTCTGAAGCCATGCTATAATTTTGTGTAACAGACTGAAGTTAAATGTGTTTTAAAATGTATTATTGTTTCCCCCTGTGAGCTGTTAGCTGCTGTAATCAGATCATTGAATCAGTGAGATCAATGTATCAGTCCAATTTGTGAACAGATCAAATTCATAATTTCACCACTTTTTTAAGTTTTGCATAACTTTTTCATTAAGTTATGCAAAATAAAACATGCACTGGGGTCTTAAAGTCTGTGAAAGACCATATTGAAAATGAGGATTAAGAATATAATTTAAATCTGCAAACAGAAAATCTAAAACAACAACAAAAACTTTCTAAAAAGTTCATATAATTTCTAAAATTTCTAATTTCTTGAGTAAGTCCATTCTTAGTCATCTGCTGTCTAACAACAGTGACGGACCAAAGACAGAGCCCTGCAGCACCCCTTTCATTACTCAAAGTAACTTAGTCAAATCTGTAAAACGAGAGAAGTTGCTGGTGTTTGGCAGGGTATTAACCCCCAGCCCACCCAGGTGAGAGGTGCTGTGTGTGTGAATGTGTGTGTGTTTGTACACTATGTGTTAGGTCTGTACCTTGATGGACTGGGTTAATGTGCGGGAGTGGCCAGGCAGTAGACCGAGTCAATACGTTTAACTCCAGATTAAAACTATTGATTAGGCCCCTCTCATCTGAACATGATAAATAAACTTAAGGTCTACGTGTGTGAGTGAGCGAGTGTGTATTTGTTTTGTTGATGCAGGAGGGTTAGTGAGTTTTTCTGTATATGGACCCTTTGCCAAACTACTTCAGTTTTTGTTACCAAAAAATATTAAATGTATGTAAAAATTTTGGAATGCCACACACAAATAATCTTTGTCAAACCAGATTTGGCCCTTCACATGAGCCTATTTCAACATGTCCACACACACACACACACACACACACACACACACACACACACACACACACACACACACACACACACACACACACACACACACACACACACACACACACACACACACACACACACACACGAGCGTACACTAAAATAGAGATCAGCACACTCAGATTTACACCTATCTTCATCAATCAGGCCAGTGCAGCGTTTAATAAAAATGTATTGACTTGAAAGTGATTTTTTTATCTAAACACCATTTGTACGATGAGTGTGCCAGACGCTCTCTGCATTTACACACACACACACACACACACACACACACACACACACACACACACACACACACACACACACACACACACACACACACACACACACACACACACACACACACACACACACACACACACACACACACACACACACTCTCTTCCCAGTCAAGCGATGATTCACAACTCTCAGAAAACTAATTACAAATCAATACAGATGATGTGAGACAAATGAGAATGAAGGTGGGTCTTAACACAGCCAGTGGTTGTGTGTGTGTGTGTGTGTGTGTGTGTGTGTGTGTGTGTGTGTGTGTGTGTGTGTGTGTGTGTGTGTGTGTGTGTGTGTGTGTGTGTGTGTGTGTGTGTGTGTGTGTGTGTGTGTGTGTGTGTGTGTGTGTGTGTGTGCGTGTGTGTGTTAGAGAGTGTGTGTGTGCGAGTGAGGTTATAATGAGGACCATCATTATAAAAAGTTGCAAAATTTTAGCTAGATTAGTTTATTTTATGCCATCACACAGTAATTTGTTTTGGCTATCAAAGAGACTAATTTTTGCCATGCCTCAGTGGTATTTAAAATATAGTAGATCCTTGTCAGCAGTATTTAAGGATATTTTACTGCAATACAATATATTGGCTTAGTTCTTTAGCCTCAAACTGTGGAAGAATCGAAATATGGAACTATGTCATTTGAAGTCAGTTGTCTTCGCTTATGGGCCAACAACAAATATACACCACAGGTCTGTAGTTTGGGGTCAGTAAGATTTTTTTACATTTGAAAAAGTCTGTTTTCATTTGATCAAAAATGCAGTATTTTTCTATTTTAATATACGTCAAAATGTAATGTATTCTTTTGACGCAAAGCTGAATTTTCAGCATCATTACTCCAGTCTTTGGTATCATCTTCAGAAATCATTCTAATATGTTGATTTGCTTGATTTGCCCCAAACTTTTGAACAGTATTGTATAATTATTATGGATAATCCATTTTATGTTTTTGAAAAGTCTTCCAAAAATAAAAAAGTGTCACTGGCAATACATCTATTATAATACAATTAAAATATTCAAATTATTTAAAAATGCTAAAAAATATATTAATAATCCAAAATTTGATCTCTTGTTTACAAAAGTCAGAATCCAGTAATTTCCCAGTCTCATTCCCTGTCTCCCTCCCCAGTCATTTCTTGTCCATCCATAGCCGTGGCACTTGGGTAGTGCATGTGCCTGCTGTAATGTCCAGTCTCTCAAGACTGGTCATCTAGAAAGCACTGTCATATTAAAAAAGCATAATTTCGCTCACAAGATTTATATATTTCTCCTGGGATGGATATTTGTAAGAAAACATGGCTCTGTGTGTGTGTGTGTGTGTGTGTGTGTGTGTGTGTGTGTGTGTGTGTGTGTGTGTGTGTGTGTGTGTGTGTGTGTGTGTGTGTGTGTGTGTGTGTGTGTGTGTGTGTGTGTGTGTGTGTGTGTGTGTGTGTGTGTGTGTGTGTGTGTGTGTGTGTGTGTTTATGGTGTGGCGTGCTTCATGTCAAAACATCCCTCAACGGCAGGTCATTTTTCTCTGCCATGCACTGGGCTTGTTTTGGGCCAACAGCAGGGCTCTGTGTTTAATCCCTGTGTGATTGTTTTAATTTTCTGTCCGTATTGATCTCTGCGGGACTGGATTGATGTGCGCTCGCTGGAGCAAGCAGCTAGTAAATTAAATCCATTCAGCGTGCTGTCAGAAAAGACGCGGGAAGAGTGTGTGTATAATATTGGTATATATAATATGGTGTGAATCGCATTGGTATATCTGGGTGTTTTTTGGGTACCAAAACTATAGGCAAGTCTGTGATGGGATAGTTCAGAAAGATTGTCGACTGTAATAGTGTCTTGAAGGTCAGGGTTTAAAGATTATGATGTGTGCACTCTTTCAAAATCATCTTTGGACATTAGGGATCTCTGTTAGCCCCTGCTTGTGCATGACTTTAAGCTGTCAGGTAGCCCAGTATCCAATCAGGACATTATTAAAGCTTCAATCAGAAGATCACATGAAATCATGCACGATTGTTTGACTAATTGATTTATTTGTTTCTAGGCACTGGGAAGCATGTATTTCATCCACAAGTCACTGAAAAATATCCAACAATACGACTTCAATTGTAAGTATTTATACTAATATGAGGTATTATGGTTGATTTTCATTCAATCTGTCAAGAACAAGTCCAGGTCATATTGTAAAATCAAAAGAAACAAATAAGGAATCATATACGGTCTCAGCTTGATTAGGGATGCAGCGATTAACCGGTTTCGCGGTTAACCGCGCTTTAAAACGTCACGGTTAATTAATCGTAAAGGCTCTGCTAAACCGAGTGTTTCTGTTACACGAAACTGAACTGTTGCAGCTTGCGCAAAACGAAAACAAAGTTACACTAGCGGTGCACCAGCTTAAAATGACGTGCTTATCAGAGGCACGGAGGCTACTACACGCATTAAATTAGACAGAGGGACTAAACAGCAAAGCTTTATTTCCACCAGTCGATAGTGTGGGACCATTTTGGGAACACTAAGAATGACCAGGGTGTCATTTAAATACTGCCGTAAAAAAACTGCTGCTAAAGAGCGAATACATAAGGGTTAATGCACGGCTAGTTGAACATTGAACGACTGCATTAAGCACGACGTGAAGGCAAGAACCACCTTATGCGAAGCTACGGCTCATTAGCTCAGTTGCCTGTTTGAATTAGCCTACCTGCGTCTGTGTGTCTCTCCAGTAGGCTATTTAATCTATTTCATTAATAAAAGTTCGCGGGGCAGCGTTCTCAAGAAGTTCATGTCCTCTTGAATGTTTGTACACAAACATTGGTGATCTCACAGACCAAAACAATAGACATGATTTTCTCAGGCCACATTTAAAATCATATGAATTGTTATAAAGATTATTAAAATGAATACGTATGGATGATAGTTGATTACTATAGTATATACGTTTATTTAAATCATTAACAGTTTCCCCTGTGCGATAAATTAAGTTAATATTAGTCGTATATTAATAATACTTCATTATTTTTTTACCATGTTTCCAAATTCTCTACCCCAGGTCGAAAAATTTAAGAATGTACAAACTGAAAACATTAAAAACTTTTGTGATCTATTTCCATTTGTTATTTTCAAAAGGGAAATACTGACATGGATGTTTACAGAGCAGAGGTCACCTTTTTTATTCCAATGGGAGAGATGGACTTTTGTTTGTCTTTTGTTTATTATTATTGTGTGCTGTATTGTTGGTTACTGTGTTATTTCTGTTTCAAAACCAGCGATAAATTACCCTTTAATATCTAAAGTGTGTTCATGTAATTTTATACATTAGTAATGTTGGGAAATAAATAAATGCATAATAATCGTCATAATTGTAAAACCGTGATTATTCCTCAGACAATAATCGTACCAACAAAATCTATAATCGTTGCATCCCTAAGTCTGATCACACTTTTGGGGATTATTTAGCTAAGTGACTAGCTGAATGTGCATCATCTTGCTTATTACACGGCTATTTTGCAAATAAATAAATAAAGAGGCATGTTTCGCGTGCAAATAGACAAAATCCCGCAGTATATAGAAGTCTGATAAAAAGGACTTTTAAAAATCGCACAGTTGTAGATCACACTGTGGTCATCTGGTCATGCATTGTAACCTGGATGAGCTGAGATTTCTTCAAAAGTATCTGAGCACTGAATGATGTGAACAGACAGAATTAGGTTTTTATAGAATTAGGAAATTATATTTTTATTTAAATAAATAAACCTATTTTTAGGACCATTAATATTGTGGCAATATTTTCTTAGATATATTTTTGTATTTTAACATGACAAATGATGGTATATTATCTAAATTGTCAAGTATCTATACATGATTAAAGTACTGTAGTACTGCCTTTAATTTATGCGTATAAGAAACATAGTATTAACCCTTAAACTTTTTGAGTAGATTAAAAGTATGTCCACTTCAGAAAATGGAATGCTTTTACATATAAGCTTCATTCGGTCTTGTTTTTAAGAAAACAGTGGATGTTTATGGTACAAGTGTCTGCATTTGAAAAAAAAATATTATACAAAAGAATTTAATTTATTATAATAAAAAGGGACATTATATATATTTTTCTTTTATGAAAAATAATATTCCAAAGGAGTTTACCCTAAAAATGCTAGAAATTGAGCATTAAACAAGTTTAAAGGAATTGAAACAACCTTGTAGATTTTGTGAGACTTTTAGCTGATACCAACAAAGATAGGTTATTTTTCAGGGGATATGCTCTGTTAAGTGACACTTTGTTACCTGTTGTATTTTTTCAAAACATTGTATTCCAGTTTTATAAATTAGGGATAAATTGAAATAGAAATAAAACAAAAAAGTGACTGTACTCTTAGATACCTTTGATTTTTTTGTAAACCCTTGTTATAAATTAGTAAATTTCTGTCACAAAAAAAATATTTTGCAAAATTGTGGGCAAAAATGAAAACTACATGAGAGCTTTCCATGTATATAGTACAGGTTTAGAGAAGATATTATTGTTTTAAACATATAATGGCAGTTTCGTACATGTACGTGAAACGTATCTCGAGGCGCACTTCGTTGAAATTTTTTAGGTGGCGTTATCGAGTCATTTTGGCACACCCACTTCTGAAACCCATATCAGATGTACATTTTCGCCCGTTCTGATGCGTGTGCAAAGTTTCATGAGTTTTGGAGCCTGTTTTGGCCCTCAAAAATGCAGTTTACTTTGGAGAAGAAGAAGAAGAAGAAGAATAAACGGAGCAATTCCAATAGAGTCCTCACACCATCGGTGCTCGGGCCCTAATAAATGTTCTCCTTCGACTCATTTGGTTAGAGTTTCTGATAGAACAGGATTTAACCTCATAAGTTTTTTTCACTAGCCTTCATCTGTTCTAGTCACAGCATCTCATGAATAAGCTCTCAAGAAGAGGACTAATAGAATTGCCATTAAGATCAGCGGACCAATGAATTTGGTGTCCTATCAAATCAGTGTCTCATAGATCCTGCGCTCACTGCCTACAGCCACACGACAACTCCAACATTAGTATATTGATTTTACATTTGCATGCTTTTCTTACGATATGTCTTGTTTGTTTATTCCTCCTCCCTGTAGTGAAGGAGTTTAAAGCCGTCTCAGGCCATAACAAGTACATGGGTTCGCTGGAAGGAGTGACTGCCATTGAAAAAGAGAAATTCCCAAAGAACTTTTGGCCTGATGTAAGTGTGTGTAGTGGCAGGTTTTTTTTTTTTTTTCTATTCACTTCAGAATCTCATGTGTCACACATTCTGTTTTGAAAACATTATTAGGGTTTATTTTGCTTGTACTTGTATTGCTTAAATGTACAATGCATACAGCCTTTGTTGCATAAACCTTGAAATCCAGAGAAACACTGGAAGCAGAAAAAATATGTTCCTCTGTACTATTCTTGAAAGTTACAGTATTACTAAAATAGTTATTTTCGATTCCAAAAAAGCACTGTTACTCATATGTGGTCTTTAAAACTATATGAATGCATCCTTAATTTTAATATGCGTATGTGTGTGTATTTAATTACAGTTCAAGTGGTCCAGAAAAGGCTACATGAGGACACGATGGCTCATTCACAACCAGTATGTTTGCGCACACACACTTCACCATTGGAGATGTCCCTTATAATTTTCTTTACAGTCTATCGTGTATGTGTTTTTTGGCCTCAAACACATTGTGTTAGCTGTGTGTTAGTGGAATCGAGTGTCATCAGAAGTGCATTAATTGCAGACATGTGGCAGCAGTACAATAGAGCAGTGCTGGAACCTGAAGACTGAGTGATAAATGAATGGAGCCTGTGAACTCCATCCATTCAGCTAATGTCCTGCATCAGTCAGAGAGACTGACAGGATTGATAGACCCCCCCTGCCCCAATATAATATGTCTTGCGTTTATCTGTGTGTGTGTGTGTGTGTGTGTACAGGGGTTTTGACCTGGTGAACGTTCACCTGTTTCATGACGCCTCTAACCTCATAGCCTGCAACTCTAGTCCGTCAGTGTATTCTGCAAACCGCAAGAAAGCGCTCAGATACGTCATCAACAGGTTTGTGCTTCTGAATTATTCACTTGAGTTAGTCTCATGAGTTTGTGTAAATTAATTCAAGAAAAAATAATAATAACAATGAATGCAAAGACAATATGAAATTAAAATGAAATAACGTGCAATAGTGCATGTTATATCCCTACATTCATTAATGCAGAACAAAAAATATTTTTTGTTTTGGGGGGAAATGTACTCACCCTCAAGCCATCCAAGTGTGTTTTTTTCCTCAGAACATATTTTGAGAACTTAGATCAGTTGCTCACCAATGGATCCTCTGCAGTGAATGGGTGCCGTTAGAACGAGAGTCCAAACAGCTGATAAAAACATCACAAGTAATCCACACCACTCCAGTCCATCAATTAACGTCTTGTGAGTAAAAAACTGCATGTTTATAAGAAACAAGTCCCATCATTAAGACATTTTAAGTTAAAGTCCAACTGTTTACAACTGTTTTGACTTGTAAATGATGCTTGATCTGTGTATATTTCTCACCTGATTCAGACAAAACGACTGTTTCACTGGAGAAAGCAATATGTGTAGATAAAAGTATTTTAGCTGGAAGTGATAGCTTGAAGTTAAAAACGTATTAAACACAGCTTTTCACGTCACTGAGTCATGTGGATTACTTGGAGATTATTGTAATGTTTTTATCAGCTGTTTGGGCTCTCATTCTGACGGCACCCATTCACTGCAGAGGATCCATTGGTGAGCGAGTGACGTAAAGCTACATTTCTCCAAATCTGTTCTGATGAAGAAACAAACTCATCTACATCTCGTATGGTCTGAGCAAAGTCAATTTTAAGCAATTTTTCACTTTTGGGTGAACCTTTTCCTTTAAAACAAGGCCACAATAGTGGGGAAAATAATATTGCGCTATAATATCATAGTTCACTCATCACAAGCTGAATAGAATTTAGCTCTAGCCAACGTTATTTCCAGCTAAATATTTTCTTACACACAGAAATACCTCACAGTAAAATGCTGTGTCATGTTATCTTTCAGCAGAAAAGACATGAGTATAATGTGGTTTGTGGTCTCCATTTCTAACTCTAGCTTTTGTCTTGCAGGATATCAGATGGCAGCTACTGTCCTCTCCCCTTCTTCCTGTTTGGGGATTTCAATTTCCGCCTTGACACACTTAGTCTAGTACAGGTAGATCTGATTAATATATGATATATCTAACCACTGAACACATCAATTATATAAAGATGCATATGTGTATTTCTTTGTGTACAGAACCTCTCCATGTCGGCTGATATCCAGACGGTCAAAAAAGACAGTAGCAACGAGGTAGAAAAAATCATTTGTGAGGAGAAAGACAATGACCACAAGGTGATCATTTTTTTTCAAAGTAGTTCATATGTATTTAGTGCATGTAAATGCATTTCTATGCATTTATTAATTCATGATATGACGATTAATTAATTACATTTACTGCAAACAGTTGCATATATTTTTTATTTTCTGAGAAAAGCAGAAAATTGAAGATTGAGTCATTCGGAAGAAATTACAAGTGTTTTTATATGTTACGTTTTTGTTTTTATATGTTAAGGCTATTCACACAGTCTTACTGGTGTTTGTATATACACGGCACACTACTATTTTTTTCAATGAAAGAAATGAATATTTGTATTTATATAAGTAGATCAAAAGTTACAGTAAATATTTTTATTTCAAATAAATGCTGTTCATTTGGGGGGGGGAGATATTACAAATTCCACAAAAATATTAAACGAAATATTAAGAAAGTTTTCAGCATTGATTCTAATCAGAAATGTCTTTATATTAGAATTATTTCTAAAGGGTCATGTGAGACTGAAGACTGGAATAATGATGCTTTGCATACATTTTAAAATAAATTTAAATAGAAAACAGTTATTTAAAATGGTTATAATATTTCAAATATTACTGCTTTACTGTATTTTTGATAAAATAAATACATTGGTGTATATAAGAGGCTTACACTCACCAAGGTAGTAATAAATAAATATATGTGTCTATGTGTGTGTGATGTGTATATATATATATATATATATATTATTTTTTTACATTTTTGCATGTTTTATGATTATGTTCTTATTGAGCCACCAGCAAATCTACCGTCACACTTGTCTCAAGACTTTGTAAACATAAATGTTAAAGGCTCTGATTTGCGTCCAGGAGATGATTAATATTTTCTTTCTGTGTGCGCTCAGACATATCCAGTACACTGTCCAGCCAGATTTATGGTTTTTGGAGGGTTGATATTGACTTCTTGCCAGTCCAGAAAATGCGAGCTTGCATTTAGATCGCTCCTGCAGACGTGTGCTTATTTTTTTGTGCCAGCAAAGTTGGAGTTACTCTCCGTTCTTTGCTAGTTTTTATATCCCTGCATTAACCTCTGTCCTTCTCTTTTCACCTCTTTGTCTTTCCTGTGTTTATTCTTTCTTTACTCTTCTTTTGTTCCAATGCTGCTTCTTCCTTTCCTCATTTTTTCTTTCTCTCCTTTTTTATCACTCCATCACTAGGTCCTCCTTCATATAGAGACCAAGTTATTTGCTTACTTGCACCAGGCCGTGTTCAGAGAAAACAACGGAAAAGAGGTCTGGATTTTGTTTTAAGAAACGAGACATAGCATATAATCAATAGAGTCTGTGCTCATGTATTTTCTGTCCTTGCAGCTGCTGAAGTACGATAAGGAGATCTCTGCATTCCACGACGTCATCACAGAGGAGGAGATCCACTTTCCTCCCAGGTGAGCAGCTTGATAGAGGTCTTGTTAAACACTTGACAATGTTAAAAGCACAATATTCATTAGTGCTAAATATTCTACATATAAAAATCAAAGCATAATATTGCTCTCAGCTCCTGAAAGAGATGACCTTTCTGCAAGATACATATGTATCATTTAAAACAACATGAACTAATTCTGAGTAAATGTATCACAGTTTCCACAAACATATGTAGCAGCGCAACAATTTCAACACTGATGATAATAAGAAATGTTTATTGAGCAGCAAATCAGCATATTAGAATGATTTCTGAAGATCATGTGACACTGAAGACTGCAGTAATGATGCTGGAAATTCAGCTTTGATCACAGGAATAAATTACATTTTACAATATATGTTATTTTAAATAATCTGATTTATCTGCTACTTTTTTAACCAAATGACAAGAGACTTTCAGAAAAATGTCAAACTCTTACGCCTTTGAATCAGTGTGTCAGATTACAGAAGTCCAAAACAGTGTAATTTTTCATGTCGCGTATCTTGTTTCATTGTTTTCAGCTATCCATACAGTGAAGACTACACTAAACCTACACAGTACATGAACACGCGATGCCCGGCATGGTGCGACCGCATCCTAATGTCCCACAGCGCCAGAGACATCATCCACCAGGTGAGTTTACGCATTACTGGTATTGTGAGCTTAAATAAGTTTTGTTACACCATAACCAAATATTTTCTTAGCTATTACAGATCCATGAAAAAGCAGTTGATTAACTGTTTGTTGTCTGCAGAGGGAGGACGGTGAGAGTGGTGTTGTTTATAACACAGTGGGCTCCAACATCTGTATGGGAGACCACAAGGTGATCATCAACGTCCCATCTTTAGCTAAATTCATAAATGAATGAATCAGTGAATTATACTAACTATTTGTCATATTAATGTTATCTTTTATGTCTTCCCTCCAGCCGGTTTTCCTGTGTTTTCCAATGAAGACAGCTACACATTGACACACAATACTGGGAGAGTCAGAGGGTGAGGCATGTGATTGTACTGCTTGTGTTTTTTTAATAATGATCTCAAATGACAAAGATGTTTCTCATAATCATAAAACTATCAGATGTTTGAATGGGCAAAGAAATCGAATAAAACAGTATTGGCATTTAATTAATTCATATATGCTTACATGAATTTGCTTAAAAATTAATAAAAAAAATTATAAAACAAAAATCGCTAATAGAATTAACTTATGTAAAGGATCTATTTTTGTAATATTATTATGCATGGTGAGCAGCTTTAAAAAGTCTTGTTAAACACTTGACAATGTAGTACACAATATTTATAAATGACAATGTAGTAAACAAAATATTATAAACATAAATATCAAAGCATAATATCGTTCTCAGCTTCTAAAAGGCCAAGATATATCATAAATATTAACCAGTAATATTAGGCATTAGTTTGGGGTCAGTAAGGCTTTTTTATGAAATAATATGTATTCTGCAAGAGTGCATTAAATTACTCAAAAATGACAAAAAAAAACAAAATTTCTTAAATTTACATTTATCAAGATTTCTGTTTCAAGATGCTGTTCTTTTGAAAATTTTATTAATTAAAGAATCCTGAAAAAAAATCTAAATTTTCACATAAATATGAAGCAGCACAACTGTCTATTATCAACACAATTTCCTATTATCAACATTGATAACAGGAAATTATCACTTTTTAGGTAATTCATGTAATTTTATGTTTTAATATTGATTGTGTCAACATGGAATATTTGTACTTTATCAAATGTATTCGTCAAGCAGCAGGGCGAGTGAAATAATGAGGGCAAAAGGTGATATAAACATACAGCTATGTATATTGTAATGTAGCATGTTGTAAAAAGGTTCATGCCCACATTATTTGTCAGCTACCCGAGTACACATCTCCCATTACTGGATGCAGTCTCAGAAAGGCCCTCGGTCCGCTCAAGGGCTCTGTTCTGAACTTCCCCGAGGAGTCATTAGCAGTCATTTCCTGTGACGCCGAGCTGAGATGAAGCACCTCAGTGCTGCGTGATTGAAGACGCGTCCCGCCGCTCGTCTCCTGATCTATGTCTGTTGGATTCTTTGTCTCTTAAGCCTACGCAAGCAATTCCATAAAAGCAGCAGTGTTCATTAATTACAGATACACAGATCTATCCTGCATCGTTGTCCTCTATTGGCATTTTTAGGGCAATGATTTTGTTTTGCTGCCAGTTTTATGTGTGTTCGATAGGTTACGCTTGTCTAAGGGTTTAGATGGCTTTACTACAGCCGCTGGTCTGTCGTTTAGTCTGCTATTGCTGTTCAAATAGACCTAAATTATAGACATTAGTATTCTACTTAAATCAGAGAATTGGGGTCTAAAAGAGTCAATGAGATGTTTGTTGTTGTTGTTAATAAGTTAGTAAGATTATATGTGTAAGAAATATTTCAGTCAGCTAAAACTGAAAACTTGAATTGCTTTCTTAACGTTTTTCAGTAAAATAGTTAAATCAAGAAAATCCAGATGAAACTGAACATTCAGTATGGATGGAAAAGACAACTAACCCTAGTGAAAAATATACTGAAATGTATTTGAACTAAATTTATTTCATGCTAAATATACTACAAATACATTTACATATTTATGTGCTTAATAAAAATACACTACAATTGTACTATTACTAAACTGGTGTACTTAAAGTCAGCAAAACTGGAACAACTCATTTTGTACTTTAACTGTTGAAGTCCTGAAGATATATATTAAATTATATTTGATTGTGTTAAAGTGGAATTATTGCAAGTGTACTTCAGGTACACTCTAAATATCTCACATTTAAAGACAGCGATTATCTAAAGATCATATAATTCTCATCAATAGTGACATTAAAATACATTTTAGGCTTAATATAAAGAAATGTGCATGTGCACAAGCAGTACTCTAAATTAATTTGAATTACAATTTTTATATCAGTAAGTCTCAAGCGATATGTTAGTAAATATGTTTATAGATTTGAACTTAGTATGAAATAAATGTATTTTAAACATGATTTTTATTATGAAATTATAATGGCGGAACCATTTATCTGAAAAAATTCAATAAACCAATTATATTATAACATATCATACAAAACAAAACACACTATACAGTACAGTACAAGCTGTCTGATAAAAGTACACAAATTGAAAACATGTGAAAGGATGTAATATAATGTTTCAAAAGACAAAATGACACACCACCTGGAAAACTTGCTTCTCTGCAATATTATACAAATATTATACATTTTATTATGCAATATTCTTTCATAATTCATATACATTCATAAACCAATTTCTTTCCTTATGTTTAAACTTTTTCTACACTAATAAAAAAACAATCTAATTTCATTTATTGGAATATACACAGTGAAAACTAATTTCACAAAGATCAAGATCTTGGGTTAGAAATTCAGTATACTGTGTAATGGGAAGTGAATGTTACAACTTTTTAATCATTTTCAATCACCCTTTTCTCTCAGTAATTCATTTCTATGACCAAACCAAACCAAACAAATGAGTGTAAAAGACTAATGCATGTGTATATGTTATGTGTTTCTAAACACTCTGTCTTTTCATCAGGGCTTCCTGTGTTGTTGACGTGTACCTAGAGGTTATACTGTGGACATCTCTACTGATCATGCCAGGGCTCTACAACAAGTACACACACACCGAGACGTGAGCAGACCCCTACAGCACCCACCCCCAAACACAAGTGGGCACAAAACACAGGAACTGTTCATTTCTGAAAGCTGTGTTCTCTGGTTTCACAATATCATTTAACAAAGACTTCAAGTACGTTCAGCGTGACTTCAGAAATACCTGAACAAAGCAAAACAGACACAATCGAGGAAGACCAACAGAAAGAACACGAAGGCACTTCTCAAAGCTTCTGTTCAGCTAGTTGCTTTTCAGTTCTTATACGTCCTGCATGCGTGAGTATGGATTCATAAGCGCATGTTTTTGCATTTACACTGGCCTCAGCACTTACGGCTGTCAGCTTCAGTCATTGTCTCTGCGGGGTTGTTAGTCAGACTCTTGGATCGATGGAATATGTACAGGACAGCAAGGGACGAGTTATAAAGCCATTAGCACTTGTGAATTATGGAAATCCCACCCAGAGTGGCCTGGCCTGGAAGCCCCCAGACTTTTAATTAGAGCACCAGTGCAATGCGAATGCTAATGTGGAGCGTAGCGCTCTTTAAGATGTTTTAGTTGTTTTAATTGTGTCGAATCGTGGGTAACTGGTATTGTTTAAAAAAGTTTCAAAGCTCTGTATAGTTTCTCAATGGTGTTGGTCCAGCGTTAAATCCTTTTGACCAATTTCCATATTTTGTGTGGTAACATGTTTGTAAATTGCTTTATGAAATTACTTTAAATTGTAAATACGTAGCGCTTCTTAACTCTTATTGAATCACCTTCTAAATTGTTGCAGTCACAGATGCTCAGAAATGTTATTAAGGGATAGTTCACCCAAAAATTTAAATTGTGTCATTATTAACTCATCCTCAAGTTATTACAAACCTGTTTGAGCTTCTTTCTTGCACTGAGCACAAAATAAGACAATGTTGGTAAACAAACAGTTGACGGTAGCCATTGGCTTCTATTATATTTTTTCCATACTATAGAAGTCAATGGCTACCGTCAACTGTTTGGTTACTAGCATTCTTCAAAATATCTTCTTTTGTGCTCAACAGATGAGCTCATAAAGGTTTAGAACAACTTGAGGATGAGAATGACAGAATTTGCATTTTTGGGTGAACCGTCCCTTTAAGAATCAGAGGTTGACCTTTTTATAGTAAAATATCCCTTGAAATGTCCTCAGCAACATGTTCCTCATTTCAAATCCAAATCAAACAATTTACAGACCTCTACAAGCGATTATATCCAGATACGACAGGGCCATGATTTTGAATTTATTGATTCAGTCAATATAATCTGAACACCCCCATGCATAATTTACGCACGAGGGTTAAACCGTACGGCCCACCTGTCAATAATGGACTTGTTGTAGTTGATTCATGGTATGGTCAACATAATTTACTGTTCTCGAGGGCATCGCTTCAAACCGTGGTTCAATAGGAGGCCACGGAGTCGCTCAGCATCGATGTCATTTAGCATTTGAGATTTTACAGATAAACACAAACACTACAGTCTTGTGAGATTTATGTGCTCTGTTATTAGCATGCTAAGTTAAACGTGTATGTAACTCGTTTGGGGGAATTATTTTACTTTGCAGTGATGTGAACATTCATAGAACAGTAAAAGAGTTTTAAAAGAAACTAGACGTTGCTTATTTTATGTTAACCTTTTAAAATTATTTCTACTTTCTGTCTTTGTCTTCTTTTCTTTTTTATTAAAACAATTAGACTTGTTTGAGGCATTGTAATGGAAACTATATTGTATATTATTATATAGTGTCTATCCAGGAGATGGATAGTGGTGGAAAGGATAATTGGTGACTGCTAGGCCAAGGGAAACTTGTCGATAAGATCAGAACATTTGCCGTTTGAAATTATAGATTATTTAGGTTTAAACACAAGCATAAATCTTACAACAAACAGTCATATTCATACCTAAAATTGCAGAAGCTGAAAAAAAGACTGGACTCTCTTAAGTGATTGACACACTGTGCCAAATATTTGTTGATTTCCTCACTTTTCTTTTCCATTGTGTGACTTGTGACACACCGTGTGTTTGGTAGATGTGTTGTAACGGATGTAAAATGCAGTAAGATAGTTGCAATGCATTTACTCTAGCCGTACCTCACATGCTGCCGAGTGTTGGACTGGCCTAAAACGGTCTAACGAAAGACCCTCTTACTGTACTATACCTTCTGCGGCACCTATGAATGTTTTCTTAAATATTTTATGTCTCATTTCCTAATAAAATGTATATATTCATTAACTGAGAGGTTGTGTTGTTTGTTAACAGATGCATTAATAGAATAAATGAATATTTAAATTGGGTAAAAAAATAGTAACATCTATTCAAACTAAAATTATTGAAATTATTATTTATTTTAGTTGTGATATAGACCATAAAAGTAATTTGAGTTGTGATTGTAGGCCTATTTATTAATATTTTATTAAACATATGAACACACACTACTGTTCAACAAGTCGGTCAGATGTATTGTTTTTGAGAGAAGACTCTTATGCTCACCAAGGCTACATTTATTTGATCAAAAATACAGTAATCAGTAATATTTCAAAATATAATTTATTCCTGTGATCAAAGCTGTATTTTCAGCATCATTATTCCAGTCTTCAGTGTCACATGATCCTTCAGAAATCATTCTAATATGCTGATTTGCCTCTTTTATGCATATCTGAGCAGCATTTATTTTTTAAATATAAAGCTTTTGTAACATTATAAATGTCTTTACTGACACTTTTGATCAATTTAACGCATCTTTGCTGAAAAAAGTATTAATTTATTTAAAAAAAGAAAAAGAAGCCTCACTAACCCACTTGGGTCAAGAAAATGTACTGCATAGAAAGAATGATAATTACATTTTTTTAATGATGATAATGAATCCTGATATATCAAGTTTGTCTTGATATTTTAAATATCACAACAGGTGTTAAAATTAGCATCACTGAGAGGATCCATTAATGACTGGTCAATTGTTTCACATCGACTCCGTTCACATTAATTGATTGATCCAAAGTCATTATTATTATGAGTCTATTTAATTGAGGTGTGCAGTTAAGATCCAATGCAGTGTCCATAAACAGATGCTCAACACACACACACACACCACACACACGCGCGCGCGCACACACACACATGTTGGTTTTTATGGTTTACGGGGACATTCCATAGGCGTAATGGTTTTTATACTGTACAAACCGTATGTGCTATTGCCCTACACCTACCCTACACCTAAACTTAGCCTCTCACAGGAGACGGTGCATTTCTATTTTCCCATCAAAAAAAACGCACTCTGTATGATTTATAAGCGTTTTAAATTATGGGGACACTGAAATGTCCTCATAAATCACCTTCTCCTTGTAATACCTATGTCATACCCATGTCATTATACAAATTTGTGTCCTCATAAACCACATAACATGACCCCCCACCCCCCCCCCCCCCCACACACACACACACACACACACACACACACACACACACACACACACACACACACACACACACACACACACACACACACACACACACACACACACACACCACACACACACACACACACACACACACACACACACACACACACACACACACACACACACACCCTCACCATCTGCTCTCTGATTTAGATGAAAGGATCTGAGATCTGATTAATGTCAGCCTGTAGACATCTGATCTCAAAGGAGTCATTAGTTCAATGAGATTCATCAAACTGACAATGAGCACTTCATATGGAGTGTCTGCTGATTCGGTTTAACATCCACTGACAGCTCAAACAGCCTCTTCAACAGGTTAAGCATTAGCTTGAAATCTAACTTCCTGTTAATTGTGATAAAGATGATGAAAACAATGAGAATTGTAGCTTTATTTATTACTGTAAAATGTTATTACATAATATTAACTCTTTTTTTAAAAGTTTGGGTTCAGTAAGACCTCTGCTGCATTTATTGAATCAATACAGTAAAAACAGTAATATTGTGAAATATCATTACAATTTAAAATAACTGTTTTTATATACTATAAAATGTCATTTTAATTTATTTTTTGCATGTTAAGCATCACCTTAAAGGCATTAATTTAACAAAATACCCTTAAAATTTAATTAATTTACATTTCACCTCTTAAAAATGTTTTTATTACTAAAACATAACTTTGTGATGTTAAAAAAGATTTCAACATGACAGCACAAACTCACCATTCAAAACAGCAATTTATTGTGCATTTTCATCATAATTCATTTACAGATCATATGTATTATATGCCTTTTAGATGTTAACATTTGACTGTATTTGCGATATATATATGAATTTATGTAATTATTGGGGGAATATCTGTATACCCTGTCTTCCAGAGTTAGTTAAAAAAATCAATAAATCATATCTCTTTGCAGTGCTTATAATAGAAAACATGCTGTTTTATTACTAAACTGATCTGATTCTGAACCCCTACTTGATTTAAGAGAGTTGCAGGTTTTAACTTCACTCGCACAACATGAAATGCTTGGAAACAACAGATGAAATGAGGACGAGAGCTGAATTCATTTGCTAAACAAGACATGGCTGTCTGTCTTGAACTCTGATATTGCTATTGCATTTTAAGGACTAACATAAACACATTTCCTAATCAGAAAAGAAGAAAAGAAGAACGTACATCTACAGTGACAAAATGACATAAATAGAGTGAGAATGCAGTTCATTCAGAAATCATTTATGCATCTGCTTGCTTTTATTGGATCTGTTTATTATTCCTGCAGTTTTATGAGCATTTATAAAGCATTTTACCTCAAAATAAGTTTAAACAATATTAAAATCGAAGATGGGTAACACTTTCTATGAAGCCGTTAAATAATACATTTTCATTTTTTTCTAAATCCCTTAAAATTGATTCTTAATGGCTTGTAACACAATCTACTGTCAATTGTAAATAACTGTAACCAGTTTCATTATAAAAATTAGAAAGATTTAATTCTTAGTTATATATTTAGAGAATATAGGCAATAAAAAGTGTTTATTTAGGCTATTAAATGCTATAATAGGCCTTTATTTTTCCAAGTGGAGCCACATCAATTGTTCAATATTAAAAAGTATTACAATGAGCATAATTTGTAGAATGTTTTCTCAATATTTAGCCCAAAACATTTTGTAATTTTTTACCATTTTACATTTTATTTTGCCATTTCATACATTGTTACTGTTTACATTTGTAGCTACTGGTAAAAAAAAAATTAAAGGTTCAATTTTGACAGATTTTCTGTATATTTTTTTTTCTTGGCAAAAATGGTGGTACTTCATAGAAAGTGTTACCGATAACGGTTATATATCACTGTGTGTGTGTATAATGTGAGGCCTCTCGTCTGTTGGTTTGAATTCGCGTGAGTTCTCCTCAGATGTGATGCGGTCCCAGGCGCAGAACTGAGAAAGCTCGGCGGTGTTTGCGCAGCAGCTGTCGGATCTTCTCGTCGTCTGTGTCGGGGTCCAGCGGTTTGTTGTACTCCTCGTCCTCCACCTCGTTTTCCGAGCCGTCTCCTCCGCTCTCCCCCCGCGAGGCCTGTGTGGAGCTGGGCTCCGTCGCGCTCTTCTTCCGCCATTTTGTGCGCCGGTTCTGGAACCAAACCTGAGAGCAATCACAATATCGCGAACACGCAGGTGCTGTTAAAACTCATTACAGATCATTAAAATAAATACATTCTCTCAAAACGTTTGAAAATGTTAGTGATGTAAACAGAACCTACTTATGTTTAGTTTCTCAGCAACTTTAGCAAAGTTAGGCTACACCAATTAACAACAAGTTACCTGGTATGTTTTACAGCTATTGAATAATTCACAAATGCAGAACTATTGAAACTGTAATAAGAAAAATAAATTACTAGCATGTTATCTTACTTTAACTTGTGACTCAGTCATGCCTAGTGAGTACGCCAGTCTGGCTCTCTCTGGTCCGGCCAGGTACTTGGTCTGCTCGAAGGTTTTCTCCAGAGCGAAGATCTGGTGCCCACTGAACGTGGGTCTTGTGTGCTTCTTTTTCCCCACAGTCTCAATGTGATGCCCGCCAGCTACAGAGAAAACACAAGAACTAGACCTGCATCTCCTCACACATTTGAAGAATTCAGGTGCAAAAACCTGAAGTGAAGTCTTGCTCTGAGATTTTTCTTTTAAATGAGCATTTTAATTAGGCTCCTATGCAAATAACATTGAACAAAGGCATCCAGTAAATGACTTAATAACCTTTTTGAGTGCCATTAAAGTGAAATTACTGAACCTAAACTCGAGAGCCTGATAAAAATGCTCATTTAAAAGAAGAAAATCTCAGACGGCTTAGAGGTTTTTGCTTAAGGTTTTGCATTTTATCCCACTTAATTATTTTCTCTATTTAGAACATGCAACTATCAACTTATTTTGAATAATTTTTCTCTATTAGTTAAATGCAACAACAAAGAAAAAATGGTTAAAATGGAAAGCATAAATTGGTAAAAATGGAAACAAATAAATAATTGAATTAGCATTTAGGCCTTATGTTAGAAACACTTCAACTGAAACTAATAGCTCAAAAAGAATGATATGAGATGATCTTTAATAAAAATAAAATAAACATCTGGAACAATTTAGAATAATTAAAAGTTTTTCTTTTCATAGTCAACACATTTCTATGGAAAATGTCAAATTCTTTAATTTGATTATGTTATGATTATTTATTTTATTTTATACACATAATTATTTCAATATATTTTAATTATATTTTAATATTATTAACTTATAATTTATAAAGCTTAAAATAGTGAACTGTTTTAAAAGGATGATTTTTTTCATTAGACAATAGTTTTTTTTGTTTACTGTAAAAAATAAATTAGAAAGATTCTCCACAGCCATTCATTTAAATTTAATTTGCATCATATACAGTAAGATGTATATAATAATATCACACTGATGTGTTAAATCTTTTTAACATTTCCACTGAAAGCTTAAAATAATTACCTGTTTATTAGGATGAAGGTTTTTTTTTCATTAAATTATTGTTTCATTAAATGCTTATATTATCTTATTATACATTGTACTGAATAAAGCAAACTTTCATTTAACTTTATGACATAATATACAGTCAATTTTTCATACACTAATAATCTCACACTGACTGGACTGACATTCAACCTGATCAAGATTTATCAAGTCAAGTCCTTAAATACAGTACAGTGTAATAGGAAAACTTTTTAATGGGTCGTCTTCTGTTTGACATTCTTATATAATTTACAAACTGTCTAGTGGTGT
Source organism: Ptychobarbus kaznakovi (assembly GCA_027422405.1). NCBI lineage: Eukaryota > Metazoa > Chordata > Actinopteri > Cypriniformes > Cyprinidae > Ptychobarbus > Ptychobarbus kaznakovi. The sequence goes on from CM049810.1 coordinate 6,241,973, forward strand.
TGAATATCGCTGTGTGGTATCATACACAAATTCAAATCAAACTCTCATATTGCTCAGACTTACTGTTGGGACACTGCTGTCTGGCTCCTCTCCACTCGTACCCTCCGTCCACCCAGCAGCTGCTGCCTTTACCCTTCAGACCCGAACATTCGACTCCGGGTTTAGGGAAACTGCTCAGTCCCGCTGGGGCGTAATCCCGGTTATAATACACCCCTGGACTGGGCACGGCTGTCCCAAAGCCACCTAAGGAGGGGTACCCGGACAGTAGCGCAGGGGTTCCCGGGCCGCCCATCATGGATCGACTCAGGATGTCGCTGATGCCATGCGGCGTGCCGGCCTGGAGCTGAGAGTTGATGTTGGCTGGGCTGAGCTTGTAGAAGGAGTTGGGAATGGAGTACTGGCACACCTGGGCCTTGATGTCTGAGGGGAACTGGTTCAAGCTGTTGTTGAAGAGGAAGGACCCTGAAATATTGGACTCCATGGACACCAGTGTGCACTTCTTCTGCTTCCCAAGACGACGACGATGGCGATTCAAGACTGATTTCTTACCAAGGTCCTGACATTAAGTACTCCGAAGGCTCTAGTCCAGTTCAACACAACCTGCAACTTTCTGTGCGAGTATTTCCAGGGCTCAGTGTGGTCCTCACATCACCCCCGAAATGTCTCAAGGATCAGGTAAGAGTCTGTGTTTTTACTTCCTCTTCTCAACTCTTTAACTAGTCCATAATGGATCTCCAAAGTGAACACCAAGCGCCACTCTCACTTTCACAGACAAATGTCCCACCACCGGCTCTCTGGCTGCAGGTCATAAATAAGATGCACCTTAGACCGCTGTGGCACTTTCTTCATAATGATGGACAGCATTAGAATGGCCTGCCTTGATTGGTTGAGCGCTCAACGTGCCTGGCCTCCTCATTGGTCTGTTCGCAGCAGGACAGCCTTTGATTGGTTTTCAACAGATTAATAGTTTTTTAAAAAGTCTGGGTGAGAATAAGTTGCTTTTTAATGAGGCGTCTGCTGTGGCTGTGGAGGAGCAGCAAGCAAGCGTAACACAAGGAAATGGGATTTTTGGCATCTTGTAATGGTCACTTGGAATGTATTACGATGTCTTTCCTTCATTATGATTGCATTTTAGAAGATCTGCTTTGGTGACCATTTCTGACAGATTTTAATTTCTTTGCCATTTATTAATTCCAGATGGACAAATACAAAATCCCCTGTTCTCTTAGTTAATAGCACGATTCCTGAAAATATGCATATTCCTCAAACAGTCAACAAAGGTCTGGAAAAAGGTTAAATGTTTTATTTCATTTCATTAGTTGAGGTGGTTGTTAGGCTATTTCTTATCTATGTACACTTAACAGTAACAAGTGCACAAAGGTAATGTAAAGACAGTAGGATGTAATATGTCATGTAGTAAGTGTAAAGGAGTGACAGCAATGAAAACTCCTTTTTGAGACCTGACCTTAGACATCGTCCTTGACTTTCTGGACTTAGACCGTTTGATATTCTGTCCAGGACCAGAAGGGTTTTACAATTACTGTTTGTACTGAGCTATCGATTATGTCTAGGTTCATGCATAAATTCTTACACTTCTTGACAAGCATTCACCAGAGCTGTAGGGTCAGTAATGTACTGTATGTTTTTGTCTATGAGGTATAAAAAAGCTTATACATTGAAAAAAAAAGATATCTTAAAGAAAATAATAATAATAATAACAACAACAACAACAACAACAACAGAAACAGAAATGGCCATTTTAGTGAAGGTCATATTAAAATATATGCCTGTTATATAATTTTTTTTTTAATGAAAATTAAATAATAGAAATGTATATTAGAAAAAGTACACCTTAAATAAAACAATAATAATACTAAAAACAAAACACCCCAGTCCTTTATACTCACAGTTAGGTCACCATATTTGATGGTTTCCATAATGCAAAGATTCCCAAACTTTTTATTCAGCCAAACCCAATTGGCTTAAAATATTTTCTTGACCCCGCTAAGATGTATTACTATAATAGTTAATTAATTAAAAATAATGTATAAATACCATTTAATGTTCATCGTTCTCTGGTGATGTTTAATGGTAACTTGAGATGCAAGAACATAAAATATGTATTTTTTAGAAAGTGTTTTATTTTAATTTAATTTTAAATTATTTACATTTTAATAATTTAATTAATTATTAGCTTCTCATCAGCTCACAAACCCTTGCAGTTCCCTCACAAACCCAAGTTGGGAAAGCCCTACTATAATATTCCATAAACAAGGGAAACTTCTTTCAGGACTTTTAGGTTTTATAAAGGAACCTGGCTTGAAATTACAAAATTCCCCAGCTGGGTTTTATTGTTTGAGTTGCTTTAATCTGATTTTCTCTGTAGAGGGCGATAGAGGATCGCCATGATGTCAGAGATCAACAATCTTCCTATTAGAGTCCTATTGACAATCCCCTGTTCATGCATGAAGACAAAAGACCAAGCATGTCATAAAATATATATATAAAAAAACATTACTAATATAAAGTAATGTGTCCTAATGGCCAATATGTGCAGGTACTTTCATTTCATGTTTTGCTGTACTGTTTCACCACTGGCCGATGTCATATACAAAGATCAATCTAGGACTGTCAATGCTTAAAAACAACTGCAAGTCTGTCACCAGCAGGCAAATCAAGCTGCTGAACTTGTCTCAGCCTGAACTTGGCTTTGTATGAAGACATTTAATAGAAAGAGATGTAATCAAATCAAGTAAAACCAGCCTCTGTTCACTTTGAGGCTTCATATTATAATAATATGTAATATTACATTAACTTAGGAGTAAAGGGACGTTTTAGGTCAAACAATTCGATTCTTGTTTACACGTGACACAGTATCTTGTTTTATCTGTTTTCATGATCACTGGGTTTCTTCATCCCAGCACTATCTGTTCATCTGGGCTTTCTATGGGTATTTTTAGTTTTGTAAAGGTCTGGAATTTTTGTTTTTTTGCTGCACACACTGCCATATGTTTGCAGAAAGCTGTTGTAAGTTATTCATAAGACAGACTTCAGAGTAAAGAAGTAAAGTTCTAGCAGAACTTGGATTTGCACAGAACTTTTGTAAATGTGTTCAAAGCTAACTAGGCACTTTTTGACATACTTTGGTAAAGAAGGCACGGCAAGAATTCGATTTCTGTGGGAATCTGTTTTCTGAAGATTTCTGCAGTTACAGTTTCCATGTAAGCTGACACTTGATTATTTTTTAAGTATGCAGTGATACACCTTTCTGAAAAAAACTGCATTATACTGCATTTTCTGCCACATTACATTTATTTCCGTTTGGGGCACCTGGTTATTTTACTGTTTTTATAATGCAGTTTTGTGTAAAAGTGTCTTAATGATTGACTGAAAAATAAATTTGGTTAAAGGGGTCATATGATGCGATTTCAAGTTTTGCTTTCTCTTTGGAGTGTTACAAGCTGATTGTGCAAAGATAAGATCTGTAAAGTTGCAAAGACTAAAGTCTCAAACCCAAAGAGATATTCTTTATAAAAGTTAAGAATCGTCCTCCACACCCTCCTAAAACAGCTCATTTAAACACGCCCCCACATGTCTACATCACGGTTTTGGGAAGATTGGCATAATACCGGCCAAATATTCACGCAAAGAAAGAAGGCGTCACTTTTACTCTTGCTGTAGTATTGTTGCTGCCGCCGCTGGCGCCATGTCCTTGAGACGCTGTGTTTCGTTGTGAAAGCAGCTTCATGTGAAAGAAGTTGTAAAGCAGCCATATTACCCTGCAGCCCAAGACTGGTTGCCCACTGAAGCTAAGCAGGGTTGAGCCTGGCCAGTACCTGGATGGGAGACCTCCTGGGAAAACTAGGTTGCTGCTGGAAGATGTGTTAGTGAGGTGCTCAACCTGTGGTCTGTGTGGGTCCTAACGCCCCAGTACAGTGATGGGGACACTATACTGTAAAAAGCACCATTAAACTGAGGTCCTGAGTCTCTGTGGTCATTAAAAATCCCAGGATGTCCTTCTAAAAAGAGTAGGGGTATAACCCCGTCATCCTGGCCAAATTGCCCATTGGTCTCTGACCATCATGGCCTCCTAAAAATCCCAATATCTACTGATTGGCTTCATCACACTCTCCTCTCTACCAATAAGCTGGTGTGTGGTGGGCGTTCTGACGCAATATGGCTGCCGTCGCATCCTCCAGGTGGATGCTGCACACTGGTGGTGGATGAGGAGATACCCCCCTTACTATGTAAAGTGCTTTGAGTGCCTAGAAAAGCGCTATATAAATGTAACAAATTATTATTATTATTACTTTGTTTGGGTTTCCAAAAGAGGACACAACTAGAAATTAGTGGTTAAGTTGTATTTACAACACTGTTCCAGAACAGTGCTGTTACGACCCTGCGTTCTACTTGTTCGCCTGCTGGTGGCGGTGTTCTTCCAGGAGAGCGTGGGAGATCGCACACCCCTGTTACCTGTTCATCGCTTAATTATGGAGAGGATAAAACATTGGACTCAAACACTCCTCTTCACTTCGTCCAGGGGATCGACAGCCTCTGGAGGAGTCACTTCTTTCGCGAACCTTTATTTGTTTACAGCCCATACCAACCTTTTCTGCTCCCCAATTGGATGTTGATTTCTCCCCTTTGATTTTGAACCCTAGACTTCGTTATATTAAGTTATCTGTATTTTTGAAGACTAATAAAATCTTGCAAGTCATTATTTTGGTGTACTTGTACTTTATGTACGGTCGAAACGAGCTGGCCGTAACATAAATTGGGAGCCTCGTCCGAGATCCTATGGGGGTAGGAAAACGTTGGTAAGTATGGGTTGTATGTGTGTATGTTTTTGTGAATGGTTACCTTTATAAATGAGAACTCTGGTGAGTTAGTGTGTTTCCAGCTGGATTGTGAATGCAATCCTTCCGACGGAGCACTGTTTGTTGTTTTGTTTTGTTATTTTGCCTTTCTTGTTTTTGGTGGTTATCCTGGGTGGAGATTAACTCTCTGTAGGGGGTACGCTTCCGGACTTTCAGTTTGACTGATTGTCGCGGAGTTCAGCGTTTAATGCCGCCCCGAGCCCGGTACATCGCTGAAGACCAGGTAGGATTTAGTTAGTGTTTTCTGAGTTAGGAGCTGGAGTTTTCTCATATTGTAAACGGAAAATCCATTCTACAAAAATAAATAAAGGTAAATAGTTTGTGTATAGTGCGGTTTATTTTTCGCGCTTACACTGTGTTTTGACTTGTGGGAAGTTTTGGGAATGAGCATAGGTTGCGTAATACGGTGACGTAGTTCCTTTTTGAAGCAGTGGCTTATGGGAGTTGTATTTCGGGTAAACAGCGTCTCACGTGTGTTAGCTAGTAGTTTTGTTTGTGTTGTTGTGCGTATACAAATACGAATAACATGTCTTCGGTGATCGAAGATTTCTTGGTGTGTCCATCAGAAGCTTTGCTTGAGAGTTATACAAAGGAGCAGTTGGTGCAAATCGCCGAACGCTTCAGTGTCGATCTTACTTCTCAAGAAAAGAGGCTGAAGGAAACTATTGTGACTACTTTGAAGCGGTCACTTGTTGATAGAGGAGTTATAGAGGTAAGCACTGAGTTAATTACTCCCAGTGAATCGTTTGTGTCTACTCCTGTTGAGGTTTATAGTGAAAGTGAGACAAAATTTCCAGAATTGTCTTTGCAAGAGAAGCAATTGTGTTTAGATGCCGCGAAAATTCGTGCTGAACGTGATGATCGCGCTATGAAAGAGCGAGCGGTAGAAAGAGAACATCAGTTAGGTATGCGAAGAATGGAGCTTGAGTTTGAGAAGGAACGCGAAGAGAGAGCGTTTCAGATAAAAAAAATTGGAGTTAGAATTAGCAGCAAAGACAGCTGAAGTTTCACAAGTGAATGTGCAACATGCGAATGCAGTTGAACCTGTGTTTGATGTTCACAGAAATATGAGATTAGTGCCGCCATTTTCTGAAAAGGAAGTGGATAAATATTTCTATCACTTTGAACGTGTTGCTTTATCCATGAAATGGCCGAAAAGCTTTTGGACTTTATTGTTACAGTGTGTGTTCACAGGTAAAGCTCAGGAAGTTTATTCTGCACTCTCACTGGAACAGAGTGGTGAGTATGATGTGGTGAAATCTGCTGTGTTACATGCATATGAACTCGTGCCTGAGGCATATCGTCAAAAATTTAGGAATTTGACTAAAGTTGATGAATGTACTCATGTTGAATTTGCAAGAGAAAAAGAGAACTTATTTGATCGCTGGTGTATTTCAATGAAAGTTACATCTAAAGAGCAGTTAAGAGAATTAGTGCTCTTAGAGGAGTTTAAACATTGTGTTCCTCATGCTGTGGCTACGTATCTTACTGAACACAAGGTGAATACACTTTCTGAAGCTGCTATCATGGCTGATGAATTTGTGTTAACCCATCGTCGGTCATTTAGTTCAGTCGGTCTTAAAACCAACGATATGAGTAAGTCCAAGTTTTGCTTTCAATCTAAGACAAAGTCTCCTGTGATGAGTGGGAATATTAGGGCGACAGTTGCTGAACATTCTAGTAAACCGGCCCTCTCACGAGACATGGTTTGCTTTTATTGTAAAAAGCCTGGTCATAAAATATCTGACTGTCTTATTCTTAAGAAGAAAGAGAGATTGTCGAAACCTGTTGCTTTAGTTTCTACCTCACCATTCACTATTGACACTCGTGATGAGAAAGATCGTCATTTATCTAGTTCTAGTGATAAATCTGTTGATCAGTGTATAACTTCATCCGTTGATTATACACCCTTTATCACTGGGGGAAATGTGTCATTGCCTGGTTCAAACGAAACGGTGCCAGTACGTCTTCTTCGAGATACGGGAGCCGCGCAGTCGTTTCTTTTAGAAGGAATTTTGCCTTTAACTTCTGAAACTGCTACTGGAACTCATGTATTAGTGCGAGGTTTTGAGATGGGGTTTGTTGAAGTGCCTTTGCATCGAATCCATCTTTCCTCTGCCATTGTATCTGGTGATGTAGTAGTTGGTGTTCGTTCTGCACTTCCAGTCCCTGGGATTACATTTATTCTGGGAAATGATTTAGCTGGTGGGAATGTTTGGGGACGGAGTGGTGTGGCAGCTCCGCCCATAATGGCATGTATACCTAGGAAATCTGATGTTAAAAATTGTAGAGAATTTCCAGATTTGTTTCCAGCTTGTGCAGTTACTCGATCAATGGCTAAACCATTATCTGAAAATCAAGTTGAAGTTCCACTGCATGACACTTTCTTTTATACTGTTAATATAGGTGAGCTAGGATCTGATGTGTCTAAATGTCCTGCGCAAAGAGACCTGAAGTCCTTCCCTTCGTTGTCTTCTGACCAGAAAGATTCAACAGTGCTGCAAAGTGAATCTGCTGATACATCTGAGGTTCTATCCACTCTTGAGAAAACTAATGTTGATCTCTCTGATGTTGATGACTGTTCTCTGACTTCTTTGTTACAGATCTCTCGAGAGGATTTAATTAGAGCTCAACTGAGCGATGACACTCTTAAACCTTTATTTTTTGCAGCAGGGTCTAAGAAGTGTTCTGATGCTCCTTCTTCGTACTTTCTTGATGGTCTGCTTTGTCGGACAGTGGTCCTGCGTAAAGATGTTTCTCTAGAACCTAAAACTCAGATTGTGGTTCCTATTACAGTGAGAGACTCTGTGTTGCATTTGGCTCATCAAGGACTTGCTGGTCATACCGGAGTTCGTAAAACGTATGATCGGGTCTTGCGGCAGTTCTATTGGCCTAAGGTAAAACGAGATGTGGCAAAACATATTCGATCTTGTCATACATGCCAGATTACCGGTAAACCGAATCAAAAAGTGCCTGTTGCTCCGTTGCAGCCTATTTCCGTCGTTTCCACTCCTTTCGAGCATTTGATAATAGACTGTGTTGGTCCTTTGCCCCGGTCTAAGACTGGTTACACAATACCTTCTAACCGTTATGTGCCAGACTACTCGTTATCCTGCTGCTTATCCGTTAAGGTCCATCACTACAAAATCTGTCTTGAAGGCCCTCACTAATTTTATGTCGACCTTTGGAATTCCCAAAGTTATTCAGTCCGATCAGGGTTCGAACTTCATGTCAAAACAGTTCGCAAAAGCCCTGCGTCAACTTCGAGTAGACCACAATATTTCTAGTGCCTATCATCCGCAGAGTCAAGGAGTTCTTGAGAGGTTTCATCAAACCCTGAAGTCCCTTTTGAGGTCATATTGTGTGGAACTCGATGCGGATTGGGAAGAAGGTCTGCCGTGGATGTTATTAGCGATACGTGAGGTAATCCAAGAAAGCCTTGGGTTTAGCCCAAATGAATTGGTGTTCGGACATGTAGTGCGAGGACCTACAGCTGTGTTAGCTGAGGGGTGGCGAATGTCTAAACCTTCTGAAAACATTGCAGATTATGTGAATGGATTTCGACGTAGATTGTATGAGGCACGAGCTCTCGCTAAAAAGAAGTTGAGTAAGTCTCAGATAAAAATGCAACAACATTTTGACAGAAAAGCTAAGTTAAGAGAGTTTCAGGTGGGTGATCAAGTACTGGCTTTGCTGCCTCTACCTGCCAACCCATTTCAGGCTAAATTTACAGGCCCCTACAGTGTAGTTAAACGTCTTTCCAATAATAATTATCTGTTGAATACTCCTGACCGGAGGGAAAAAGTACAAGTCTGTCATAGTAACCTGTTGAAATTGTATATAGCTCCTGTTCGTTCTGTTACGGTTAATGTGGTAAACTCTTTTCCAGAATCGTCTCTCTTTCGCAGCACGAGTGGGGATTCTTTAGAGAATGCTGATGAAGATGAGAGTTTTCTTTCTCGAGAAAAGGTCGACGGGCGACTTAAAAACTCTGAGATTCTTCTTAACCTGTCCTCTCATCTTTCTTATTTGACAGAGAACGAGAGGAATGATGTCACTGAATTGGTGGTGTCATTTCCCTCTCTTTTCCTTGATGTTCCTGGTCGCACTTCTATCATAGAACATGATATCGACGTAGGAACCTCATGTCCAGTTAAACAGAACGCCTATCGAGTCAATCCTTTTAAAAGAGATTTGCTGAAACAAGAGGTGAACTATCTGCTTACTCATAGTCTGGCTGAATCTAGTTTCAGTTCATGGAGTTCTCCTTGTGTTCTAGTAAATAAACCTGATGGCTCATATCGATTCTGCACAGATTATCGAAAACTTAACTCTGTGACAAAGCCGGATTGTTTCCCTTTACCTCGAGTTGATGACTGCGTCGATCATATTGGCTCTGCCCGTTACGTTAGTAAATTCGACCTCTTAAAGGGGTATTGGCAAGTGCCTTTGACTAATCGTGCGAAGGAATTATCTGCCTTCGTTACACCTGATGCTTTCCTGCAGTATACGGTAATGCCTTTCGGAGTTCGAAATGCACCTGCGACTCGTAAACCGTATACTGTATGGAATGTCAGGATGTGAGGCATATCTTGATAACGTCGTGTTGTATAGTTCCTCCTGGTCTGAGCATCTTAACCAGATTAAGGAACTTTTTTCTCGTTTAGCAAAGGCTAATCTTACCGTTAATCTAGCTAAGTCTGAATTCGCGAAGGCAACCGTTACCTATCTGGGTAAGGTAGTGGGAAATGGTTGTGTAAAACCTATTGAGACTAAAGTTGAAGCCATTTGTAACTTTCCAGCTCCCACCACTCGTCGTGAATTGCGACGATTTCTCGGCATGGTGGGATATTATCGGAGTTTTTGCGAAAATTTTGCCAGTGTAGTCTCACCTCTTACCGATTTATTGAGTCCGAAGTTATCTTTTCAGTGGACTGAGTCCTGTCAGCAGGCTTTCGAAAATTGTAAGGCTTTGCTGGCATGTGCCCCTGTTTTGGCAGCTCCGAATTTTGAAAAGTCTTTTAGTCTTGCAATTGATGCGAGTGCTTGCGGTGCGGGCGCTGTTCTCTTGCAGGAGGATTCGAACCAGGTTCAACATCCTGTAAGTTACTTTTCTAAGAAATTTAATCGACATCAACAGGTATATTCCACCATTGAGAGAGAGGCTCTTGCCCTAGTGTTGGCCGTACAACATTTTGAGATCTATCTAGGGTCAATTGCTGCACCGATTATTATTTATACGGATCATAATCCTTTGGTCTTCCTGAATCGAAATCAGCGCCTTATGCGATGGAGTCTCATTTTACAACCTTTCCATCTCGAGATTAAACATATTCGAGGAAAAGATAATGTTATAGCTGACACACTTTCTAGAGCGTAACATCATTTTTACGTTGTTTGTTCCTTTTCTTTGCATCTCTAGGGCCCAGAGGTGTTAAAGAATAGAAAACGACGTTCCTTTGGACCACCGGAACTTATTGTGTTCGTTCTGGATAGTGTTTAACTGACTTTTCTTTGTTTTCGTTTTTAGATTCGTTGCCGAATCTTTTTTTTTAGGAGGGAGGTGTTACGACCCTGCGTTCTACTTGTTCGCCTGCTGGTGGCGGTGTTCTTCCAGGAGAGCGTGGGAGATCGCACACCCCTGTTACCTGTTCATCACTTAATTATGGAGAGGATAAAACATTGGACTCAAACACTCCTCTTCACTTCGTCCAGGGGATCGACAGCCTCTGGAGGAGTCACTTCTTTCGCGAACCTTTATTTGTTTACAGCCCATACCAACCTTTTCTGCTCCCCAATTGGATGTTGATTTCTCCCCTTTGATTTTGAACCCTAGACTTCGTTATATTAAGTTATCTGTATTTTTGAAGACTAATAAAATCTTGCAAGTCATTATTTTGGTGTACTTTATGTACGGTCGAAACGAGCTGGCCGTAACAGTGCAACCTAAGTATAGAGTGTGTGCAGCGTTGTTACGCGTAAATCGCGTAAAAAGACAGTATATGTCATTATAATCAGTTATGTCCCCCCTGGATGCAACAAATGCCTAATTTATAATGGCTTTTATTGTTTTTGTCTCATCGCGCCGGAACACGGCATCACAATTTGGTAAGGGTCGTAAAATTTCCGTCTCACGCTTGATGTATTCGGCCAATCACAATGCACTGGATAGCTGGCCAATCAGCATACACCTCACTTTTTGGAACGATGAGCTTTGTAAAAATTGCCGCGGAGCAACAATAATGTACACTGTGGAAAATAATGTGTTTTTTTAAACCTTAAACCACATAAACGCATTGCATTACACAAAATACACCAAATAATGTTCTTTTTAGCAACGTCATATGACCACTTTAAAATTAGTTAAAATTGTTAAAATTGTGACTTTTCAACATTTGGTTCATTCGTCAAGCTTGGAAGGTTAGAAGCGCAGTGTATTGTGGGTTGCTGTATTGCAGTCTGCTCAGGTTGTATATTTAGGTAAATGTCTTCTGGGGATTCCATGAATATTGATATGTTGTTATAAGTTAAAATACAAAAATAGGTAAGAGTAGTGAGCTTGTCATCTGAAATCTCCTGCAGTCCACACAGCAGTTATTGATATATTAAATATATAGTTCGCTGAACTGATCTGCTGTGTTGACAAAAGGTAGATCTCTTTCATTATGTCCGGCATGTTTCATCATTGTTTACTTGATCAGTTTCAGCATGTTTCATCAGTCCTGTTGATACACTGCATTGTTTCGCAGATGAAAGATGAGATGATGTGACAACAATGAAAACATTTTACAGAAGCAAAGCTATACAGAACATGAATTAGTTTCTTAATCATTTAAGATTTACATTTTTATTTGCTTTAGTTCTTTTTTCATATTTTTTTTCCTGGCTGTTTTTATTATTGTGTCAAGTGCTTGATTCATGAATGTTAATGTCTGAAGAAAAACTAGTAAACAGATGTTGAAAGAAAACAACATGAGATGTCATGTAAGATCAGTCATGCTTTTGCTTTCGTTATGACCGTGTTCTTGCCTCATTCCAGTATGTACAGAAAAGACATCTGGGATGGGCTCTGGAACTCAGGTGGTTTTGAAACGACAACCTGCTCTTTCTGGGTTTGTGGTTATTTCAGAGAAAAAAGTATTGCAGTAAAATAGAAATTCCACAAAAGGGGGGAATACACTATGGAAATTGACCTTAAAAATATAGTAAATGTGTTTCAGCTATACAGGATGGCATTTTAGTGAATGTATATTTAATAGCTCATAACTACATAATACTACATTAATATAACATGGCAATTCAAATCTACCTTGACTACTTAAATGTTTTCTGTACTCTGAAATATGAGAACAAAAAAAGATAACCTAAATTACTATCAATATATGATCAAATGTGAACATCTGGGAACATTTTAGAATTTCAATTATTGTCCCAGCATCCCATTTTGATGGGAGATCTGATGTCTCAGCATTAGATCCATCTGCATGCTTGAAACCCTCAAACATCATAAGATAATACAACATTTAGTTTGTTTTCTTAAAAACGTGTCTTGGCACTATTTGCCACATGCCTTGTCTCATCAGTATTGTAAAGTTGTTCTTTCTGTTAGCTGTGTAGCTCCGTTTAGAAACTGGTTTGCCTCTTTTCATGATACTGATCTGCAAAACTAAAATGATCTCACTGGGTGATCAAAAGCTGACTGTCTTTGTTGTTCTCCAGCACGTCTTGCAGCAAATAGCAAAATAGTACATTTTCCAAAGAACTCAAGTTACTCAACTCCTTTAGACCTTTGTTCATAACGTGAAAGTTTTAAAAATCCCAAACAATATTACAAAAATCATATGACATTGATATAACAAACATGTAGTTTTAATCATTTATGCAATTTAAATAAAGCTTTACTGCTATAAGGAATGCATTTACAAATAAATGACCCAAAAAATATTAGGTGAAATAAATATAAAAAATATATTTTTGGCTGACAAGACGTTTGGGAATCCCTGCATTATGTAAATAAGAAATAATGTGAATGTGTGCATTTTAATGTGTTTGGAAGATAAAAGCCGAAGACAGTCATTCATGGTTAAATAACCTACTGAGTTATGACTCAAATAAAAATGAAAGTGTTTATCAGTAGTTGATGTAATGTTGAAATGCTAAGAAAACACTTTTTAAAACTGAAATGATTTTTGTCAATCCAGTGGTCAAATGTTGTGTGGCCTTTCAAATTTATATTATATCCACCTTTTTGTGTGTGTGTGAATGTCCACAAAACTGGAAGAATAAATAGTTAAATATAATATATTTTCATTTGGGAGTAAAATGTGATGTGATGATCGAGTTTTTTGGAGAGAAATGAGCCCATTTCTTAGAAAAAGAAACTAGAGCACAAAGACACACTTCATTTGAATCAGGATTGGCTTACCGTGCAATAATAAGAAAAATTAAAAAAAACTTGTAATATAATTTGTTGTATGGAAAATCCAGAAACATCAGTCAGCCAGGAATTTCCGTCACTCTGCTCTGCCTCCACATAAGCTCGTCCCCTTTTTCTTTTAACTTCATTCAGCCAGGACAACTAGTCAAACAGGCTTTTGTGCTCTGCTCTCATAATCCTCAGACGATAAAAGCGGGAGTAACACAGTTCGGTTTTAGTTGCATTTACCATCTTGAACATCATCAGGGCCATTTCATGAAGCAAAGACAAACCAGCAATGAGTGAGTATAACGCAAAAAGTGTCTCTATATACTGTAGGTTTATTGGTTTATCAGACTCACTGTCTGATTAATTTGTATCATTTTAGAGCACGATCGCATGTGTGGCAGTCGATGTCTGGGTCCGATGACTTTCAGTGTGGACCTGACCGGCCAAAACGTGACCCTTGGCCAAGAAGGACAACTCGCGTCCAGAGACGCCTCGTCCTTTATGAACGGTTTGGCGTTTCTCAGCCGCACTGTAAAGCTGGATGAAAAGCTGTGTATATGTATTGAAACCGCACCTCGTTGTGGGATGGAGCTCTTCGTGTGGGTTTCACCAACATCTGCCCACAGAGAAACAGTTTACCACCTGCCTCGATACCAGACCTCAGGGACGCACGGGGATATTGTGTTGTGCCGGTGCCTGAGGACTTGTGTAGGTGTGGTGTACAGCTTCAGTTCTGGATAAACTATGCAGGCATGGTTATTGTTCAAGAGATAGGTGGGGAGAAATATTACCTCAAAGCAGAAGGACTGAACCTGAATAATCCGCTGTGGGTTTTCATTGATCTGTACGGGAGCACAAGCGCCGTCCGCCTTCTGAGTAAGTGTGAGAAAATAACTCATTTTGATTGTCAGAACTGCTACATAAATCTGTTTAAATGTATGAATTATTTTGTAAATTTTTGAATGTGCTGTAGGATCAAGGAGGGGCAGTCGAACATCATGCCCGGTTTGTCCTGTAGACAGTATATCTGGTATCAACTTGCTAGCGAGAGCAGTTGAGCGACAAACATCAGAGGAAGAGCATAGCTATAACCATAAAACAGGTGATTTTGTTTTCTTAAGACACTGAGATCAAACATGAATCATCCAGCAAACAACATTCACCTTTGTAGTTTTAGTACAGTGTGCAGATAACATTGACCTTGATTTCATTATACTTAGAAACCAGAAAGGTCCAGAAAACATCATCTTACTGGAAAGTGAGACTCTTCCTTGTACAGTATGCCAACCAGACGACCATCCCAAGCCCCCGAGAATGTTCAGAACTCACAAGAGCTGGTTTAGGTAAATTATCTGGCCCCTTTCAGCTTAAAGTACATCCCCAGCATTGACAGTAATCTATAGTACTTGTAACTTATATGCTAAAATGAACACCACTTGGGAATCTTATGCTTTCTCTGTTCGCATTCTAGGCGTACCTGTTGAGGAGGCAAGAGGGGTAGATCTACACTGGACTTGGCAAGAGCTGAATCAATTCATTTGCTCCAGATATCCTTTGGTCAACATGGATGTGATTGGTTTCCATTATTGCGAAGGCTGATAAGCATCGACGACTTTGCAGATTACATGCAAACACTCTGAAGAAATTAAAAAAGGAGCTGGCTGACAACACACTTTATATAGTTCCTCAGACAGACATTGCTCTAAATGAGGTATAGTAGAAAATTCTTATTTACTTTTAATTTAATCAGTTTGTAAATCCTGTAGAATTGCCACTCAGAAAACTAAGGTGAATGTTTAAAGGGATAGTTCACCCAAAAATGAAAATTCTGTCACTAATTACTCACCCTCAGGTTGTTACATAACTCGTGAGTTCTTTGGAACACAAATAAAGATGACACGATTTTTTATGAAATCTGAGAGCTTTTTGACTCTGCATAGACAGCAATGCAACTACCATGTTTACAGCATGCGTGTTGTGCTGCTAACGCAGGAATGATTGAATAAATGATGCATTTATATAGCGCAATATATATTATTTGTGTAATGCTGTACACCCAAAGCGCTTTACAGTCATGTGGGGGGGTCTCTCCTCAACCACCACCAGTGTGCAGCATCCACTTGGATGATGCGACAGCTGCCACAGGACAACGGTGCCAGAGCCATAGAGCCAATCAAGTGTATGGGGATTATAAAGAAGCCATGATTGACAAGGGCCAGTGGTGGGAATTTGGCCAGGACACCGGGGTTACACCCCTACTCTTTACGAGAAGTGCCACGGGATTTTTAATGACCACAGAAAGTCAGGACCTCGGTTTAACGTCTCATCCAAAATACGGTGCTTTTTGACAGTATAGCGTCCCCGTCACTATACTGGGGTGTTAGGGCCCACATAGACCACAGGGTGAGCAACCTCGTTTTCCCAGAAGGTCTCCCATCCAGGTCCTGGCCAGGCTCAACCCTGCTTATCTTCAGTGGGCAACCAGTCTTGGGCTGCAGGGTGATATGGCTGCCGACAAGCTGGGAGCTGGGCGTTCTGACGTAAAAATATCTACATTTGTGTCCCGAAGATAACGAAGGTCTTGCGGGTTTGGAACAACAGGAGGATGAGTAATTAATGACAGAATTTTCATTTTGGGCTGAACTATCCCTTTAAACACTGCTGTTCTTTGAAAGGCACTAATTTTGCAACTCAACCTGCTAGTTGACATTTACTTGACAATCCCAAACAATTAAACGGTGCTATTTCTTATTCACAGATGATCACGCACACATTATCATCAGTCATGAATGCAAATGCTTTCACGCAACCACGTTCTCCTCCAACTGTTCTTGCACAACAGAGGCACCGGTTAACTTCAACCAGCAGTTTTCTTTCAGATTCAAGCCCAAACTCTTCAATGGTAATAATATGTATTATTATAATCTTACATAATATTTTACATGAGCATTATATTGTATATAAGAAATACACACAGATTTACATACACCTTTATCTAGAAAGGCAGCACAAGACATGTACTTCTCTTCAACAGGAGGACATGGACTTTTGCTCTTTGCTCAGAGAGTTCCAGCACATGCACCTCAGTGGCAGCGAGGACGTTCCAGTATTGGTTTTTCGTAACAAGGTGCTGCAGAGTGCTAAAGATCATGTTTCCAGATCTAATTTCCCTTGCTCCTGAGAGCAATCAGAGAACATACACATAAAATACTTATTTGTTAGGGTTAGGGTTACACACACGCACACACCACACACGCACGCACGCACGCACGCACGCACGCACGCACGCCACGCACGCAGCACGCACGCACGCACGCACGCACGCACACCACACACACACACACACACACACACACACACACCACACACACACACACTCACACACACACACACACACACCACACACCCACACACCCTCCACCCACCCACACACACACACACCACACACACACACACAAACACAACACAACACAACACAAACACAATTTGGGTTTTCATTATCTGTAAGCCATTATCATCACAATTTCAAGAAATAAAGGCTTGAAATAATTTCACTCTGTGTAATGAATCTCTATATAATATATGGGGTTTCACTTTGATAATATGCATGACACACAAATATATAGCCCATTTTCATGATATTCTAATTTTTTGAGATGTACCTGCAGTGCCACGGGCTGGTCGCCTCCATGCCACACCTTTGTGCTGTCATTTGTGCTTAAGGAAAGCCCGACAAGCATTGAGTGCATACATTAACTGACTTTAAAAAAACTTGAACTTTTCTGTTTTGCTAATCCTGTTTTTTTTATTGATCTTAGGATATATTTAAAATTGAGATTGGATTTTTGACTTTCATGAGCTGAAAGCTTTAATCGAAATTGAAAACAACAGAAACTTTTACTGTACATGTTATGAATATGAAAGTTTCACTTTTTAAAGGGAGATAAAACAATAGCTTTTTTTCCCCTCTGGCAACATAAATTAAACCAGAGCGTTTATAACTGATCTAAGGTCAGCCCCAGTTCTAGACTGTTTAAGAATAAGTTTAGTCATGTTGATGTTCCAATAAGCCATATTCTCATATGACAATTAGGTTGCAAATTAAAACTATATCCTTTGAATACTCACAGAAAATACATATATCTTTCCCCACATTTATGCTCCGAGCTTCTGTTAGAAATAAACGTATGCTCTTCATCTATGAAGAAAAATACAGCATCTGTTTTTTACTGGCATTAATAAAGGCATATTTCACAACATCATTCACATATTCTATGAAGTGAAACGAAAACATTATTGCATTATAATGACACTGAAGCTATTAGAAGGCATTCATTCATTGACTCACACCTCCACAGCAGTTTTACTGACAGACTCGTCCTTGACCTGCAGTAACTGTGAACTTGATTAAGAAGCTCTAAGCCAATTCAGTTCTCAATGAGATCTTTTTGTTGTTTATTTTTTACTTAATGAGGGAAAATACATATTAATAATAACACATGATGACATATAAAATGTGTCATATTTGGCAAAACTGGCTAATTTTCAACAGTCCCTTGGTCTTTGAAGTTAATGATCTATTCGGCCAAACGATTACAATGGCATCTGCCGATCTATTAGACAGCGGATGATCATTCAGTTCTTAAAGCTAAAAGATCTGAGTGACTTTGACAATGAGATGAGGGTCAGAGCATCCCAAAAAAGCCAAGACTTGTGGGGAACATGGGCACCCAAGACTCATTGAAGCATGTTAACCTGCTGGTCCAATCTCACAGAAGAGCTAGCTCAAATTAATGAAAAACTTAAAGCTGGCCATGATAGAAAGGTGTCAGGACACAATGCATCACAGTGTGTGATGACCCCTGCTCACCACTGAAAGCGTCTACAGCGGGAGCTGATCTTCTCTTTGCTGCTATAACAGATTTTACTCTTCAGTAAAGGCTGCAGAGATTTGAGGTAGCATTTAGACACAAGAGCATCATTGAAGTCTGATTTCAGCAGATGGGGTCTTGGCATCCCAAAATGTGTTCCAACAGAAGTTTGTGGAGTCAAGCTCTTTCCTACCAGCTTTGATGTACTCCACCTTAAATGCCTGCATATGTTCACGGTGCATGGTTTGTGCACCTGTAAGAAACGGGTGTAGCTGGATCATTCATTAGAACTATGTGGCTACATTCTTCTGAGCATTTAATTTATGCACTGCGGTTTAAAAGCGCCTGCCTTTTCTGTTAAAGTTTATTTACCAAGTCTGAAAAATTGCAATCATCTGAGGAGGAACTTCAAACATTAAAGTAGAAAGGCATTATCACTATTAATGATTACACTACTAAACAATCATTCATTTTATGAGCCCTAATTCTCAAGTTTCTTTTTTGACTTTTTAAAATGTGTTACTTAAGTCTGAACTAACTTGCAGTGACTACACAATAATGCAACATACACTTACACTTCAATCCATAATGCAAAACAAGATAGGAAGGCAATTATTTCATTTTATTCATGCTTTACATTAGAGGACTTTTTTTGGTGTTAGTATACAGTCACTATTTGGGGTATTAGATTTTGTATGTACAATGCATTGTGTGCATGAATGCTTGAATAGAACATTTCCATTTCAGTACCCTATGAAATAATTACAAAACATATGATTTTAAGTAAGACGAGTGAATGGCAGACCGAATGAGCATATTATATCATAAATATAGTAACCACTCAAACTGAAAGTGAGCTTTATGAATTTGGCAACTGCTTATCCAAACAGTGGAGAGCTTTAAACACACCAAACAGCAAAACACAAACCAACGTACCCTCGATCCAGCAAATAGTCCTACTTTTAGAGAACAGCTTGATGGCTCATTGAAATGGCTGCATTGCAAAAGTGAAAATTTACACTGAATTTATTGAGTTTAACTCATTGGCTGAGAAAATGTAATTTTCCTGAATTTAAAGAAATGACAGCATTTCTGCAATGACAGGAATCACTACAGTTTTCGTAAATGACAAAAATCAAAAACAAGGATCAAACAAAAGAAAAGAGGAAAAGTGAAAGTACTCTGGTGCACAACAGAAGATAGCAGCATACTGCTAATGTTTAACTGTAAAACCACATGATCAAACGTGCTCATGAAACCCCCAACTAGTTTCTTTTGCTTTCCTATTAGTACGCACAAAACTTTGGATGACTAAATACGTAAAAAAAATCCCAACTGCTGTAATTTTTTTACTGCCGTGGGAGTCATCCTCAAGGTAAGTTTCCAGACTCCACCCTCAATAGTCCCTCCTCGATCCTCATCCTATGAAGAGAAATGTTTAGCAATAAACTACAACACGTGCATAAAACAAAAGATTCTCTATCCACTAAGATACAGAAACAGAAGTAGCCCACTGAAGAAGATACCAAGAGCTGGCTAAGAAAACAGGATGACAGAGAAAAAGACAGGTAAGAATATAAAATAGGCAAATGGTACCTTTAAAGCAATATCTCTTATTTAAAAAGAACATGTCAAGTTTAAAGAGAATTATGTTGGTATATAAAAATGTAACTTAGCAAGTTGTAAGTTAAATTTGTTTGTTTTAAGAAAGTTCACCAACCAATGAATTTACAGTAATGCATATATTACATCGTCAATTTTGTTTTATGTGTTAATATAATTTGTAATTATGATCCGTGCAACGTTGAAGAGTCCGAGCTTGATTATGTCTGTGATGTCTGATGCGATGCACGAGGAAACTTCACGAAACATACCCTGCATCCCAATGTGCATACTATCTACCCTATCTGCCCTAAATAGTATTGAAAATACTAATATCACATAGAATGTAGGATGGATAGTATGCACATTGGGACGCAGGCATAGTGATTTTGTCAGCGAGCAGCGGCCTCTAGAGGCTATAGATTGAGTTGGACAGTAGTATGGCTACGTTCCATGAATCGGTTCATTCGAACAGAATCAGTTCAACTTATATAATTAAACATACATTTATTACATTTGAAGTTTTATTAATAAGTGTGTTGATTGTAAATCCACGTATCTTAGACATTGTAGACACTGTTGCAGGTTGTTCCATTCGTGAATGGAATTTACATTTACATTAAACAAAATTGAATTGTAATATTTTGGTTGAAAATCAAACCAACTCTGTTACATATGTGTGTTTATAAAACTGTCACGTCGTAAATATATTCAAAAACTGTTGTTAGTACTTTTTAGTTCAATGAGGATTGACTCGAGAGCGCTCAGATCAGTTCGATTCCCGAGTCGTTTGAACCAAAAGAGTGATTCGCGAATCAAACTTACTGGAAAGTCCCGTGTAAGCGAAAGTTGAATAAGAGAAATAACATAAGTATCAAAACAAAGAGAGCCACACCGCTTAGATCAATCTCTAATGCCAGACTTGTCTTATTTCTCCTCCAGAGAAAGTCAAGTGCGTGTGTGACACGCGGTGGAGCCTGAACGCGATTTCTTTCCACTCAGACGTGAAGGGTCGTCTGATAACGCTGAGTGACGGCGGGCGTCGGGTTTCCAGGGACGAGTCGTCCTTCTGCCACGGGCTGACGTTCAGCGGGCGACCGGTGAAGACCCAGGAGAAGCTGCGCCTGCGGGTCGAGCGCTGCGGCGGAGACTGGCACGGAGCGCTGCGGCTCGGATTCACTAATGTTTCACCCGAGCAGACGACTTTACCCCCTCTGGCCATCCCAGACCTGACCAACTCTCCGCTGTACGCCGCAGTGATAGTCCCCGAGCACATCTGTCGCCTGGCTCAGAGATTGAGTTCATGTTGAAGAAGAATGGCAGGATGAGGATACGAAGCTCTGATGGCAGAACATACACGGAGCAGACCACCCTGAACCCCAAGTGTCCCGTCTGGGCAATGATTGACGTCTACGGGCAGACCACGGCCGTCTCGATGCTTGGTGAGAGGCTTCTATCTGTCATAGTGTGCTCCGAGTGGATTAAAGGGCTTAGTTCACCCCAAAATGAAATTCTATCATCATTTACTCACCCTCAAGCTGTTTTAAAGCTCTACGAGTTTCTTTCTTATGTTGAACACAAAATAATATATTTTGAAGAATGTGGGCGGCAACAGTTGGCGGTACCCATTGACCTCCAATGCATGGGTATTGTTTCAAACAACTTGAGGAGCAAGTAAATGTTGACAGAATTTTCATTTCTGGACGAACTTTCCCTTCAACAACGCAGCACGCGCACACACACACACACGCACACGCACGCACGCACTCACACACACACACGCACACACAAACACGCACACACACAAGTATATCTAAAATATATATTTGTATTTTTTGTGGTGTGTGTTTAAAATATGATTTATATGTTATATCAAATAATGCTATATTTTTCTGTAAGAGAAAAATCCAGGGGTTTTCAAACTTTTTGCCACCAATATGATGCCCTAAAGTGAGGCCCCTTTCTTAAAATATAAATGCATAATATTAATGAAAACCCATTTATGCAGTGTGCAAAATAATATTATAAAAACAGCAAATTAATTTAGGATTAATTCAAATGAATTAATGATGTTTGCTAAATATTTTTTTATATTGTCATTATAAAGAAAATTATTAAAATCTAGAAAACTGTAATTTTATTGAATTGTCATAATATTTGAGATTAACAGAGTAGAATAAAATAAACTCAATTAATTAATGAGATTAATTTATAATATAATAATAGTACTGAATTAATTAATTAAATTAAAGATAGAACTATTAGTAATAATGTTAATTACTAACAGATAATAAGATACAAATAATAATATTGTGAATGTGATTGTAAAATAAATAAGTCATGTACAACAAACAAATTCGTTAGTATCTTAAATGTACCTGTTAACTTTGACAGCTCTAAAAATACATTTATTAAAATCTTATTTTTTCTCTATAAGAGATTTCATGGATCTTGCGTTCCCAAGTTTAAAAACCCCTGAATTAAAGCTACACTCAAGCATCGTCATAAAGAAAAGCTTGTTTTTTTAGTTGTCTTTGCCTGACAGTTGATGTGGTCTGTGTTTATATAGGTTCCAAAATGAAGCGCTGGATCTTCACCAGTCGGTCCTGTCCTGCTCTCACACACATCAAACACACTGAAGATAAAGAAACGCAGGAGAAAAAGAAACAAACGAGCACGCTGGAACAGAGAAACCTGAGAAACCATCATCTTGATAACACAGGTGAGAATCAGACAAGCGCAAGGCAGCTCTGTTAGGGCTTAGTACACATAATTTCACCACCTAAACTCTTCTCTTTTCTTGCTTTAGATCATGAAGCGCCAGACTTTGAGGAGTGTGTGGTGTGTTACAGTGATGTGGCAAACTATTGTCTGAGCTGCGGTCATAAATGTGTGTGTACTTCATGCGCCATGAGGGTTCACATGATGTTTGGGACCTGTCCTCTGTGTCGTCAGCCCTTGGGTTCCTTCCATCCATATGACCACTAGCTTTCTTCCCAGTTCAAGTAGTGGCCAGTTTGTTGAATGTATATTGAATGTATTTGAAGTTCTTATGTGCTGCTGTAATTTACAAACCTGTCACTGCACTGTGCAAATGGTTGTTTTTTTAACTTTATTTTGTACGTTTTTTTGGGATAAATTCACTGAATTTAAATGAATATTTTTATTTTGAGTAATTTTGATTATATGTATACATATGCTGAGATGTTCTAAATCTATGATGTAAATATATGTAAATATGTATTTATGTATATAAATGTTTTATTTTTTTTATTAAATATATTTTATTGTCCTGGACTTCTGCACATTTCCGCCAGGTGTCAGTGTTTTATAGGAAAACAGAAACTCCTAGCAACAGAAGAAACCTTACGAAAGTTTGTTTAGCTATTATTATCCAAATTGTTTTACGACGTTCATGTTCAGTGTTCATCAATATGAATATGGCTGCAGAGAAAGTCTAAATTTAAACGTGAGTGAGCCTTTTCCCTTAAAATAGTAAGTTGAACATAGTCAGGAAGGGTGGAGAAGAGGAATCACGGATTTGGGCGCGAGAAATGTGTGTACTAATAAGAGAAAGTGCTATATTTGGTTCAGTTTGTTAGTTTCTGGCTTTTTGATGTTGAAATACCATAGATTACTTAAGATATTAGGGAACATTGAGAAATACAGGGAAAAGTTATCCTCAGGATGATGCTTATTTAGATATAGTCTTTTTGAAATGGTAGGCCCTAATGCATAATATTTAAACCATTCAAAATAACACCGGGGCTAGTTGTCACACAGAGCTTGAGTTAAAAGTCTAAAGTCATTCATTTGAATTACACAGCTTTAGCATAAACTAAAAATCTGTGATGCATATCTGTCAGTTTTAAATGCACAAAATCAGGTTTAAATATATTTATATACACAATACAGGGTCTATTTGTTAAACCAAACATTTTAACATATTCAATCTTGCTTTGTGTAGACCATGTTCATACTTTTTCAATTGATTCGTTTTCCCCACAATTTTTACCTGATTCTAAACTATTTGAAGAAGTACATTTAGAAAATATGATAAATCAAATGAATGCAAATGTTTAATAATAAAATATACCATGATTCATTTAGTTGAGTTCAGGTTAAATGATCAAATATTAAATGCATCAATGCAGTGACTAAATGATGTGAAATACTGACTTATTCTGAGCCTAATGCAGATCTTTGGTGTTGTACTTTCTTGTATCATTTGTATCTGCAGTGGACAACATGTCTGATGAGTCGGCCATCAGCATTAAATCCTAGTTCCATTTAAACCCCAGAAACTAAGTTATAAGGGTGGGAAAATCATAAAATAGGGGGAGGAGAGAGGCGGAGTGAGTGGGACGTGACCTTTGGTTGTTGATCACATTGTCTGACTGTTTAATATTTATTTTGGATGGCAGAACAGAGCTCGAGGAAGGCGAAAAGAAGTGAGGGAGGGTTTACAAAGCCACTGAGTCAATACAGAGAGACTCACTACAGAGAGAGAGATAGAGAATGACACACATAGTGAGCTGAAGATTAGGGCAGCTCAGTTTGATGAAGAAAACAAACATCCTCTTCAACAGCAGATGTGCAGCACGGTAAGTGTCCTTGAGTCACTATAAAACATTCTAGTACTTCTGTATGGTCTGTGTATCTTAATGTACACTACCATTCTAAGGTTTGGACTCACAATGGCATGTTTGTTTCTTTGAAAAAAAAGAAAAGATTGGTTTATTCACAAGCATGTATACAATTCAGAAGTCTGGTCTCAAAAACTTCCCATCTTCTTGTTCATCTGAGCCGTCTACGAGCCGGTTGGATTCAGTTTGCCAATCATGTATAGAGCGGCCTTCATCTATTAAAAAAAAAAATAGTAAGATGAACAATTGTGTTGTTTGGTTATTTAAAAAACAAAACAAAAAAACAAAACTATTCTGACTAGAAAAAGTACTATGACCTGGGGTCCAGTTCTTCATACCTTGCTTAATACATCTGAGATGATTTGAGAGATGCCAGATCTTCTAATCGTGATAACTGATCTCTGGCAAATTTGGTTCTTCAAACTAATTTGCGTATTAGATTAAAATATTTGGATTAAGTTGTCTAAGATTACTGTGCGTTCTAGTGTTCCCCGAGAAGGGCGGATTTATCAATACTCGAAAACCACGATCAGCAATGCAGCGATTGGCTGGTGGCAAGACAAGTTTTCAAAAAACACAATGGACCAACACCAGCAGATGACATTGCACCCCAAATCATCACAGACTGTGGAAACTTAACACTGGACTTCAAGCAACTTGGGCTATGAGCTTCTCCACCCTTCCTCCAGACTCTAGGACCTTGGTTTCCAAATGAAATACAAAACTTGCTCTCATCTGAAAAGAGGACTTTGGACCACTGGGTAACAGTCCAGTTCTTCTTCTCCTTAGCCCAGGTAAGACGCCTCTGACGACAACTGTAGCCAAATTCCTTGACACGTCTGTGTGTGGTGCTCTTGATGCCTTGACCCCAGCCTCAGTCCATTCCTTGTGAAGTTCACCCAAATTCTTGAATGGATTTTGCTTGACAATCCTCATAAGGCTGCGGTTCTCTCGGTTGGTTGTGCATCTTTTTCTTCCACACTTTTTCCTTCCACTCAACTTTCTGTTAACATGCTTGGATACAGCACTCTGTGAACAGCAGCTTCTTTGGCAATGAATGTTTGTGGCTTTACCCTCCTTGTGAAGGGTGTCAATGATTGTCTTCTGGACAACTGTCAGATCAGCAGTCTTCCCCATGATTGTGTCGCCTAGTGAACCAAACTGAGAGACCATTTTGAAGGCTCAGGAAACCTTTGCAGGTGTTTTGAGTTGATTAGCTGATTGGCATGTCACCATATTCTAATTTGTTGAGATGAATTGGTGGGTTTTTGTTAAATGTGAGCCAAAATCATCACAATTAAAAGAACCAAAGACTTAAACTACTTCAGTCTGTGTTCATTGAAATTATTTATGTTTTCTAGTATTTCTACATTTACATTTTTTCTTCAGAGTTGTAATTAGCATTAATAATATTATCTTTAAACAGATTTGTTATGTGACAGCATTAATTACAGTTTCTTAAAGATCATGTTATCTGCATCTCCTGCACTCCATCAAGCCTCTCCCATAATATTTGTCATCACTCAAATTAATGCACGGCTCAGATTAACTGTATAGCAGTGTGTATGACTCAATACAATTATAAAATAATTATTTCATCACTAATAAATCTTTCAATGAGTAAAACTGGCTGTGTCTTAGTATTATATACTTTACACAACATTTTTACTTCAGTTTGTAATTAGCAATTAATTTAATATTATCTTTTAAACAGATTTGTCCCTATGGGACAAGCAGGGTAATTACAGTTTCTTAAAGATAATGTTAGCGGTCTGATCTCCTGCACTCAGATTTTAAGTATCAATTCTGCTTAAAAAGATGCAATCTAATCCTGTTTACATGAAATAAGCCTGCCCGAGCAGGTTTAAGCTTACGGACCTGTTGCTATGACAGCAACTCCAGAATGAGCTTCGAAGAACCAAATGATCCAAGATCAAGTGAAATCATCAACCATCAAATCCAGTTAACTGAATTAGCGACGTACGAAGAACGGACCCCTGGAAGAAATGCAAGTGTAACTTCATCATCTGGAAAAACAAATCAGCACATTCATTTATTTTACTTATTTTAATTTTTTTTCATGTAAGTGGTTTTCTTAGTTGACTTGAGTATAAACTGCTTTGCCATCACAGGAAGAAATACATTTAATTTGCCAATTGCAAACTTTTTAATGGTAATGTAGTTAGAATAATTATCCTATCATATAATAGGCTACAATATTTCCCTATCTTGAATAGCGCTTTATTTATTTGAATGACAGTCTCATTGTGACCCATTTAACTGCTCATTGCATATCATTGTGAGATATGAGGAAAGTAAGGTTGTGTGGGTAAATAGGGATGAATAGTCTCATCCACTTCAAACCTCCTTTCCCTGGAATAAAACTGTGATAAAGTCTTCCCCAGAAGTGTCTAGTTAGTAACTTAGTACATGTGATAATACAGTGGTTTTGTCTAATGGATCACTGGGTGTGAAAACGACTTCTTGAGGAAGTGTTTTTGCAGTTTAACCTCAATTTTACTCTTAAACTCAGCTCTGCTCCTCGGTTTTTCAAAGCTAGTTCCTCAACAGTGGTTGGTTTTAACATCACCATGCTGATTACTTAGATCAGGAGTAGGCAACGTCAGTCCTGGAGTGCCGCTGTCCTGTAGAGTTTAGCTACAACCTAATCAAACACACCTGAACAAGCTAATCAAGGTCTTCAGAATTACTAGGGCTACAGGCAGGTGATGTTTTTTTCAGGGTTGGAGCTAAATTCAGCAGGAGATCGGCACTCCTGGTCACGTTGCCTACCCCTGACTTGGATTGTGTGTTTCAGTGCTGTTTGAACATTATAGACAAGGCGTGTCCAATCCTGCTCCTGGATGGCCAATGTCCTGCAGAGTTTAGCTGCAATGAGCTCAAACGCACTTGTCTGAAGGTTTCTAGTGAATCTGGTGACCTTGGCTGTGTCTGAAATCACCCCCATACCTTAAAGCAGGGGTTCCCAAACTCGTTCCTGGAGCCTCCCCAACACTGCACATTTAGCATGTCTCCTTTATCAATCACACTTGATTCAACTCATCAGCTCATTAGTGGCAACTCCAAGACCTGAAATGGGTGTGTCAGAGAAAAGAAAAATGCAAAATGTGCAGTGTTGGGGAGGCTCCGGGAACGTGTTTGGGAACCCCTGCTTTAAAGGGATAGATCACCCAAAAATGAAAATTCTGACATTAATTACTCACCCTCATGTTGTTCCAAACCCGTAAGACCTTCGATTCATCTTCAGAATACAAATTAAGATATTTGTGATGAAATCCGAGAGCTTTCTGAGCCTCAACGCAACTGACACGTTCAAGGCCCAAAAAGTAAGGACATCGTTAAAATAGTCCATGTGACATCAGTGGTTCAAACTTAATTCTATGAAGCTATGAGAATACTT
Source organism: Ptychobarbus kaznakovi (assembly GCA_027422405.1). Lineage (NCBI taxonomy): Eukaryota > Metazoa > Chordata > Actinopteri > Cypriniformes > Cyprinidae > Ptychobarbus > Ptychobarbus kaznakovi. The sequence continues at coordinate 6,269,815 of CM049810.1, forward strand.
TTTGTGTGCAAAGAAAACAAAAATAACGACTTCAACTTCAATTCAACAATTTCTCCTCTTCCATGTCAGTCTTCGCCACACGTTTACAAGAGTACCACAAAGCATTCAATTCAACAATTTCTCCTCTTCCATGTCATGCGATGCTGCTGATGTGCTGAAGAGCAAGAGTACGGTGCTCAGATGTAGAACCCAGATGTGCTGCGATTTGTTTACAAGCAGAGGAAGACTCACGTATCCATTGTGGTTCTCTCGTGAACGCGCATCACAGAATGACACGGAAGAGAAGAATTTGTCAATTAAAGTCATAATTTTTTTGTTTTTTTGCGCACAAACAGTATTCTCACAGCTTCATAAAATTATGGTTGAACCGGAAGAGAAGAATTTGTCTGATGTCATCTGGGTCTTGAACAAGGTCTGGGTCTTGAGTTGCGTTGCTGTCTACAAGTCAGTTGCGTTGCTGTCTATAGAGGGTCTCACAGAAAGCTTCATAAAATTATGGTTGAACAAAAATAAATTAATTTGTGTTCAAAAATAAATTAATTTGTGTTCGAACAAGTTAAGTTGCGTTGCTGTCTAAGTGTTTGTAACAACATGAGGGTGAGTAATTAATTACATAATTTTAATTTTTTGGTGAACTAACCCTTTAAATAGAGGACTATTGAGACTATTTGAGAGGACAGACATTTGTGGTCTCTGAAACCATAGTGGACGTTATTGAGTGCACTCGATCTCATAATGACCCACAATAACGATTGTACAACCGATGTACACTCAACAGCTAGAGAATACCCAAAATGCACTATGAGGGTTGTGCCGACTGAATTCTAGCATCATGCTCCAGCAGAGGGCACATCTCCAAATTAACCTGAGGTTATAATCCTGTTCGGTTGAATGCCAAGTACAGGTACTTCTAAAAAAAATTGAATATGGTGAAAAAGTGTGATACCCTCCAACAAAGAAGGTAAGTCACAGAGGGTCATTTCTGAAAGGGGTGGCTGTTCAAGGAGTGCTGTATCAAAGCATATTAAATGCAAAGTTGACTGGAAGGAAGAAATTTGATAGGAAAATGTGCACAAGTAACAGGGATGACCGTAAGCTTGAGAATACTGTCAAGCAAAGCCGATTCAAACACTTGGGAGAGCGTCACAAGGAGTGGACTGAAGCTGGAGTCAGTGCATCAAGAGTCACCACGCTCAGACATCTTCAGGAAAATGGCTACCAAGCCACTTCTGAAACAGAATGTCAGAAGCATCTTACCTGGGCTAAGGAGAAAAAGAACTGGACTGTTGCTCAGTGGTCCAAAGTCCTCTTTTCAGATGAAAGTAAATTTTGCTTTTCATTTGGAAATCAAGGTCCTAGAGTCTGGAGGAAGAGTGGAGAGACACAGAATCCATGTTGCTTGAAGTCCAGTGTGAAGTTTCCACAGTCAGTGATGATTTGGGCTGCCATGTCATCTGCTGGTGTTGGTCCTCTGTGTTTTCTGAAGTCCACAGTCAACGCAGCCATCTACCAGGAAATTTTAGAGCACTTCATGCTTCCTTCTGCTGACCAACTTTATTAAGATGCTGATTTCATTTTCCAGCAGGACTTGGCACCTGCACACACTGCCAAAGGTACCAAAAGCTGGTTCAATGACCATGTGCTTGATTGGCCAGCAAACTCAACTGACCTGAACCCAATAGAGAATCTACGGGGTATTGTCAAGAGGAAGATGAGACACACCAAACCCAACAATGCAGATGACCTGAAGGCCGCTATCAAAGCAACCTGGGCTTCCATTACACTTGAGCAGTGCCACAGGCTGATTGTCTCCATGCCACGCCGCATTAATGCAGTAATTCATGCAAAAGGAGGCCCAACCAAGTATTGAGTGCATAGAAATGAACATGCTGTTTAGAAGCCTGACATTTCTGTTTAAAATATCCTTTTTTTATTGATCTTAAGTAATATTCAAATTTTCTGAGACGCTAATTTTTGGGTTTTCATTATCTGTAAGCCATAGTCATCAAAATTTCAAGAAATAAAGGCTTGAAATATTTCACTCTGTGTAATGCATCTGTATAATATATGGGTTTCACTTTCTGAAATGAGTGACAAAAAATATTGACCTTTTTCACGATATTCAAATTTTTTGAGATGTACCTGTGCATGAAGAAATTAGGTGAGATGTCAGAGAGACATAAAGAGAGTATCTTTCCTCCAATGAACAATGAACTGATGTATTTACAGATCAAACAGGCCTGTATGTGCGGTAAGGGAAATGGACTCATTTGTTCTTTTGATTTTAACACACAAGTGGGTGTTTCTCCTCAGCCTGCATGGGACTGTCTATTATTTCCAGCTGTGCATGTGTGTGTGTGAGCATGGGATGGAAACTATTACAGAGCTTTGGACTCGTTAGGCACAGAGAGTTTCATGTATGATCCTGGCTTGCCCAGAATGCGCGCACACACACACACACACACACACACACACACACACACACACACACACACACACACACACACACACACACACACACACACACACACACACACACACACACACACACACACACACACACACACACACACACACACACACACACACACACACACACACACACACACACACACACGGACAAAGGCTGAGTCACAGAATCACAGTAAATTGCAAACGCCCTCCCAGCAGAAACAGATCTGGCTGTAATCCGTTCCTTCTCTGCTGCTTTCTGTGCTGCTCATTCCAGGGAAACGTCTCCTCACGGTAAACACCCATCTCGCAGTTCTCCTCAAACTTCATGTCTCTCTTTTACTCAACTGTATGCTTCTGTTCTTCACTGCTGGTCTGTTTCATGCTGGTTTTTAAACGTGATTTTGAACGTGTGAACATCAGTTTTTCTATCTTGCTGTAACATTTGTGGAGATGCATGCTGGGGCTCAGACAGTGAGGATTTACTTATTTGCTTTCAGGGTGTGAAATGTCAAATGCAGGTACTCTGTGTGCAGTGGCTTATTAACATATAACATACCATAGATTAATTCTAAAGTGGACTAAAAACAGATCCAAGTCCACTTTCAATGAGTGTGAATGCAAAGAGAACATCCAAAGCTCTTACAGCTGTCTTGTTATCTTTTGCTGCCATAGGTATATTTTGCGAAACGTTGCACTGATAGTAGCTGCTGAGCCTGATCTGCTAGATTCCTGTCAAACAGTGTTTCCCATGTGGCTGGTTGACAACGGCCATTTATTCATAAAGTAGATAGTAGGGGAAACAAATGTACCCATTTATTGTTAGGAAAAATTACAAAAAAGGCAAAAAGAAATGTTCATTATTTATTTATTTACTTGTTTGTACTTCACAGTGGAACTTGTGTAAGAAACTAAAATTATAAAACCATAAATCATCTTTAGAAATTGAAATAAAGCTGAAATAAAATAACAAAATACACATTAGATGAAAAAACTGAAATAAAGTTACTAAAATTAATAAAACCAAAAAAATGGAACTGGAAAATGTACTAGTACATTTCTGCCAGGACGTTATCTATTAATTTGACAGACATTTCTATTAACTCTACAAAAACACAATGAAGTGCAAAATTCAAAATACTGGTGAAGCATATGTTAAAAAAATCTATATGGAAAAATTATTCATATTTATACAGTATTGTGACGTATTTTTATGGATTTTTAGAGTGTAAATAGATTTGCAAAAATAAAAACCACATAACATTTTTTATATTAAATATTCACATTAAATTAAAAGGAAAACTAAATACATAACCAAAATGAAAATATTAATTAATACCATAATAGCACACAAATAATACCAATTAACACAGAAATGGAATACTGCACTTTTATTTTGACGGAGATGACTGTGGTGTTATTCTATGAACATAAATCATCTACTGAAAAATACTTATTTTTTGGGTTTATTGGAAGTGTAAGATTAGTTTTTTCCTATTTTTATATTTTTTACCTTTTCCTCTTTTTTAGATTTATTTTAGGCATTTTTGCCTTTATTTAGGTGGGATAGACAGATTGGACAAGGGAATGAAGTGAGAGAGAGGGTAACGGGACTGGAAAGGACCAGAGCTGGGATTTGATCTCTGGTCACAGAAGCACAACCGTGTTATATGTCATGTCAGACAACATTTATGATATTTCTCATTGTTTTCCCCATAGAACGAAGGGGTGACTAGAATCAGATGCATGCGCTGTTGTTGTTTCATTGACAGATAGATCTGAGGCTGCTTGAGTCTGATGGTAGAGGCTGAAGTTCTTGCTCTTGTGTTTTGTCTCTTTTGCACATTTTATTCACAGTAGCTTATCTGTGTTCCAGAACAATGATATGTTGAGGTCACAAACTCTGCATCCCTATAAAATACATTTTTATTGAGTGTTATATATCAGATATATAGCAGCGTGGTCTGGGTCTTGTCAAGAGTAAACATTTACCATTATGGTGAACTTAGCTCCTGAGTCATGCCAGTCATGCTGTTACTCAGCAGTGTTAGCTGTCATTCACAGTATCCCTTGAGCCGCTGGTTACATTTTGTCAGGACTGGAGCAACATGTTAATGCTATAATTTACTGTATAATTACTTTGACAAATCATAGCTATTTTAGACTGTTTTTCATTTGAGTGATGTATTTCCGCTTGGTTTACAACCTTTTTTTTTGCCCAAGGACCCCATTTAGTTGCTCAGAAATCCAGTAATAACAGTAATACTGTTAAACATTTTTACAATTTAAAATAGCTGTTTTCTGTTTGAATATATTTTAAAATGTAATTTATTTCTGTGATGCAAAGCTGAATTTTCAGCATCATTACTCCAGTCTTCAGTGTCACATGATGCATAGAAATCATGCTGATTTGCTGCTCAGTAAACATTTCTTATTATTATCAATGTTGAAAACAGTTGTGCTGCTTAATATTTTTGTGGAAACAGTGATGAACAGCATTTATTTGAAATTGAAATCTTTTATAACATTCTAAATATCTTTGCTGTCACCTTTGATCAATTTATTGGACCCTTTCTAAATAAAAGTATGTTGAATGGTAGTGTATGATGTTTAACATTGCTAAGCAATTCATATAATCGTTATTGATCTACAAAGCCATTACCTTTATTGTAACGACATTTAATTTGACTTGATGCATTTAAATGTGGCAGCGACTGTGGAACATTTAGCTAAAATTCAGTTGAAGTTAATGCATGTATTTATGCACTATTAAAAATCTTTCACGAAAATGTGTTAAATCAAAAACTGGCAACCCTCCTGCAGTAAAGACCCCCGGTTTAAAGAAACCTGTACATTTTATATGCTTTCTCACTCTATATTTGGGTTATCTGTATCTTTAGAACAGAACTGAACCTTGACCCAACAAAATAAAAAGAGAAAGACAGAAATAATAAAGAGAATGGCATAATGTTTGATGAGGTTTCTTTCAGTCCACTAATCATCTTACTGGCAGACACAAATATCTGCTCGCTGCAGGAGACCGACCATTAATAACAGAAGCGTACATGCCTCCTCTCCTAGTTCATCACTCACTCTAGATGATTTATTTCTCTTTTCTCAGTCTCACACGCTCTGCTTTCACAGCAGCGTAAGACCTCTGTGTGCTCCTCTCCTCTCGTCTGGTCTCACCTCATGCTTTCTCCTGTTTAAACTGTCAGCTGTGAATGCATTTTCTTCTCTCCTCGTCTGTTTCGCAATAGTCTGGGTGCTGTTTGGCAAAAATCCCTAATTACACACACACACACACACACACACACACACACACACACACACACACACACACACACACACACACACACACACACACACACACACACACACACACACACACACACACACACACACACACACACACACACACACACAGTAAGACTATACAGTACCATTTAAGACTGGTTTGCCCTACTGAGCCAAACCACTGAATTATTAAGAATGAACTGGCTCCCCAAGATCCAGTGGAAAATAGACACTTCTGAAAAACAGCACACATGTATAAAGAGTTCAAGGTAATCTAGAATTCATTCTTTAAAATGCATACACACTGAGGCAGCTGTACCCGATACAGTTTTGCTATTGTTGTGATGCTTTTTAATGATGGTGGTGTGGCCTAGTGGTTAAAGATCTGGTTAAAGTTCGAACCCCACAAGAGGGATTGAAGAATAATGACTATTGTGCTCTTGAAACTTCAAGTTGCTCCAATAAGACTATAGATCAAAGCATAAGATGCTTACTGACAATACAAATGTATAGCCGGAGTGCACTGTAAGTCGCTTTGGATAAAAGCGTCTGCTAAATGCATAAATGTAAATGTATATGTCATATAAATCATATGTGTATATGTCAGCTAAAAAACTCAGCATTATTTCTTGTTGATCATGCCAAATTCTAGCTTGCATAAAACTCAAGTCGTGTAAATCAGATCATCAGAACTTTGTACTGTACGTCAGCACGGTTCCTGAGAAAAGATATAACATGTCTGAGTAGTCAATTATACATCGATAATGTTAACAGCTGTAAAATATTTGTGATCAACAAGATGATTTGATCTGTTTTTATATGACTATATTGCTATGTTTGTTCAACTTACTTGTATTCTAAAATGTTGTATGGTTTTTCACAGCTCATAGGTATATTCATGTTTAATAAATAATAATCATATAATAATACATTTGTAATAATTGCATTTTTATTATTTTTAAGAATTATTTTTAATTTGTGCTCTCATTCAGCAAGGATTAAATTGTTTTAAAAAGTCACAGTAAAAACGAAAAAAATCATAGAAAAAATTATCACAGTTTTCACAAAAATATTAAACAGCACACAATTATTTTCAACATTGATGATGTCAAGAAATGTTTCTTAAGCAGCTAATCAGCATATTATAATAATTTCTGAAGGATCATGTGATACAGAAGACAGGAGTAAGTTACATCTTTGCATCAAATAAATAAATTACATTTTAATATATATTCAAATAGAAAACAGTTATTTTAAATTGTAATATTATTTCACATAATTACATTTTTTTACTGTATTTTTGATACAGAAGCTTCTTTCAAAAACATTAAAAAAATCTTACAGCCCCCAAACTTTTGAACAGTAGTGAATATTATATATGAAAATACTCTAAATCATAGATATTAAACTTTATTATATTTTATTAAAATGTTTCACTTGCCCTAGTTTTATCGTATGTGAAAGTAGTCTTCAAAATTCACCTGTTGTGCTCCATAGAATAAAGAAAGTTTGGGTTTGGATCATATGTGAGTAAATGATGGCAGAATGTTTATTTTGGGGTGAACTGTCCCTTTAAGAATAAACACTTAAGTGGCTTTATGAAATCTCAAGGGCCAGTGGTTTGAGACCCCTGCTCCAAATCTTACACTTTCTTGACAGATCTCAGAATAGGGCATGTTTCTCAATTCAAGACCTTCGCCTCAGTTTATTTGTCATTGATTTGTTGTTAAAGAATTTCTCAAGCCTGAAGTCATGTTCTCGCTGAGTCACTGCCGTCCTCCTCTGGTTGGCCATGTATGGCCAGAAATGCATAAGCAGTGGTTTGTAGAAAAACAGCGGGGCGGGAGCGCAGGAAGAACAGTGAAATGAGAGGTGGACCATCAGGAGGTGGATGTGGTTTAGTCTTTGAATTCACCAGTCTTTAACCCCGTGCTGTGAAATATCACCTTATGGCCACAAAAGGCTGACTGCCTATTCAAACGCTCTTTAGTGAAGGCAGCCAAAAGTGAGCCGGGCCTCTGCACACAGTCTGTACTTCACCATAGAAACCCTTGTCCACCAGGAAGTCCTGTAGTGGTGGAGCGAGAGAGAGAGAGAGAGAGAGAGTGAGAGTGCATGTGTGTGTCAGTATGTGAGAGGGACTTAACAGAGGTGAAGCAGGCGGGAGCATAAAACAGTGAGAAAGAGAAAGAACTGACAGGGAAAGCTGACAGAGAGAGAGAAGAAAAGTACACAAAGAGCAGGTTGAACCCGAAAGGTTATTTCATACAAAGCAGACCAAGCAGTGTGACCAAGAATTGTGTGTGTCGTCCTGGGAAATCTGTGCGTCTACACACACACAAACCGGTGAGTTGATTTTCTTCCATCTGACAGTCTGTTAGTGTGTGTTTAATTGTATAACAGTCAAATGATCACGTACAGCGACTCATTCATGCAGTTATTCTGTTTGGCAGGGCTGTGTTAAAGCAGTAGCCTGCAGTACGTCTGAAGTTGATTCTTAACTCTCTTTGAAGGATTAAGGGTCTTTGGTGGGATTTGGGAAGTTTTCATAAGCAGCGGGAAAGAGTATAAATGCTGCAGAAAAGCCCAAATCTGGTGTCTCATATGGTGTTCTGCTTTCATATTTCTATATGTGTTTTAAAAGCTTTTGAGTGGCTGGACTTCATTGAGTTAGTTGTTGTTTTGCCTGTACCGAGACTTGCTACTGCCAATAAATCCACAACACGCTGCTGTGAGCATGTAAGAAATACTGCTGCTGCTCATATATATATAAGAATATATATATAAGAAACCAATCAATCAGCTGCACCATATGAATAATTATGTCATCATGTCACATTGTGTTGTGGACTGCGCCATCTAGAGTTTCATGACAGAACTTTGTATTTAACAGTGGTTTTAAATAATTAGTGATTTAAAAATGAACTATAAAATGGCATGAAATAGAAATTCACCGTATTTTCTAAATGTATCTTATTGTGAAAGATTACATCTGTACAGGTTAAATTTTTTTTTAAATTTATTTATAATTTTAAATCAAAATGGCATAACTGGATCTTCTGGTATAACAACCTATAAAGACTTCTCTTCTTTAATCATTTAGTCATAAACTAGCCCTTTTCTTACAATCGACTGCAAGGTCGCATTCAGATCTCCATTTAAAGGTGCAGTGTGAAATATTTCAGAGAATCTATGGAAAGAAATGCAATATAATACACCGTTATGTTTTTATTACCTTAGAATGAGCAAATTCTATCTACATACACCTTGGGTCCCCTTACATGGAAGATGCTATTTTGTGCCATCATGTTTTTACAGTAGTCCTAAATGGACAAACTGTTCTACAGAGCGCGTTTTGTCACTGTGTTGTTCTCGTGAATGTTACAATGATGAACAAGTAAAAATAATATTTACAAAAACATATCAGTTTACTGAATAATTTACCTTTGTAAAGAAACGTCATTGCTTGACTGGCTACTCTCTGCTGTCTCAGACGGCGACATCTTTGTCCTGTGTTGGCCACCATTGCTTCTCTATGTGCAATTCGCAACCCCACTGCTAGATGACGCTAAAATTTAAACACTGCACCTCTAATCAACATACGATGCACCGTACTGTGTACATTTTTTTTTACGATAATCTGCTAACACAACATCACAATATGGAAATAAGATCTTAAAGTGAGCGTTAAATAAGAAATGAACATGACAAATTAAATATGCAAAACCGTCCGATACCGATAAATTAAAAGAATCTTACATAACTGACATATTGTGGTTCCAATCAGTGTTTCCCACAGCCTTAAGCCCCGTTCACACTACAAGCGACACTCAGCGACAAAGCGACACGATCCCATTCATTTCAATGGAGAGCTGGCGATTTCCGGCAACACGAGCGACAGCGACTGTTGGTGACCGGATGGGGCGTGTCCAGCGACGCGACAAAGTTCAGAATCCTTCAACTTTATGCAAATGAAGAGCGACTTTCGGGAGCGACAGCCAATAGGAAAGAAGACGGTTGAGCTCACGTGATCTTTCTCCTCTCAGCCGTAGATAAACATATATCAATGGAAAAAAGTAGGCTCTGTTTCTTATTCATTTTTGTTTGTATGTACGGACTTAATTCATATTTATATTATATTTAGTATTTTGCCTCCAAAATGTTTGTTTGTAGCAGCAATAAACCTAATTTTCTGTCAAGGCAACCAGTAGCTAGAACGCCCACTAGCGACCTCATCACCAGCCCCTGGCGACATGTAGCGACAAAGTTTCTGGTTGTGTGAACGCAGCTTTACACTCTATTTGTTGCAGCAATCCCCCACCCCATATATATATTATGCAAATTCATTTTCTGCCAGCAAGAGGCACTTTTAGAGTGAGAGAAATAGAGGTTTCCCACAAACGCTGCTTTATCAAATATTATATGACATCGAACATTTTCTGAAGACAGTCGGATTTCTTCTGAAATACAGTGATATAAAAACACCCGCGCCGGATTTAGATTTTTAAATGTGCGGTGCTCATGTTTATTCAACAAAATCAAAGCCTTTTGGAAAATCTATTTGTGGGGGTCATTTTTGATATTGTGGCGGTCCGCCACAAATAAGTCAATGTATGGGAAACACAGCAATATACTTTGTATCCCTTAGAAGATGCAGTATGATATGATATAAATATATCAAGCTAATATCAAGACTGAAATAAATATGTATGATGTGATAAGAGGTCAAACTGCTCACATATTCCCATGGTTAGGTTTATGGTTAGACGTTTTCCCAAAGTGTCCCTTTAGTCAATGACTGACAGCTTAATCTCATTGAATATGACCTGCATTTTTACACGTCTGTCTGGGTGTTTCCCACCGTTGTAAGGCCAATGAGAGCAGACTTCAGTGTCAGCTCCAATAGTCTGTGTTCCAGTGACAAAAGCATGGAGTGAGTCAGTGTGTGACAGACCAAAGGCTCTCCTGTCAGGTCCATCAGAAAGCCCTCAGCAGCACACACTGATCTCTCTGAGAATATTCTCACATGCTACGTGTGTGCGTGAGTGTGTACACGAGTGCTTTAGTACCCATTACATAAGCATATTATGGGGGCTCTCATGGAATGGGGCATTTCCCAGCCTCTGATCTACATATACATAAGGGTACAAAAAAGATAATTGTCTTTACGGAGATATCTCTTGCTGATTAGAATCGTCTTCAAAAGGTTCATACAGGTGTTTCATGACCTCCACACTTTGTAGAGGGTTGTTGATTTTGGATGGTCCGTGTGGAGGAGCACATTTTGGCTCATAGCTGTCAAATTGTTTGTGGGATCCATCCCAAAGACGTCAAGCGATGGACGACCATACATGGTGATCAGATGGACCTGCTGCTGATTAATGTGTGTATCATGTAATATCGGGAAATTGTAAACAGACGCACAGCAGAGCCTTGTATGGCGTTCGCTTGCATCCATCAAAAGGTTGAGCGTAACAGACCTTTAAAAGAGTAAGCAGTGAAACAGATGAGAGGGATTTTGAAGGACTTAATGGCCTTTGCTTTTTTCTGCTGTTCTTGTTATTTTTAATTTTAAAATACTTTATTTTATTCCACCATTACGTATATGCAGAGACAATTATAAGAATGCAATTTATTGGATGATTCCCCGGAAAAGTGTAACTTATTAAATCTTTCTCACAAATTAATATCATTTATAGTTTGATGTCCAGGTGTTTGTCCTCCATCTGTGGCGTGGGCTGTCTCAGTTTGGTTCAGCTGGGACTGTTTGTTTAGACATATCTGTATCATCTAAACATCGCTGTTTGTTTGAGCATCCGATCAGGGGTGCATTTTCCAAAAGCAACTATGTTTGTTCTGTCGTTACCAATAGAGTTCAAAGGAACTTGTGCCCTAACAGTGCTTTTGGGAGATGCACCCCAGCCTGGCACAGCAACCGCTTGACCAGTGGAGTGAGTTTGGTGTGGGGCTACCTGTTTGTTCAACCAATGGCAGAAGGGGGAATTGTTTAAAACCAGTTTGAAAACAATCATTATTTTCATAATTATGACAGAAATGATCACAGATAATTATCACAGAAATGGCACTTTAAATATTTGTCATTGTTATTTTCTTTCTATGTCTCTGTGTTTTTAAAGCCCAAAGTATACTTCAGGTTTGAAACAGCTAAATGTAAGCTTTTTAAACTATGCTTTTAATTTGATAGCATGTGTGAACACAGTTGGTTGATGTGGGGGATTCTGAAGGACTTGTCAGATGTTTACTTTGTTCTGTAGTTTTTGTTATTTTTCATTTTAAAATACTTTCTCTTCTTCCACTATAACATCATGCAGAAACAACTACAAGAACTACATTTCTCACAATATCGCCTCAGTGTTTGATGTCCAGGTGTTTGTCCTTGTGGGTTGTCTTAGTTTGGTTCAGCAGGGACTGTTTGTTTGGACGTATCTGTATTATCTAAACATTTGTTTGAACATCTGACCATCCTGGCACAGCAACAGCTCGGCCAATACAGTGAGTTTGAGCCGGGGCTACCTATATACTCAATCAATGACAGAAGGGGGAGTTTTCAAGAAACCAGTTTTAAAACAGCCATTATTTTTGCAAATATTTTTTTGCACAGATATGACACTTCTCTGCTTTAATTATTTGTCATTATAATTTTCTTTCTGCGTCTGTGTTCTAAAGCCCAATATATAGATCAGTTTTCAATTTTTCCAATTTTACTCAAAGCGCTTTACATAGAAGGGGGGGGGGGGGGATCTCCTCATCCACAACAGTGTGCAGCATCCACCTGGATGATGCGACGGCAGCCATATTTCGCCAGAAAGCCCACCACACACCAGCTTACTGGTGGAGAGGAGACAGGGTGATGAAGCCAATCAGTGTATGGGGATGATAAGGAGGCCATGATGGTCAGAGGCCAATGGGCAAATTTGGCCAGGATGCCGGGGTTACACCCCTACTCTTTTTCGAAGGACATCCTGGGATTTTTAATGACCACAGAGAGTCAGGACCTCGGTTTAACGTCTCATCTGAAGAATGGTGCTTTTTACAGTATAGTGTCCCCATCACTGTACCGGGGCGTTAGGACCCACACAGACCACAGGGTGAGCACCCCCTTCTGACCTCACTAACACCTCTTCCAGCATCAACCTAATTTTCCCAGGAGGTCTCCCATCCAGGTACTGACCAGGCTCAACCCTGCTTATCTTCAGTGGGCAACCAGTCTTGGGCTGCAGGGTAATATGGCTTATCTTCCACTATAACATGGAGAGACAACTATAAGAACTAATTTCTCACAATATCACCTCAGAGTTTGATATCCAGGTGTTTGTCCTCCATCTGTGGCGTGGGTTGTCTCAGTTTGTTTCAGCAGGGACTGTTTGTTTGGACATTTCTGCGTCTGCTAAATATTGTTGTTTGTTTGAGCATCTCCACCAGGCTGGCATAGAAACAGTTCGACCAATGCAATGAGTTTGGGGCGGGGCTACATTTTTCATCTTCAACCAATGGCAGAAGGGAGGAATGTTCAATAAAACCTTTTTGAAACAATCATTATTTTTGCAATTGTTTCGCACAGAAATTATGCTTTTCTGTTTAAATGTTCGTTTATTTTTTTTCTCTCTTTTTTGTGTTCTTGCATTTGTTTCTAATGCCTAAGTAAGTAGCCAAATTTTGATGCAAATTCTAGTCAATGTGTACAGATGAATGCACCGCGTTTCAAACTATAATTTGATAGTGTGCATGAACATGCGATTTGACACATGCACTAGAAAGATTCATTTTTGTCCAGTGTCTGTGCTTTTTCTCTCCAGAAGTTATGACCAATAAAATATCTTTGAACCTGTTCAAAGTTGCAGGTCTCTCTTAAACCCTTACTCAAGCACTTGTGGCCATCTCTTATTGCGTCTTCAGTAGTTTGTTGTAGTTGTTGTTCTTTCTAATCTGTTTCTTTTTCGAGTGCGAAACAACAGCTGAGCTTGCCACCTTGTTAGTCTCAGCCTCAGACGTCACGCCCACGGACCGTTGGCTAAACATCTGATGCAAATGGCACACTTATCTGGAAACACTTCAGACGTCGTCGGATTGGTTGAATTATACAGGATTTCCGAGAGACGTGTGTGTTGCGTTCTTTAACGTTCCGCCTGGAAAAAAATATGCCATGGTGCCAAACCCCCTCACGAAAGAAGAAAGCCGTCATGTTTACAATGGTGACAACAGACGCTTATCAGGATCATCTAAACGCTGGAGTTTCAAAAACTATGTGAAATATTTAATGTTTGCGGCATATAATCTTTAAAATCCGTCCCAGAGTTTTACACACCGGTCTGTTAATGTGGCGATATTTCCACATCCGGAAACGTGACGCTGAACGAAACGAACTGTGATTGGTTGTTTGACATGTCAGTCAAACGGCCTCAAGGGCGGGCCTTGGCCATTGAAAGCTGCCCTCTATACCAGACCTTCAGCCATCAGTCTGAAGGTCTGGCTACGCGAGACTACCTTGTTGTAGACAAACTAATCAGTGCAAAAAAAGCTCAAGATGCACTTGCGAGCTGAGCGTACAGAGTTAGAAAAATCAGACAATTAAGACCAAAGTTTTGGCAGCTTGGCTGTGTACACTTTGACCTAAATGGTGGTGGATGTCACACAGTGTGCCATTGTTTTACCCAATATCTCACTGGGATCATATCGCCCAGTCAGACAAGCAAAAATGGTAAAAGACTGTAAAAATCATACAGTGGGGCCCTCGAGTAAGTGATATGATCTAGACATGATGTCATCTTTTGGCTCAATCTTGCCTCATACTATGCTTTGTCTATCTACTTGCTTTTATCTTTCAAACACACACACACACACACACACACACACACACACACACACACACACACACACACACACACACACACACACACACACACACACACACACACACACACACACACACACACACACACACACACACACACACACACACACACACACACACACCTCATTATGTTTTGACAGCACAGAAGCAGAAAAGCTCTCTCAGTCATTTACCTTCATTTGATAAACAAAGTGGCACAAGATTCATGTGACTCATTCAGATGTTATCAGACAATGGAGAAGATTGGAGAAGAACAGTTAATTAGTCATCTTGAAAGTATACTAATCTGTATCTGATGATATATTTATATAAACTATAGTTTCTCCAGAGATCATCTTCTCCAGAGCAACAAACAAACCGCCCACGCTCAGGACATTTTCCAAATGCCTTCGTGAAAATTAAAGGAGATGCAGGATAGAGTTAATCTGATCACTCTCTGGGGAATAGTATGCAAGTGCTCTTATTGGACAGTTGGGATTCACCAATATGGTCAAAAATGTGGTGAATTTGAGACATAGTTCTTAGCAAAGGTCTTCACATGGTTTCAGTGACTCATGTTTTTTTAGTGTGTCTGTTAATGATTGAATGGACACTTTTTCAGGCTCCAAAGAAGTAATAAATGTCTACATAATCTGTGTGACCCCTCACTTTGGTGTCTTTCCAATAAGAACAATAAAAAAATTGTCATTATTTGGCTATAGTCACCACTCCACCTTTTTGAGTTTAGAGGTGAACATGTGACCAGAGAGAGAATATGATTTCAGGAATCTTATCTGGATCTTAAAGTTACGTTAGTTGATTCGTGAATTAAATCTATGATTAGTAATTGTCGTGTGTATTACCCACACATTTGTCAATTGATTCATTGAAGGGTTTCTCACACTGAAGAATGAACTTGTTATTGTTACAAAGGTCAACCGGACACATTTGACCAGTTCTTGTCTCTGGATTTTAACACAGGAACAATGAAATCTGTCAGTACAGTTCTGTCTTCAGCTCAGCTATTGTGGCTATTGATAAAAGCGTAGTTAAACTCATCCACAAAAGCAGAACCGTTTAGCCTCAAACTGACCTGTGCCTCTTTTGACCTTTGATCTTTAGACAATGATGTCATGATCCAAATTTCTGTCAACAAGACAAATGAATCACCATTCCATTCCTTCACTAATAATAATGCCAGTTGCTTGCATTCAACATGCTTCACTGCAAAAAATTTTTTTCTTTTTTTTACTCATTTTTCATATTTTCCTGTAGAAAAAATCGAAACATCCTTAAAAGATTTTATGACTTAAGAAGCAAAATTATGTAATATGATCAGGCTTTTTCAGAATTTTTATATATTTAAAAAGGAATCTACTCAAGTGCGAACTGAATCTAATGTTTTAAAGTACTTAAGTGCGTGTTAATTTATCATCTAAATAGCATGTTAATAAACTCGTAACATCAAATAATATACTACAGTTAAAATTTTAATTTTAGTATGTTAGTCAACACATTAAAATAAGTGTACTTATAAAACACAACAAAATATTATTAAAAATGATTTAAAACGTACTTTAAAGTAAAACTTTTAATATGACACTTTTAAAAAACGTGTTTGTCATAAAACACACTTTTACTTTAATGTTAGATTATTTGCAAGTACAGTACAAAGTACACTGCAATATTGTACAATAAAGCACACTTTTTAAAAGCAGATATAGATGTTTAGATATTTTAACTGGAAAATAAAATAAAAGCACATGTTAAGATTTTATTTTGATCCGGATCAGACTCTTTGCTGACCACTCAAATTTGAATTATTCTTTGGTTATGGCCTTGGTCACTTTAAACAATTTGCAGATTGTTTTTATCTTATCAAATGCAATCATGTATACGTGTTCATGTGAGCGCTAAAACAAGCTGTTACATCACAGCTGTCACGAGCACCGTTGCACTAGCAGTTATCATTATCTTTATTATTATTAGCAGTTACTCATTATCTTTGAGGAATGATGTGTCTCCTACAGTATATTCAGTTCACACTCACCAAAAACTCATAATGTCTTGATAACAGATAAATTGGCATATTTAAACACTTACAGTCAAAACACGGCAGCTTGTGGCCAAAGAGCATCTGCAATAACGTATCATATCCAGCATAAAACATGTGACTCAGTATTATGTAAGAGCTGTTCACGTATGTTTGAATTGTGGTGCACTCCTTCCTGAAGTCACTGGATCTGCTGAGTGGACTGGTGGAGCTCATTCACTAATGTTTCATAGGTCACTCAATCATTCCAGAGACTCGGACTTCGTAACTGGTGACGTTGCCCTAAAAGAATTAGTTCAACCAGAAATGTCATCATTTACTCATCCTCATGCTTTTCCTAACCAACAGTCAATGGGTTTCTTCCATGACACAAAAGGGAAATATACTACAACATGCAGTTACAATTAATGGAGACTGAAGTTTTTAAGTTTCCAAAAGGACTCAAAAGCATCATAAACGTGGTCCATATAACTCATGCACTGTATTCCAAGTCAAACTAGGCTATAGTTTTATGTGTTATGCACTGATAATCTTGCCCTCAGTGAGCTGTTAACTTTGAAATGATCCAACTCAAAAGAATGATTTGAGCTTGTGATGGAATCATATTACATCAGTAAACCTTACAGTATATATAGGGTATAAGCCATATTAACTACTTTTATGGATTTTTATGGTCGTTTTGGAGCTTGACAGCCCTCATTCTCGTTCACTTTTATTATATTGAAAAAAGTGACCAGGATGTTCGTTGAAAAGTCACTTTTTATATTTCACGGAAGAAAGAAAATCACTGTTTGGATCGACAAGCGGGTGATTAAATGATGACATAACCTTCGTTTCTATGTGAACTATTCCTATAAAGTTCCCTGCGGAAAACATGATTTCACTTCACTAAAAGTCTTGGATTCCCACAGAGTCTGAGCTTGTGGATATCAGTGCTATTTAAAAAGAATATAAAAGAAAGGCGTCATCCTGTGATTCGGCTGGTAAATTGTTATCTCTATATAAAACCATCTAAAGGCAGATCGAAATGTCATTGGGAGTATGCACTGAAAAAAAAATGGTTGCATCCAAGTTAACTGTTTTTATTTGAGTCTATTTACTAGTGCTGTCAACCGATTAAAGAAATTAACTAATTAATCCTGATTAATCCCACCTAACATTAGAAGCAGCAGTTGTGAGTATGGATGGGGTGGTCAACTCTAGCCCCGTTAAATATTTTTAACGCTGTTAAACTGGAAAATTTGATCACCTGTGTTAACGTGGTCATTTTGACAGTACTACTAAATACATTCATTTAAAGTTTTGCCAACAAAACAACATTTTATGGATTCAATCAAGTAGAAATAGCTTTTTAAGTTAACAATTGCAAGTCACAAGAAGTAACAGGAGAATGTGAGTGGATTCTGTTGTTTCAGAAATGTTTGTCATGGGTCAGTATGAAGCCAAATGTGTTGTTGTTATTACACTACGTAAATTAATCAATATAACATTGCATTTCATTTAAATTTCAATTAAATAGACCCTGTTATTGATTGAAACCAATAAGAATGCAATTATACAATGGGTTTGTGGTTTATAGGGTTTTATTAACACAATTTGACTAAAGCAACACTCGTCTACATAGAGCATCACTGCAGCCTGATTTATCATCAACATATGCAAGTGATTTGACTGAAGTAATTAACTTACTGACCTGCAGTCTACCAGACATTCGTTAAGCAGAGTTTGTGTCCTAATCAAAGCAGTTACTCATCACAGATGGTATGCGTGAGCTAAAGACCGTAATGCTTAATAATGTTGGTGCCGGAACTCTCAGTGGCTCATAAAAAGCAGAACCCTGGTTAAATGTTAATGATTTTTCATTTACATCTTACAGATTTCCTGCATGCCTGTTCTTATAAAAAGAGATGAAACGCAGATAAGAACTAGATTAAGAGCAGATCAACAATGTTTTGGCATTTAGATTGCACGTTTCCCATGAAGCTGGCCAAAGTTTACCCTGAGAGCAATGCTTTGGTCTACCTATGTGTAGTCACAGCCTAAAAGACGTATATTTATTTCCTCTCATGTTGTTCCAAATCTGTTCTTTCTTATGCAGAACAAAAAAGAAGATATTTTGAGGAATGTTTCAGCTGTTTTTGTTTATACAATGAAAGTCATTGGGGTCCAAAACATAACTGAACCCCATTAACTTTCATTTGGTGGACAAAAAAAAAGAGAAAGTCATACAGGTTTGGAATGACTTGAGGGTGAGTAAATTCAGGCAAAATGTTCATTTTTGGGTGAACTATGCCTTTAAAGGTGCAATAGGTGATTGTTTTCAGAATTTTTTTTATGCTGGTTGAAAGTCTCTTCACACCCCGATAGCAATCATTAAGTTAAGTGGTCTAAATGTATTTATCTGTATTTATATATTCTGTGGAAGGCGTAGGACAAAATAAATGTTCGTCCAATCAAAACCCTCGTTCCTACCTGCCTGTCAACATATGTGTTTGCATACCTCTGCGCCCCCTGTTCACGCAGACAGGAT
The DNA here is from genome assembly GCA_027422405.1 of Ptychobarbus kaznakovi. Lineage (NCBI taxonomy): Eukaryota > Metazoa > Chordata > Actinopteri > Cypriniformes > Cyprinidae > Ptychobarbus > Ptychobarbus kaznakovi. The sequence continues at coordinate 6,288,997 of CM049810.1, forward strand.
ACGTCATCAGCGCGGTCACGTACGCAGGGCAGACGGAGCGAGAATGCCAGACAAACATCAATCCTGGTATTTTTGTTCTTTTACTAACTGTGCTATTAGGTTTTCTCACTAGTGAATGACACATGATTTATTGTAGTAATGTTGTCTCTGGTCGTCTGATCGGTTCGCATTCGTGCATTCAGGAGGCGTGGCTTTGGATGGCGATTTGCAGGGAGGGTGGGACGTTCGCGTTCAGTGCTATCAGGCTAAAGTTAGCATTTTCCAAGATCTCCTACTGCACCTTTAAATAGACATTCAAAGTCTGTTCAAAGCGTATTGTTCAGTACAGGCTTTCAAAAATCAAAAGCTCTTTTCTGATTGGCTGATGTAAATTTTTCCTGGAAGTCAGGTTGCAGTGGTGTTTATGTGGTTCTAGGATCCAGTTTACTTTGTATTGCGATATGACGGTCCTTTCTGTGGATGATTATGGCTGTTTTATCTGTTTTACATGTTTTTAAATGCCAAAACATTGTTTAGAGCATCCCAAGTAAATACTCTGCAGGTGCAAACACATGGCGCAATATGGTGCTCAAAGACGTTCCCAGATATTGCAGGACAGGCCAGGCGTCCCCTCTTGTGCCAGTGACCTCAGAGTAGTGGGAAGCGTGTCTGATGTCATTGCCAAGTTTACAGAGTCCTCCACAGGGACATTCCTCATCCCACTCGTCCACATCATCCCAATACCTCCCCCTTTATCACTTCATATACTGGCTCTTCAAGCAAATACATTTCAGAACTGTGTGTTGTATACAATTATGCATTGGTGGAACTGTTTCTTGAGCAGCATATTAGACTGATTTCTGAAGGATCATGTGACACTGAAGACTGTGATTTAGTAGATATAGACCTATATAACTTCAATTTAGGATGTTTTTAGGATGTATACACCATCCAGCACAGTACTGTATGTCCCAGATGAAAACAATGAACAAATCGGGTCTGCTAGCCTGCTGTCAGAAGAATGCAACATTTATGCATTGCAGATGCTTGTTTGAGTTTTATAATCTGCAAAAATTGCTTGGAGCGCTCAAAACAAACAGCAGTAATGCTCAATGTGTTCTGAGGAAGAATCTGAGCATATTTCAGCAATGGATCTCTGAGGGAGACGTGACCGTATTAGGTTGTGTTTCAGGAGTCTCTCCCAACTCTTGAGAGAGTGTTCACGGGCGCTGTGCTCTCTCTTTCTCTCTCATACAGTGCTAATTTAGGTAATAGCAGTCTAAAGAGCCAACAGCATTGCCGTCCAGTCTACAATCTCTTCATTCGCATGTCAGCAAATCAGCAAATTAGAATGATTTCTGAAAGATTATGTGACACTAAAGACTAGAAATCACATATGAACAGCTAAATTTGGGGTCAGTAAGATAGTTTGAGATTTTGTTCAGCAAGGAAGCATTAAATTGATAAAAAGTGACTAAAACATTTCTATTTCAAATATAAATATTTAATATAGACATAGTAAACATATATTGATATAAAAAAGTACCGAACTTTTGAATGGTATGTATATGGCTGCAGCAAGAGAGTTATAGAGTGTAAACTGTCTGAATGTTAAAGTAACAAATGGAAAAAATCCTTAAAACGCTCACTAAAAATGTAAAACTAAAATAAAAATGGAAAACTAGTCAAGCTTCGTAATGCCCACCATGACCCATCCCTGATTTTGAGTGGCACAGGATTTAGTCCACTGACAGGTTCATACAGATGTATAATTACACACACACCCACATACACGGCACTCTTTGTCTCCTCCATACAGTACATGTGGAGACACACAGTACAATAAATCAACACCCCTTCACTCTCAGTTATACCATTTCCGAACTGGCTATCGAGTATTATGGGTCTTTCTTTTATTTAGAATAAGTAACTCTTGATATATGACTTCACAAAGCATGTCAGTCTTCAACAAAGGGATTTCATAATTATTCAAAAGCAGGCAAAAGATTGGACGTTTTTTTCTTTATTCTTTTTTCTTTATCGTGAAACGTATGAATGAATGGCCCTAGTGTTTAAATCAATGCACTGAAATCATTACCCTTTTACGAACTGAATTCAATTGACTGCTGAAGAGAATGAACATGAATGACTTGTTTGTAACTCTTTGACATGTCAAATACAGCTGTGATCCTTGCGTGTGTCACTTGGCATCACGAAAGGGAAATAGACGGGGTATTTGGGGTTTGCTATAGAAAACTATTTAGTTTTTATGCTAAATTATGTGGATTTCGAAATGTTTTTGTAATGTTTTGTACACACCCTCATGTGCCAAACCCTCTTTCCTTTTACCATGTAACACAAAAGATGCTGTTTAGCAGGATGCCCTGGCAGTTATTTCACATACAATGAAAGTGAATGTGGATGATTCAACCAAACTCCAATGACAAAAAAGCACCAGCTTTAGAAAAGTACTTGACTCGTGCTAATCTAAGTCATGTAATAGCTTTTGTGAGGAACAGACACAATTTTTTTGTAGAAACATTGGCTATAAACACCTTTGTGTTTCTCAGAGAAAATCCGTGTTCACTTTCAAAACTTTTGTGTTCCCCTAAAAAAACTTTGTTCACTTTCAAAACTTTTGTGTTCCCCTAAAAAAACTTTGTTCACTTTCAAAACTTTTGTCTCCCCAAGAACCTTCGTGTTCACTTGCGAAACTTTAGCTTTTTCCAGAGAAACTTTACGTTTGCTGGCAAAACCTTTGCATTCCCCAGAGAAACTTTTGTGTTCCCTCAAGGCATTTTGTGTTCACTTGCAAAACTTTTGCGTTCCCCTAAAAACGATAAAGTCCCCTAACCTTTTTCATGGCGGAATGCAATATTTTAGTCAATGCAGGGTTTTGGGTGGGAATGCAAAAGTTTTGTGAGCAAACACAATGTTTCTTGGAGGAATGTTAAACTTTTACAAGCAAATGCATACGCAGTGCAATATAATATAATTTTGTTCTCTGGTTCCATATTTTTTCAACCACCATGTCCCGTTAGCGGCTCTGTTGGTTGAAATGACATGAGGGTGAATAACTGACAGAAATGTAATTTTTGAGAGAACAATTTTTTTAATGTTTAGTCATGTTTCACTTCTGTCCCAGAGTTCACTCTCATTAATTGATACAGTACAAATCCAAATATGTTAATAAGCAGCGCCACTCATGCAAATAAACACCCCCCCACTGTGGGACCCTCACATACTGAGAGATGATTGTGAAGCACATACATAAACACACACTCAATTGTTGTTTTCTGTTATGCAATGGAGCTCATTCAAGACGGGTGAGTCATCTGGGCCAAGAGAATGAGAGAAGAGAATAACCCAACATATAATCCCCTGTGTGAAAAAACACAGTGTTCATAGCTGTGGATACAGCATTCGGGAAACTAACGGCAATCATTATGGTCTCCGGTTCATAGTTAATCATCTCACATGGAAAACACTCTAGGAGTGCTTAGGAGGAGACCGGGAAACATTGATGTCAAATGGAAAGCTAAAGTCATATGAAACATTTCATGTTGGACAGTTCCCCGGTTGCCATGATGACTGAGTTTTTTGTGGTTTTTAAACATCATTTTTTTTGTAGAGCTATAGGAAAATGTTCTTAGTTTTCATTGTTTAAACAGTTTTTGGTTGAGTTATTTCTAAGGATGTTTACAGCAGATATGAGTGGTCATCTGTGCTGGTTTTCACACACTTATGGCTTGTTGGAAAGTTTGACCAGTGGTCATTGTTTAGTTTTTCAATGCCATGGCAACAAAGCAGTCCAGTTTCAAAGTCTTGTGAGGTTTGTAGTTGTAACACTTTCTGGTCTTGCACATTTCATTTTTTATCAAAAAAAGTGTTGAAGCAATCAAAAATGAGCTCTGACAAGCCCACACCGCAGATTGAGGTTAAATGGTGGTATGTTGTAACAGCCTTGCTTTTGTCCAAGACATAGCCATGGCAATAACAGAGCAAAACATGCAAAGAATTGTTGGGATTGAATCCAAGAATATCCATATCATCCATGTGTATGATGAGAGAGAAATATTCTTTCCACAAATCTTTCATACAATGCATTCGCACCAATAGGTGCCCATATGAAGTATAACACAATTATAATGAGGAAGACAAAACGAAATTGGGGAATACATTTTATTATTTTTTTTTTTACAAATTAACTTGTATTTGCTTTAAAATAGATACATGAAATGAAACATGAATAAATCAAAAATGTATGTAATTTTTGACACGTTATTGGAATTTAAAATAACAGTTTTCTATTTTAATATACTTAGAAATATAATTTATTTAATTTAAAGCTGAATTTTCAGCATAATTACTCCAGTCTTCAGTGTCGTGATCCTTCAGAAATCATTTTAATATACTGATTTATAATCTGTGCTGTTTCATATTTTTGGGACCTGTGATACTTTTTTCAATAAAAATGTATAATATATTTATAAATAAGAAGTTAAAAAGAACAGTGTTTATTCAAAATATTAATTTTGTGTTTATAATATACACTACTATTCTAAAGTTTTGGGTCAGTACATATTTTTATTTATTATCAAGACATTATTATTAATTATTAATTATTAAGATATTAATACTTTTATGCAGCAAGAATGTGTTAAATGGATAAAAATTCACAGTAAAAAGACATATTGTTAGAAAATATTTATATTTTGAATAAATGCTTTTTAACTTTTTATTCATCAAAGAATCAAAGACAAAAGTATCACAAGTTCCAAAAAAAAAATCAAGCAGCACAACAATTTCAACACTGGTAATAAATCATAATATTGGAATGATTTCTGAGGAATCATGTGACACTGAAGACTGAAGTAATGATGCTGAAAATACAGCTTTGCATCACAGGAATAAATTACATTTGAAAGAATATTATAACAGGAAACCTATATTAGAAATTGCAATAATATTGTTAATATAATATTTATTAAAATAGTATTTTCTGTATTTTTGATAAAATAAATACAGTATTGATGAGCATAAGAGACTCCATTAAAAACATTAAAAATCTTACTGATCCCAAACTTTTGAGCTTGTGTGTGTGTGTGTGTGTGTGTGTTATATATATATATAAAAAACAAATATGTATATACATACATACATAGTACAAGAGCAAACAGATATACTGTTCAAAGAGCTGACACTAGACAGAATGCAAATATGACTCGGTGACGCTATCAATATGTTAATTATCACATGATGCCATCTAGTGACTTTCTGAGCAGGATTTAGTGCTTTCCATTGAAAGCAGTTGGCAAGAGTGGTACAGTAGTAGTGAGCGGTGTTAACAGACTAGTTTAAGAGTTACACCAGTAATTGAATACTGTTATCAGTCACTGATTGAAATAAAATAGAAATAAACAATAAAGTAACATTTCAAAAGTCCTTGTGATATTGTATTGAATATTTTATGATTTAAAGTGTCTACATAAATTCTGCATAGTCAAGAAATGACAGTATTTTAAATGCGGTTTCTTTCAGGCAGTGCGTCTGAGATCTGAGTGATTACTGACCAGGATCCTCGCAGATGACATGCAGTCTCAGGTAAGAGCATCTGTTGAGGTTCAAAGCTTACGCTCTGCGTTTCTCAATCCGCTAAACCCATGTTAATGTGAGGTACTTTGCACTTGGACTTGCTTATGAACCTTGGCAGCTCCTGTGCCGTTCAGCATCACCTTGAAAGACGCCCTGGAACCACAGAAAGAAAGAAACGTTACAAACAGCCCTTTACACAATGACAGGAGGAGAGAAAGAGAGAGCTATTTATGGACTAGACTTGGATCTCCATGAAAAAGACCCAGTCCCTGTTCCCCCAGCTCACAATGCATCTCCATGGTTTAACAAGATACAGTTTCAGCATCTGTGAGAACACCGGGATCTTCCCATGACCCCTAGAGTTCACATGGAGAGAGGGAGCATTATTCAGGTCACAGAGAGAGCAGAGAGTGAGGGATGGTGGGGTTCGAGTCAAGAGGAAGAGGAAAGGAGGTCAGGAAGATGTTTCACAATGCAAAACTTAGCCAGCAGTACTATCCTAACCTGTTATCTGCGGTGAACTCTTCATGACCCTGTTGGCCGATAGTCACTCCTTCGGGAGTTTGAATGAGAGAGCTCAGTGAAACAGGGCCTGTAATGAGGTAGTAGTTTCTTCTCTTGTGGCCCCTCAAACTAAGCCACAAAGAGTGTTTCTCTGAAAGAAGCTGGAACATCTACAATCTAAAACGGACAGTTTGTTTTGATACTTTGAATGAATAACAAATGGAGCTGACAAGAGACAGATTTATCATTGCTATAGTTGCTTCCCAAAACCCTTTCTAAAAATGGTCGCTGGTAATAATATAAAGCATAAAATAATATTACTTTTAAAAATGTATCAATAGTAAGGTTTACCATAATTAATGTTTTCATCTAGCCATAAACTGACATCAAAAATCTAATTTCAGTAGCTAGATTTGGTTAATTGGGTAACTGAACTCTTTATTGTGTTCAGTGTGTTCTCAGGTGATAAATTAAACCAGTCATAATTAAGTTATTCAGCAATGAGCTGCGTTTTGGTATTTCATCCAAACTAAATTTACATATTACTATTTTAGCTTAAGTTTTGTTCACTGGGAAGTGTATCCTCACAACAAAACTGTTAAAAACTAAAACTGTTAAAGTAGTTTTTATTTTTAATTTATTGAAATAAAGCTGAAATCAAATTAAATATAAAAATTAGCTGATAAAAGGAATGACAAGTGAAAATAGAAATATTGCTTTGGCAATAAAAGTATAAATAAAGTTAATATAACTAAAACTGGAATATAAAAATATAACTAAAATTGTATTTAAATGTATTTATTTATAATATATAAAAATGAAAAAAGCATAGGAACATTTTTTTAAATGTTTGTAGCGTATCCACATTGTGTGCATGAAACAGGTGCAGAGAAGCACTAATACAACTATATTTTGGTAAATCCTTTCACTACACTAATATTTATGTATGTATGTTTATGTATGTATGTATTTATTTATTTATATTTATGTTTTATTACTGTTTTGGCCAAATATTGTTAGATTCTGAAATTTTAGTGCATCGCTTATCTTGTTAAAAAGAGGTATGCTTTAAAAAAGTACTTACTAAAGAAATATTATTCTTTAAAATAATAAATATGTAATGTTTTCTGACTTGTGTGCATGATTTACAATTAAATGAATGCACTATATAAATGCAATTAGTCGAAGGATATATATCATTATACTTGTATGTAATTTTATTTCATTAAAATTATTTCATCTGCAAGTACAATTAAAAAAATACATAAACTACACTCGAAGTACACTAGAAGTGCACATTCAGTACAATTCTATGCACTTCTTTTTCTCAAGGGTACTCTGCAGGAATAAAACTTTTGCCCAGAGAATGGTGTAGTTACAGTATAAAACAACTGGGGCTAACTGATAAAGCTAACTATCTAAACCGTCACTTCTTGTTCTTGAGAACTGAATGTCTTATGCATATTATTCTTTGGAAACTGTGATTCAGCTCAGTGGGTAGCACTGTAACCTCACAGCAAGAAGGTCTGTTTGGAGTCCCGGCTGAGTCAGTGGAGTTTGCATGTTCTCCTCATGTCTGTGTGGCTTTCCCCCATAATCCAAAGACATTCGGCTTAGGTGACTTGGACACTATAAATTGCCCCTACAGTAGGTGTGAGTGAGTGCATGCATGTGTGTGTGTGAGCCCTGTTATTTAGGGTGTCTCCCACCTGGCTGTGTCCCAAAACACTGGGAAAGTTTCCAGCTCCTGTGGAGTATAAAGCAGTATGGAAAATGGATGGAAACAATGACTCTAGGTAATGAAATAAAACCTCTGTTTTTCTCTCAGAGAAGAGTGGAGGTGCATGACCATCTCAATGGCTCGCGGATCATTTTCTCGGACGAGGCTCTTCCCGTCAGTGGATCCAGACATCACTTCATGGCTCCGGATATGACCCAGGAAGTAGTCGTAATCTCTCCTGGTCTTCCTACACCTCCCTCGAGTCCGTTCCACATCAGCTCAGCCCCCGCGCCTTCACAGCACAAGGCAAGAGCACAGCCGTAACACATTACTGCTGCAGACGTTATTCCACATGTGTGTTCAGAACCTTTATTCATATGCACTGGGGTCCAAAGGTCTAAAACCACACTGAAAATACAGTAAACTGATAAGACCGTATTTAATAAAAAAGTCAGATTCTGCAGCTTTAAATGTAAATAACAATTAAAATATATAAATAATAAAAAACACATTGAAACATTAAAAGGGACATGTTACTACTCATACTTTTGTGTGTAAAAAATGTAAATCTGTTCAGTTCAACTCAACACTAAACTTTTCCACATTATGCTTTGATTGAGAAGTGCTGACACAGTGTTGTTATTGAAATAAAGTAGAAATAAAACTTCAAAAAAAAAGAAAAAAAAGAACTGTTGCTTTGGCAACTAGCTGAAATAAAATAAGCTAAAGTAGTCAAAATATTTTTTTCTTTTTGTCATTTATGCTTGTTATTCATTTATAATGACAATAAAAATGATGAATGAATAACACTGCTTTGACATTACATGCTGACTTGGACTGAATGTGTTCAGACGCCTAACTTATATTGTTCTGCCCCCTTGTGGCGATATTTACTAAAAGGACTTTTAGAATATAGTATGCTAATCCTGTTTACAGTAACTTGAAATATGCTTTATTTTCATTTCAATTTTTTATTATTAATTATTATGCATAGTGTCCCCAAGCTAAGCATATTGACACTTAAACTATTTTGAATGCGTTTGCATTAGATAACATATCACTCCAAGTGGCATGTTTTTGGGACACTTTTTACAGGTATAACTAACAGTATATAACAGTATACAGTATTATAACAGTATAACTAACATTTCCTATTTACCTTATACTCTTTAATTCACTATTAGAATATGATTGTCATATACTGTATCTCTGACTGTGCAATAATGTTTCCATCAGGTCGCAGAGGTCAATGGAGGTGGATTTACAACACAGAGTTTTGGATCCTACTATGGGCCGACTCAGACAAATGGTACCAAAACTTTTGATATTACTTGACTAAATTATCATAAGAATTCCTGTGTGTATCTTATCTGTGATTACAAGTATATGTAATTATACAATTCTGCTTGAATTGGAGGAAATTTGAACATTTGAAATTAGAATTGCAAATATTATATGTTCATATATTATATTAATATTTCATGTAGTTTGATATGTGTTGAATTGTCATCTCTCGGTCTTTCAGTTGGATTATCCAATGGTGGGATATGGACTGAAGGTTCTGCCACGTTGCCCAGGACGTCTGGCACCCGAGAGGAGCGCTTAATCAAGTTCTCTGGAATAGGTCCTGTAGATGAGACAGGCATGCCAATCGCCTCCCGATCAGTGAGTCTCACTCAACCATACATAATACATCCCGTGTCACAACTTCCATGGCTATCGTTTCTCTTCTCCAGAAATTAGCCATGAATACACAGTGTGCTGGTTATCAGCAGAGTATTATAGTCAAATAAAACACTAAAAACTACAACCATAAAAAAAATCCTTATTTGAAATAAAAAACTTTAACAAAAAAAGTATATATATATATATATATATATATACATACATACATGCACTATATATATACTGTATATATTATTTATTTATTTATATAAGCTATTTTAGCAAGTTTAACTGTAACTAAAAACAACAAAAAATCTGAAATAAAACTTATATATTATATAAACATATAGTTTTAAAAACATCACAATGATAAAAATGAAAAACAAAAATACTAAAACTTTAACTAAAATAGCAGAAAATATAACATTAAATACAAAAATAAAATCGAATTTTTCAAAATATTGATAAAAATATGAGAATACCTCAATAATTGTGTATTTGAGAAGAAAGAATTTGTAAGGTGTTTGTCAGGCTTGTGTTTTCCTCCCATGTGCTCCTAGATTTCCCTCTCTGTCATTATGCCCATATTTGGTTATCTTCCTGTTCCTGTCCTCCTTGTTTCATTATTAGTTCATTAGTATCCTCCTGTGTTTGTTAATGTCTCGTTTAATTTGAGTTACTTAAGCCCTGTGTTTTCCTTAGTCTAGCGTCCAGTATTGATTGTCAATGTTGTATTTCCTGTGAGTCTCTCCCTGTCTTGTGAATCCTCGTTTCGGATTAAAGAAATACGTTTATTTATATGTTAAATTTTAATAAATGCTTATTTTGAAGTTTACCTCTCGTTCCTCGTCTCGTCACAGTCTTCAATTCTTATATTAAGAACGTCTCTTGTATTAAGTTTATTTTTCTTACCCCATTAGTAAATAATTTGTCTTGTTTTGAGCATAAATCTCGCTGAATTTTATTTATGCTAAAAACAAGAAAAGCGTTTGCCAGTGTGGTATGAAAAACTTCAAGATATGCTCAAGATATAGTAATATAAAAAATACAGATATATTTTTAGAATTCTATAAAATTATTTGTTAAGCTTTTTTTATTCTGTTGAGATATTTTACTTGTAAACAAGACAAAAATATTGATTACAAATATGAAGTACACCGTTTATGCCAGCATGTTTTGTTTTTATTTTGAACAATGCATTTTTCTCTTTCCCAACCCTTTCTCCAGAGCGTAAACAAGCCCAAGGACTGGTATAGGAGCATGTTTAGACAAATCCACAAGAAACCAGAGGGTATGTGCTCTCCTCCTCTCTCTCTCTCTCTCTCTCTGAAACAATGAGGAAATTCCTCTCCGTTATTTTCTGTCACATTCTGCACTGATCCTGAAAGAATAAAGCCAAACTCTGGCTTAGAAATGTTAGACCTCGTTTCTAGAGCATTGTTTAACCTTTCAGCACAGGTGGAGCTCAATGAGAAAGTGCACAATCGATCCTTTGAAAGTGGAACCAGATAGGCTTTGCTGAGCATGATGGGATTCAGGACACCGCACTGTGCCTTTCCTTCATCAGGGAAGCTTCTGAGTTAGAAGATAGAGATTTCAAACTCATTCAAACGTAAAAAACACAAACTTTTATTGTAAACAATGAAACTGGTTTTAGCTGTTACAGCAGCAGAAGTGTGTAGGTTTGCTGTTACGCCAACTCCTACTGTAAGATTTTCATTGCTTTACCGCTAACTGCTGTTACAAAACTTCAAAAGTCCCTCTAGGAGTCCTGCGGTTGATTAATGCACAGAAGTTTGCAGTTTAATAACTGGAACAGCAGCTGATGTAATTATGAGCAACATAAAGCTGCGTTACACAACTTGCTCAGTGTTTTCATAGACTCCTGGTTTAACTCAGACTTACTGAGCTTATAGAAAGAAAGAAGTTAATAGCTGGCTGTCATGTGATAATCTTACATGGTATCTGGTCTTTAAATAGTACAGTAAGTGTTCATTTAAATGACACTTTTATCCACAGAGACGCAGTATTACACAGTCATTCTCTCATGAGCAGCATGTGATTTGTTGAGATTATAAAGGTGATATAGTTCATGATTGCTCTGTGTTAACCAGCAACCTATTGCTTTAAGCTCATAAACCACATCAGCTCCTAGATATTGGTGTGATTTTAGATAATAACTATAAAGATGCAGCCAAACATCTGAAGTTCATGACAGTTAAACGTATATTTTTATATAATTTTGCAGTTAATTAATTATAGGGATGTATTAATCCAACTCTGGCATGTTGTTTTTTTATTGATTTGCCTTTTTTTTGTTATGGCCAATAACCGGTACATAGATGATGTTTAAATTCTATATGAAATATTCTACACTACTCAAATCAAATGTTTGGGGTTGATAATTATTTATTTCTGTGAAGCAAAGCTTACACCGTTACTCCAGTCTTTAGTGTCACATAATCCTTCAGAAACATTTATTATTATTATTATCAGTTTTGAAGACTGTTGCTTAATAGGTTATGTGTGGTTTAATATTTTTGTGGAAACTGTGATATATTTTTATTCAGGATTCTTTGATGAACAGCGAGCTTAAAAAACTGTATTTATTTAAAATAGAAGTATTTTATAACATTTTACAGTTTCCTTGTTATTCAGTACATGCACTTATTATAGTAATAATAACAGTTTAAGCATAATTACAAGCAGCTAACAAACCTAACTGTATAGTTAGTGAATGTTAATTGTAAATGTTAATTAATATGATTGAATAAAAAATTGTATAATTACACCGTAACAAAGACACCTTAAAATAAGGTATAACCAAAACTTTTAATAGTACACTATATTGTGTAAATTAATTAAAAATTAATATTTTGAACATCTAATATTTGCCCATAATTTATATGGTAGCAATATATCATGCATCCCTAATTAGTTAGTAAAGCTAATATAGCTATATTAGGTCACTTCTTCTCATTTAACTTTGTATGTTTTTACTCCTGCAGAGCCTGAGCTTGACTGGAGAGAAAGTGAGTAGCTTAATAGTTCATATAAAACATTCACTTACTGTATTTCTGGGCTTTATATTCTGTAATTCTCAGTCATACAGAAGCCTGAATTGTGCTGCAATTACTGTATGTGTTTTACACTTAGTTGTGCCCAATAACATTGTGGTAAAGCTTTGTATTTGATATATTTAGATAAATAAATTATTCTCATTTTGAATGATAGTGTGAAGTATCCATAAACTCTCATTAATATGATTTTTTTTAATGGCAATAGGGAATCTGTCATCATCTCCTCCTCCGGATTCTGGCCAGCAGGAGGGGCGCTCAGACCCCTTCACCCTCACCCCTCACGGAGCCCTGTCCGACTGGTGAGAGAGACAGAGAGAGAGAGAGAGGAGAGTTATACAGACACTGGGCAGGTTAGGATCTGTTTCTGCAAGAACCAACAACGATTGCGTAGTAAAGTGGCCTGTGTGTGTGTGTTACAGGGCTGATCTGGGCAACACAGGGAAGCACCCAGAACCCAAGAGTATTTTTGACTTTGAGCCTGGAAAGGGAGCAGAGGAGGATCGTAGTCGGGTAAGAGACAGCTGTCATTAACCATCACCTGAGTTTTTGAAGACCTCTCCATGCAGTTTAACTAGAAATATTGTCGCAAAAAGACTGGTGGGATTTGTGAATTGAAATATAAACCTGAGCCGAAAGGCATCCAGATGGCATGTTGTTACTGTTCTAAAACACCCTTTTTTAGATTGCCAGTTGTCTAAAGCATTATTGTGTCTGTTGAAAGCCTTTTTGTTGCTGTCTATTGGCATTTTGTAAGTGGGTTGGTATAGTAATGCTTCTACTTAGGTCAGGGTTCATGCAAGGTGCTTTAGTTTGGATTTTTGAAATCATACTTCTGTCTTTTTTAAATGAAGGATTGAGTGATGAGAAGATGTTGGGGAAAGTAGTTGCGCCCGTCCTGCTGGCCAGAATCTGAGGGAGGAGATAATGACAGCTTCCCTATAGGCATTAAAGCATTTAAAGGCGTATCAGTGAGAGCTTGTAGATGTTTCATACTTTAATTCAACAAAAGAATAACACCTTTATCTAAATCATCAAATATAATGCTTTAATAATTTCATTGGGCACAAATAACCATGAAACAAAGTGTTAATACTGATATTTCAGTATATTCCTTACAATGCATAAACATAATAAAATGTAAACAATGAACCTATTCAAATGTGCAAAATATAAAATATAAAAAACACAGAATTACATTTGAAATATCTTCAGACTTCAGTCATAATTACATTACTTCACTCTCAGAATAAGTGTTGTACTTTCAGGAGTAAAGCAACTTCTTTACCCCTACAAAGGGACATAGTAGCACCTTTAAGGTACATATGACATATTCTTAGGTGCATATTTGTGTGTGTGCACATTTGTATGTTAATTAATGAGAATTGTGATGAGAAAAGCATGTGTATGTGTAGCAGTTACAGTCATTGTGTCGAGATTCTGAGAAACTGACTCGACTTGACGCTCTTCTCAAACTCTGAAATGTTCTAACATCCGTCTGTCTAAAAGTCAGAGATTTAAAACTACAAGACATTTTAAGCTTTATGTTCTTTTCAAATATATACATTTGAAATGAATATTCAGACTGCATAACTGGCCATGAAAAGGTGTGGGAGCGTGAGGTTTACAGTTGGCTCTTGTATAATGATGCTGTGTAGGTGGTTAGGTGTGGTCTACACCCGATTAAGATCAGATGTCCTTTTAGGAATGAGATGTTTTAGTCTCAAAGCTTTAAAGGGATAGTGGACTGGTGGAATGCCAACACAGTAACAAAAAGGCTTTCAACAGACACGATAATGCTTTGGACAACTGACAAAAGTGTTTTAGAACTTCAAAAACATGTCATCTTGATGCTTTTTGGCAACTTTTTCCTTAAAAAACATACAATACACAGAAACCAGTCCCCCAGTGCCAGTCCATATGACTCAAGTCATAGCTTTAGTAAGAAACAAACCTTTTTGGGCTTGTTTCTCAAAAAACTTTGTTGAAATTCACTTATTGTGAGACCTCAGCTGTCATATTAGAATGAGATTCACACCTCATTCACCACACCTCAAGTGCATTTGACTTATGAAGAGGAGGAGTGAGCACTTTGCTTTCTGGTTTCTACTTGTACACGTTAGTTTGGACTTGACCATCTGGAAGTTGTTTTGTGTCGAGAAGCAAAAGCTGCTTTACAACAGATCCTGGCCAAAAAGGTGTTCAGTTTTATTAGAAATGTTAAAAGTGAAGTGGCGTGTGGCCAAGTATGGTGACCCATACAGGGAATTTGTGCTCTGCATTTAACCCATCTAAGTGCACACACACAGCAGTGAACACACACACACTGTGAACACACAATGCTGTGGCACCCGGGGATCAGTTGGGGGTTCTGTGCCTTGCTCAAGGGTCTCACCTCAGTCGTGGTATTGAAGGTGAAGATAGCGCTGGTTATTCACTCTCTCCACCGACAATTCCTGACGGACCTGAGACTCGAACCCGCGTCCGCCCTTCAGGTTACAAGTACGACTCTCTATCCATTAGGCCACGACTATCCCCTCTGTATTAAATGTTAATAATACAGCTCATATAATCTCATAATACAGAGACATGGTTATGGTAAGGGACATCCGTATGTCCATATACTATGATGCTGGATGTTTATGCTTTCTGCAATGGTTAATATTCACTTATATCATCAATTATGAATCAAATTGCTTTTTTACTTGGTTCTGACATCACAAAAAAAGTATAACATGGTGTTTTTTGAGGGCCGTGAGAGAATTTGGATTATTAGTTAACATAGATTCTCAGAACATTCTCAGATTAAGATGCTTGTCAGGACCCCTGATTGTTTATGACTGACTTTATGTTTGGTTTAGTGTGAATACGATAATAAAAGGATCTATTGTTTCATCTCCAGTTGTGGAGCTGTGCAAAGGAAGGCTGTCTTGTGATACGTATTAAACCTGTTGATCGCTTGTGTGATTTAACAGCACCGTAGTTTGTAGAGTTGTCAATACTAGCTGTTTTTACTTTCGTGCGGTTTCCCCTTAATGTGACAGCTGTCATCTCCATTTCATTCACTAAAGACAGCCTTATTTTGTTAACCTATTTGACAAATGACATCACTTAACTTGTCTTAGTTGGTTAACGGTTCTGGATGTCTGACTTGTCTTCAATAAGATTATTAGCCGCCAAGATATGTGAGAGTGAGGAGCTTTTCACATGATCCTACATGTCTGGAGCGAAATTGTTCTTTACCTAACAATTAAATGAGGCTAAACACATGAGGTTTATAGTTACATAGGCTCCTAAGTTGGTTATGAAATGGTGTTTAGTTCATATCTTGTACTTGTAGGTCTTAAAAATAAATTGTTATTTTAATATCACTAAGTGCGTTTACATGCACATTCATAAACTGATTATGCTTAATAAGCTAACAATGAGTGTGGTCACGTAAACGCGTTAAACCATTTTACTTTATTTGCCTATGGTCATAATAATCTTATGCATCCACACCATTACCCTGATTTTGCCCAGGGTATATTTGTGATATATCGGCTTTTTGAAGTGTGCATGTATGATGGGAAAGCTTTAAGCGCATCCAGCCACAGCGGCAGGCGAGGAGGAAATTAATCCTAAATTCTGACTTTGTGTCAAACCAAGAAATTACAAAAAATGTGTTCTCATTTAATGTAGCTTCAATGTTACAGTATTAGAAACCTCAAATATTAGAGGAGAATGAGTCTGTGCTAGACATTTTGAAATATTCTGGGCTTTTTAATGCTTTATTTAACATCACTACCCACCCACACAATAACTAGAATTCTTTAATGAGAATACATGGATACTTACTGTATGTTTTAATGTTACCACCAGGAAATAACATGGGTTTTTAACAGTTTACAGTTTTGTAAACGCAGTTCCCTTTCGATACTTCACTCGTACTGCATCTTTTATTTAAGACGCATATGGGGGAAAACTCATTTTTCTCAGAAAACTGAAGCCTTTTTCAATACCGCAGTGTTACTGCATGGCCATTCATTCGTGCAGTGCTGTAAAAACGAACCAATGGCTCGACAACTGTGCTGCAAATCTCACCAAAGCCCGCTAGAATGGGCGGGGCATCTGGCTATATAAGTGGCCGCTTTGCCATAGGATCCTCAAATTTCTTCTGCTTTAGCGACGACGACTTCTCTTTGCTGATCTACGAGACTCGAAGCCCTTCTCGCCATTGACCAGCCTTTGCAGCGGATTAAGTCCTCGACTCGGCTGATTTCCCTGTTGACTTGCCGCTCTCAAGCCGCTCAGTGCTTGCAGCAGCCGCGTTCTCACGTCCCCCATGCCGTCATCTGGCGAACGCTCGAAAGAGCAGTAAAAGAGCTAATTTTTTCCATCACATTCCGTCATGCTGAGTGTGTTGCATGCTTGGGCGCCGCCCATGCTGAAACAGCACTCACCGAGATGGAATGTCCCCTCTGTGTGGATATGAGTCTCGCTTCTCTGTGCTTGCAGAGAGCTTTCTTTTTAGAGAGCGACTCCGCCCCTTGTTCTCTCCCGCTTTCTTCCGAGATGAGTGAGCTTACGCCGGCTCAGACCCCGCGTTTCTCACTCTCTCCCCTGAGAGAGGTTGAACCCGTCTTCTTCTCCCGTGCAGATCAGCATCCCTCTGCGGCTGCGAGCGATATAGTCTCGTTCGGGGGAAGTGATGATGAGATCCTCGATGACAGCGTGTCACTGTC
Source organism: Ptychobarbus kaznakovi (assembly GCA_027422405.1). NCBI lineage: Eukaryota > Metazoa > Chordata > Actinopteri > Cypriniformes > Cyprinidae > Ptychobarbus > Ptychobarbus kaznakovi. Next base: position 6,306,261 of record CM049810.1, read on the forward strand.
TGCATCAGATCCAACCTTTTCCGCATCCTGTCAAAAGCTATGGACGAGCTGGGCCTGGAGTGGTCTCCGCCGGAGGAGCCCACCCGCAGCCGCCTGGATGAGTGGTTCCTGCCGGGGCGCCGTCAGGCCCCTCGTCAGCGAGCTTCATCATTCTTCCGGAAGTTCACGAAGAACTCACCATGTCGTGACACGCCCCTACTCTGCCCGCCTATGTGCTTCTTTTTCATCCGCCCTCACTTCGGTAGACAGCGCTGCGGAAAAGGGCTACAGGAAACTGCCTCCGCTCGATGAGTCTGTGGCTGCGCATCTCTGCCCGCCCACGGCCATTGGTTGGACGGCAAAGGCCGCCCACCAATCCAAGCCCTGGAGGACGACTTCAGCACACGTTGGACGTGCTTGCACATCGGCTGGACAAGCGGCCTCGGCGCTTCACTCCATGGCGGTCCTCCAGGTCTTCCAGGCCAAACTCCTCTGGTGCATGGACGAGGCTGGCCCAGACCCCGCAGCGTTCAGAGAACTGCGCAGCGCAACCGACCTGGCTTTATGAGCCACCAAGACCACGGCCCAAGCGATCGGCAGGTCCATGGCCAACTTAGTGGTGCTCGAGCGCCACCTGTGGTTGACGCTAATGGAGATCAAGGACCTTTGGCCTCTCGATGGGAGTTCGCTGACCTCCCCGAGAGTGTTCAAAACACAATCACTCAGGCTAGAGCCCCGTCTACAAGATGCCTCTATGCCCTTAAATGGTGTGTTTTCACCACCTGGTGATCAACCCGCGGCACAGACCCAGTTTCCTGTGACATATCGCTGATATTGTCCTTCCTACAAGAGCTGTTGGACAAGGGGCGCTCTCCCTCCACGCTCAAGGTCTATGTAGCAGCTATAGCAGCCTCACACGCTCCTATAGCAAATGAATCGTCACAGCTAGAGGCTGAACCCCCCTCGACACAATCCCTACTTGGGATCTGCCCACTGTTCTGAAGAAACAGATCTCTGTCAACCTATGATCTGAAGTCCCGAACTCATCTCGAAATGCAGTCACAGCTCCAAAATTAATGAAAGACCCCACATGTGGTTAAGAACGAATGAATGAAACACATTGGTCAAACAAAGCGAAGACTAAAATGAAAACATACATTTGAGAGCAGGGGGCCCCCTTTTTACAGATTCATGCAGCTTTTCATATTCTGCCCATTCACGCTAAAATGAAAACATATTTGAGAGCAAGGGGGCCCCCTGGTGTTTCGGGGGCCCTACGCAGCTTGAGTATTCTGCCCTACGCTAGCTTACTCTTCCTTGGGCCTGCATTGCCCCATTGGAGTACGAGCACACTCCACAAGAGGCGTTGCCTCGTCGTGGGCGTGGTCTAGCGGAGTGTCCATCGCAGAAATATGTGCGGCGGCCGGCTGGGCCTCCATCCACATTCGCTAGGTTTCATAACCTGGAAGTCCCTGCTTTACAGGCACAGGTCCTTTCTGCTTGAATGGCTGGACACAGCTTAAATAAAAGACACAGTACGAGTGAAGTATCGAAAGGGAACGTACTCGGTTACTATCGTAACCTCGGTTCCCTGAGATACGGGAACGAGTACTGCGTTCCTTGCCGTGCTATGGCACTGTACGACTCAGTTGTCGTTTCAGTCGATGTAAACCGGAGGATCCTATGGCGAAGCAGCCACTTATATAGCCAGACGCCCCGCCTATTCTTGCGGGCTTTGGCGAGATTTGTCAGGCACCGTCGCCATAGGCTCATGCAGCACCGCTGCTGAGCCATTGGTTCGTTTTTACAGCACTGCACGAACCAATGGCCATGTAGTAACACTGCCTTATTGCAAAAGGCTTCAGTTATCAATTAGATTCAACACAGTGCGATTTAATCCAATAAGATGCAATGGAAATAAAAATATGATGCTATGCAATTCAATATGGTACAGATAGTTCGCTTTTATTTCTTTGGTTCAAACAGATGTAGCGGCAGTGGCGATGAGGGAACATGCTTGAGAAACAGTTTAGAGAGGAGAAATCAATCTTACATATCAAATAACATATAAAATAATAAATAAAGGTGTTGTACATCTACTAATAATTATATCTAAATAAATATTTTTTTTACCAATACAAATATGTTAGGAAGAATGCATCGCAATACAAATGCTAACATCCAATGCACACTTTTTTCTAAATCAATGCATTGCATCGTTAACTTTTATGCCTATGCACCAATACGAATCGGTGAATCAATCTTACCATGCTATACAGTGTATTGGTGTGCATGTAAACATGCTCATTGAAAGTATTATAGTTTTTAATTTTAGTTGTAGTAATAGTGTTAGTTTTTTTTTTAATATGTAGAGTTTGTTCATTTTTATTTCAGTTTTAGTTTATTTTAGTACATCAAGTTGAACTTAATGAAGGCAGCAAATATTCCCTTGACAGCTAGCTCAAATACAATATGGTTTAATGTGGTCTAATGATATTGTACTATTGTTGTATTTCAGTCTCTGAGGTCTGAGTCACAGCTGCCTTCATATTACAGCTCAGTGAAATCTCAATCCCAATCTCCATCCATAGAGGTGAGTGTCTGACATACTTCTACATCAGACATCCATCTGCACATCTCACTTTCTGACAATCTCTTTTTCTTTATTTAGAATTCTGGATTTTTTTTTTAAATGATTGCAATAGCCTCCTATCAAAAGTTTATTTTTTACAGTGTACAATCAGATTGTTTCCGGATTAAAAGTCTATGTTCTGGTTAAGCCTTCAATCTGAAGAAGATATTTCCTTGCTGTTGTAATATACCAATGTAATCAGCATAATCTGAATAAATGAAGGCCGATTTTTTTCCCTGCTCTTCTTTTCTGCTAATACTGGACACGCTATCTATCGTCATTTATTATGCTGTGTTTTAGGAATTTCCAAATGTTTTGTGATCTTCACACTGTCAAAGTTTCATTTACTTGAAATTGCGTGAAGTCCCAAATTGCATTTGGACACATGAAACCACACCAACACATAATTTCCAATGTGTCATCACCTGGCTTTCATGCTGTTGTTCAGGCGACGCTGGTGTCAGAGCTGAACCGTTTTGAGGCGGAGCTGGACTCAGACATTCGTGGTCTGGAGAGGAAACTGTCACAGAAGCAGCAGCAGCGGCGGGGCAGGGGTGAGGTACTGACCCTCCCATCTACACATCACACTCACAGTTGAATCCTCTATCACACACCTCCCTGAAACCAGACTTTAATTGTCTATGATATCCTACTGCACATCTGTATAAAGTTCAGTTCATATAATGATATGCATACACTAACTTTTACCCCAAACCTTTGAATGGTAATGTTTTTGAAAGTCTTATGTTCACCAAAGCATTTATTTGATTTAGAATGCTGTAAAAACAGTAATAATGTGAAATATTAATTACATTTAAAATAACTTTTCAATTTAATATATTTAAATTGAATAAAAAATATATATTTTTATATATTTTTTAATTAATATTTGAAATAACTAAACTTTTTTGCAAGTCTTCCTGTCATTCCAATTTAAATCCCATTTCAATTTATTGTGATTTGTGGCCTGTTTATTTCAAACACACTCAGAATACTTCAGTTCTGAATTTTGCCCTGCAAATACTAAACAAATACCTTCAAAGTTTTAGAGAGTGAGGGTCAAAGAAAAACAGAGACACGGCAGTTAGATGACTGTTTTCTGTTGTATTTGGCGTATTGTATCAGTCGCTCTAAATGGCTTTTAAATCTTTTGGACATGTAGCTAGACTATAGTCATCCATTATGACCTCACTGATTTCTTTAAAATTCCCACACCCTTGGCCTTCAGACAAGGTATTAGTCTTAAGCTCTCACTTGTTGTGCCAAAAAACAGAGTTTTTCTGGTTTCTGGCCACCGTTGTTATCTTCCTGTCAGTGTGCTTCAGGTTGCTGGATGTTGGCTCTGATCCGACAGCTGTGCATGCTGATCCTCTCTGTCACTTCCTGTCATGCCGAACAGCCAAAGTCTGCAGCCGCCCACTGCTAAGCTTTCGTTTGAGTTGGCCAACCTGTGCAGTGTCTGCTCTTTATATCCCAGATCTGTTTATTTGATCCTTGTCTTGCCGTGTCTCACTTTTTGTACTTAAAGAGACAGTTCACCAAAAATGATCAGTTGCCCTTCATTTCTTTTCAAATACCAAGGTAAATGCCAATAACAAATATAATTTGATCAAAAAAATACAGCAAAAGCAGCAATATTATAAAAAATATTACAATTTAAAATAAAAGTTTTCATTTTAATAAAGTTAAAAATGAAATGTATTCCTGTGATGCAAAGCTGAATTTTCAGCATCATTACTCCAGTCCTCAGTGTCACATGATCCTCCAGAAATCATTCTGATATGCTGACTCATATTTATGATTCATATATTGCTATTCACTTAAAATCAAACTATTCCTTTAATCTAAAATTAGCTTTTGGCTCAATGAATCCTGCACCTTTAATTGTTTAAGGCTTTATGGCTCTCCCTGTTCTTGTGAATTATAAACTGTGGAAATCTTAGCTGATTACATCACCGGTTCCATCTGATTCACATTTACAATGCGAGCACAATAAATGGAGTGTAGGACCCTGGGGAGCCGTGAGGCGTTCAGTGCAGGAATGGTCACCGCCTCTTGAGATTTCCTTCGAGCTGCTCCCAAACGCTCCTGTTTAACTGTGTCTTTGAGAGAGTTCTTGTGTGTTAGAGCTGAATGAAATTGTGATTTCTATTTACAGGGAGCTAAAACCAACACCGCAACCATAAGAACAGAAGACAACAGACAAGAAAACAGGTAAGCCTGGTTTACTTAATTATACTTTGAGAACAAATGTTTCCCAAGAAGTTAGCCAAATATGACAAAGCTTAGTAAATATACTTAATTAAATGCACTTAAGGGTCAGTCTTAGTCTAAAGCAAATTCATTGTATATATGTTATGTAGTTATGAATGGCTTTTATGTCATTTGGAAAGAAGTTAATGTTAGAAGTTATAATAAAATATTTGTTCTCGATTTCTATATTATAATATTAAGTTCCTGTATATGGTGGGTGTTTTGCAGAAATAACGTCTAATAATGAATCAGTGTAATTAATGATGATGAAATGTGACACATGGAGAACATTCTCTGTTGTTTTCACAGTCTTATTAAGGTCATATGACATGCCCGGCCCGTCTCTTCGTCTGATTGGTTAATTGTTGACTGATTGGCCGGCGGCCCACATACCTGACCCCATGCTGAGCTCTTTGTTTGCCTGTACATGTGTTTGTGTATTTGTCAGAATGTGTGTGTGTTTATGTCTAAGTGTGTGTGTGGTCAAACTGAGGATGTCTTGGTCTTTACTCACATGCTTGATCTTGTTAATAAAGAGGTACAGTATAGGTTCAGTTCTCAGACTTTATTCGACGCCTCCATCGCTGCTCCTCAAGCATTTATCCCTCTCTTTATGTGCTTTGACACAGCAGAGCTATAAAAGGCAAAGTTTGGTCCTTCCAGGCCTGTACTTCAGATGTTAATGCCCATTCTGACACCTTTAGCTTCAGTATTTGCTCGCCAGGGGCCCGTATCTCACTGGATCGGACACATTCTTGAGTTCTCGCTCTGTTTTTCTGTGGCATGTTGATGCTTTCTGCCCCCTTCAGCCCCCCGCTGACTATCTCCCCACCCTCCAAATGCCATAAATGCCCCTGCTGCTACAAAAAGGATACAGAGGGTGGACAGTTTTATAGCTTCCCTCTTTCTGGAACGATTAATAACCCTGAGGCTGAAAACCTGTTAACACAGTAACTGGTTGTTGGGTTTAAGAATTGGTATGCTGCCATTTTATCAGTGTGATATTTGATATAACACACATTGCAGTTTTTACAATAATATGTATAAATATTGTTAAAATAAGGCACTTTTACTCAAGCAAAATTATGATGTTTAGGCTTAAAACAAAGAATAACTTTTATTTATAATTTATGTATACAGTATTATCTTGTGCAGTATTCTGTTTTAAAGATGTTTAGTGCAGCAGAATCCTCCACCATTAATTAAATCTCTCAGGTCTGTCACATATTCATAAATATTCTCATTTCGATCCTCGTGGCTGAGACAGACCATCTGTTGTGTTTTATGGAATTCTTCCTGAGTCTCACATGCAACCCAGGGTTATTTTTTCAAGGCTCAGGAGACTGAGATCTCTGTTGTTCATGTGTGTATCAGCATTGTGATTATTTGCAGTATTTATTTGGGTATTAGTTGAATGTAGAGCTGTAAAATGAATGGTCATGGAAGATAATGGCAAATGTTTGAGCTCATGTTCAATCTAATTGCATATTTTGGTGTCTTGGTAAATTTGTGCACAGACATTGTTGAGATCTCCTCTGAAACTCTATAGGAGACACATGCCAGCTTATTGGAGTTTTTTGGGAGAAAAACCTACAAAATTGTTCATTCATTCACTAAATGTCATTGATGTTTAGGAGAAAGATAAGATTCTTATTTGAAGAAAAATAATTGTTATTGTTATTTATTTCCGTACTAATAACGGTCATTTTGAGGAATCATGTTAAGGGTCGCTTACATAAAACAGTTTTCAACTAAAAATGTACAATTTTTGTGTTTTGGCTATTCATTTACATGATAACGGCATTTTGGGGTTTCAACGTGCAAGTTTTTGAAAACGCTACTTTTATCGTCTTTATCGTGAATTTGTGAAAATGTCATGTGTATGCGTATTTTGTGTATGTGTGCAGGTGTGTAGCGTTTCTTCACAAAGTGATATCGCCAACTACTTGGCTTGCATGAATAATACAGTGTTTTTAGCTATTTCTGTGAATCCTTGTGATCAGAGATCGTTGTCGTCTGTACACGAAACTTAAAAAAACGCAAAATAAAACCTTTTTTTTAGTACGATCATCGTCTTGTAAGCATATCCTAAGATATGACCTTTACCCTTGCTGTTTTTTACTTCAGTGTTTGCATCTACAGTATTTGAGCTAGATTTGTCACATGATCATTTTGTTTTTCTTTTTTCCAGCTATCCCATAAACCCCTGCTCTGCTGTAAAGCAGGGCACAACAGCGAACTTCATGCATGCTGATGGTAAGATATAGTCATCTTCCTATCCCCTTCTCGCCTGTGCTTCCTGTTTCCTTGTACTTTTTGCCACTCTTCTCCTCTCCCCCAATTAATACAAACTAAACACATTTCTGTGAAATGAGAAAAACAAATGAAGTCAATCACTGTTCAGCAGGACAGGAAGTGTGTTACAAGCAGCAGGATGGAGGGCTTGATTACAGATTAGATTGATCCAGTTGTTTTTCCTGGAGATTAATTGAGAAAGACTCTGCCACTGTAAATATAAAAACGTGTGCAGAGCTGGAGGCATAATGAACCTGTATTGAGCCAAAAAAAGATACAACAGGAATTAATTTGATTAATTCTCCAAATTCGCTCAATAATATACACTGCCATTCAAACGTTTCAAACGTCAAAAAAAGGCTGCATTTATTTGATCAAATATACAGTAAAAATAGTATAATATTGTGAAATATTATTGCAAATGAAAGTAACTAAAAAAAAAAAATTATTCCTGGCTGCAAAGCTGAATTACTCCAGTTTCAGATCAAATCCTTCAGATACAGTAAATGCTGAATAGTATAATATTGTGAAATATTATTGCAAATGAAAGTAACTATGTGAATATATTTTAAAATATAAATTATTCCTGGGATGCAAAGCTGAATTACTCCAGTCTTCAGAGTCACATGATCCTTCAGAAATCATTCTAATATGCTGATTTACTGCTTAATATTTTATACATGAATACATTTGTTATACTTTCTTCAGGATTATTTGATGAATAGAAAGCTAATAAAGAAAAATATTTATTTGTAACATCAATGCATCCTTTCTGAATAAAAAAACGAATTTATATTAAAAAATCTTACTGACTCCAAACTGTTGTGACTTATCATGCTTTGAAATATACATGTAAAGGATATCCTAAAATAACAAATGACCATAAATAGCAATTTCAGATCTTTTTATTAAAAATGACATCACCTGACATAGAACATCAAGTGATCAAAGACTGGCAATAAATCCCTCTGTGAAACCCCTCATTAAAACCTCTCAAATATGTGGATTATGTAACAACATAAAACCGTAAAGTATCCAGCTACAAAAAAAGTTTTAACAGCCAGTGTGCACAGAAGCCCTAGTTTAATTTTCAGCAGTCAAGATAACCAAGAGATCCTTCACATGATCACCACACCCTTCACCCTAGGGTGTAAAAGGGCTTAACACCCAATAACTTGCAAGCTAACAATAGACACAATTTTTCTATTGATATATTATGGGCGGATATCTCATTTCTGGTCTTCACTTTCCTCTACAGATCGCATATTATCAGACATGGATTTCCCACCTAAGAAAGAAGAGAGAAAGGTACAGTATTCGGTCATTTTTCTCTGCTCTGAGGTTTGAATGGAAGGTCAATATTTAACACAGATATTTAGAAAGAAAGCGTGTTTGTTTACACAGATGAAAGCAGCGCGAGCAAAATTTAATTTCCAAGCACAGTCACCAAAGTAAGTAGAAACAAAAGGCACAACACAGATTTCATTTTTCATAATTATTTTCATAATTGGTATCCGTATATGAAGGATTTGGGAAAGTCTGATACAACACAAAAACATTGCAAATGTATGGAAGCCTGTTTCCGCCACTGAATAAAAAATTAAAAGGGTAATTGCGACTTCTTATCTCACAATTCTGACTTTTTTTCCTCAGAATTGCATGTTTCAGTATAAAATCAGAATTGTGATATCAACTTTCAGTTGTAAGAACATGTTTTTTCCCCCTCAGAATTGGACTTTAAATATACTCCCAAATGTGAATTTATATCTCACAATTCTGAGAAAAGAAGTCAGAAAATGCCCGAAAAAAGTCAGAATAGCAATTTATCTCGCAATTCTGACTTTATAACTTGCAAATGCAAGTTTGTATCTCATAATTCTGACTTTATAATTGGCAATTGCGATTTTATATCACGCAATTCTGAGAATCAAAAGCCAGAATTGAGAGTTGTGAACTAGCAATTGTGAGAAAAATAGTCAGAATAGCGAGTTTATACAGTATCTCATAATTCTGACTTTATTATGCACAATTGCACGTTTATATCTTGTAATTCTGACTTTATAACTCACAATTCTGAACAAAACGTCAGAATCGCAAGATGTAAACTCCCAATTGCTAGAAAAAAAGTCAGAATTATGATATTAAAAGTTGCACTTACCTTGTTTTATTTTTTATTCAGTGGTGGAAACAGGCTTCCATATTTATGCCACTGCAATAAAATAAAAATTATAATTATTATTTTTAAACCTCTCATCCATAGGGAGCTGACTTTACAAAAAGGTGATGTAGTGTACATACACCGGCAAGTGGATGCCAACTGGTATGAAGGAGAGCATCATGGGAGAGTGGGGATCTTTCCCACCAGCTATGTGGAGGTATGTTTATATGTATGCAAATGAAACGCTTCACATCATCTTCTTTTCATTTACACTTAATCCTATGTTTTCTTTTCAGATTATTCCTCCAACAGAGAAGCCCACACCAATAAAGTCTCCCACCGTCCAGGTGCTGGAGTATGGAGAGGCTGTAGCCCTGTTCAACTTCAATGCCGACCTGCCTGTGGAACTGTGCTTCAAAAAGGTACCATATACACTGAACATCTGCACTATACTACAACTAATCTATTGTGTACAGTTGATTTTCATAAAATATTAGATTCCAAACCAATTTTCTTGATTCTTAATTGAGCCGAGGTGGAAACCTCTTTAAATTGTGGCTGGATTGAAATGAATATACTTTTGTGACCTCTTCCATTTGCTTAAATGGTGAGCTTGTGTTCACGGTTTGACGGATTGCACTGATCAGTTAAGTAAAGGCCTTCTTTTTCGCTTAGGGGGTAAAAAGAAGTTTGAAATTCCTTAGTAGCGGTTTTACTGTGAACATCCCAACGCAGCTGAGAGCTGTGTTTAGATGAATATGTAAATATGTGCTGCATGCTTTCTTCACAGTAACAATATAAACACACAACAAAAATGAACCGGAGCCCTAGAGCCACACCTACTATGTACCCTACATAATCACCACAGACTTGACCGATGGTAGTTTGAAGGTGTTTAATAGTTGGGGCAAACTTTTCCAGAAAGTTTGACTTTGACAAGCTTTTGGTGCTCTTATCGTGCTTCGATCGTGAACAATTCGGCATTTATTTCAAATGATCTGTGCTCAAAAATAATCACAGGTCACCACCTGCTGGAGAAATGATGTAACACCAAATGTAGTCAATCTCAATCTAAAGTATTCTAAGTCACGGAAATAAATCAAAACCCCCATTGCCAGATGTTAAAAGCATAGTTTGTAGTCATCATATATTACCCTCATGTCATTCCAAACCTGTATGATTAAATTTTTTTTCTGTGGAATGTAAAAGAAGATATTTTGAAGAAAGTTCAAACTGTTTTTCAGGTTACATTCAGGTTACATTGACTTTCAGTATAAAATAAAATAGACATTAAAAACAGAATTAAATTGAAATGAGACAATACAACAAAAAAATCTAGATATTATTTTAATTCACCCCCCCTCAAGAACAGCTTTTTTGAAGTATTCCCCCAGTCTTAAAGGGGTCATCGGATGCCCATTTTCCACAAGTTGATATGGTTCTTTAGGGTCTTAATGAAAAGTCTGTAACATACTTTGGTCAAAATTTCTCAATAGTAGTTTAAAACAACACCCTTTTAACCTTGTCAAAAACAGCTCTTTTCACAGCAAGCTGTTTCAGTGCATTTCCCTTTAAATGCTAATGAGCTCTGCTGGCCCCGCCCCTCTCTTCCATGGGGGACACTCAGTTCTCTTTGAGACTGTAAACTTTAGCTTTAGCTGCATTCACCGTGAAACTGGCTAACTAGCACATTAAGGCAATTTGCAAAATTCATTAAAAAACTAATACTCACTTCTTCTGGAGGTTAAGTTGAATCACAAACGATTTGCGCGAAGGTAAATGCATTTAGGTAGATCGGAGAAGCATTCCCCAACAGACGTTTCAGTTCAAACAACTTGTAAAAGTGAATTTTTCATCCGATGACCCCTTTATAAAACCCTGCATATGAAATAGTCCAATTTTTTAAGTGTGATTTCTAGACCTAGAACAGTTATGTAGATTAATAAAACCTTAGTATGTATAAATCTTAGTGTATAAAATGTTATATTCCTAAAAGAGTCATGAACCGAGGAACCAAAATTCCCTTGATCTTTTGACATAAGAGGTTGGTCATTGTACTATAAAAACATCCTGTAAGCTTCAGAACTCAAAACATTCTCATTAGTCTAAAAACAGCTTAAATTGAAGGCAGTCTTCCAAAACAACATCTTGTGGAATGTGACACTGATTTAATAGTGTGGATGAACACCGCCTTCGCAGAAAAAGATCAACATCACTGCCTGCTTAGCCCCGCCCACCGATTCACGCATGTAGTGTTTATGAGAACGTGCGGGTGAACGTGCAGGTCTACGCATAAACCAAATCATAAATATGTACTATTACATCTTTAACATTATAAGTAGACTTCAGAGAACAGAAATTAAATAAAAACATAGGCAGTCCATGACCCCTTTAAATAATTATTCTTAATTCTTGTTGAGTAAATCATGAACCACTTGAAAAAGTCATGGGGCCTTTGAATATTGTTGTAGACAGTAGGGGGCCTTAGTCATAAAGGTTGAAAACTGCTGCTTTAAGGCTTGAGTTTGGTAATTAGGGCAATGCATCTTAATCATTTCATGCTCAGACATGTAAATCAACTCTTTTTGGAATCAACTCTCAGCCCTAACTAGTACAAATATGTAGGATAATGGTTGCCTGGAACAATAACAGTAAATTACTGCAAATTTTACAGCTTAATATCATTATACACAAATATTCAACCATGGAATGCTGCGATTGACCAATCAGAAGCAAGTATGCCAGAGAACCATGATCTTTGACACCAAACAGCTTTCTTGTCTCTGTCTCAGGGCGAGGTGATCTCTATCACCAGGCGTGTTGATGATCACTGGCTGGAGGGGCGTATCGCCGGCACCAGCCGCAGTGGAATCTTCCCCATCAACTACGTCCAGGTCAACAAAATGCCCCGCACTAAAAGCAGTGATGACTTTCCATCTTCTCCCACTCTTACCCCAGAGCCCCTCAGCCCTGGTCGACCACAGCACTCCCCTCTGTCTCCCTTGTCACGCTCCCCCGAACCCCAGCTTTCACCTCACAAACACTCCAGCCAATCACGCTCCCCTCTGTCCCACGCACAGCCCACCTCCCCAAAACAGCCTTCAAACCACTTCCTGTTCTCAACCACAAACAACCGGACCGGATCGCTGCACACTCACAGCCCACTGGAAAAGGACACGCGATCACCCATGTCTCCCTCCAATCATGTGCTGACATCTCCACAGGGCCCGGGACTGCCAGCCAACAGCAGCTCGCACCCTCCGTACATCACACAGGTTTGTGTAGACTTTGATCAACAAGTTATTTTAAACTGTAATGATATATTGTTACAAAATATTACTTTTACCGTTTTCTTATTGTATTTTTGATCAAATAAATGCAGCCTTGGTGAGCAGAAGAGTCTTTCTTACAAATATATTAAAAAATCTTATTGACCATAAACTTGAATGGTGGAATGTTTTTGTATTTTGGCAAATGTGTTTTTAATTTTAGTCATTTTATTTGAACACCACAGTTCAACGTTTTTGGATCAGTACGATTTTTTTCTTTTTGAAAGAAATTGGTACTTTTATTCAATAAGCATGCATTCAATTGATCAAAAGTGAAAATCTTGAAATCCCCCAAACAATCCTGAAGAAAGGTGTTTCACAGCTTCCACAAAAATATTAGGCAGCACAGCTGTTTTCAACATTGATGATAAATATACGATTTCCCCCCCCTTTTGTGCATCAAATCAGCATATTAGACACTGAAGACTGGAGTAGTGATGCTGAAAATTCAGCTTTACATCACAGGAATAAATTGCATTAAAAACGTTATTTTAAATTGTAGTAATATTTCACAACATACATTTTATATTATATTAATTATTATTAATGTTATATTAATTATATAATATTAATAATCAATTTACTGTAGTTTTTAGACCAATAAATGCAGACTTGGGCATAAAGGACTTCTTTCGAATCAAATAACATTTATTTTAAGAAATTTATTTTTATTATTGCATTTTCATTAAATATATACACAGTAAGGACCAAAAGTGAAAAATCAATATCAGCTGATCACAAGTAACAACATAAAAACATGTTCAAGGAAACAATGTGTCCATGAATGAGTGTGAATACTTCAGACATATTGCATAATTTGTTTAGGAAAAATATAAATGAATAAAACTTGAACAATCCTGTTTAGGATGGGACCAGAACACAATCTCCACAGCTCAATGCAGATGTTAAAATTCCTTCCAAATCACAGTCTCCTGAGAACATGGCTTGTTCACGACGACCGTGAGTACTTACACAGTACACCGTTCATTACTTTTGACCTAATTCAAGCAATTCGTTTTATGATTATTAAAGGGATAGTTAAGTAAAACTTTATCTCTTTATTTATCATCTTGTAAAAGATGAGGTTTAGACTGACATGAAAGAGAGTAAATGACTGTTTATTTTTGTGTGAACTGTCCCTTTAAGAATGTAGAAATTACATCTCCAGGGTTAATCCAGCTACAGTTTTCACTCTTGACCATTGGTTATTCTTTTTCATTCACTCTTTCTCTCTGCATTCAGGTATAAAGCGGTTTACAACTATAAACCCCAGAACAGAGACGAGCTGGAATTGAGAGAAGGAGACATCGTTCAGGTCATAGAGAAGTGTGATGACGGCTGGTTTGTAGGTAATGGCCCTTTAAGTTTGCTTCACTTAAATAAATATTATATTATTTACAGCTCATTCTGGCCAAGAACTGTCCTCTTAAACAGGATAGGTCTGTTTGACTTTGTAAAGAGATCAACCTCTTGGCTGAATGATATATTGGTACCATATTGATTATCACTTCATATTAATATTTGGTAATTATAATGTTGCAATGGCTAAATTGACTTGAAGCATTTTAAACTATTGATGTTATTTTAGTGTAGTTGGGCAGGGGCAGGTTAGTCTGAAATAAGCATTCATAATATTTAAGGCCTACAGTATTATATAGAATACACACTAAAATATATGTAGATTTTTTTTTTTATTTACAGTGCTAAAGTATTACATAGATGGATCGAAAGTTTGGTGTCGATAAGATTTTTTTAAATGTTTTTGAAAGAAGTCTCTTATGCTCACCAATGCTGTATTTATTTGATCATTAAAAACAGAAAATATTGTAAAATATTTGTATAATTCATAATAACGGTTTTCTATTTTTGTGTACTGTAAAATGTAATTTATTCCAGTGACTCAAAGCTGTATTTTCAGCATCATTACTCCAGTCTTCAGTGTCACATGATCTTCAGAAATCATTCTATGTTGATTTGCTGCTCAATAAACATATGCTTAATTGTTGAAATATATTTTTTCATGATTCTTTGATGAATAAGAAGTTCAATAGAACAGCATTTATTTGAATTAAAAACCCTTTGTAACATTATAAATGTCACTTTAGTCATTTTAATGCATCCTTAATGAATAAAAGTAATATTTGATAATATAACGAAACTGGAAGATGTATCTTTTATAGATTTGAAGTGTGGTCTCAGTGCAAAGCCCTCCCTGTGCTGCCCTCTCTTGGCCAGTTCTCACATTACAGTACTGTCATTTACCACAGTGTGCTAGCAAAGCGGTAGCTGTTTTGCGTCACAAGTTTTCCTGCTTAAATGACATTGTATTCTTCTTTTCCTGCCAGGTACGTCTCAGAGGACCCAAGCTTTTGGAACATTCCCTGGCAACTACGTGGCACCAGTTTGAGAGCTTCCACCAGTTCTTGTTCACTGACGCTACAGGCTCAACCACTAATCAATGCAAAACACAGTCTGTCTGTACTGCCACTGTACACTACACACAAAACCACTGCCCTCCTCACAAACACAAATATAAAACCATAATAACTCCTACACATCCTCCACCAAGCATGTGCACTCCTCACCTTACAGCATCTCTTGCAGACGTTGGACACAGATGGGTTTGACCGCTCACGTGTGATGAACCCACACTGCATTATGCTATTGACATTATCTAAGATGACTTACTCTGTTAACATCTTTGTAAAGTTTACCTCCATTTTGGTTTCAGGTTTGTAGCAACATTGCCAACACTACATATCCTGAGGATCTGGATGTGAGACACGGTTAAAACCGTCTTCTTTTTTCAGACGCTCATCACAGTTGTCATTTATCTGTTGCGCTGGCTTAGCTGATCGCCACATCATATAATAACCAGTCTTTGCAATCATTATCAAGTGTCTAAGCGCTTAATGCAATCGTCGCCAAGTGTTTAATCTGTCTGTATTCGGTTCATGTTAACTGTGTAACATTATCTTCAGCTTTAGCACGGGGAAAGTGTTGCTGTGTGGTTTCAAACTCTTGTGTATGAGGAAAAGTCAGTGGAAAATCTGTTATGGTTTGATGTTTTGTGGTGGGTTCCAGCTAGACTTGATCAAACATGGTTTTTGACTTTATATTAATGATTTCAATCCAGATGCAAAACCATACTGAACATGTTAATTAATGCAGGATCAGGATCAGAAGAACATCATGATTTACATGCATATTCATTCACAGTGAAAAAAACGAACAATCTTGAGCAGTATTTTGTCTTGTTTCCTGTAAACATTATAAAACAAGAATAATACTTTGTTTATGGTGCAAAATCTGGTGGTAAAATTTCAGAGAATATATCTTAATCTAATTTTACATATGTGATGTTTTAAGCATTAATATTACTTTGTTATGCTTGCAACAAGAACTAAAAATATTACATATCAATCATGAGCTCTTATGATTTTACAGGTTGAAACTGACACCTTAAAATGAAGTCAGCTTGTGTTTATTATTACGTTTTAAGACCGGAGCCGGAGGACTTTTCACTGATGGGTTATGTTGGCTATACAAATGGTTGTGGAAGATGCCGGCGTTCAATGAACTCCATCATTAACTCGCTTTGTCTTCTGTTTTTAATGATCTGGGAGCTGAAGTATAGCTGACTGCATTTTGTTGTACAGATTGTCGAATTGTTATCACACATTTATCAAATAATGGAAAAAAGATAATATATTTTTATTGACACACAGTATGTATTGCAGTATGTAAGGTACTCACAGATTTTGATAATGATCAAATAAATAATGAAAAACATTGGTTTGTTACTTTCATAGTCTCATACTTTCTTCATAGTCCAGTCTGGAGACTAAATGCCTTGCAGCGCCTGCTTTATTCAGTAAATGCTTCTGTTGTTATTCACACGCTGTCTTTCATGAGTCAACACCTATTTATATGCAACAAAGGAAATAATTACTCTTGAGAACATGATGACGGATATATTTGGGTGAAAAGGCCAATGTCATATAACTCATTATGCCTTAATTTTCCAAAACACAAAAGCAGAACAACCTTTTCTAACCTCAGAGCTGTTGACTCAGACTGTTTGATCTTATGTGTTACGAGATTGTACTGATTGATTTAGACTGATCTTGTGAGATCTGAGACTCCAGATGAAAAATAAAGCATATATATAAATAAATATATATATATATATTAAAATAGGGTGAACTGCATGGGGACAGTTTTTGGTAGATTTGTAATATTAATGTCATTTTTCGTAGTGTTTTAAAATTATTTTCAAATAATATAATTTTAATTTATCAATATTGTATAATTATTTGCTTTTATTTGATCAAAATACAGTAAAACCAGCAATTTTGTGAAATTTTCGTACAATTTTCAACAGCCATTACTCCAGTCACATGATCTTTCAGAAATCATTCTAACATGCTGATCCGGTGCTCAAGATTATTATCATCGATGTTAAAAACAGCTGTGCTGCTTAATATTAATGTAGAAATTGTGATATTGTTTCTTTTCGATCCTTTGATGAATAGAAAGTTCAAAAGAACATGTTTTATTTGAAATAGAAATCATTTGTAACATTATAAATATCTTTACTGTCACTTCCCTTACGAAAATTAACCATGGTTTTACTTCACATAAAACCAAAAAAAACAGGGTTACTATAGTTAAACCATGGTAACCACAAATTAACCATGGTCTGGCTACACTAACCATAGTTTAACCATGGTATTTGTAGTAAAACTGGTTATACGAATAGTAATCAATACGCCAAAGAAACATGGTTACTACTCTTTTACTACAATAAAACCATGGTTAATTTTCGCAAGGGTTTTGATTTTCCGCATAAAAGTATCGATTTATTTTATTTTAAGGCGTTAAATTTAAACTGTAGAATTAATACGATTTTCTCATAATTTATCACCGCCAGCAGGTGGCGCACGGGCGCAGTGTGTTATAAATGTTTGCTTTTAAAATCATATTTCTCTTTCATCCCACCTCCTCGACACGCCCCGCGTGCTACCATCGCGTGCCACCCCCAGCCTGTATTTTGACAGCAACACGTGGCATGAGATGCATCTCTACAGCAGAAACATTCTCGGGAAAAGTTAGAAAAAAACTGGGCGGTGTGGGACTTTGGTCACATGGAGCGCACAGCCTAAAAACTGACGCGCTGAAAGTGTCTCAATCAGGTCTGCGTTAGGAGTTTGTGAAAGAAGAGCGGCGACTCTCTCCGCGCGCATTCTGAACGCGTGCGTGCTTTTGACGTCATCCGCACAGGTGCCAAACGCAGAGTTGTGATTACTCCTAACCGCGCGCCAGACATTTACCAGGTAAGTCTTTATTTTCATTAATATTATAACTAAATATGTGCAGTTACTTGGTTGTGTTCAGTTCAGCACAGTTCAGCATCCTTCAGTCTTTCACTGTCACTACTGCACTCGATCTCTTTTATTGCATCCGGATGCTTTACTGAAAAGCCTGACGGAGAAATTAGAGCATGTTTAAGTGATTAAATTGATCTAAAGTGTCTATTTGAATAAACAGAACAGCTGTAACACTGCAGCTTAATTCAGAGGAGTAGTGAATCTGTACTCCATCAATCAAAGCTTTCTTTCTTTCTTTCTTTCTTTCTTTCTTTCTTTCTTTCTTTCTTTCTTTCTTTCTAGCATATTAGTAAGTACATAGTGCACCAAAATACTGTATGTTATAGAGATTTAAACTAGAAAAACTTAAGAAACCGTAAAAACCAAAGGAAGTTCAGCCATATTTGTCTTTACACCACCACAAAGGCAAGTTTATTTATATAGCACATTTCATACACAGTGGTAATTCAAAGTGCTTTACATAAAAGGAAGTGAAATAGTCATAAAAATAATAATCACAACAATAAAAACAAGGATTTAACAGTTAAGAATAAAAATGATCATACATAAAATACAGTGCAATCAGTTCGGACAGCGCTCATTCAACAAATGCACTGCTAAACAGATGAGTTTTGAGTCTGGATTTAAATGTGGCTAATGTTTTAGCACATCTGATCTCTTCTGGAAGCTGATTCCAACTGCGTGCTGCAAAATAGCTAAAAGCGGACTCCCCTTGTTTTGTGTGAACCCTTGGTATTTCTAACTGACTCGATCCTACTGATCTGAGTGGTCTGTTAGGTTTATATTCAGTGAGCATATCTGCAATGTATTTAGGTCCTAGGCCATTGAGTGATTTATAAACGAGTAAAAGTACTTTAAAATCAATCCTAAATGTAACTGGAAGGCAGTGTAAGGACCTGAGGACTGGTGTGATATGCTCAGATTTTCTGGTTCTAGTCAGTATCCTGGCAGCAGCGTTCTGGATGAGCTGCAGCTGTCTAATGGTCTTCTTTGGAAGGAGATCATTACAATAATCCACCCTGCTGGTGATAAAGGCATGAACAAGTTTCTCCAAGTCTTGACTGGAAACAAAACATCTAATTCTTGCAATGTTTTTGAGATGATAGTATGCTGATTTAGTTACTGCTTCGACATGACTACTAAAACTAAGGTCTGTCTCCAGAATCACCCCAAGATTTTTGACTTTAATGCATTGTATGCATTCACCTTGAGAACTTCATCTTTGTTTCCAAATGCAATGACTTCAGTTTTCTCCTTGTTTAACTGAAGAACGTTCTGGCACATCCAACTGTTAATTTCATCAATGCATTGGCAGAGGGAGTCAATGGGGCTATAGTCATTTGGAGATAAGGCTAGGTAAATCTGGGTATCATCAGCATAGCTGTGATAGGAAATTTGGTTCTTTCTCATTATTTGACTTAGTGGGAGAATATACAGGCTAAACAAGAGCGGTGCAATAATTGAGCCTTGTGGGACTCA
The DNA here is from genome assembly GCA_027422405.1 of Ptychobarbus kaznakovi. Classification (NCBI taxonomy): domain Eukaryota; kingdom Metazoa; phylum Chordata; class Actinopteri; order Cypriniformes; family Cyprinidae; genus Ptychobarbus; species Ptychobarbus kaznakovi. The sequence continues at coordinate 6,325,776 of CM049810.1, forward strand.
ACATGTCATGGACGTCCACTTAGACTTATGCTCTCCTATACGCTCACATAATAACCTCTCCCTTCTAAGTATGACCTGAACCATTTGAGTACCATCCCAGAAAGCCCGACCCAAAGGCCAAAGAGACCAATTGAGATTAGGTGTGTAGTCTGAGAATGTTTTTATTTTACATTTTTTAGTATTTTTAGGGGATATTTGTGGTACTGTTATGTTTATGCAGTTATACTAATCCATGTATTGCATTGTCCGTTAACTCCTTTTTTGAACATGTACCCAAAAATGAAATTTCCAACTTAAACTGTCCTAAATCTTGAATGCTTTGGAGCACTTAACATTATTGCTGAAGTAAAAAAAAATAAAAAAAATTATGAAAAAAATGCATGAAAACACTATTTAAAAAAAAATTATTGTATGTGAAATATATTTTCCAATACATAATGTACTTTACAATTGCGAGAAAACCACAGCCATATATTTTAACGAGATGTGTTCCAAATTTGAGGTTAATATATAGGTTAATAAATAAATACAAATAATTGATTTCCTAAAGATTTTATTTGGGCACAATACAAAATGATTCCACTAGATGAAATGTATTCCCCATTCATTTCCAATGCGCCCATTTTTGACTTTCTTTCAGGATTGTTTAACTTTTTTGAGTCATGTCCATGTTTTTTGTGTGTGTTTGTTCACATAGCAAGTGCCAAAACCTTTACCATTTTCATACCATTCGGAATAAGGTATAAATAAAAATCCGTCCAAAAATTACCAAAGGGTTAAACGTGTTGGTGGAGGTAATAATAGAGAGTGGAAAACCATTGGGACACCCTTATACTTTAAACTTGAGACCAGCTGAAGAGACCAGATGATGAGAGACAAGAATAGTGTAATGTACATTAAGAGATTCAGTAACTGGAAGCACTTGATTTTGTGTGCTTAAGATGCTCAAAAATGTTGTCTAGGTAGAGCAGCTCATTTGTTTTTAAGATGCATACTTCTGCTTGATAGTGGTCTTTAAATAGACTGTGATTCATAAGTGCATGCACACAGTTGTTTTTGACATTTTGAGGGTATGCAATGGATTTTCTTTTATGCTGGTTGGGGTTTTGCTCCGGGACAGACTAGAATGTGTTGGATTCAGTTATGCAGAATAATGTGAAAAGTTACAGGTTAAGGCGTCAACACTGTCCAAACCCACATGGCCAGCCTCCGAAATGATTAAATGTCTGACTTATACAAAGTTGAATTAAAATCACCAGTTTCTACTAGTTGCTCCTGTATTGTTGCTGTAGCACAGCGCTCTGTAGGTTTAGAGTGAGCAGAATGCAGTTTTGAGGCTGGGCACTGAATGTGAATGATGACTGAGCAGTACTTTTGAATTGATGGGGAAAAAGCCTGACGTGTTTCTGTACTCGTGTGTCTATGCATTGACCAAACCCATTGAGAGAGCTTTTGTACCTCTCTATTGTCTCCACCTGTGCAATTCTTCTCATCTCTCGATTGTAGCTTCTCCCACAATGTTACCCAGCTTTACCCAGCTCCATCACTCCAAAACACACACACATTCTTCTCATTCATGTTTTATTTTTGGTATGCTTTTGTTATAACATTTATTGGCGCTGTAAACAATAGTGTGAGTATTAACAAATTAATGTCAATAGCAGGGTTAACTGCTATTAGGGCTGCAACAAACAATTATTTTGATAATCAATTAATCTAACGATTATTAGAATGATTAATCAGCGATTATTTCACTGGTTAATCCGTAGACTTTTGATTATTCAGCTTTTGCATTTAGTTAAAACATTAAGTTATACATGAAGAGTTCAGATGCAAAAGTAATTTTTTATTTGAATAAATGCCTACAAATGTTGTTTTGCTAATGTTATTTCTGTATTGATAAAATGACTTTAAATCTCTCCAGTAATTTCAGTTTAATGGCAGTGTATAGGTCCTTTTCTATGCAATTCAAGTGAAATAACTGAACATAAATATAGGAGCGTGAGAAAAATTCACATTTTAAAAGAAAAATTCAGATGACACTTAGAGGCTTTTGCATCTGAACTCTTCACATATTCTAACATAAATAAAGATCACTTCAGATTTAGAAAAACATATGTCATTACAATTATTATACAATTAATTGCTAACACTTTACAATAAGGTTCATTAGTTAACATGAACTAAGAATGACCAATACTTCTACAGCATTTATTAATCTTAGTTAATGTTAATTTCAGCATTTACTAATGCATTTATAAAAATCACAAGATGTTTTTTTAACATTGATACTGTGAGCTAACATGAACAACTGTATTTTTATTTAACCAACATTAACAAAGATTAATACATAAATGTAATAAGTGCATTGTTCATTCATGTTAATTAATACATTAACTAATGTTAACAAATTATACCTTATTGTAAAGTGTTACCAATTTATTATACAAATAGATGTATTTGGCACACAAAATGAGATGACCAGACAGAGACACTCACTATTTAATTAGCTACATGAAAATAAGTAACTGAGTGACATCATTCTGCCAAACATCTTCTTTTGTAAGTCATATAGATAAGAAACAAAATAAAGGTAAGTGATAAGACGCTTTGGATAAACTATTTTATTCACAACATAATGTCTTAAAATACCTCATAAAGGGTTATGAAAACCAAAACAGTCCTGAGCTAGATCAAGCTTTGATCTCTGTAAACCAAACTATCACTTTAATGAAATGTTTGTTTTCCCTCTAATAAAAATATTTTATCATTAGCTAGCTCCACACTGGAGAGCTGCTCTATAACAGAAATTCATGTTGTAATTCTAATGAAAGTGACACTGACTCTGGTTGAATTAAGGCTATCTATTGCATAAAGTACTATATAAATAAACATGATATGACCGGACTTTACTGGATTAAGTTACGTTACTGAACTGCAGAATTCCAAATCGTTGTAATCAGATGTAGGGCTGTCGATTAGTTTTTTTTAGTCGACTTAATTTTGCTCACGTCGACTAACTGGCAAAAAAAGTGGCGCACATATAAAACATATTATTAGACTGTTTTCCAAGGCATGATATATTAAACCCATTTAAAATTCACAAACGCTATAATTTGATTAAATAATTATATGCGCTTGAATTATTCACATGTGTGTAGGTTAAGTACATGCGTCACACAGCGGCTCCGTTCACAGTTGCTCCACAGAAACGGTTATCATTTACATGTGGAGCGTCCACCTCTGCATGTTGTTGTTGTTGTAAGTTTGTTTATTATAACGTTCATCTGGGAACGCAACATGCGCCATTTCATCAGATGTTTAAGGTAAATAACTTATAAACCTACACAAACACAGGATACATCACGATTTCAAAATAAAAGCTCAAACATTCACTCTGAGTTTACACGTTTTGATGTCCACATATTCATCTAATTACAGCAGCTATAACATTTATTTCCTTCAGAAATGGCCAAATATTAAGTGGACATTTGAATTAAACGGTGCTTGGTCAATATTAAACAAGGTTTAGATCTCGCAGTAATGTGTAGAAATAATTATCAGGCGGCCAGCGCCCCCTGCAGGCCTTTGTTGTGTAATGAACATTAGCTCTATTGTTTATGTATTTTAACAGATTTGTTCAATAAATCCATATGATTTCTTGCTTTTTATACTTTATTTGAACTAATTATTATTGCATCATTGCTATTATATATTTATTTAAGTCATTTTAAAAGCTATTGTTAACTTACATCTTTTTGTATTGCCACAAAAAATAATTTAATGGTTCAATTTAATTAAAATGTATTAATAAAAAAGCCTGTCTAATTGAGTTTTACAGTTTTATCTTTACCAAATTCTGGTTTCCATAATTTTCTGGAAATTCTGGATTTTCTTACTGATACTGAACTGATTTCAGTGATTTGGACTATGAGATGGACACTTGCTGCTTGCACTCAATGTTGCACGTTTATTTTGATTTAAAAAGCATTTCATAGAAATTTGGATTTCATTTGATTTAATAAAATATTCTTAAGTAAACAATATTTTTTTGTGGGAAATTAATCATTTAGATTAATCGATAAATAAGTCGTTAGATTAATCGAAATAAAAAGTCGTTAGTGGCAGCCCTAATCAGATGCATTAAAAAAAATTATAAACTGCTGCTTTCACCTGCTGTAAGTTTTTGTTGTTTATTTCGTTACTGAGAGGAAAGGGGCGCAATATGTATTTACATATTCATCCAAACGCCGCTCAAGTTCGGATGCATTTTCCCTGAAGCGCTGTGAATGTCTTATCTTGCTTCCAGGAAGGCTGAACTACAGTCTTGCGCCACACTGGTCAAACTGCAGTATTGCAGGCTCTTACATTAGGTCATATGAGATCAAACGACTACTCGACAACAAAAATATTTGCTATAGAAATACTGTGCAAACACATAATATGCAAATGCCTGCACTATGTTGGTTTACACTTTAGTGGTTAAGCACAAAACCGATTTTCAAAAGTTTGCATTTTCAGACCCCCAGAAGACATTGTCGTGTAAATAAACAGCCAAAACGCATAAAAAGTTTAACATTTTTAGTTGAAAACTGTGTCGTGTAAACATGCCTTGAGACTCTGAGAATGAAGCATTCTTGCTCTCTCTATTCAGATGTTCCCAGAGTGCTAATAGGCCGTGGAAGACATAACATCCACAAACATGTCTTATAATTGCGTATGTCTCTGCACTAAAACCCTGTCAGCTGTACAATAAATCAACCGTGTACAGAGACCACCAAGGCAAGCAGTACCGTTTATGGTTTTGATATTCAACTGAACCACAAAATAGCATCCCATACAAAGCAACAATTCCATATTCTTACGGATATTTCATAGTGGGCACCAAACTAGACTATTTTTTGCTTCGAAAACCACAGTTTTTGGATGCTTTCGGCATATGCAAAGTTTCTAGTCTCCCTTTGGTTTAGCAAGAATTTGCACCACATGCTCAAACACAGGAAACTGCCTGCTCTGATATGATCTGTTGTCAGCTGTTGATGATGAACGAGACGGAGTGTCTCATTCAATTCATAATTGTGTGTACATCTTTTCTTTTATCTGCAGAAAAGGCTCTCAGGCAAAAGAATCCACAGGAGGTGCACAGGCATGCATTTGTTTTTGTTCTGATGGTGAATAATCCGGATTATACAAAAGTGCGTTCACACATATGCATGAAGCTTGCAAAGAATTTGGACAACAGGACGTTAAATACTCTATTTAAAATTAATAAATCACAAATGCATTCCAAATGTGAAAATATACCATCTACTATCCCTTTAAACATACGAGGTAAATGTTTGCATTGACTTCGCATCATCTTGCTGTATGAATTTGCAAGTGCATCAGACTTGAACTTCCGAAGGCGAGACACTACTTTTGCAATGAGCTCACATTTTTACTTAACTGTGAATTTAGGTGTTTAATATGGGTTATTAGCATAATTCACGCCCAAACCATCTCCATATAAGGGCAACATTTAGTGTCACTCGCTGCATAAAGATGCATTCTCTCACTGAGGATGATGGAGAGTGGTTGTGTTCTTCATTTCTAGTGCTTTCAGTTGTTTGTGCGCACAATGTGGTATCTTGTTGCTGGATTTATGTGTTGCTTACCACATTTCCTGTGTGCTTTCTCTCTGTTTTGTAGCAGTTGAAGGCTGTCTGTGTTCTTATTTAAAGGCAGTAAACAGGATAATATGGTAGTCGTAATGTTGGCGTATGTCTGTCTGCACCACAGTTTCTCTGTTCAGGGCAAACTTAATGTTTTCTGTAATTGAGGCCTAAAATGTATGCTCTATTGCAGGCATACTTTACCAAAAACTGGGTCTTCTCTAACCACTTCCTTTGCAAAAAGTCACGACAGTGTTTAACCGCAGCTTATCGTTGCTATCAAGTCAGTTCAGATGAGTCAGTTCTGAATTCATGGCTGTGTTTGCAAATATAGAAAAGTGCAGTCTTGTTTCTATGACCGTGCCTGGAAAGCTCAATATAGAAGCCTGCACACTGGGTCTGGATTGAGACTTCATCTGTGTTGTGGTGAGGTTTTTATTTATAACCCTACAATAATTTTTTTCAATTAAATGTTTTTATTTGATTTTAAATTTTAACTTGATTCAAATGCAACTTTTAATGTAATTTAAGTTGATTTTAAAATTTATTTTTAATTTAGCTTTTAATGCAATTTGATTTAAATATTTTTTTTTAACTTTAATAATCTTTAATTGTAATTAATCTTTATTTTGTTTTAACATTAAATCGAACTTTTAATGTAATTAAAATATTTAATATTGATTAATTGATTTTGAATTAATTTAATTAAAACACTTTTAATTTGAGCTGTTTAATTTTACATTTTATTTTTAGTGTATTTTAATCTGTGATTTAAATTTAACATTTAACTTAAAGCAAGTTACATATATGTAAATGCAATTTACTCGCATTTAAAAAATGTTTTAAATAAACTGTTCCAGCATTTTATGCATACAAGGAATATTTTGCGGTTCCATTTGAGAATCGCGACACTTTTGCTGAAATGTTGCTATCGTGACTGTTCTATATTATGCTATGGCTTGTAAACAAAGGACCACCATAGGAGCCAATATTATTAACCAATAATTGTCAATTTTTTTTAAAGCTCTTTGTGGCCCGTTGGTAAGAACGTATACTTGTCAGAACGCAGAGCTTGTGAATTCCTCCTGCTCTTGAGTCATGATCATAATACCCGTTTCTATGACAGCAAAACATATCAAACATAATACCTGAGGAGTGAACCGCCTTGCGTAACTCGCGTCATAAAGATATAAATACCAAATATCGAAAACTGACGGTAATTAGCCACCACTGGAATGCAGAATTGTAATGAATCATTCAGTGAAATTTTCCAATACCAACACACACCGTCCATTATTCAGACGGAGATCTAGTCTTCTATTCTTCTCCACCCAACGCCTTTTGCGTTCGTTTCTTCTCGTGGTACTGTGTAGTTTGATGTTTCTTCATCAGTGATGGGATGGAAGGTTTCAGAGTTGACTCACTGTCATTGAATGTGATAAGAATGCGGGGAATGTTTTAGCCAGAACAGGGCGGTGTTGTGTAGCTGTGGCATGAGTGTGGGGCTGTGGTGACTGGGTGTGTGTTGGGCAGGTGTGACCGTGTTAAGCTCACACATGGGAGTGAATCATGGGAGGAAAAAGCACTGTATGTTTAGTAGGTTTGGGGTGTGCAGCTACACTATAGACTCAGTGTATTGATTTATTACTGTACGGCTCATACTTTGAATCCTTGTAATACTTGATACTAAAACTTTTCTAAGTCTGTAGCATGATTTTAAACTCCGAACACACCCTGGTCACATTATTTGTGGCTAAGACGCACGCTAGCCATGCCAAGGCCATGAACTGAAATGCAGTGAATCTTAAGTCGGATAGATTTGGATAAAAGCGTCTGATAGACTTTTTGAGTTTGACTTTAAAGTCACATATGAGTCTGCAGTGATGAGAGGAGAATGTGTAGTTCCAAAAACATTAACTAGACCGTTAATTGTGGTTTTAAACTAGTCTTTAAGGTCAGAACATGAGACAAACTCCAGTCATTTTCCTTAACAAAATTAATATCTTAATAGAAAAATGTATTTCTTAGTTTCTAATGATTTATATTGTTTCAAATCATGAAACAGGTTTATGTTTCCTGACTTTGATGTGCATCTTCAGCACATTTTGCAGTGCAGGCTGCAATTTTAATAAAAAAAAATGTTTTGTCTCTTACAAATGCACATTTGACAGTAGCTTGAGTAATGAGGGAGATATACATTTCCGTTCATAATCAAAAACAGTAATATCTCTAAAAATTGTAACAACCTAATTTTATATGAAGAAATGTATTTATTCTGACTGTTTTATTGGTCTTCCACAGTAGCATACATTTAGGTCATGATAACCACAGTTAAAATCACACATACAGGACCTCATTACCATGCTAAAAATGTACATGTATGTTTATGGAAATTACTTGTGTGCTGTATTAATACACAATATGCTATAATCACAAAAATACTTTAATTGTATTCCATTACTCTAATACATTTTATACGTCTAAATTAATATCATTATAAAATTAAGTAAGAATATTCCACATTTCTGTCACAGTACCATTGTGCAGTAAGTGTTACTATAGTAAATCCATGGTAAATGATGGCAATTTGTAGAATGAAAATGGCGCATAAACATTATATCAAATATTTATCGAGCACTTATCATTTTATCAAAGAAAATTACATTGTGATAATTATCATTATCGTTTAATCGCCATACTATACACGAAGAATCCGTTATTATGTTAAATACTAATAAATAATGTTTTGTAATCATCTAATAATTCTCATGTTTTTCCAGTAATTAACAGAACAGAGAAAGAAATTTCAAACAATAGAACAATTCATGTAATATGAGCAAAAACACAGCAAATGAACATTAAGGAATTGAAAAATGACTCTAGTGTAACATAAAACTTCTTATCAGTCCTCACTTCCCATCGCATGATTGTCAAATGTAATAAATTATGGAATTATTCATTTTGAATTTGGACTGAGAAGCAGGTCTGTAATTAAAAAGTAAATATTTTCTCAAATGATCATGTTATAGCAGTGAGTTGTTATTGTCAATATTTTCAGTGTTAGCCTACTAGAATAAGAAACTGTCCACTTCCTGAGATGGTCTGACTTTTCTTGTTCAAAGGCCACAATTCATGCAAACCGCTCTCAGACCCCATGAAATAAACCAAGTGGGTATAGAAGTTAGTCCCGTATGCACATGGGTGAAATGAGTGTGTGTGTGCATCATACTTGATTGCTCTGTACTTCAGGAAGACTGAGATATGGAAAAGTCCCGGCTGTTTTAGAGCTGTTGGATGACTTTGAGGTGTGTGTGAGTGTATGCTAATGTTCCAGGCCACATCTGCGGTTTTGATCATGTCATGTAGTATTGTTTTACCGGAAATCTTCATTCACATTTTCCACCAGATTTGTTTAGATGTAACCCAAAATAACACACAGTAAAATGAAGGCAAAGTTTAGGAATATAGCCTCGCACAGGCCCACAGATATCCACTGAAGACCTTCGCTTCATTCAAAACTGTTATATAACTGCTTCCGATATAACAACTTTCCCACAGATCTGAATACTGGAATTGGTGTCTTTTCCCATTACTCTTGGAGAACAGCTTTCTAGCCCATGATGAGTCACTCAAGGTGTTTGGTGTGTGAAAATAAAATAAATATTCAACTTTATTAAAGATTTCACCATTTTTACCTCCGGGTAAATATGTGCACAATACACAGCATGTACCTTGGCTAAACGCATGACTAACTTGTTTAAACAGGATGTGTTTTGATTTGGGAAATCTTTTTGATAAATAACATGAGGTGAGAGACACTTTTTGCAAAACAGGAGCTGATCCTTCAGTATGAACCTTGAATGCTTACTGATTTCTATAGGCCATGGAGATACTTGAGTGGTTGCAGGAGCATTAATTACTGCTCAACCAGATGTTCTGACATTTCTCAAAGCACTGGATGTGATGCTTGCAGTGAATATCTAGGGTTCACTTCAGTTTTTCAATATCCTCATTTGCATGCTATTTTAGTCAGGGAGCTTCCTGGCTGACCTTACTGTCTGGTCACTCAGTTTTTACTCTGAAGGAGGCAGAATGGGATTTCTGTAAGCATTTCAGAATAGCATCCGAGCAGAATGATCCCAGATTTGAAAAGAATTATAAAGCTTGATAAGCAACTTTACATTTAGGACAATATTGTACTACAAACAGGAGAAGATCTGTAAATTAAGCTAAAATATTGTCCAGCTTGATGAATCTCACAAAATTTATCAAGAACCTGTTGGAGTCATATTTCATCTCAATTTAGAGGAGAAAAAAGAGAAATAATTTGCATAAAGATTGTTATGCTTTGTGGCATTATTTTCATGACGGTTATGCAAAATGAACAACATTTTGCATCCGGTTCTTATTAATGCAATGCAAAAATAAATGCAAATGTACGTACGAATGTAGAATAAATAAATATATACAGTAAATACATAAATCTTTAATTTATAGTGGGTTAAAAATCTTTGAGATTATGTAAAGTGATATATAGCAAATCTCATCTGCTTGATTATATCACAAATTGTAAACTATACTGCCCAGCTCTAATCTGCTAAATGCAACTGTAAGGCATGAAAATATTAAATATAAACACGCAAGTGATTTTCTGTAAAGCTGCTTTGAAACAATGTGTATTGTGAAATGTACAATACAAAAAATATGTAGGGCCTACTTAATTTGAGTTGGTTTGATTCTTGATTCGATGGGATTCTATTGAAGCAACTTTACAAAACTTTACATGATTCAATTTGAGTATATTCAAATCAGTTAACTGATTCAATTTAGTATGTGTTTAATACAATTACATTACAATTTTCTTTCATCCTGTGCATTTCCTGCAGATATAATTGCTTATAATTACTATTATTATAATGTGAAATTCAGAATGCTAAATGTATTATTAGTTGTAAAATATACTTTTTTTTTCTTTCCGTGTGAAATGACTTCTTGACAGGTTTTGTGAGCTTGTACTGTTTAACTATCCTCAAACTTACTTTGTAGTGATAGGTGCTAAAATCTTGTGCTTGGCTTGTCCGGTTTCACTGGCTCTTTAGCCTTTTCTCAGAAATCCTCTGACCTTCTCAAGTTTAAACTGAGTGCCAATGTACCGTACAAAAAACAGCTTTATGCGTTCTCTCTTTCACAGACACAACACCCCCTCACTTGGATGTGAAACGGTTGTAACTACGCAAATGTGTTTTGACAATCTCCGGCCGATTCCTGCCCAGAATATTTTGGGTTTGTGAGTGTAAAAGGTTGTTTTCGCAATGCAGACCTAGAGACATTGGTTGTTGGGGCTTGAGAATAAATATGATTTAGGGCTGCACTAAAATTACAACCATTGCAACTTAGGTCAAAATGCCATTAAACTTAACTATGAAAGACAAAATGGGTTGAAAATATAAGCAGAAACCTTGGACTTTGAAGATGCACTGTTTTTTATTTATGGAAATATCTAGTATGTTACTATTATTCTTTAAGTGGGTCTGACATACTACCTTAAATTGGTAAAGCTAAATATTTGATGTAAACTTTAACTTTGTTTACTTTGACTTTTTGCATTGACTGCACCACATTTTTTAGAGATCTTTATATTTCTATCAGAAACTCTAGTTTTCATTTTTTACAGATTCATTTATTCCATTAATCATTCAACACTCATTCACATGTCATTCAGATCTGGATTTTCATCAGAAACTAGTTCCTGTTATAGTTTACATGCCATTCTTACAGCAAGCTAAGGGGAAAGTTGGCCAGTTTGAACCAGTAATACCAGTCCCCTGACGGCCCTAACCTGTGAGCTGTGTCATGGACTGATGCTGACAGAAACATAAAGCGTGTTGTTAGGAAACAATCACGCTGAGCGGACACCGATTCCTTTCGCTTTGTTAATAAGAACAGCAAGAGGATCAGCTCATCCAGTGTTACTGTGCAGTTGGCATTACACAGCCGTTACTATGTATCTAAATGCGTAAAACTGGTTGACCGGTTTGCCAGTTTTCCGTTCTCACATCTCCTTAAGTTTCCTCTCGCTGAAGCAAAAGGAACTCAAGCTAATGGTCTTTTGGCAAACGCCAACAAATGTCAACATGGAAACATGGACGCTCCTAAACCTGCATTTATTTTTGAGATGCAAATACTTTCGCTTTCCCAGTCAGCCGAACAATATCTATTTTTATCTTGCAGAGGTACCCTCCCTGCCTTTCCTTCCCTTGATTATGAAAAAAATAACTGAAAAAGAACCAGGTCCAAACTATTGATTGTCGTGGATTAGTCAGGTGCTTAAATCTTGTTGTTAATGAATTAAACTGACTGTCTTGTCCAGTGAAGGTTGGTTTTCTTGCTGTTTGGCAACAGCTGGCAGATCACTTCCCTGTTTAATACTCTACATCTGCTTTGAAACAACCTCTATTGAATGAATTGATTTATACATATAAAAGGTGATGTCCAACTTTTGTACATTTCTGTGTTTACATACCATCATTTTATTTGTTGTTGGGTCAGCTCAGAAATGCACTATGGTTCATAAATTTGTAATCTGTAAGATAAAAAAAGAAAAGAAGATTCTCACAAAGGTTGACAAATGCAATAAAAACAATAATATTGTTAAATATTATTACAGTAAAACAATATTTTAAAATGTAATACTGTAATGCAGATCTTCAGTGTCACATGGCCTTCAGAAATCAATATAATCTGATGATTTGCTGTTTAAAATACTGTAATGCAGATTTCACATGTCACAACAATGGCCTTCAAAATGGTTGTGCTGCCTAATATAATCTGATGATTTGCTGTTTAAAAAAACATTTACATGATCAACAATGTTAAAATGGTTGTGCTGCCTAAAATGTCTGTCCCTTTTAATCAATTTAATGCATCCTTGCAGAATAAGTGTTCATTTTTCCCCTCCGTATTAAAATCCCAATAGTGTAATTAAGATATAACTGAAACTGATAGTTTCTGTTCTGTAATCTGATTGGTTAATACAGCATTTCAACTGTCCTAAAACACATAGGCCTGGTTTCACAGACAGGGAGTAGACTAAACCTGGATTAGGCCATAGTTCAATTATAGACTGACATTTTTTACTGCTTAATTACCATATTCAAATCAATTCGGCAGAATTTCTCCCCTTCATTCAGAGCAAAAAACACAAGTGCAGTGATTCTGTGTGAATCGAGTAACGTAGTTCTTTTCTGTTTGGCTGATGCTAATGAGAGCAGCCAGGATCCTCGCTAACATGCTGGATTAAATGAGGTTCTGAGGGGAGGGAAATGTGGCTGCCGCCTCCTCTGTGATTACATAAACTCAACAACAGCGCAGATCAGCCAGAGTCTCTAGAGGCCACAGTAATTAAGAGAGATCCTCCCGAACAGAGGTATCGTTAAGGCTGCTAATTGCCCAGAGAGCTAAAGATGGGGTAGATTTGCATTCCCTCGGACCAAACTCTCCAAGAATGCAGCGACATCCGTAGCCTCAACTGGGTCACGCTGGGTAGGACAGACATGAGAGCATGCGGGTTTATGTTTGTCCCGTGTATGGAGCCAATTTTAGGCTTTCACACACTTTCTCCTGTTGATATTAAACTCAGGACAGCGTGACACAGACGCTGACCTATCTGCAGTGTTTACTTGGGCAGATTCCTTAAATTCTTTCTTTAATTACTTCATTATCAGGGGTGTATGAGCCATGTGGTCTTTTCAAAACCGTTAGAAAATTAGTATTAATATTGAAATTAATTCATATTAAAATTCTATACTATTTTGTCTCAATTTCTTTTTTAAATAAGTATTTTTAGGCATAGCATTATAATGCACAGTATGAAAAATAATTCATATTAAAAAACTATTTTGTCTAAAAAAATAAACAAATGTGTTTAAATATAAGTAGAATTAGACATTATGATAATGTGCAGTATGAAAAATACATTTACATGAGAAGTTAATTCATTTTAAATGTACTATTTTGTCTAAATAAACCCAAATTTGTTTAAATAAGTCAAATTAGACACGACAATGTATGCAAAATAAACATTTAATTGATATTTGCTGAAGGTTACAGTGTTATAAAAGTGTTTACTATTAACTTTAGGTTAGCTTTAGATGGGGAATATAGTCTACATAAGAAATATGCATGAATAATTAAATATTTAATATAAATTAAAACCAATAAAATAGAAAAAAACATATTTGTAATAATGGCCTGTAATCAATATTGTACCAGTATATGATGCATCACTGATTTAATTCCTGAATTCGTCAAAAATGGGAATTACCTAATGCCTGTTTAACATGCAAAACATTTCGAATTTCCAGCTAAATATTACCATGGAATTAAATGACATGGTTTGTGATACTGCCCCTAATGTACAATTTAACATATGCCTTTTTTCTTCTTCCCAAAGTAGGACTTTGTGGTACGTTTGTGTAGTATGTGACTGAAAGTAGTTCTGAAAATGTAAGAGTATGGTGGACCAGCCCTTAAATGACTGGAGTCTTTTGACTAGGTGTAAACAGTGTCTTTTTTCCCTCATTGTTGCACGAGTACATTGAAACTATCAAAGGTCAAATCAGGGTGAGTAAGCAGACAGACAGGGACAAATAAAGGCTGTAAACCTCAGTTCAGTATCAGAGAGAAAACAAACTGCCCACGCCCCAAAACAGTAGTTTTACATCGTATTTCTAATCTGAGATATTTACAATAGCTATAAAACATCACAGATCACATTCCAGAGCCCGTATGCTGGCTGACAACAAAGCCGGTTCTCATACGTCACTTGATCCTGACAGCGAACAGTTCTCGTTTTTTAAGTTTCCACCAGAGAGTCCAGGCATGTTTTAGCTGTCAGGTAAATAGTTCATCAACAGCTTAGTGGGATCTTCTACAAGACTGCTGCAGGCCAAGGCTTCACTGGTGTCTTCAGTATCCTTAAAGGGACAGAACACCCCCAAAAAATGAATATAGTTATTTACGCTGAAACGCTAATAGAACTGTATCAGGCAGCAGAAGACTGTCTGCACTCCCACTGGTAGTCAATGCATTTGCATAGTTGAATAATGTACCAGTCGCTCTTTTCCATCCAAATGCAATGAATGATGACTGGAGCCTTTCAGCTTCAAAAAGCCTTCTAAAGCCATCAGAATTGTCTATATCCACAAGGCTATTAGTATGCTGTATATTTCAAAAAGCTTGGAACATAACACGCAAGTCATATTGATCACTTTTATTAAACTTATGGGGCATTTGCGTGTTTTTGATGCTTGAAATTTTCAGTCTCCATTTATAATAATTACATGTTAAAGAGCGACCAGCACAGTCTTGGTTGCATGCGTAATTTATCTATTTATGTTCCATAGAAGAAAATAAAGTTGTGCGTATTTGGAACGACACAAAGGTGTGTCGTATTTTTTGAGCTAGTTAGTTTTAAGGATTATTTGTGTCAGATAGACTGAAGTGATCTGATGCAGGTTCTTTTCCTTTGAGGTGAATTGTTGGTTGAATATATATATTGAAGAAACCCCAAAATGTACACACAAACTTAATTATGTATTTTACACTTTTTTAAACTTTATTTAGAGTGACTGTAGAGCAAGTGCAGGAAATGAATGGGGAGCAGGGGACTGGGATTGGGAAATAATGCAAATCAAGTTGCGTTCAACTAAAGCCATGAGTTTTTGGTCTCAAAACGTGTCTGAAAAGCAAGCTATCTTGACTACTAAATCCTGTGCTGGTCTTTGTCGTGGTTCTGCTTGGTTTTTGTATGGAGCAGATGTCTCCGTAAACTCTAGGTTCTTCTACACGGGTGTTCGTTGCCCTGCACATATGTTAGAAATAAATGTTTGCACCACCATTTACCATGGTCTCAATGAGGTTCAGTGCATTTCAAGTGGGTACAGTGAACCATCAGGGCTCCAAATAGCTCATCATAATGAATGTCCAAGATTTCCAAGATCTACACAATGGCTGGATGTTTATCTTTTTGTTTAAATATTTGATATAGCTGCAATATTATTTTGTTGCTGTTAAAGTACCAGCATTGTGAATATTGTAATTAATTAATGCACTTTTATTTGGCCACCTTAATATTTTTGAGTAGTTTAGTTGTTGTCAGATATTTTAAATGCTTAATAGCCATTGTTAATGTTTTAATACCTGTTTTAAAAACATTTGATTTCATTTCTGTGAATTTATTTGAAATAGATTATACCCAATAATCTGTTTAAATTACAAATTCTAAACTGGATTCTATGCCAAAATATTTTTACATTTTGCAAATGCATCTGACTTTTTGATCAAAATGATGGATCCTTAGTTCAAAAGTATAATCCTTTTAACAATTTCTTTCACTAAATTTAATCATAAATATTAAACAGCATTTTTTGGGGGGTTACGAAACTCAAACTGAATCTAAAGTGATTTCTGGCTCTCCTTATGGGCTCTACAGCTTTAAAAACACGCTCCAGGAATGTCAGTCATGTGGCACCTCTCTATGATTCTTGATTGCTATAGTGTCGGTGGATTTGAGTTGCAGTCATGTGGAATAGGATGAAAGGGCTTCTGAAGAGCAGGTGAAGGCAGTTTACCTTTCAACAGCAGCCAGTGGCTCAGAGATGTGGAAACTATGAGACACATCTGTGGCATTTCAGCTTGATGTCAAATTAAACTTGACCGACGCTCTCTCCATCTGTGGGTTATTTGCCTCTTCTCACACTCCTTCTTTCCTCTCGCAGCACTCCTGAGAGCATTGGGCAGCAGCCTGTGGTCACATGATGCCATTAACAGTGAACCTGATTGGCCCGTCCCCCTGGGGATTCAGAATTTCTGGAGGGCGAGACTTCAAGAAGGCCATAACAGTTTCCAAGGTAAGTTTTCATCCTCGTTAACCAAAGTACTAGTCCAGAACATGGTTCATCTCCTTGTTCTTTGCATCAGTGATTAAAGCAATGATGCCTCATACATAACTTTTCCCATTACACACTGTATTGCACTCTGTCTCCCTGACTACTTCAACCAAACAAGACCTGTATAATTAAAGAGGAAGTTCCTGGTTATTGTATTGCATTGCATTGCAGATGGTCAAGCTATTGTTTTTTTTTACCTCTTTTTCCTTGCAGGTATTCTCCATTCTCTTTATAGAATAATATAAAATTGGAATATTGTGCAACCATGTATAAAAGTTAGGTTTAAGCACAGCATGAATAAAAAACGAAACATAACCATGAATCTAACAAAGAAAAACTCATCCAAACGATTATTGACAACAACTTGTAAACATCCGAGAAAGTTTTGCGTCATACACCCCAATAAACTTTACAAAATCAATCCTGTGGCTGGTGGAAAAACACTGAAAATCACTGGGACCAAATTATCTACACTCCACACCAGAATAACCCATACATCTTTGTTAATAGATGAAGATCCTTCTTAAACTCCATTAGGACTCCATTAGGACTCTTTCAGTTCACCCTTATTAAAACCAGTGAAACCAGTTTTAGAATTTTTATCAAAAATAAAGAAAAAACATCTTATAAAGGTCTATATCTTTCATTGTTTTTCTTTTTCACACCATGAATATAGTTGTGGTAACTGGTATGGCATTAAACTATAAACAAACAAAAAAATATGTTGGGTTAGTGTGAGCCTGGTCTCTCAGAACAGGTAATCAATAGCTTTTTTTGAGTTCAAGCTTTCAACACTCAGGCAGTTGTGGAAGACTGTTTTTCAGCTGAGAAGTTCAGAATCTGCTGTACTTATGCCACCTAGTCTGGAACCCATTTATTTTTGTTTTTCATGGCCTTAGTGGACAGTTTTCAAATTGAACCAAAACAGTTCCTCTCAAGTAACAAATAAAAGTTTATTTCATGAAAACAAATTCCATGTTGTGATCCAGAAATACACCATCATGTTTCTAATTAAAGGCAGCTAATGGAAACTTTCCTTTCAGATCCTGGTCACATCGGGATTGTAACCCAGAATTCCATTGCATTTAAACACAAACTGCGTTAGAACATTTGAGATTTTTCAAATGTATGGCTCTCGTTATCCTCATTATTTCCCATAACCACACTGTTTCAAATTCACTATCAAAGGGACAGTTCACCAAAAACAAACTGAAAATTCTGTTATTTACTCATTCCCATGTTGTTCCAAGCCCCTAAATCTTATCATTTTTCTTTGAAACACAATTGAAGCTAATCTTAACGAACCCTGAGAGATTTCTGTCTCTCCATTGAAAGTTTATGCATCAAAAACTTTGATGCTTTAAAAAGTTCATAAAGACATTGTGAAAGACTGCAGGACTTCTAAAGAGCTCTAATTGCTTTATTTGATGAACACATTTAATTTAGACTTTTATTCACACACAGACATTAGTCAGCAGCACATATATTCAGTTCATCAAATATAGTAAATGCGAGCTCAAATGTGCTTGATACAGTTTTAATTTTTGCGTGAACTACCCTTTAGGGACTTCACTGTCTCAGACTTCTATGCTTGTGTTGCTCCCTCAGCCAATATGTGAGGAAAATGAGTGCTTAACGGTGTCCATGCAGTGCAGGAGAACTTTGGTATTGAGAGGGGTTGTAAGAAACACAGAATAGAACAGCACAGGGGTGTTTTTTTAACAGGGCTCCAAAGGGCCACATGGAGAGATGGGTCAGAGTGTAGTAGCAAGAGTTTGGCATGGGCACAAATCTTGTGCTCCCCTCTTTTTATTGCCTTTGTCTGAACTCACCCTTTTAGACTCTCCATGATTCCTCAAGCTTTACATGCATGTTTTGAAACTGTTGCGTGCGACAAACCTCAGAAACTAACTACCTAGATATTCCCATAAAAATACTTGACACCACTGAGAGTTGCTGCATAATTCAAATTCTGGAGTGAAGTAAGAGTGTAAGCGCTCATCTGTCTCTCAGGTCTTCGCCACAGTCAGACACAGAGGGGAAGGATAGTAGCACTCCACATGAAGCGAGGCGTACTCTGATTACATGAGACACGCTCCATTGTGCGTCTCTGTAGCAACAGTTAATTGGCACTCGAGCAGGTCCTCAGACATGGCACCTCTGCTCCTCCGCTTTCAGCTAACATCAACAACAACAACAGCTGACTGGCAGTCTGCAGGGCCTCTCTGTGCCGGGCTGTTTGGGTGTTTTGAGTCGAGCTGAGGTGTAGCTTTCCTCCTCTCCTACTAATGAGGTTGTGGCCTTATTGACTATTGAGTCTTGAGGGGATTCAAAGCTTCGCTCAACTAACAGCAGCCCTTGTTTAGTTGTTTTTAGATTTCTGCCAACTTTAACACTACTATAAGTAAGCCATTGGAGGGTTGATGCCGCAAGAAAAGTCTGTGGTGTTATTAAAACATTGCTCTGTTTGACACTTCAACATTGACTCAACCAAGTTTGGGGCAGGAATTTTCAACCAAATGTCAGATGAGAAAGTGTTCAGAAAACCTGTTTAGAAACAGTCCTATGTTTTGGCAATTAAATTCGCACACTAAAACTAGTCTGGAATACAAATGGAGGCAATAAACATTACTAATAATTCAACAGACCTTATCTATGTTAGCAAGCTGACATAATGTTTCTGTGAAGTTTAAAGCAGAACTGGTTAAACAATGTTCCATTTATCACAGAAAACCAAATTGTGTTTTGAAGTAGTAGCAAAAAATGTAGTATTTGTGATGTTTTTAATATTCGTTAAACAATACCTCTGTTAACTCAAATTTAAGGGTTTTATTCTTAATGGGGCGCAGACTGTACACGGCTGAGTTCTGATTGGTTGAGTGTTTGTCTAAAGGTGAACGCTGGCAGTAAGGCAGAGACGGCCTGTCTTCAGCCTGGTGACATCATCATGGAGATTAATGGACTCAATACTGGCGAGATGCTCAACGTAGAGGCACAAAACAAAATCAAGAGCTGCACGACTCAGCTGCAACTTCTCGTAGAAAGGTGAGAGTGCCTCTATTTTCTTTATCTACATTGTTTGTCTTTCAAAGATGGATGCAAGTGCATTAGTACTTGTTTAAAATGTCAGTGATGGTCATGAAATACAAGAATTGAAACATTTCACCCAAATTGAAAACAACGTAGTGGCCATATTTGCAACATATCCAGGCAGCCATTTTTGCAAAACCATTTTCTGTGGGGAACTATCTACTGAAATCCCAAAAACTACTTGATGAACTCGCATTTGAATAACATATTTCAAGCCAACAATAACATCTGAAATTAATTTTCCAGTAAATATAGTATCTTATACTCAAAAAAAAAAAAAAAATGTATTTCAGGTTGGTAAAGCCAACGCTTATGTTCAGTACTGAGTGCAAGTCTTGAGACACAACTGTTTCTATGGCATCCAGAGATTCTCATGATGTGATTACACAATGACTTTACCAATTGACCCTTCGCCAAGAGTTTGATTGACAGGCGATTTGACCAATCATTATGCACAATCTGCCATTTTTTCTGACAAACAAACTAGTCAGGAGAGTAGATTAACTTCAGTGGACTTAAACTTGAGAAATGGTGTGTATTGACGTCTTTCCGCAATTAAAACTAAAGACTTCTGATGTTCATTCATGTTTATTTCATGCTATAACTAGTAAAGAGGAAGAGATGATCGGTTCACGTGCTGCTTGAACTGAGGCCCTACAGCGATCTGTCCCGACTGTTTGAATTTCTTAAAAAATTGCTAAATTAGAACGCTGATACTGTTTGATACCAGAAGCAACCTGCTCTGTCTTGTCTGTTGTCTGTTTCCTCTTTGCTCTGCAATTAATTGTTCACTGCACGAGAACATGTGTAGTGTGAGATCCGCATGGCTTGTCAGACATAGCAAAGGTAACTAAAGGGGGCAGGTCTTTGCGAAGGTCAATTAATGATTGGTTCTTTTATTTAGAAGGCGAGACTTAAGGCCTCTCCACATTGAGCGCGATGCGAAAAAGCGATGTATAATGTATTTTTCCTCAGATATGTAGGCTATCCTGTATGTGGATTTAACATCTAAATTAATATAAACAAAGTTTGGTTCTACACCAGAAGCACAAACTATCTATAATGCTTACAAGAATAGGCTACATCCTAAAATATAATTAGAAGTACAATTAGCATCAAGCTACACTTGAAAACCCAGATAGCACGTGTACGTCTGCAATATGTCTGTTAAAGATCTCTTGATCTGGAAAGCATCTGCTGTCTACGAACGTCTGACAGACGTCTTTCAGATGTCAGTTTTACATACATTCTAAATCATGAACATAGACGTCTATTTGACATCTAAAAGGAAACGTCCTATAGACATATTGCAGATGAGCAAACACTCTAAAAAAAATACGTCTTGCAGATGTAAATGCAGACATCAAATAGACGTCTACGAGATGTACGTGTGCTATCAGGGAAATGTATTTGCTTACCCACTTTAAACCATCATCGAGTGCTTGTAATAACTTCCGATTGTGATCTATAGTTGATTTTGATTCTATAAAAAGCAGACACATGCACTCTTTGTATGTTTAATAATGCTACACTACTAATATTTGTCATAAACAGCCATTGCTATAAAAATACCATGAGCTGCATACAAAACACATACAGAAAATATATCATAATCCTTTGCTTTCATATTTCATGTGTAGAAATGTTTTCACTCACAAGATCTACTCTGACTCACAACACTCGCGCACGTGGAAGAAAACGGACTGTGCTCTACACATCACATGATTCAGTGGAGAATTATTAGAAATGTTATTCTGTATGAGGAACATGTGAGAAAAAAATCTGTTCTCAAATACCAACGATAAAAGGAACTCCGCATCCACTCTCTTATCTGGGAGACTCTTCTTCCGTGTTTGTTTACACTGGTTTTCGTAACAGCGCCACCATTCTCACCCTTTTGTGCAACAGCAGCTGCTCTGGTCACGTTATCCTAGCTCAAATCTGAATGGACCGCCTGTGTTTTCGCTTTGCAAAACTGAAAAGATTCGTCGGACTGGACATTTTTTTTTTTGCATTTTCGGTGGGCGAATGTTCGCGGTCTATGTGGAAGCATTCATAGGAAGCTGTTGTTTTATTCCATCCGTGTACGAAATTCGTTTCTCTTTTTCGCGCTCCTTGTGGAAAGGCCTTTATTCTGCCCTATTGTGTGTTGCCCTTACTCCCGTTCAAAGTAATACGAGTCTTGTCTTGGTATGTATACATTTTAAATTCAGTAACCTCTAAATGTTTAAGGGAGCTAACGTTAGAGATTTGTTCCATGTGGTTGTGATGCTCCTACATTAGCTGTTTTTAAATTAAAGAACTCCCTCTAAAAGAACTCGAGGTCAGATGAACCTAAAACCAGTCCAATTATACAGGAAATCATTTAAATCAATTAGTCAACTACCTGTTCAATCATCTCATTGGCTAGTTGAAGCCTGTAATTTTGCTCATCTTATTGTCAGCACAAGTAAACACACTGTTCTGGCCAGAACGGTACCTTTGCTCTCTCACACATGCACTTTGAGCCCTGTGTCCATGTGAGTACATTTTTCCCTTCTGACCTCATGCCTCTGACCAGGCCAGAAACAACACTGGGCCCACAATGGCACTCTAGCTCTGGGTCTGTGCGTGTACTGTAGCCCACAGTATTGGAGGAAGAGGGTTTGTGTCTGCCCTCTTCTTTTTTTTTTAAGGATTTTTCAGAGTAAACACAGAACAAACAAACAATATTTTCTCAGACTTCACATGCATTCACATAAAATAAGTGGGTGGGGGGGGGGGGAAGAATAGAAATAAAAAAGTTTAAAAACGTAAAAAAATACATTAATAAAAACAGGTTCAGTAACTGAAGATACCATAGTAAAGAGCTGCGAAACAAACAATCATTAGAAATGCCCAAAGGTAATTTACAACGCAACCTTCATAGGAAACATTAGACATTGGTTTGGCTGCTTTTTTGTCTAAATATCCGAGAAATGATCCCCAGACGGCAGAACTTTTCAATGGCGTTAGACCTCAGAAATCGGAGTCTCTCCATTTGTATGACAGAAATCATGTCCATAGTCCAAAGTCGAAAAGAGGGAGGTGAAAATGACTTCCAGTTCTTTAATATAAGTCTCTTGGCCACGATCATACCCAGAGTGAGGGCCTGTTGTAAAGCTTTTGGAAGGCTACAAGTGTGTTGTGAAAAGCCGAAAATAGCAAGTTCCGCGTCCAGCAGAAGAGGCCTGTTATAGGCCTTAGAGTACCAATCAAATATGCTAGTCCAAAATCCAGACAGTGAAGGACAGAACCAAAAAGCATGAGCAGTTGTATCACTCCGTGACCTTGCGCTTATCACAAAATGGTGAAACGGAAGAGAACATTTAGTGCAGTTTGGTCTTGGTATAATGCAAACGGTGAATGACCTTGAATTGTATCAGCTGATGTCTACTGTTGACTGAACAGGACCGTACTGCAGTCAAACACCTATCCCATGTTTCGTCGGAGAGCTCAGCTCCCAGTTCATCCTCCCAGGCCACTTTAAATCTCTCATTAGGGGCTGTGACACAACTTTCAAATAAACCAACAATTTTAGAGATAAGATGCGTAGAATGAGGAGGATTTAAGAAAATATAAAAAAACACATGCTTCTCAGGGAGGAATTAAAAATTAAAAATGTTGGACTTCACATAATGCCTAATTTTTAAATAACGAAAAAAGTGTGAGTGAGGCAGGTGTCTGCCCTCTTCTAAGTTCATATTAGACTGAGTTATGGAAGTATCCTGCTGTCTACTTGACCCTTTAGTTTTCAGGACAATTATCTACAAATAGAAGTGCCTACAGTATGTAATAGAAGAGGGACGCTGACTTGTGTCTAATTCAGTTTGAAGAATTTTAAGAATTCTTGGCATGAATGAGTTTCCTTGAGCTGTTTTGTAAAGGGTTTCTTCTTACAAAACGGTGGCAGCCAGTTAGTATATCAAACCTTGGGCCAGTTCCATTAACCTAGCCAATATGTTAAGAATTTGTCTAAAGGACTAGTCTGACCAACTAGCAGTTAGGGGTATCAGTCACTTTTTTCAGATTCAAAGTAGACCAATCTACCTTTTTGTAACTCACTTTAATAAATTATGACCCCCCCCCCCAAAAAATAAGTCTAAACAGTTTATGCAACTGGCCACTGATTACCACTGAAGTGAATTTCAACATCTAATGCACTAAGAGTCTAGTGTATAGCTATCAAATAGAAAAGTTGTATCCTTTTTTGTGTGTGTGCTATTTCTCTATAGAATTTCGGAGTGATAAAATGTCTGTGCACATTTAAATGAGAATGGTGTGTATCTCTTAACCTCCCAATACAGGCGCTTGTCACAATGACCGTCTGTTGTTGTATTCAAGTAGTTTGATATTGTTTCTTGCTAGGGCAAACTACATGGTGTAAAAAAAAAATAATAATCAAGGTGTATGTAATCAAATGCATGAGCATTCAGAGTGTGCACAGTTAGAAAAAACATACCGTGCAGTGCATATTACAAAGTAATATTTTTTTTCACGTAGTCATAAAAAATGGAAATATACTTTGGGCTTAAACCATAGAAGAATCAACTACTTCTACTTGAGCTAATATATTTACACTAAATACAATTAAAACAAATAGAATAAACCCCAATTTAACTGAGTCAAAGACATAGTCATTGAAAGTGTAAAATGTCATACTTGAATCTGAGTTGTTTTGAATTTGTGAACCAGTTCGCTAGAGTGAGTCAGATTTTCCATTGCTACATATGAGAGGAAGACCGAGGAGTGTGTTTGATTTGATCAGTTTTCTCGGCAGTAAAATTGCATGTGTATATCAGTATGATATTGAAAACAGCCATGTAGTGTTTACTTATGATACAACACTATTGCTGGAAAAACTTTTTTTAATGGATATGCTACTGTACACTGTTTGAAAAATGTAGTTCGTATTGTTGCTAATATTGATTAGTTACTCCCCAACACTGATCATGAAGTCTTTTAAGATTGTATCTACTGTCATCAGTAACTCTTGGCTTTGCTTTGCATCGAGCATTAATGGCTCCCGTGAGAACTTTCCAGCTTGTGAAGAGCCTTTGATGTGCGTCTCATGTGGTTTTATGGTTTTTCCTGTGCTTTTCTCATTTTATTTCTACTTTTTACAGTGACGATCTCGTATAGATTTTGTAATGATTTAATCTCTAGTGAGTTGAAAGTATGGCTGGAATGCTGCAGTACATGTGGTGCATTGAGACGCTCTGATGTAACATCTTCCAAAGAATGAAAGTGTACTGTCACAAGATGAGAAATCACTCTGGAAATCATGTTTATAAGGAAGAAGTTTCAAGGAATTTAGCTGAGAATTTATGCATTTGCCTTAAAAAGTGAAGATTTTCTCAGAGGAGCATTTGAAGACAAGCTACTGTAGTCCTCCTCTGCAATATCACACTAAACCTTCAGCTGAGACTCATTTGTCCACACTTAGTCTTTGCAGATGACCTTATTGAGGATTAAAAGGGGGCACACAGCACAATGACGTCAGTTTAGAAGTGTCTCACCTTTTAAACATTATTTCTTCAAGTTTCTTTAGTGAGGTTGAGTTTCAGCCAGACTGAAAGCAGTTTGGAACAGGATTTTTATTTTCTGGTTTGATCTTATCTGGCAGCTCAACAGTATTTTTTGACAGAATGCTCGGGCTGGTATCACTGTATGTGTCAGATGTGCATCAACAAGTAGAATCTGCTATGCTATTTTTAACATTATGTCCGTGATGTAATTGTATTAAATATTTGTATTTAACTTTACAGTGTTACACAATGTAAAGCAGGTGTTTTTGTTGTAGGCAATCTAGTCTTTTGGTTTGCATCCATTAAGCTCCAAGTAAAGAAAATAATCAAATTAGACATAGTACCTTTCATTTGTAAAGTATTCAATTACTGAATTAATTATTAGTTCTTGGATTATCTCAAAATAAAAACAGACATTACAACAAGATTGTGATAAAACATTTTAGTTTGTTGCAGACAACCTGTTCTCACCTCAAATTGTCTGTCTCTGCCCATCCAACCACGGTCTTGTCAAAGGATAACGTGTGGCTCAGTGGTAGAGCATTGCGTTAGCAGCGCAAAAGGTTGTGGGTTCAATTCCCAGGGAACACACATACTGATAAAAAATGTATAGCCTGAATGCACTGTAAGTCGCTTTGGATAAAAGCGTCTGCTAAATGCATAAATGTAAACGTAAATAACATGGATAAGCTTTACCTCAGGTTGTGCTTGTTCTGTGGAATTTGTCTCTCGATTTTGTGTTTTCATTTGTGAATGTATTATAATACAATAAAATATATTGTATAATCACCAATTCACTTGGCAGAGACATTTGGGTTGCACTTTATTTTAAGATTTTCTTCTTACAGTGTAATTTTACGTTTAAGTAATATTAATTTAACTACATGATATGTACTTCCTATATGGTTAGGGTTGGCATTAGGGTTTGGCTCAGGGTTACTGTAATTATGCATAATTGATTGTAATTACAATAGTAAGTACTTTTGTAACAAGGACACATTAAAAGTGTTGTCGACATGTTACTGCTTTATGCTGACTCTATCCCTCCCCAATAGTAGCATTTCTTAATTTGCCATTTTAAATACCATCACTGCAAGCATCAAAATACTGTTTCTACATTTAGATTCATCCAAAGCTCATCTCCAGACCTCCTCAGCTTTGAGCCAGACACCGAAAGAAAGATGAAGGGGGGAAACTGAACGTACTATATAGGAAGAAAGAATAAATCAAAGGGAGTGTGACATTAGGATGAAACGATTGCTAGCAGAAGCAGCAAAAGGTAGAGTAAAATGAATGTGTTCTCCTGGGCTGTTCATGGCTTGTTTTTACTGGCGGTGATAGGAGGATGCTCTGCTTAAGCCTCGCAGTAAAACATCTCATTAACGCCAGTGAAAAAGAGCTTATTTGAAAAGACTCATCCAGTTCTCAGTCCTACATCAACTCTCTGATTGTTTAAAGCACTCTTAATGAAGTGTGTGTTTCAAACATCTACACTGAATTCAGTTTGAAGTGGAAATAGTTCAAGAAATAAACCAGATTACATTTTTGGCCAGAGCGAAACCATTTCCTTAATTGGTGAGATTTCTCTATTCCTATACAAATGAAAGACTACAAGCACAGTGGGTGTTTATATAAAAGAATATTCAGTTGATAAAATAATCGTTTTCCAAAGAGACTTGCTGGGGAATAAAGGAAAGCCTTCCTGGGTTTGACTTGAGGTATCGTGAAGACGTAGAGCACCAGCTCTGAATCAGGCCCTTGTGTGGCATTCCTTCCTCATGAAGCTATAAAGAGCTTTCTGTAAGCATATGCCAGGGATTCATTCTAAGATAAATAAACGTTTTCAGACATGTGCTGCTTCCTTGTCAGGGGTTCTGCTAATGTATTTAAACAAGACTGTGTTGTCTTTTTTCTGTCAGATTTCATAAATTTACATTAACACTCGGTCAGCCTTCTTGCCTTTTGTTAAGTGTATCGCAATCCGCAGTTCCAGCAGAGGAAATAAATGGCAGTATTGAGGGGATTCCAGTCCGGATCGTTCTCCTTGTGTCAGTCTGCCAGATTTACTTGGTAGCTGAACATTTTCTTTTGAAGGAAGTTTTCAGTTTATCCAGCTACTTTATCAAAGCAACACACTGCATCTGACTCCTAAAACATGCTTGAGTTTCCTGGTCGATGCCAGATTTGTCTAGTTTATAAAACCATGCTCAAAGAAAGTGTCCCAGATTAACAGTGCACTGAAGTTATAGGGAGAAGAATATGCTAATATATATACTAAAGTAAAATGTCTTGTGCTAATGTTTGACTCTTTGCACACAGACCTGCTCCTCCCACTCCTGGTCAGACCAATGGAATCACAGAGCAACTGGTCGGCCGCTTCCAGGTCAGTAAAAAAAACTATTAAAGGCAAACTTCATGCAAAAAAGACATAATTTACTCACCCTCATGTCACTCCAATCTGTATGAATTTCTTATTTCTTGTTTTCCTTTGAATTAAGATTAATTTTCTGACCCTGCATTTTATGTTGTTTGAAACGAAGACTAACATAATTTTAATCCATGTTAAATAGAGGTATCAAGTATTGTTTTCTGAAACATGTATAATAGTAAATGTGTCTTGAGCATCAAATCACCACATTAAAATGATTTCTGATGGATCATATGACACTGAAGACTGGAGTAATGATGCTAAAAATTCAGCTCTAACATCACATTAATAAATTACTTTAGAAAATATACAAAAAACTGTTATTTAAAATTGTAACATCTCACAATATTTGTTTTTGATCAAATAAATCCCGCCTTGGCGAGTTTCTTTCAAATACATTAAAAAGTCTTGTAGATATTACAGTATTAAAGTAGCAGCATATTCTCATTTATGAAATGTTGCTGGAAGAAATAATAAATCCGCAGTCTATCGCTGTTGCAAGCCTATGATGAGTGTGCTGTCCTACTGAACCACTGGCCCAAGCTGTAGTGTTCGGTTCTCTTCTCAGATTTGCAGTACAGCACGCCTGGTTACCATTAAGAGAAGATGAACCCCTATCTGCTTATCAGTGATTTATAGTTTGTCAGGTTGAGCTCAAAAGATATTGGAGTCATTTTCTCTACAACAATAATTCTGCATGTCTGCATCCATGACATGCGAAAGGAACTTGAGTGTGATATAAATCAGACAGAGTTCCTGCCTTTTTAAATGCTGAAGGGACTGCTGATGGGTCTCTGTTGTAACGGATACTCTGATCGAAAGGATTGTGAGCCCCACAGGTCTCGTAGTCCTTTCGTACAACCATGTGTTCCTGTGGCTCAGTGGTTAGAGCATTGCGTTAGCAGCGCAAAGGTTGTGGGTTCGATTCCCATAAGGCACACTGTAAGTCGCTTTGGATCTTTAAATGTAAATGTAAATGTGAAAAAGAAAAGACACAAATTTTAATGAGATTTAATGATTGTGTGTGGCAGGAGAATATTTTATTTTGTGTTGTTGTTTTGTATATTTTTTTATATTTTATAAAATAAAAAAAATATATATATTTTATTTATTTACCTGAAAAACTGTGCAACTGCACCTAGGGCAAAAGTTGCTTTAAACTCAAAGGATGGTTACACCTGATGTTGATGTAATTCAATTAATAGAAGTTTATTGATAAAGAAAATATATTTATGACATAATATTTTGACAGCATCCTCATAGTACAGCATTTTTACACAAGTGCCTAAAACTGTACTGTAGCTTTGCAGGTAGGTTTCTTGAAGCATCTTGGAGACGTAGCCACAGAGACGTAGCCTGGATTTAGTCTCAGTTTGTTCCGTTTCTTCATGTTGTTACAGACAGACTGGATGATGATGAGATCAGATCTCTGTGTGGAGTACTGGCTGTTGTCAGACTCCTTGTGTAAACAAAAATCTCACTTGGATTATTACAATTAATGGCAAAATGAATGTTTGGAAATGTAAACTGATCATTCCTACTGACACACTACAGCAAAATATAGAAATAACTAACTTAAAACCATTTTTAGCTGGTGAAAATACTAGTGTTCTAATAATTTTGGCCACCACTGTAAAAAAAAAATAATTATAATTTGTTGTGGTGAGGCTAGTGAAAAGACTATATGATCCATAGAGTTGTTTAATCAGAGCTGATCAATTTAAATTCAAGCACCGGTTATTGATGTGTTTTTTCCTCTGGTTGTGCAGGAGGCTGTGCAGGTGAGTCGAGATGAGAACCAGAACTACAAAGAGTACACCATCTCCAGCCCAGCCTCTCTGTCACCTGGCCCGTATTCACCTGAGCCACCATCTAGTCCCGACCGCAAAGGGGGCAGAATCACACCAACCAGTACGAGGTACGACTTTGCAACTTTACTACTGAGGTTTGCTACTGTCACATTGATGCAAGAGCGTGGATTGCATGCTGGCAATGCTTTGACCAAACATTAAGCCTATTAGCAAACATTTATTTTTCTTCTTTGGAAAACAAAAGAGATATTGAGCAGACTGTACAAGCTTCTTTTTTAAATACAATGAAAGCGGTTGGTGACCTTGACATTTAAGTTCCGGGAACACCATAAAAGTCTTCTGAAACCATAATATAAGTTTAATTAATTCATTATTGACTAAAAATGCTTAGAAAACTTGACAACATTGATCATTTACTTTCATTGTATGGCTAAGAGCAGCTTGGACATTCTGCAGTCATAAAGGTAGAGAATGACATTGAGGAATTTTCATTTTGGGGTGGACATTTTTAAGGTGTAAGGTCCAACAAAATAGGTGAAGTTGCAGCCAGTGTGATTTTACATGCAACTGACAAAGGGAACTGATTTGAGCTGATGTTATTCTACAGGATGCGTGCTAAGATGCCTCAGGACTCCTCTCGATGTTCATTGTGAAGAACTTTTTCTTTGTTATACCAGGTTTCCTATAGGGTCCCTGTGTGTTCTGAAGCCCTCTCATGTGCGTGCACACATTTAGATTTAGTGATGGATTATGACTAGATTCATAAATTATGGATTAATCAGGCAGAACTTGCCAGATGCCTGTATTACAGCACAGCATGATGCTGAGAAAATTACTTGTTTCTTTTGATATCGCTTGTCCAATAAGTTCTATGTTGTGCATTTGTATTAACACTCTGATTTATTTTTGAAGATATAGTATTTGATTATATCATTAAATGGCTATAGTTAAATGGATAGTCACTCAAAACTTTTTGCCATTTGCTCACCTTCTCCCTGGTATTGTTTAAAAAATGACAATAAGTCCTCCATGTGACTAGTGAGCTATATCCTGTAAGATGATCTCATACATTACTGGAAAAACCTGATATGGTTTGCTACTGTTCAAACATTTGGGGTCTGTAAGATTTCATTTTTTTTAAATAAGTTTTTGAGAGAAGTCGCTTCATTTATTGGGTAAAAATATAATAAAAACAGTAATATTATGAAATACTATTAGAATTGAAAATAACTCTTCTATTTAAAAAAATATATATATTTCTGTGATGTTAAAGCTGAATTTTCAGCATCATTACTCAGGCTTCAGTGTCACATGATCCTTCATAAATAATTCTAATATGCTGATTTGCTGTTTAAGAAAAATGTCTTATGTTGAAAACTAGGGGTGCTCCGATCAGGATTTGAAGCCGATTCCGATTACAAAAAAGCAGTATCTGCCGATCCGATCACCAATACCGATCTTTTTAAAGCCATCTTTTTATCATGTAGAATTATTTATAGTGATACTCCAATCAGTATTTTTAGACATTTATTCAGAAAAAACAAAATTGCTGCATTTATAATTTTGTTCAGTGTGTATATATGTATAGCACCTAGCTTTATTATGTTTTTCTCGGCTCGCAGAAGCGCTGCAGGTGTGTGATGTGATGATCATGTGAATCCTCATGTTCTGTTGTTTGCTGCTTTTTACGCATGTAAAATGAATCCCCGAAACAAGTGTTAGTTTTTTATCGCGTCACACACTTGTTCTTTCTAATTTAATTCAGTTCTAATTTAAAATAATCTTGTCGGTTAACGGTTAATAATCGGTTAATGAGCGTCGGTTAGGAAAAATAACCGAAATGAACATCCCTAAATCCCCATGAATCATTCCCTGAATCGATAAAAAAAGATCCTCAAACTGTTAATGTAACTGCAACCTATTACATGTCAACTGTAGTTTACTTCAAAACTAGCTTGAATTCAAAACCAGTTCAGAAATGTCCCATGATCTGCACTTATTAAAGCTAAATATTTCTTTCTTTTTCAGCCTCCAGCTCCATTCCTGGTCCTCAGAGGAGAAGTGTGTACGGAGTCACAGACTGTCTCGACCCCTCTCTCAGGTAGAATCACTCTCACAGCTCTTTGAATATAAACATGAAGAACAAATAACAGAGCTGAACCAGTGAAGCGTCCATGAAATGATTTGACAGGGGTTCTTTTGTGTTGATGTATGACCTATTGAAACAGAAGTCAGGGCGGCACAGTCTGAAGAGCTTGTTCTTGTTTTAAATAGCAAGTAGCCTTCACACAAATGAGATCTGGAGCGCTGATTGCAGGATGTCTTTTGTTGTAAAATAACAGGGTTCTACTTGTCCCGGTTTCAATCAGTCATCAAAAGGCAATAACACTGTCTTAACCAAACACAATGTGACTAGATATAACCATTTTTGTCTGAACCAGCCATGACACAACAAGCAATAACATCTTCATGTTGTGTTTCAGTCATTTTGACCCAGGAGAGGATTTTGTTTCCAAAAAATGCTAGTTAATATTATCGAAGTGTCTATTTAACCTAAGTGCAAATAGCTCGCCTTGTTGGCATAGGCTATTGCACTAACTCCGCCCACCAAAGTGTGATTGGTGGTCAACACTACAAAAGACTATTGATAAACAACAGCTTCAGTGGTGTAAATGGTAAAGCGCATGCCATAATCACTTGACGTGATCGACCCAGGTTCGAGTTCGACTTTTGTCAAACTCCCTTTGTTTTTGTTTTTTCTCCCTTTTCAAATCTCATATCACATCGGTAAGGCATTCGTTTTCAATAAATATAAATACATTTAGTTCAATAAAAATGAAGGAAATAATTGAAAAGATGAAAGTTAAGTATCGGGTAGGTGTAGGGAGGGTTTTATTGTCCAAATAAGGTGGCATCCATTTAATAATTTGAATTAAAATTATAATTTACACTCGATACGTTATTATTGCATACTGTTTTATAATGTACTACAATACGGAGGTGCAGATAATTGCCAACATTTGCAATACGTTGTATAAATAGCAGAAAATCCTGCTATTTTAACAGTGTAAATAGAATTTATAGCTATTCGCATGTAACCTAAATAGCATCTATTTCTAAGAAAATATGATATTTAAATTTGGTGCAAATATCCGCAGCCTAATATTATTGCATTGGACTTAAGCCAAAAGGGAAAAACAACTTCCCAAAAAATCTATAATTTAAATTATTTTTTTTCACCTTGTTGCACTTTTGGTAAAAAATAACTTACAAAAATGTATTTTATTTCAATTAGCACAAGTTTGTAATTTTTTTTTAAAACCGATAAATCGTAGGCCACATAGATCAGAGCTTATGCGCCTCAGTTTTTTGAGTGTACATTGCCAAAATTGTCCACAAATAATGCTTTTTTCACAAAAACAAAATACAAAACCTTTGCTAACTGAAAGAAAACAAGTTGACAAAGGATTAAATCCAAGATTTGATGATAATATAGCATAAGGAGAGATTCACAAGCAATTTTTAAAAATGCCAGTCATTTTTGACCAGGAAAACCAAATTAGGTAAAGGACTTTAAGCACAGGACAAGGGCTAAGGATATAGTGCATCTTTTAAGCCTTACATTGTTTGGGGGATCAGATGTCTTGTACTATTAATGTATGTTTTATAAGCCAGTAGCATTTATTATTAATGACGATGGGATGTTCTCATTCTGAAAAGTTTTTTTTTTTGTGCTAAAAAATGTGCTAATACAAATAAATACAAAATACTTGTCAATATTTTTGGTCCGTTCTCTAGGAAGATAAATTGTAATGGTATGAGACTGCTTAAAGTTTATTTTTCAGTGTGTGTGTTCAGTTTTTATACTTCATAGGATCAGTACTGAATATATAACAGGTTGTCAAAAGCGAGCAAGTGAAGTTGGAGAGATGAGGTCTGGTAAGTCTCAGTGTTGATGGGATCTGCAGCGGAACATTGATGTTAGTTCTGCCTAATGCATCTGATGAGCTTCCATGTGTGTTCATGTTCCTAGTTCATGCTACACTGAGTCTTCTCATGGAAGATGGATTGCTTTGCTCTGCTCCTGAGATGTGGCTCATAAAACCCTTTAGTCTCTTCCTATATATGACTTCATGGGAAAAGCAGGTTTTCAGTGGCACAAATGAACTGCGGTGCCTTTACGCAACTAGCTCCAGGATTGCACTCTCAGGAAATGAGATTAGGATTTCCATCTGTTAATATTGTTCGCAATAAAAGGATTGGCATTTCCAATATTTTCATAGCAGGCGGTGAGTACATAAACTTTGAAAAGGTCACCTCACCGTGCTGATGCTCATAGGAGTGCAACCTGGAAGTGGTTAATTTAGAACATCATTGAAACCGTGTGGTTGACCTTTCTTGTAGCTTCTTTTAACCTTGGGTTTATTAGCATCATTATAGCGCGCTGCCTATGAGATCTTCATTATTATGAGTTATGTACTTATTAGTGCTGTTCTCCGCTGACTCTGTAGCATCTTGGGGGATAAAAATGCAAGAAAAGGCACTAATCTGAAAGGAAACTGCTCCAGATTCTGTCCCAAAAGCTAAAATTGAGCAGATGATGTTGTGGGAAAGTTATTGCGAGATATGTCTGATATTTAGTAACAGCCTCCGTCCCACAGAAGTTTCTACAAGGCAGATGTCTGAGCAGGAAAAAACAGACAGGACCTTTGAAGACATTCCAGTCATTTTATCAGGGCTGTGGATGTTAAATAAACACACATTCATGACACAGCTTATTAAACTCAATAACATCCCAATTCCCATCAGAAACGCTCGGTCCTTTTAAAGACCAATGTTTGAATACTTCTGAGCGAAACTCATAGGAGGTCTGGGAGAAGTCAGCATGATGATAGTGGCACTGAGCACTGGCCTTTATCAACAAACAAATCTCAATATAGAGGTTATATGCTGTGAAAATGTCCATGGAAAACTAGAATGGAGGAAGAATTTCCAAGCTTTTCACTCACCACGGCACACGTGCTGTTGGTAATGTGACAATAAAAGTGATTTGATTTGAGAATGAGAGGAATAGTTCATCCAAAAATGGTAATTCTGTAATTTACTTGTCCTCATGCAGTTCAAAAGGGAAGATTATCTCGTTTGGACTTTTATAGCCCTGATAGCATGGATGTTTCCAAGACATCTAATCAATGTGAGTTTTCATCTGGAGGCTAGCCGCTGTCAGATATTAGAAGGACATTCAGCAGATATTGGTGCTTTAGAATGTACAGTGTGTGGATCTGCTTTTCTGGTCTGGTCACAATTTATTTTAAGGTCCAATTCTCGCAAATTAACAAACCATTAACTGACTTTTACCTTAATAAACATCTAATTTGCTGCTTATTAATAGTTGTTAAGGTAGTTGTTAAATTTAGTTGTTATTGGGTAGGATTAGGGATGTAGAATATGGTCATGCAGAATATGTGCTTTATAAGTACTAATAAATGGCCAATAGAATTGGTTAGAATTGGTCCCTTTACTAAAGTGTTACATCATTTCTTTAGATGTTTTTACACACAACATTTGAAATGAATCAAAATAAAACAAAAATTGTAATATGTCTTTCGTAAGTATTTCATAATAACACCGTAACGGCATAATGAGAACGGTGTGTACTCCTGTACGGACAAGATATGGAAAGGAGTCGAAGACCATATTTTCTGTGACTAGACTAGAAAATATGGTCTAGGACTTGTAAGTCTAGCCTTGGAAACTGATCCAGACTTTAGTACTGCAACGCTAAATGCAAAAACTGTTTTTTATTGTCTTATGTTTTGATTTTTGTCTTGTGCTCTGTTGCGTGTTTGTCTTGTTTTATTTGTTGTCTTGTTTGCTTTTTGTTGTTTTGTTTTTGTTGTTTTGGTTTTGTTTTTTTGTTTGTTTTTTTGTCTTGTTTTTTGTTTTTTGTGTTGTTTTTGTCTTGTTATTTATCTTGTTTGTTTTGTCTTGTGATTGTTACCTTGTTTGCTTTTTGTCTTTTTTTGTTAGTTGATTTTAGGCTTGTGGTATTTTTCATTCTTTTGACTCGTTTTTTTTTTGTCCTGTGATTTATCTCTTTTTCTCGTGTTTTTTGGGATTGTTTTTGTTTTTTTCTTGTCATGTGTTGTATTGTTTTAAATTAAAAACAGTAATGGCAGTGTGGGCAAAACATTGTTTTGAAAACAAAAGGCATTCCTTTTTACTTGGTATTTTGTGTTTTTTTTTCAGTGTGATTTGTCTTTTTGTACAATTTTTTCGTGAATATGGGATGTTTGTCTCAGAGTTCTGACCACATTATATAAAAAAATAATTGCAATATGATTTTGGTTGGCCCTGTTGTACAGCCCTAATCATACATTCTCTCACAGACATCCCATCAGTGTACATGTGCGTACTAGGAGTGTGGTGTAGACGGAGCCATAGCAATCATGTTCAAGGCACCCTACTTGCATGACCACTTTTAAAGTATGAAATATCTCAGCCATTATTTTGACCTGCAGACATCCAGCTTTGGGCCTCCCGATAAATCTGAGGCAACCACCCAGTTAACCCTGTTAATTTATTGCCGACACAAATCCAGTCCAAATTAGGGTCGTCACCTTCTGTTCTCAATCTCTCTCTGTTCAATCAAAACATTTTCCTCATTCTTTATTCTTTCTCAGGCTCTCTCTACTGGCATGTATGTTAAGGGGTTCAGCAGCATCTGTTTTTTAGATTGTTTCGCTACAGTGTACGGTTTTAGTGCAGGGATGAAAGGGTAGAGTTAGCCATGCCAAACAATGGATTAGATATATAAGGGAAAGTTCTGGATTAAATGATGCTGAAAGGCAGGAAGCAGCCAATGAGGTGTAGCAGTAGGGTTGATTTGCTACCACGTCTGTGGTCAGAAACACTGGACACACAATATAAACATAAACAGTTGTCTTGCTCTTTACTGTCAGTGGCCTCAGAGTCTTTTATGTTCGTCTGTCATGAGGGTCTGTTATGGTGTACTCTGGTTTAATTGTGGTATTTTTTTAGATCCCAGAAGGCACTTTGGTGCCAGAGAGGGTTAGGATCTTTCCCTCACATATTTCTGCTGGAATTTTAAGATCCGTTCAAGCTCTCCTCGTTTTTCATCCTCAAACTGGAATCCCTTCAGTCCTGCTCCTTCCTCTCTTCTTCTTCTGGGAACGCTTGCATTCTTTTACTCTTAGTTGTCTCCAGCACTTAACATAGTGTCTTGGCATGATGTCGTCTTAAGGATGTGTGTGTGTGTGTATGTGTGGTGCCCTTTCCGACAGCTTCCACACATTATTTTGGAATTGTGTGGCATGATTGCTCCTTTTTGTGTGGTTTAGCTATAGAGATGAATGGAAAGCACAATGTGTTCTCAAAAATGAGTTTTCTTTCTCTGTACTTAAAAGTACATGCATGTTCCCAGAACTCATCAGGTGTGATGTTTGGATGGACATAAACCACTGCGCCTGACACTTTGAAACCATAGCCCGACAAGCTACAAGGTAAATTCTACAGTCCTGATACAGTACCTTTGTATGAAATGTATAGGGGTGGTTGACTGTTTTTTTCTAGGCTTGATTGTGTTTATGGTGTGCAGTCTAACATGTGTTAATGCTTCGTAAAAAAAAATCACATTCATTTTTCACATAATTTACCTTTATTCCACACCGCTCTGTCCCTTCTCTGATAAACGCGCTGATCATTTCCTGCTTTTATGAAGCCCCTCCCTCAGAAATACGCAATTGGTTAGGTGCCCCAGTGTGTTGTGATTGGCTAAACTGCTTCTAGAGCGCCTCTAAACATCCTGCCTCTCAGCTCAGCGGCATGTTGTATTGTAAACAATGGCGTCATCTATATTTCTTATCAATCTGAGCCCGATTGAGACTAAGAGGATCACGCAGAACCTGTGCAAGTACAGCTCTTAATGGTATGTTTTTTTTTTTGTTGATGTCTCGTACTTAGATATGCTGTTATTTGTAAATGCTACTGCTTCTGTTAGCTTTTAATATACGGTTTTATCATGATTAAAGCTTTAATACAGTACGGCAACCGCACGCGCATCCATGTATAACGCTTCACATAGCTATGTGAAAATAAGTGTATTCACTGAGCTGATGATCTGAATGAGAGAGAGAGAGATGCAGAGCAGGAGGACGCGAGGAACCGGATTGAGAACTGCTGTTTTAGAACATTGATTTTGAAACTTGTGAATACATTAGAATCGTTAGAAGACAGAATCACGATTCATACATAAATAGATTTTTACATGCACCCCTAGTTTTCTCTTCCTCTTCTCTAAAGCAGCGCAGCATGGCGTGTTCCCGGGGGCGGGGTTTATCTGGGTTCATGATGTAACAGACCTGGGAAGTAACTCGTTGTAGTCCCTATGAGCCGTTTTAGGAATTAAACTGCTAGAATTTTAAAAGACAAAATCTCCGTTTGCGTTTAACTTCTAGCGCTTCAACTTTGCAGAAATTGTTTATGCTCAAACAGCAACATTACACACTAACTAACGTTAAAAAAGTGAAATCGCAATCAACCACCCCTTATTTGTAACCAAAGACTTGTTGTCTTTTATATTTATATGTATTTAAATACATTAAAGTGACCGGATCAAACTAAAGTACAGTAAATACAATAAAACACATTTATATTAAAATCAGAATCATATTCGTTTTTTTATCTTTTTTATATCACATTTACATTTAAATTAGAATAATAGTAGTAATCAGCTGTATTTGAGGGGGTACAAACATGCAAATTATTATTTATATATTTTTTGGAAACATTAGTTAAAATTTTAAATTGTCAATATTTAAAGGTTTTCTCAAAGTGGATGGAACATCATGCTAAAATTCGGACAGTGTTTCTTGCACTGGTATTCATTGGCAATGTAACAAAGCATAGGTTTTGTTAGTAATCTAATACAAAAAATGTCTTAGTATACATTTAGAGACATTTGTTGGATTTCATTTATGTAGCCACTAATACAAATTTCTGAAAGTACTAAAAGAATGGTAACGGAACCATTAAGGAATTAAAATCCTTGAAAGGTTTAGGGATGCATAATATATCATGCCATTTAATTTATCAACCAATATTGACCCTTTTCACGTTTTCAGTGTTCTAAGGAGCCAAAGTCGTCATATATGTGTACACTTCTATCATGGTGAACAGAGACTACAACAAATATAACTTAACTTTCCCATATACCTCCAATAGCAAATGACAGAAAATCCAAGGAAATCTTTCTATGACTTTACAAAAGAGGGAAAATTATCAAGAGATTGATTGTGTTGGTCAGAGATTTATCATTTAATGCCAAGGTAAGAAAAACAAAAGTATGGTGTTATAAATTAACTTTGTTTCACAAACAGGGATTAGACTAAACCAGGATTAGGCCATTGTTCAATTAGGACATTGGAGTATTTTTTTATGAACATGTCTTATTGAAAACATTACTGGTGTGCATCTTGAGACAAAACAAAGGCGCTGATATATTTAAAGATCAATCAATGCAAATTTATTTCAGTTGAAACAGCTCAGATTTACATTTTAGTCTGGGACTAGGCTTAAGCCTTGTCTGAAACCGGGGAATATGTTTAAAAAAAAAAAGCCTCATCCACAGCCTGTAAAAAGGGCACATTAGAGATGAATTTCTCTGTATCAGCTAACATTGAGAATATTTTTTTTGCCAGTTATTTTTAAAGTAAATATGGCCTCAAGTTATTTTTTTAAAGAAACACTCATATAAACACTGTTACTTATAATCTTTAGCAAATCTCAATTAATATCTATTATCATATTGTGCATTTATGATTTTGTGATGCCTGAATTCACTTAAGTTTACTTTAAACAACTGAGCTACTGTCACACTACTGAGAAGCTCTGTCACATTCATACTCATGTATGCACACATCTATTGCGTTGTGCCTGGCGCAGGGGGGCTTTTTCCTCTAATGGTCCTCTGTAATCTTTGTAAAGTGTAGTTCAGGTAGAGGTATAGTCTCCAGAGAGTGAGCTAAGAGAGGAAAAGATAGCAGGAATATCCATTAGTCCTGCTTCAGGGGGTGTAGGGTATCCTGGGAAAAGTGGCGTGTACAATAAGGGCTCTGATGCAGAGCGTTCGAGGTGTGTGGTGTTGGTTTTCTCGCCCTTCTGAGGCACAGGCCCGTCCTTGTGTGGCTGAGCCTGGTGGAGATGGGCTGAGGAGAGCTTATTCATCCCGCCCGCTGTCTCTGATTTTCACTCTCTCTCTTTTGCCTTTCCACACTGCTCGGTTTGGTCAGACCCTCCACTCCTCCCACCTCATGTCCTGACAGCCATACAGGCACAGAGACGGCCATTGTACCGGTCTACTCTCCTCCTCTTCTCTCTCTTTTCGTCTCTTTCCCTCTTCACCTTCTCCATCGTTCTGTGAGAGAGTGATAGACGATGAGAAAGTGACATGAGTGAGACATAGAAGAAGGGTTGTAAGGATGGAGGAAGTCTGTTCACTTTTGTTGAAAGACTTCACAAAGTGCATTTGAATCCACTTCCTGTGCTAGCTGAAAAATGTTTTCCAGGAGCTTGAACATAATAGCTACAGCACTCTTAGGCCCATTTTGTGTATTTATTTTGGCATCTGTATTGCCAGGTTACAGTGTTCACACTGCCCGCATGAGCAGAGCGGAGCTGTGTAGCTGTAGTGTAGGTCTGAGTTTTGGACTGAATGTTGAAAATACTCTAACTTAATCATTTTCAAAATAAGCTTAAAATGCATGTTAAGTACATATTGTTTTAAAAATAGTCTGTCGAGTCTGATGCAAGATGACAGTCACGCAAACAGCTGTTTCTATTCAGCAAATCTGCCTGAATCCATATCATTTAAACAGTTTGTTTCATGTAGTTTTACATTTATTTGTACATTTTATGTTTTAATGTGTGTATGTTAATTTACATCTTACAAACTGGTCAGTGGAGGAGACTGAATATTTACTCAATATTTGCTAGAAAAGCACCTTTGTCACATGCCACCTTTCTTATTAGATGGGTCACCAAGGTAAAAATAATTGTTATACTCATGGTAACTCCCGTGATGGCACATTTAGTTTTGAATGCATGTAATGTAAATGTAAAGAAATTACCTATTTAAAGTAGGTTGATCGATTTTTCAATCGAGTAATTGGATAATTATATTGTGTAAATTGTATTTGTGGGTGAACTATCCCTTTAAGGATATCGAGTTTACTTTCTGGTATAGAATAGAGGAAGTGCCATGAACCATTTAAACATTGGCAAATCTAGTGACTAGTTGTTGTTTGGTCTACATTTTACCATAGAATATAAAGCATACGATCAATACATTGTTGGCTGGTATGTCAAGTACTTTCTGCCAACACTTTTCCTCTTCTTCCTCAAGAGCTGTCATTTGGAAATATTCATGTTTACTGCACACACACATTGAGGAGAACAGTGGGAGGAGAGAAGCATGTTCAGTCCATTTAGGATATGCCCATGGTGATCGTGCCACTCTTGATAGAGGGATGTGCAGCCAAACCTAAGTGTGGCTTTGGCAACGGATCACTGCCTCCACCATTGCTATTAGTGCCCAATCGCCCAGCTGGGTTGCCTGTGACGACCGTTTTGTGGTTGCTGAGGGTTGCCATAG
Source organism: Ptychobarbus kaznakovi (assembly GCA_027422405.1). Lineage (NCBI taxonomy): Eukaryota > Metazoa > Chordata > Actinopteri > Cypriniformes > Cyprinidae > Ptychobarbus > Ptychobarbus kaznakovi. Next base: position 6,366,922 of record CM049810.1, read on the forward strand.
TGGCAGGCCTCATCCTGTGAAAGGACTTAAGGGTTCAGATATAAATAAGCAATGCAGCAAGCTGGTACCTGTGCATGAACTGTGTTTAGGAAGATGCTCTCAAACTGCTTTCCAAGCTGCAAGCTAATTTAATGTGGTTAAAAATGGATATCGTTATGTTCAGAAATGGCAGCAATATAAGCTACTGTATAAAGAAAAGCATTGAACTATCTTAGTATCTTTTTAAATATATGCATCAGTGATATTCTTAAGATCAGAGCCAGTACTTACACTTTTAAAAATAGTTTCTGTATTGGCATTGTTCCGTAAAGAAGCTTTAACATCCATGGAATCATTAGGGCATATACACTCTTTAAAATAAAGCTTCCAAAAGGGAGTTTTCACAGCGATGCTATGGAAGAACCGTTTTTGTCTCCCCAAAGAACCTTTCAATGAACCTAAAATAACCTTTCTTTTCTTAAGGGAGTCACATGCCAGATGAGAAGCACCGTATTGCGCTACATCTTCAAAATTCGAACAGGTTGTTTTCCATGAGTGTACAGATGTGGCCTTTAAGAATGTGTGTTTTTCACGCGGCAGCCTGCAATTCGCCACGCATGATCACGGTGTACACACACTGGCGGCGCCAATTGGCGACTGTCTGTGGCGACACTGTCGACATGCTGTGCCATTCACATTTAAAAAAAAAAAAATCACATTATTGTCACGCTCCGTAGGAGTCAGGGAGACGAGAAGTTCTTCAAAACACAATCTTTAATGATTTTAAGAGAATATTTTTTCACTGTAAAGAACTGAGTCTTCCATGGATGTTAAAGGTTTTTCATGGAAACATATGCCAAGAACCTTACTTTATACTAAATACAACTATTAAAACTTGAAAACACACATCAAAATAAGTTAAAAGTAGTGATAAACAACATGTTCATTGTTTAACTATATTTAATATCAATAAATTGCTCAGAGACCTAAAGCAATTTTCTTATGCCCAAATAGCTTTAAAAACTTTCCAAATGGTAATTGCCTCTTTTATTTAGAAGCAGGACTTAATCTGCCATATCACATGCTTGTTGTGGAGTAAGGGGAACTAAAATAGATGTTTATAGTCTTTAATGTTTGTAAATGCTTTGTTTTATTTAGTATTTTCCATTATTTCTAAATAAAATGTCACTTCTACATTGTCACTTATCTGTGTATTTTTTCTCCTCAACAATGCAGTTTTGATCTGGAGCAACTTAAAGTCAGATGCAACTTATTTTATAAAATACGGTGCGAATAAAAGTATAAGAATATCAGAGGAATATTATGGAAATGTGATGTTTACATTCATATCACGCTCATTTCCTCTGTTAAAGCCTCGTCTCATTTATTTTCACTCGGTGTGGTTCAGTGGCAGAATGCTGGCATGCTCATTTTCTTTTATCCCCCCCCCTCAATATGTTGAGCTGGGTGGAGCGGCCCTGCTCTTATAATGTGGGCTCTCCTCTATTTAGTGCTTGGTGATGGCAGACCATCCGCCGTGTTTGCGTGTGCATGCGTGTTTGTGCACGCTGGAGTTCACTCACTCGGGGGTGTGGCTCACTGGAGCGCTCGCTTGCGGTCTCCTCCTCAGAACACAAATAAAGGCTTGGCCCGCAGCGGACGGGCCCATCAGTTGCTGTTCCAGTCAAACAAGTCTCTTTCCCGTCAGCTTCCTCTCTTTCTTAGACTGATCCTAGAGGAAGATTTAAGAAGATTTGCTGTTCCAGAGCACAGACTAAAATCATTTTTGGCTTGGTTTGTCTTCCCCTCCCACCTCTCTTCCTTTTTCTCACTTCCTCAAATGCTCCAGGGGGACAAAGTGCTATTTCAGGTTGAACTTAAAAACACGGAGGCTCTGTGTTGAACTTGGCAAGTGTGTTAGACACTATTAGATAGTTGCATTTGATGATTAAAGAGGTTTATTACCATATCAGAGTCACTATACCTTCCCATGGCAACTGATCTTAAAAGACCCAAATCTGCCAGGGTCTATGGAGCAGCTGTTGCCTGGACAGAAATGGGGCCCGTTGATTTTTATTGCAGTTTTACTGAATAGTCCTGAATAGAGTGGAAACATTTCACAAGGTGTCAAGGTAACCACGAATCTTGTTCTTGCTCACATCAGACTCCAAATATTATTAAACCAAATGAAATTTTAAAGAGGCACATCACCAAAAATGTTTAATTAAAATCACTGACATTAACTTGGGTTGTTTCAAACCTCTCTCATCTTTTTCTGGGAAAACGTCAGGCCTCAACTTGAGGCACTTTAATTGTGTGTAATTTATAAAGCCAAAAGTATATGATTGCTTACAGACAGTCTGCATTACGTAATTTTTGGCATAAGAACGGTCTAAAATGTCGCTGCACACCATCCATGTACACACAGACAACACTTGTTCAACTAGGTAGTGTGCACATCCAACACATCCATCTGCACTCCTGGTCAATAGAGAGACTTTGAAAGTCTTGTGCACTGAACTACTTACAGTACATTAGAAAAAATTAGCTTTGAAAGTTTTCTCTCAGAAATTATAAATCACAAAGAAATGGCATTTTCTTGTAAATAAAGCAAAGATTATTTTAGAACATTTTACCCCTTTGAAACACAATTTTTGCTGTGGGAACCCCTAAAACATAGAAAATAAAGCATACTCTCCCTTAATGAAGCTGTAATTTTGTCTAATTATGCAAAATGTTTTAGAAGATATTGCATTCTTATGATTTTAATCCAAAAAATATTTTCAAATGTCCTTTCCACCACTGTATAAATTGCACTTACTCCACTTGATAGGATGGGATGTCCACACAAATTTAACCAGAGATTGTGAAAAGTGGTTTTAGGTTTTACTTAAAAGTCCTAAAAGTGCATTCAGTAAAGCACAAGCCGTTATCACAGGGAGTGACCAACAAGAACAGGCCATCTTCAGTCAAAATGACAATAAAGTGACCATGATGACAAAAAACATCATCAGTAGCTCTTAATCAGAATGGAAAAAAACAAGGAAACGGTTCAGTGCTTGGAAAAATAAGTATTTGGGATGTTAACCGATAAAGCCTACACGACAACATCCTTAGAAACAGTTAATATGGCAGTGAGTTTTCTGAAGGAAAGAAGAGGTAGAGAGATATAAACAGCAACATAAAAAATCAGAAAGAAAGCGATACCGAGACCAGAAGCAGAGAACAGGAGACACGGTTCATCCAGGTGGCTCCTATCAAGCAGTGGTTTATAAAGCTCACTAATTACTTCATAAACTCCATCTTCTCTGGTTTAGATGGAGATCATTATCTCTATTAGCATGAGTGATACAGAGTTTCTCTCAGCCGCTGTGCCAGACTTTCAGCTTTAATTCAGTGACTTTGTTTTTCTTCAGTCGTTTCTTTCCCCTTCATCCTTCATGCTGTAGTAGACCACACATCAGATCTTGCCTCTGTTTGGACACCTTCCCAGCTTTTCACTGGGATAATGGTGAATTACCATTTACATCCTTCAAAATGTGTATTATTTCAACCTTCAGGACCATTTCGGGTCCCTCTGTTCTGAATGTACACACTTTAATGTACATGTCACGACACAGAAAGTTGAGGCATGTTAAATGTCAGTTCAATGACTTGCATGTGGAACATTTCATACATGAAAGAGTCCTTAAAACAAGAAAAATGGCTGGAAAAAAGATGAACTCCCCGTTTGAGAGGACACTCAAACATGGTAAGTAGCGGCGACTGTTTTATCACTCAGTTTTCCGCGTTCTGGGGTTAGATTCAAATGGAGACGGGGGTTTAGGCTGTAATAATCTTCATGATGAGATTCACATCTTTAACAAGGTCTTAATGAAAACCAGATGCCTAATGAGTTTGATTCCCGGCTACAGTTGAACCTCTTTCACACTCTTCATTAGAACAGAAGTGTGTGCTCGTATTGTCCAGCATGCTACGCACTCTGAGGCTACTTTATTGGGTAGCGCTGGTTACGACCACCGTGTGCACAAGAACAACCTGAATTCCTTGTGGCAAACGCAAACAGAATGACGCTTTAGTCTGCTGGCGGTATTTATTTATGAATGTGTAGACTGTAAAACAAGCTTCACATTAGGGAAAAACTTAGCTTACAGAGTGGTCTATGTTTTGAGTGTTTTGAACCCTGAGCTTAATTCAGCACCTAATGTTGAACATCGTATCCGTCACATTTAACTCTGGTTAAAATTGGTCCTGGTCTGCACAGGCTCCCTTTTCTTGTACCAGAACCCCTCAACCTTTATGACTCCAAGGGCCCTCAGTCCAAGACTGTATTCAAAGATATACTTCTGCTTTAATGACAAAGCTGTTTATTTTCAACTTTTTATTTATTTACAGAAACCAGACCTAATATTTTAATTAAATGAAACCATTGCCGATAATAAAATTCCATAATTCAAGAACTTAATTTTTATACTTTTTTTAAATACAAAAATATTTACATTAATTTTCTAGTAATCGCTAGAAAAAATTAGACCTAAACATTTTTTGAAAAAATGTGTATTCATTAAAAATGTATATAACTTTTCCAGGTCTAGAAAACACTAAAATTCACCCAGATATCCTCTAACTTATCTCAAAATGTTTGAATGCAACAGACCATTCCAAGGTTTTTTTTTTTTTAAGTGTGCATCAAAAAATGCAATGCCACTTTTTATGATTATGATTACGGTAATATGGATGCTGCCCAAAAAGACCGCCTTTGAAGTGTTTTTTGATCGTCTTCAGCAAGAAAAGCAATACAATAGGAAAACACCAAAGCTTGTCATTTTCTTAACAACAACAAAATAAATTAATAAAATGAAATTCTGAGAACTTGAATTTTTCAGGAATTGTACTTGGGTACATTCTTACAAACTTTTATCCTAATGAATCTTTGATTCTTAATGTAAAGTGACCGTTATAAAAGGCCCATATTAAATATACAGGTAACACTGTATTTGAATGTGTCCTTGTTACACATTACATGTACTTACTATTATAATAACAATAAATTATGTATAATTACTTGCAAGTAACTATAACACACACACACACACATATATATATATATGCTGATAAAAATCAATTACTGTATTTCTTTGTGTTTGTATATATATACAGTAATTTCAGCTTATTTTGCAGTCTACATCTGTCTGTAATGGCTACCGTTTGGGTGTTTTTGAGGTTACATTAACATTTTTTAATTGTATAAACTGTTGTGTATAACAGTCCCTTGAGGTCAGCAGTGTGTGAGATGCCTTACCCTGCACAGCTGGCATCAACTAATGTACCATCCCAGACCGAACTAAAAACCATGTCTGCATGTTATTTGTTGCAGATTTATGGTGCATTTCCTTTGGTTATTTGTTGGATTTTGGTTTAATTTTGAGTTGATACATATGTTCCTTTTAGCTGCATAGTTGACCTTACATGATTACATATAATTTTAACGTTGTGTTGTGACTATTGTGTCAGGACCATGTCACAGTGTCTGGAGCAGCGACACACAAACACATTCTCTCTCATTGTCTCTGCTGTGTTTGTCTACACATGCTGAACGTCTGCTTCTGATGTACTTTTAGTAAATGTGCGTGTCTGTGCACCACACTCACATGCAAAATCATACACATCTGAATGAGATCAGACACATGTTTTGTATCTGCCTATTGATGGTCTGAATTAATTTTAAGAGATAGAAGGGCACATGGACTCGAACTGAATAGGTTCATCAGATAATTAATCACATGGGTTTTCACTTTAGTTATTTTGGCAATTTTCCATACCAGAACAAGCCATGATGATTTTATTTATTTTTATCTGGGTTGGGGGTGAATTCAGTTGTTTTAGTTTATTTGAATACTTATTTTGTCTAATTGTATCATCTATCATCACCCCTTAAGAGTTTTGACCCCCCTGCATTCCTTGGGTACAAAGGTGTACATTTCGAAAGGTGGTTGAAAACCACTGATCTAGAGACTTTATCTATTTTTTTACTAGACGTATATTTTCTGAAATCATTTTACAAGCTTAATGAAACTGTTACATCAGGATGATCTGAGGACACAAGCAAATAGAATACATTTCCAGAGATAGTTTATTAATGAAATAACCAGGAAATCTTATAGCTCCCATTTTCCCATCTGTTTTGACCAGTGATTTATGAATATATTTATTTATGTGCTAATCATTGTCAGTAGAGGATATTCCCGTTCCCACAGCGAACACTGGTTAATAAATGCTGAAATCCTCTTATGAATCAGGATCCGTTTCTCCATTCATCTTGTGATGATCTTTCTCTGAGGTAAACGGATGTTACTTGCAGCCGGTGGTGATGTCATGCTCTCAAAGGCCTTGTTTTCTTCATTTTCATGTTTTTCAGATTAGTGTGATGCAGCTTAGGGTTAAATATCTGGGCGGGTGAACCAAAGTCTGTAGGATCAAACCTAAGAGCTTTTATGAAACACCCACCATGTGGGTGATTTCAATCAAACAATTCAATATTTCAAAATGAAAAATGCTGACTACATCCTCTACCAATCATGATCACAGCAAGAGATCTTCATTTAGACCGAACTCGCTACATCTCCACAAAGCTTTGCTGAAGGTTTGGCTGCAGCGAGCGCATTGGATCCTGGTGCCCAAACTCTCAAAGTGCTTAGTGTTTATTTTTCCCCCTGCATGTGCTGCACTGCGTCCTCTGATACATATTCATGCCATATGCACCACACCAAAATGAATCATGCGGCGGGAAGCCCCAAACTGAATTGTTATGGCTTGCGTGTGGAAGGGAGTCATCATGCTCACGTGTGTGCCGCTAGGGTACTAAATCAAACTCCCTGGCATTATGAGTGTGGTTTTTACATTATTATCCTAAACAAACCCGTGCCACGTCTCTATAAAAAAATGCTCACACAGTGAGTAGCTTTGGCTAATGAAACCATCATCGTGTGCACATGTTTGAATGGAAAAAGCAGAGACTGTATAAGGAGGAGGAGATGGAAAAATAAGAAAACTCACTCACACAAAAATAAGAGAACTTGTAAAACTCAATTTAGCACTTGAATGCAAGTAAGTCCCAACTTTCAGTAAAAAAAAGAGCCAAACATCTTTTTCATGGCGACAAGGCCTGTCCTTTTGTCCCGACAATTCTTAGGCACATTAGCTGGACCAGCCCGAAATGTTTTATAAAATAAATAGACAGACAGACAAAAGGAAGGAAAAAATAGAAATAAAAAATATATATTGAATTCGGTACGAAAAAGTAATGTAAATCTCATCAAGTTAGTGTTTTTAAGCATTTTACATCTATTCCAAAATAAGGCAGTAACAATTTGTGTGTGTGTGTGTGTGTGCATTATATTGTTAATTCAGACTGATTTGTGAATGCACACAATCAGGAGGCAGGATTTAACACGAACCATTCACAGCTGATCATAACCAGTCATATTCAATCATACCGCGATGGAGGCATCGCCTCCTCTCATGTGACTTTCCCCCATTCATTCTCAATGAATAGAATCAGCCCCTCACCCAGTAAAGTAAGGGGTCTGTTAAAACTCAATGGGCTCAGGGGAGGCGAAACTGACACCAACTCCTGCTGTAACTTTACCTGCTGGTTTTCTTTAGAAAAACAAGCAATTTATAATTTTTTTAATATTTGTGTATTTTTCTTTTCACACTACAAATTTTTTTTCCTCATTCATTTTTTTTGGAGACACTGCCTCCCTTGTCTCCTCCGAGGAAATGCCCCTGAAGTAAATACTTTTACATTTCTGTATTTATCAAAATTACATTTGTAAAAAAGAATGTAAAACCGGTTTTTTTTAAAGAATTTATTGCAAAACAAACCATAAAAATGTGTAATTTTGTCTACTTTGTAGCCCTGCAGCTCCCATGATGCACTGCTGATAGCAGGACTAATTGAAACCGATTTTTAAAAGGACAAACTCTGCGGCAAGTGCAATCTTTTGCTCAAAAATTATTTTATCAGAAGATACATGATATCTTAGTCACCTTCAGGCCTACATGTTCTTTAAATGAACATGAAAATATTGGTACGGTAACCACAGTTTATCAAAACACCGTAGTTACCACAGTTAATTTTAGGTATATGGCTATTTTTTTACATTTAAGACATTGGTTACTGTGGTAACATGGTATTAGACAAAAATGAAAATAAAATGCAAATTGAGATGTCCTTCACCTCAGGAAGAAAAAAAACTCCTAAGATTTATAGGTTCCCATTGTTGACTACATGATTTTTGTAAAGTTCTGATGTGTAAAATTATTTGTGCATAACCTTATAAATATTCATGAGCTAAGCACAAGCAGCCAATCTGTGCGTTCACTACTTGTAAATTCAAAGTGCCGCGCATGGTCTTGTAGATAGTCTGGTGCATGTGAATGTTTGTGTATACATAGTGCTGTCCCGAGGATGTTTAGAGGTCTTGATTACGGTACGGATGAAAGCTAATCAGCCGCAGTGACCTGTACCAGCCAGAGGAAAGACTTGAGTATGTGTGTGTTTGGGCTTGGAGGAAAAGCCTGTGATTGCACATCGACTTCCTTTCCTTTCCTTCTCATAAGCTCAGTCCAAAACAAACACAGCTTACATCCTCACACACACAGGGCAAGAAGGGAATGCACCCCTTCCCCAGTAAAACAACACTTAACCACCACTATAAATGGTCAAGCACAAAAGCGATTGACTCGTTTTACACTGCATTTCATTGGTCACCGGACAGACAAGGTCGATTTCAAGTCAATTAATGGAATTTAGCCCCCATATCTGAGACTGTTTGTTTCTCACATTTTGCTCTTGTTTGGGTTTGACAGCATTCCTGGCGAGCTTGTCTAGATCTTAACTGCGTGCTGTTGATGGGTACTGCATCTAGAAGTTTTGCCAGCTCATTGAGTTAGCGCTGCAGGCCCTGAACGGCTCATTTGGGTCTAACACTGTGTTTGGGGGTAATCTTGTCATCTACATCTACCTAAGGCTTGGAAAATTCTTCCTCTATTCACCAGATCCAAGTTTTCTTCAGCTTTCCTCCATCAATCAGTTATGGGGGGCATGTGTGATGTGTCCCATCACTGGATTTTGACTGCGTTCCCTACGAACTGTTTTTGTAACCATTTTGCAATATATTTGAGATTCGCTGTTTTAGGGTGCTTTCACACTTGATCCAAACCGAAGCTTTATTGCTCCTTCTCCCCAGTTTTTCCTACAGGATAAAAAAAGTGTACGTTTTAAAGTTAAAACATCAATCCGCTGCACCATGTGATAATGATGACATTGTCAGATTTAGTCAGTGCAGGTTCTGTCTAGAGTTTCATGACAGAATGTTGGATTTTGAATTTTATTTCGACTGACAGATGCTTTGCCAAAGCGTTGATGTGAAAAAAAACATTGGAGATCTTTTATATTATTGTGAGAAGTGTAAAAATAGTTGTTCATTATGAAATTGTGGTGGGACAGAATACTGTTAATTTGTTTATTATATAAAATCATGGTATATTCATTAGTTTTATTTAAGATTTGTATAAAATGAAATTGTTCTGTTTTAATACCTTTTACAGTTCCATTTTTTTCAGAATTTAAGTTACTTTTATTTTACATTCGTCACCTGGATCTGTGGTTTGTCTCATTTTGTGAGGGATTTTTGAACCTCTAACCTCTAAGTAACTTGTTTCACTTCCTTAGTGCTACATACATGCATGGTATCTAAAAATGCATGTTAACAAGTGTTTTTTTTTTAACCAATTAAACCGAAATTTATCATTTGGCTGATGCCAAAAATGGGAGAAACTGTACATTGAAGAGCCACATCTAGGCATCAGAATGGCCTATGAACAGACTAAAAATCTTCTACGCATGTTGTGGTAACATGCTACAAACCCATTCATAACTGCTTGACAACTGCATAGCAACACCCTGGCAACCCCTCCAGCATCATGGTGGTGTGTTTTGCCATGGAATCTGAGCACCACTTCTTTTTTTAACTTGAGTGTTGAATTGTTTGTCCAGTTACTCGTAGCCGTCCTACATCAACACACTGGACTGGTTTACCCTTGGCCTGTGCCGGTTTGTGATTCAGAAGCCCTTGGCACTGTCCATGACCAGAGATTTGTGCCTGGGTGTGTGTGTGAAGGGAACTCCCTTTCTGAACGCCAGGCTTGTCAGTTTCGGTTAAGAAACGGCGACATTGATTTGCTTGATTTCAAGTAGGCTGACTCGATTGATTTAGGGTAGATTTGGTCAATTGAGTAAGGTTAACCTGATTGCTAACTAATCACAGATGATGGATTTGAAGTTATGTAATAAGGAAGAAACACACTGATAGGGCTGATGGGCAATTATATTAAGAACTGAACTGTGTGTGACTGATGATGTTAATATTCAGACTGTTTTAACATGTTTCCGTGATCAAATCCCAATTTCAGTGCGAGTCTGTTTTATCTACCTGGTAAAGATTGTAACTTTGATCATTTAAAAAAAAAAAAAAAAAAAAACTGTGTACTTGTCCTGTCTCCTTGGACCAATTAAGACTTATAGCATAACACTGAAATTAATAGTCACAACAATTTTTTTTTAAATGATAAAATCTTGAGTAGAAAGCAATACAGTGTGAAAGCATTTCCCAAACTATGCACATACAAATGTAAGTACTTGTGAACTTTCTTTTGAAAGCCTGGATGCCATCACTGCCATCCATCACAAGTTTAGACTACAGGAAACTTTTGTTTGGATCAAGGAAAATTTGCACATTCCTTCTTAAAAAGGGGCATTACTCATAAAAACCATAACAATGCTTCAGGAAACATTAAAGCAAGGGTTTCAAACTCAGTTCCTGGAGGGCCACAGCCCTGCAGAGTTTAGTTCCAACCCTGCTCCAACTCACATACCATGTAGGTTTCAAATAAGCCTTAATGACTTGATTAGCTGGATCAGGTGTGTTTAATTAGGGATGCATCTACTGTGCAGGGCTGTGGCCCTCCAGGAACTGAGTTTGACACCCCTGCATTAAAGGATGTCAGCATTGTTCTCCTTCATAAGACTGATCTTTACCTTGTGTATGACTCCATCTAGTGACCGGATTCTTAACATACACCTCTATGCCTCTCCTTCCCTACTCTTTCTCTTTGTAATAAATAGTAGTAAGGGTTACACAGTTTGTCATATTTAGAAATATTTTTCTCATCATATACAACTGCCTGTCAATTTTATTTATATAAAACAATGAAAAAATTTGACAGGCAGTTATATATGAGCCCTTTCTAAATATTAGTTAATATGACAAACTGTCAACCTTACTACTTTTACAAAGAAACCTGATGTTTTTTATGCATGTTTTTTTTAAATGTCCATGTTGTAAAAGCAAACTTTGCTAAATATCACTGCACAACATTTAACACACCTTTAAAGACTCAATCTAAACAACATTAGAAATGTCTTGTTTCTTTTATTTTGTGCAGTCATTTTTAATGAACTTTGTTTGAATATTTTTATTAACATAATTAGTGGAAATAATTCTCGAAAGTACTGTAAAAATAAGTCTTACCAGGTCATCAACAAATCATTTAAATTTAATGGTACACTCTAAAAAATGCTGGGTTGTAAACAACCCATTTTATTTGGCAACCCAGCGCTGGGTAAATATTGGGCAGAACACATGCTGGGTTATTTTGACCCAGCTGGTTGGGTTAAACGTTTATACCCACCATGCTGGGTTGTTTAATTTAAGTAATCTATTGTTTAAAAAATATTATATTGCTGGCTTAAAGTGGGCTGGAACTGAAAATAAAATAAAAATCACACACAGAATTACTAAAGGCAACAGCAAAAGATGAACATTTATTATTAAGCACCTATGGACAAAATACAAGAGAAAATTTGAATTTATTTGGGCGAATGCAAAATAGTTTACAATATTACAAGCATTTTAGAAATAAAAAAGGCATATTTATAAGTAGCATTTTTATCTCTTTTTACCGAAATAGTGCTAATTCTCGTGCCGGTGTGTCGCTGAAATCTGAGCCGGTGAAGGGCTGCTGTTCGCCGGGGAACTGCAAACATTAGACCGCGGCCTCACGTTTCACTCGTAGCTGAGAGATGCCGTGACTGACTCAAAACCGGCCCAAAAACAAACCGTACTGAGATTAGAGAACATATTTTAACATCAAATTACACACTAATTACACATACAAAATCCATTTATGTTATGCAAGGCAAAGGCGTTTCCAGCGCGAAATGACGACCGCTGCTGATGCAGCTGACATCTCGTCCTTATGTTGCGTTGCATAAAATAATATAATTTACGCCACATTAAAGACTTTATAAATGGAATAAAATGTATACAAACCTTTATTTCCCTGAAAGAGTGCACTAAATTCGCAGTGCGGTGCTGAGAACCGCTCTCTCCTGTGGACTTAAAAAGCGTGTGCTCTCAGCAGCTGCGTTGAGAAGTTTCACCGGAGACAGGGTCAACCCAGCAGTTAGGTAGAAAAACATAACCCAGCGTTAAAATGACCCAGCACCTGGGTAAAAATATTAAATATAACCCAATAAAATGACCCAACAAGCTGAACCCAGCATTTCGGTAAAAATAATATAACCCAGCATCTTTTTTTGTATACAGAACAAAAATTAAAAGTATAAACCTACATTATAAACAATGTTAAATACAAAATATTTGATTACACAAGTTGTTTCCCCATACTGAAATATAATGCACTTTTCTGGCTGCATATGGAAATGCAAATAATGTGCTGCAAATAAGATTTTGGAGTGGTGTTGTGGATAAATACATAGATTTTTTTTCTATCCCTCCATTTGTTCATTTTTATTTAAAATATAACGTTCCCCATGACTTCTACCCCACTTCTACATATTCATAATACATGCTAAATGTGTTTAGGGAACTTTTGAATGTGAATTTGTAACATTCCCAGTTGAATTTGCTCGAGTGTTTACCGCCAACATTTTTACATCAGTGAAACTGATCATCACAGCAGCTGATAATTGCTTCAAGTGGGCGGAAATGCTCTTGGCTGCACTTTAGTGAAATTTGATTGATTGGAGCCAAAAATCCCCAGGTGGAAGTTGTCATTTGGAGCTGGCCTGGGAACAGACTCCTCTATTTAGTTCAGCTGGTGTCAGAAGAGCTGCCCGGGACAACATTCATCAGCATTAGGCCAAACATCTGTTAGCAGCATGCCTTCTCCATCACTCTCATCTCTTTCCCAGCAGCTGCAGCAGATATGCACGGCCATCAGGAACTCCCAAGACCGGCACGAAACACTCTCCACACAGCTGCTCCTCGTGTAAATGTAGAATGAATGTGAAATCGATTGTATTCGGGGTCTCTGTGGCCAAGAATCCTGCTAAGATCACAGTCAAAGATAATCTGGACACTCGGAGCAGCTGAGATGATGATAGATCTGCATACTTCCAGCTTTACTCAGAATTAGGAATCAGTTTTTCATCTAGTTTTGTCTTGATGTATGAGGAAAGCCACGAGGTGTTGGAAGTGTCTCATAGTCTAAGCATCTGATAATCACGTTCTCCTCCCTGTTGTCTTTGTCTCCCTGACTTTGTCCACTTTTATTATTTCTGGAAGTCATTTAAAAGTTTATCAAACCATGTTACATGGGGAATGTGTCTGTACAAAGTCTGTCTCTCTCAGATATGAATGCTTTTCTGTTCTTTTTGACCTTTGTATTGATTGATTTTTTCTTATCAGCTAATGCCGCATTTTCCAGAGCATTCTGTACAAGTAAATGTTGTTTTTTCATATGTGTGGGATCTGCTTATTTTCTAATCAAGAGCGTTTTTTTTATCACAGTCACAGATGTTCAATGGAATATAGATCTGGATTGATTGCTGGCCACTTAAAAACAGTCTAGCATTTTATTTTCAACCACTCCTGTTTTTTAATATCATTTGTCCTGCTGAATGATCTACTCTTGATGAAATCCACTTTCTGATGCTGGTTACACATTGCACTCCAAATATCTTGGTAATATCTTTGTTTTTATATTTAATTTTTTTTGAAATCCAAGGGTGGCATTATTCATGGCCTTTGGACTGTGCTCACACACAAACACAAGGTTGCTCAACCCCAGACATCTCTAAGCAATTGCAGGTGCCTCAGCATGGGGTATGAGACGGTGGGAAGATCCTGGCATTTTTCAGACATCTGCGGAGCACACACACACATTCTTCGGGTTGATACAGCTAACACTGCATTATTCTGTCACACTGAAGCTGATGTGCTGTGTTTTGTGTGTTCTGTAGGAGATCTCTTCCGTGGATTTCCGCAGTAACTCCGTGTCCAGTCGGACTCCAACTCCACCTGGACGATACTCTCCACAGAGCCCCATCGAACGAGAGGTGCCCATTTCCCCTCGACGCAGGTACGTATTTCAACAGATGCTGCTGCTTCTGTCAGAACAGTTTTAATTGATTGACAGTCTAAATAAATTTATAACAAAAATGAATTGGCTATTTATGTCTCATGTAATGAAATTACATTCAGTATTTAAGAAAAGTTCCAAAATGGAAATAATTTACATTATTAGACATTTGATTTTACATTATGGTTAAAGACAAGCAAATAATTGAACCGATATTACATAAGGGGCTCTAAAAAGACATAAGCAAGTTAAGTCTGGTGACATGATTAAATGCTTGATTTTTTTTTTTGCATTTTTTTATTATTTTTTAAATACAAAAAATACTAAATTAATGCATTTAAATTAACTGCCCTACAGTTTTTTTTGTTGTTGTTTGCTTCCGCTCATAGATTTTAACCTGAATATTTCTGTACAGCTGTGAGATTCTTTATGATGTAATTTAGATTCTGTTCTTTGAACAGTTCTCAGAACAGTTTTTTTTGGCTCTTTGTCAGATGTCTAAATGAGTCATAACATGGCTGGTGGCCCAAAAATGTAGTTTTCTTTTTCTTCTTTTCTTTTCTTCACTTTGTCTTGATTTCTAGAAAAGGATTATAATTTATCCTCCTAATTTCTGCACCCTTCTCCCTCTTCTGCACACCCATGACCCCACCTCCTCCTTGCTCAACCAATAAGAAAATGTCAAAAATGAGTAGCCACACCCCTTTTATGCTGTCAACCAATACGACACAGTCTGAACTCACACCTTTCAGACTGAAAAGCTCAGCTTTCTTATGTCTCGTCAAGACTCTACAGAGAGGTGTGTGTGTGTGTGCAGTTGTCACCGTAGGCTTTGTTGTTGTTCCAACAAGAGTTGAACTAGTTGGATAGGAATTTGTCTTTGCTTGCTCTTGAGGTAAGTCCAAACTTTTCAGGCATCTTCCTCAAACTTACCAAGCAATGACAGGCTAGTTGTAATGTGAGCCTAGCACTGCGCTCTGTTCTCTGCTCTGTAATGTAATGATGCTGTGTCGACTGTTTTCACGGCTCCATCTGAAGCCGGTTTAGCAAGATTGTAATCATAGTTAAGCTGTGAGGGGGGGTTGAAGATGGATGGAATGTTCTTTCTATGCATGTTTCGATACTTTATATCGACTTCACCTCAATAAATGACACATTTACAGTATCCGGAGGGAAAAACATGCATCTCCACTGCAGCAGGAGGGGACAGCCGGGCCCTTTGACAAGGGGCCCACTATGCTCCCCTGTTTTATATATCCTACTCCCATAAAAAATTTTCTGTGTCCTGTGAATTGATGCGACAGCCCTGTGGGGAAACTGAGAGGTGCTGGGAGAGTTTTGAGGGGAAACTCAAACTCGCTGTCTGGTTTCAATTTGAAGCTTGTCTCAATGAACAGCCTGTGTGCAGATAGTGAACATGCCATTTATTTGAAGATGTATAGTGGCTTTAAAAGTTTTTTTTTTTTTTTTTTTAAAGCAATGGCTATTCCAAATGCTTCTTACTTTTCATTTTTTTTGTCTTGGGCGAGTTACTTTTTGTCCTGCACACACTCAAACAGTTACGTCAGCTATGACATGCTTGCTGTCATGTGGGTTTCTGGTGACAACCACACCCAGAAACTCAATAAAACCCTCAATCTCTGATTGTGTCATTTTCCCCTTCTGTTTAACGCTGTAGCTCAGGTCGAGAGTTCTGTTGGATAGTTTTGGCTGTTAGTTAATCATTTCTCAGCGCATGTCGTGACCTTTTGTACACCGCAGAAATCCTGATAGCATGTGCTTTGACAGCATATCGCAGCAGCAAACTATCACAACAATGCCACTGCCCCAGAAAGGATCTGATAATACGTTCCTCTTCCTCATGACCAGAAGTTGCCTGACGCCTTTATTTAGGAAAAACATTTTTTTTTGGTTGGTTGGTTTGTCAGTTCTAAACAAGTGTGCTCAATCAAAAAGCAAAAGCTTCAACTCACCCTGATCTACATTTAATGTCATGCAGTGCAATCCAATGTGGATCATTTCTGTTAAACATCCACTGATGTGCAGTTTATGTGCCACTTTCTGTTTATTACAAATTTTAAGAGCAGGTTTTGAACAAGGAATCACTCATATTAAGAATCATACCACTTGATGAACAAATAAAGTGAGTTTAAAATAATAGTATTTATTTGAAATAGAAAATTAAACAATGTATTGTAATAATGTGTAAAAAAATCAGAAATACCTTTTGAACAGTAGTGCATGTGTGTGGTTAAAATGTTAAAGGGGTCCTATTATGCTTGTTAATTTTTTTAATTTTAGTCAGTTTTTTTACACAGTCAATTTTAGTGTAGTGTGTATGTTTTGGGCGTAAAACGATCACTCACCAAAGGCAGATATTTTTTTTAATCCCTTTTTAACAACTACAACGAACGGCTCGTTTGGACTACAAAGTTGTTTTCCTGTATTTGTGACATCACAAATTGTAAATCCCGCCTACTGAAAATCAACTGGTTGTCAGGTGGGGAGGACACTTGGTTGAGCTCTGCACGTTTCAAAATCAAAACCCATGCTGGTGTTTTTATATCACTGTATTTCTGATGGAAACCAACTGTTTTCAGAAAATGTTGCATGTCATTTTCATTTCATCTTGCATGTAATGTCTGATAAAGCAGCGTTTGTGAGCGGAGCTCTGTTTTGTGTCCAGCGTTACCGGGAAACATCGATTTCTACCACTCCAACAGCGCCTCCTGCTGACAGATAATTAATTTGCATATTTATGCGGCCACAAATAGTGTAAGTTTGTGGGACTATGGTATAAATAAATTCAACTGTATAACAGTTTCAGTGCAATTCATGTTATAATGTTAGAATTAAAGAACAATAAACATAATACATATTACCGTTGCACTTATCTGTACATAGTCAATGCAGTTATTTTTAAGCTGTTGTTGGCATCCCATCTAAAATGTGATTTAGTAAAAAAAAAAAAAACATTACCACTTTAATATGTCTTGCGATATCCGTGCGTGCAAAGGTTCTGCCCGATCCTCTTGTTCAATATTCTCGTGGTCTGAATTGATATGGCAATATTGACAAACTTGCTGTTCTGACAAGGGGCGGGGCAATACTGAAACATAGTCTTAAGCTGTTCGCCAATCACAACGCACTGGGACAGCTAACCAATCACAACACATTTCGTTTTTCGGAAGGCAGGCCTTCATCAAACCCGTAACTACTCGAGTCGTTTGTATCAGGCTGGGGAGAAAGGTATTGTATTAATGTAAATTGTGAAAAATAATGTGATTTTAGAACCACCAAAAATGAGAGCATGTTCTAGTACACACCAAAACAAAATCAAGACTTTGTAAAAGAGCATAATAGGACTCCTTTAATTAATCTCACATGCCTGTATTTTTTCCTCCAGGCTGTATGGCAATGGCCCAATAGGTGTAAAACAGTAATGGGATGTTTGTGTGTGAGAAAGCTCTGTGTTTATGACAGTGCATAAAAATGCAGCTGTTAACCTCCCGCTGGACGGCTACTGTAACTGCACTCTAATCAGCTCATTAACCTGGCTGCTATAAAACACAAAAAACCCGCTCTCTTCAATCTTTCCCTTCCCATACAAATACCGTCTGCTAATTGTTGTGTTCACAGTAGGGCTAACCACAGGAGCGAGGGAAGAACAATAGAGAGAAAAAAATGGAAAATGGTCATATTCCATATGATGGAAAATCACATGTTTTTGAGATTTACCAGGCAGGGATGACCCAAATCCGCATTTTAAGTTATTGACCGAGATCTTGGCTATCTAGTAATGTAGAAAGGCTTAGTCTATAAGTATTTTTTACTTTTGCCTTAAAGGCGTCTGTAATCATCTCTTTTTGTGCTATAAAACAAGGACTGATCCCACTATAATATTACAGTAGTGTGGGTATATATTTTTAACATCATCCAGAGATGGATTAACTGAGGCCCTTCATCACTTTTAAATTATCTTTTGTTCCACGAGTGCTGTTTTTTCAGGTGGTGTCAAATTTAATGAACTCTTTCCCTCTTTTTCAGTTCGGACTTTGCCATGCAGAGGTTTGACAGAGACTCAGAGGTGTACAAGATGATTCAGGAGAACAAAGAATCCCGCGTGGCTCCTCGCCAGTCCAACACCTTCAAGATGCTGCAGGAGGTGCTGGAGGCTGATGAGAATGGTGAGACCTCATGTCTCACAACAAGCTTTTTCAGACAGCGGGTAAAGTCTGGTCCACTTTCGGTTGTCAGAGGGCAGGAGACTGTGCTACAATATTAAGCACATACTAGCATCTTAAAGAACATTAAACATGCATGAGAAACTGCTGAAGGTGAAGGTGGGCTGTGGACAGACGATGAGGGTGGGGGTGGAAGCAAAAGGATGTTGCTCCAGGCGCTGAATGTTTTATTTTTTGGTGTGTGGTGTCTTTGTTTTCACAGAGGCCGCCATCCGGTTTCCAAGCAAGTTGACTCCAAGCCCCTCCAAGCCCACGTCCTCTGTTTCTGGCGTGCAGAAATACCACACCTGTGAAAAATGCGGCACCAGTATTGTGTAAGATAAAACGCCCGAATCCCTCAGTCTCTGCACACACTCCAATGTATGTCCTCTGCACAGGCATGCTGGGATTGCATAAGAGGTTAATGAGCCGGTAACTTGATGAAAGTGTTGTGTGATGTTTAGCCTTTAGGGAAGAGTCATCTCATCATCTCTTCGCATTTATTTAAGTTGATGATTGAGTACTATAGAGACGAAATCATCTCCGTAGGTATTCATTCGGATTATATTACCCTGTGAGAATTCCACATCAGCACCTTCATTAGGTGAGATAAACACTTTATGAAACACTTTTGGGGTGTGTCTGTTTTGACAAATACTTCTCCAAACCAGCTGACCTATAATGACCTCGGTGTCATGGACAAAAATGTACAAGCAAACATAGAAAAATGTTATTGTACCTAAAAATTGTTTTGTTTTTGTGCTTAAGTACAACTATGTTGTTAGCTTAGCAACATGCTAACATTCATTTCTATTGATTCTTATGTTTTGTGATTTAAGTTCCAGAAAAGTTGCTCCATTTCTATGGAAGCTCATTTCTGCCACCGAATAAAAAAAAAAAAACTTTTTTCTTACAATTGTGAGTTTACTTCTCAAAATTCTAAATTTTTTCCCTCGGAATTATGTAATACAAACTTGCAATACTGACTTGTTTCTCAGAATTGTGTTATATAAACTCACAATTATGGAATAAAAGCGCAATTCTGCATTTTTTTTTTGTTGCAAATGTGAGTTTGTATCTCGCAATTGACTTTTTCTCACAATTGCGAGTTTAAATCTCACAATTCTGAAAAAAAATTCAGAATTGCAAGATAAAGTCACAATTACCGTTTTTAATTTTTTTTCATTCAGTGGCAGAAACGGACTTTACTTAACTTTAAGTAACTATACTATTATTATTATTAACTATACTTAACTTTTTTACTCCCTTTTACACCTTTAAGCAATTCTACTGCGTAGTTTGAACACAGAAAGACTTTAAAAGTAGGACATCAATAAATTAGGTCCTTAGCAGCTAAAATTGTTAGCTACTTTTTTTCTTAAAACTACACGCGATACAAATGTAAAAGTGTGCTTTAGGAGAACCTGTTAACAGAAGTCAGCTGTTAGCTTAGTAGCATGCTAACATCAGTCTAAATTGGAATTAATTGTGTGTCAGTTCTTCCATGCATCATGTGCCGAGCGCTATTTGTGTATTATGCAAATATGCTGTCGGCATACAGCATTCCAAATTAGTCACTGTAGATTGTAGCAGTTAAGATTCTGCCTTGAGGCTGAAATACACTAAACAATCTGCACAGATTTGAAAACGCTAGGCATCATATACTTGTCGACTTTGTAAGTGGTTACAGAGAAAATCTGGGCATCTTACACTAAACTTTACACTAGGCTTTCAAGTTGTTCCCGAACACAACAACACCGCTTAAGCAGAGAGAGATAATGTTGTCAAATGTACCGACCGTGATACCATTCGTAAATAAAAAAAAACGTCCGTTCCCCGTGTTTAAGAGTCCACTCAGTCTGCTCAAATGTTAGCGGGAAATGGACGTTTTGAACTTTTCAGTACCAAATGGTATCGCGGTTGGTACTTTTGACAACACTAGACACAGGCCAGCTACAGGGGTGCTAAGCACCCTCAAACGAAATCTATAGCACCCTCAGTTAAAGCTGTAACTGACATTTCATTGCAGATTTGGCTAAATATCCAGTGCGTTATAGTTTGCATAGTTTGCACTCTGGAGATCTGTTTCTATCTCAACAAGTTTTTGCAGCGTTGAGCAGTGTAGCCAATCACAGACGGACAAATCTGTTCATTTCTTGAACGCAACAGCCAATCAGAGGCATTTAAGTTAGAATCCACTCACTGCTCAGATCGCCAGAGTTTTTGTTTAGGTGTTGTTTTCAGCATGAATCATCTCATTATAACAGTGTAGTCATGATGTAAATAAGATATTCATTGTGCATGGTAGAGAACTTCACTGATTATAACGTAACTTTGTGAGATTGCGATGAACTAATATGAGTGACCGCTTTTTAGTGATTATAAATGGAGCTCTCTTTGCGCAACAGCAATGGATGGCACTAAAACCTTTATATATATATATATATATATATATATATATATATAAATACATCTGTGTAGTGTATTCCAGCCTTTAGAAGATAGAGTAGCTCACTAGTTTTTGAAACGGCTGTTGTGTTCAGTGACATTAACAGTTCTATTTCTCCTTCCTCTTCCAGCACTCAGGCCGTGAGGATCACAGATGATTGCTTCCGTCACCCAGAGTGCTACACCTGTACAGAATGCGGGCTCAACCTAAAGATGCGTGGCCACTTCTGGGTGGAGGACAAAATGTTCTGTGAGAAACATGCCAGAGAAAGATACCAGGCTCCCGGCAGTAACAATAGTTACGTCGTGTCCCCAAACCACTGAGACGCCCGATCAGCCGCCCTCCTGATGCCACCTCCAACTCCTCTGATTGGCTGCGAGCATAGAGAGGAGAAGATGCAGATGTCATTGCAGTGTTGTCCAATAGGAGCCAAATAGAGCATTTGCCGTAATGTCACTTGAAGCTTTGGGACCTGCCGCAATTATGTCCTCTTCTCCAGTTATTATACACCCCTTAAATAGAGACTGTAAGCTTTGATCGAATGGATTTGGAAGGGGGCGTCTCTGTTAGAGCGTGCTATTTCTATACAGTTGAATTTCTACATTTGCCTGCCAGTTCCACATGTTGTATTAGGCTTTGAAAACAGCTTGTTTTTCAATAGACATATAACTTGGGTTTATCTTAAATAGTTTTTTTTTCTTTGGCTGAAATTTAGAGCTTTTCCATACTGAGATTCGAATAGTGAGATGCATCAAGTGGGCATCATCAGCGCTAATGCACACAGGACTGGTTTCCTTAGTGTATTTGTGTGTAAATAGTTGCAAACAGCGTCCTTCAGTTTGCATTTGTTAATGAAGGGTTTAATGATTACTTGGAAGTGATTCTTAGTTTGATGTATATTTCTACCTTCATAAAAAGAAATGATCCACGAGTCCTCCATCCACACTGAAGCACGCATTTAGACTTCTTCATAGTCTATTTGCCATATGCTTTGTATTAAATAAGGGATATCTAAGAAATTATATTTTTGTGTAAATATGTTTATTTTTCACCTTATACTGTATGTGGACCGAGCGGAGGGATTTGCACGCACTTGTTGGTGTTCAGGGTTGCATGTTTCATTTTGACTGTATTGTGTGTTTTCAGGTGCGAGATGTTTGATCACGCTCACATACACTGTTTGCTTTGAATGCAAGAGAAAGGAGTATCGGAGCTAACTATTTGAAACATCTTGTGGATAAAATACATCAAATGAATCATGAATCCTCACATTGTGTTTGTAGGGTTGCCTCTCTTTACCTTTTCTGTTTCAAATTAAACAACGTTGTGAATATCAGTGCATATTTGGATGAATAGTTATTGTCTGTTTTGCTGTATTATGGTATTTTGGTCGTATATTCATTTGCCCATTTAGTTTGACTCTTACCAAAGTATTTTTATACTTAAGGTGCTTCATTTACTAATTTACCTAAAGCTCTTTCTTCTCATGCAAAAATATATTTTGAAGAAGCTGGGTAACCAAACAGTTGATGGTAACCAATGACTTCCAGAGTGTGTGTGTGTGTGTGTGTGTACTCACTCACTGGCCACTTTATTAGGTACACCTTGCTAGTACCGGGTTGGACCCCCTTTTGCCTTCAGAACTGCCTTAATTCTTCGTGGCATAGATTCAACAAGGTGTTGGAAACATTCCTCAGAGATTTTGGTCCATATTGACATGATAGCATCACGCAGTTGCTGCAGATTTGTCGGCTGCACATCCATGATGTGAATCTCCCGTTCCACCACATCCCAAAGGTGCTCTATTGGATTGAGATCTGGTGACTGTGGAGGCCATTTGAGTAAAGTGAACTCATTGTCATGTTCAAGAAACCAGTCTGAGATGATTTGAGCTTTGTGACATGGTGCATTATCCTGCTGGAAGTAGCCATCAGAAGATGGGTACACTGTAGTCATAAAGGGATGGACATGGTCAGCAACAATACTCAGGTAGGCTGTGGTGCATTTAAACGATGCTCAATTGGTACTAAGGGGCCCAAAGTGTGCCAAGAAAATATCCCCCACACCATTACACCACCACCAACAGCCTGAACCGTTGACACAAGGCAGGATGGATCCATGCTTTCATGTTGTTTATGCCAAATTCTGACCCTACCATCTGAATAGCAGCAGAAATCGAGACTCATCAGACCAGGCAACGTTTTTCCAATCTTCTATTGTACAATTTTGGTGAGCCTGTGTGAATTGTAGCCTCCGTTTCCTGTTCTTAGCTGACAGGAGCGGCACCCGGTGTGGTCTTCTGCTGCTGTAGCCCATCTGCTTCAGGGTTCGACGTGTTGTGCGTTCAGAGATGGTATTCTGCATACCTTGATTGTAACGAGTGGTTATTTGAGTTACTGTTGCCTTTCTATCATCTCTAACCAGTCTGCCCATTCTCCTCTGACCTCTGACATCAACAAGGCATTTTCATCCACACAACTGCCGCTCACTGGATATTTTCTCTTTTTCTGACCATTCTCTGTAAACCCGAGAGATGGTTGTGCGTGAAAATCTCAGTAGAACAGCAGTTTCTGAAATACTCAGACCAGCCCGTCTGGCACCAACAACCATTCCACGTTCAAAGTCACTTAAATCCCTTTCTTCCCCATTCTGATGCTCGGTTTGAACTTCAGCAAGTCGTCTTCACCACATCTAGATGCCTAAATGCATTGAGTTGCTGCCATGTGATTGGCTGATTAGCAATTTGTGTTGCCAAGCAATTGAACAGGTGTACCTAATAAAGTGGCCGGTGAGTGTGTGTGTGTATATATATATATATGTGTATGTGTGTGTGTGTGTATACATACAGTATCAAACTGCTTAAGTCGAAGCTTTGCTTCACTTTCACCATAATTGTTTTGGAATTTCAGTGGTTGACACTAGAGGGCGGTGATCTAAAAAAGCAGTACAACATCAGTAAGCTGATGATCCACTGTTAAAAGTATAGTGAAATTTCTGCACTGCAAATAATTTACTTGCAGTGGAATAATAGAAATGCAACAGATCCAACTGTCATCAAATGCACACTGCTTGTTCTGAGTAACTGACTCATTCAGGGCCGCTGCTGGCCAAATGGGTGCCCTAAACAGAATTGTATTGTTGTGCCCCCTCCATCAAATATTATGGAAGTAAAAATAATAACAATATTAATATAAACACACAAGGGTTAAAATAGAATTTAATTAAACATAATAATACATACATTGTAATTAAATTATATTTACAAATACAAGTGTAGCTCTAGACAGTTACCTATGGCTGGTTGCGATTTTATTAATACAGTTGTTTGATTTGATTTTTGCCATATGTTAATTATATTGAGTTTCTACAATATAAATCTATTTTAGAAACTTAATTTTCTGTGAAGTTGCTTTGCAACGATTGTATCGTAAAAAGCGCTATACAAATAATCTTGAATTGAATTGGATTTGATTGATTTTATAGTCTCAAGCATGCAAAAGAGAACAAGCAGTTTTACTATGATAAAACCATGGTTAATGTTTGTAAGGGTTGTGCTGAACACATGTTTTTGTTGCAGAAACTATAGAGGCTGTAGCATTTCTATCACGAAAAGGTGGCCAAAAATGAAAAATTAAGTGGATATTTGAATTAGCCTAAATGTTTGATCGTCCTGTAAGTGTAACAGCATTCCAGGCCTTTGGCGCTGTTTACAGCATTTGTATTAATATGTAATGTACATAACTTGTTTATTTTGTATTACATTATTATTTTAACAGTGTTATTCAATGAAACCATATAATTATTAATTAACCTATCATTATTGCCTCATTGTTTTTATATAATGCATTTTTAAGTAATTTTAAAGGCTGTTGTTGGCTTAGTTCTGTTTTTATAACTACAAAAAAATATCCTAATTGTAAACTATTATTTGAAGTAACAAAACCATGGTTAAGTCGTGGTTACCATGGGTACAAGAACCATGATTTTGGGTTTTATTCGAAGTCAAACCATGGCTTTTTTTGTAAAAAAAATAATAATAGTTTTTTGTAAAGGAACATGGAAACTCAAGAGAGAATATTAGATGCGTTGTTGGTGATTAAATTATTGCCGACATTAAAACACGTTATTAACTTCAACAGCCAAAAACGTTTCACAGGATAGCGAAGGTACCTGGAAGTAATGCACGGGCTTCATCTTTTGTTCTTTTCTTTTCCTGGAGCCGGATTGCTGATGTCTTTCTCTGGGTATAGTTGTCCATCAATTATGATCATTTGCAGCCAGCCGCAAACATAAGGAGCGAGAGCTCGCGATCGCGGATGCGGGAACGGTGCGTCACGTGTGCTTGGCCTGCTGCCTACTGTGTTGTTCACTGTAAAATTAATTTTAACAAATAATAATGATATACATAAAAATCTAAATGCACATAATATATATATATAGAACGAAATTTTTTTTTGAGCAACTGATGGTGCCCCCTGGGAGTTGGTGCCCTATGCAAACTCCTACTCTGTGTATAGGGAGCGGCGGTACTGACTCATTCATTGAAAAGGTTGTGTTCGAAATAACAGCAGTGTGGAGTTTAATTCGAGAATTCATTCACAACAAGCTGGTGCAAAAATCATGGCACGGGGATGTTTTTCATGCTATGTTGGGCATTTTTATCGTGTACCAGGGATCATGGTCATGGATCTGTTTGAATACTTTAAAATACTTGAATATTTGAATATACTATGTTGTTGCCCTGTTTCCTGAAGAGGAAATTAACCTGAAATGGGTGTTTCAATAAGACCGCGATCACAAACTAATGAGTAAGCAAGCAACATCTTGGTTTCAGACAAAAAGTATTGAGGTAATGTAGTGGCCGCTCAATCCCCTGGCCTTCAAAATGCAGTTTCTGAAGCAAAACCCCAAAATTCACAGGAACTGTAAGAAGTTGGCTGACTCAATGCAATGTAGATGTGCAACACTTATAAAAAAACGGCTATACAACTAATTGCTAAAAAATTGACCATACATTTTCTTTGCTTCCTGTCAAAGAATAATGCAGACTTCATAATGCATTCATTTGAAATAGCATGTGTTATGTTTCCATTAGAATTCGAATCAGAATGAGCTTTATTGGCCATGTGTGTTTACACATGTTATAGTGTTATAGTGACAGAAGCTCCACAGAATAACAGTGACAGGACAGGAAACAGACGACAACAGAACAATATACAAATCGGCAATGTACAAAATAGCAAAAATAATATACAATACAGACAATTATGTGTGTACAGGTATGACGTGCAAATTTGAAAAAATAAAAGCATGTGTGATGAATAAATGATTGTATAATAGTGTTGTGTGTTCCATGTTTAATGTCAAGTGTTCATGAGATGGATTAGGGAAAAGAAGCTGTTCCTGTGTCTGGCCGTTTTGGTGTTCAGAGCTCTGTAGCTTTAGACATTACATTTAAAATATGGAAATAAAATTATTTCAACACAACTAGGCCTACATGTCCCATGACCCATATGATATTTCACCTCACCTCAGATCAAATTGTCAAATTTGTTAAATTTTTTAATGATACATTTTTGTAATAAAAAGAAAAAGTTGTAGTTATCTGGCCTGATTTACCTAAAACAGAACAAACAAAACAACCCATACAAATGAATAAAATAACATAATCGCCTACAGACAGGGCCGTCCTTTGGGTGGTGCAAGTGGTGTGGACGCACCGGGCCCCACACAGTGAGGAGGCCCCGTGGCGAACGGACCGAGGGGAACCCCACGGGGAACCCCACCCCCCCGAACGCGATTGCGAAAGGACCGAGGGGATCACATAGAACCCACCCAACGCAATCGTTAACGAACCGAGGGGGACCCCGCTCCCTACCTCGCACCGGGCCCTGCGTCAGCCAGACAATTCATATTTAATGTTATTAGATGGTGTTTCAATTGCTTTTAATAGATTACACACACACACAAAAAAAATCCAATTGGTTTGTAAAAGGTATTTTTTAATGAATGTTCTCGTTGAATTTACCGTACTGACAACCGTGTGGTGTTTCGAGTGCTTCGAAAAAGTGAATCATCTTGCAAAGAAATGAATTAAAAATTAGTTGTTAATTCGACGTGACCAAAGGCAGTGGTAACATTATAGCAGACAGAAGTTTTTTCCTCATAGAGAGAGCGCTAGAAAACATGCCGAGCGGTGTTTAACGGTTGACGTTAAACGAATAGCACGGTTACACCGCGGTGACTAAATCTGGCAAAAGTTCTGAATTACCTTTGCCTGTGATTCTCACTTTCACATTTAAGTCCGAACCAACGACTTCAGTATAAAAATCTCTCTTCTTGTATGACTTTCACTGTTCTGCCTAAACAAACCGAATGATTATGTTCACGTGCACATGGCAGAGTTGAAAACTTCCGGACATGAGGGTAAGTAGTAGGCCTACAGGTTTTTTTTGGTTCATTTCACATTCCACCAGGAAAGCAGCTTTTTAAAAATAATTTATGTTGGGATGTTGTAGGAACCATTTTAAATTAGTAAATGTTTCATTTTTGTATGTTTTGCAGCTGTACAGAAAATAACACAATTATGCTATGTTTACAGATATAAAGCTAAAAGATCCTATTTTAAGATAAGATGGTAAAATGATGGGACCGAGTGCAGAGATGTTCAAAAGGGAGGGCGGACATTTGTTCAACAAAGCATTGAGAAGGCCTGACAGCACCTACAGATATTGTGATCTTGTTGACCGCTAGAGGACAGTAGAGAGGTTTTCTTACCAGCTATCTACAGCCAATGGACCAAGCCATTAGGAGGTCATTAGAAAAGAAAACTACATTTGTCTTGCAATGACATGTTTAGTAGTTTCGTGTAGTATAGTGCTGATGCCAGTTTAGTCTGCTTTCTTTACTGGTAAAGAAATATGACATCCAAGTATTACAATGGAAACAAGTCAAACATGGCAATCTCTCAGCCGTATGAATCATTTTAGTTACAGTAATGGAGATTTTAAATCAGCCTGTTCAGTTCATTTAAGACTTACTCTCTCATAAACTACCCAGTATAAATAACCGGTGCCGGAGCAATTTACATAGTTTTTCGGAGATGAATGACCTGCCTGTGCTGTTTGATATTTTTGGACACAGGTTTCTCCCAGCAATCAGTTAAGGTCATGGGTTGTTATCTCTGGTGTTTTGTTCATGTGTGTGAGGTCATGCTTGTTTCCAGACATCGCTGTAATCAATCTTTCCCCAAAAGCCCATTAAACAGAATCAGCGGTTAACACTAAAGACAGGAACTGTGCTCCGGTGAACGGGGAAATGGGAGCAATCAGACATTTGTTAGACTGATTTCCTAATGGGACACGCTGACGGAATGGCTGATGTACATTCAAGTGGTCCACACTTAACTCCTGCTCTCTAACGTCATTGTTGAGGCTCAACATTTTCACATGGGATGTGTCAAATATTGGCCCACTTGAACATACTTAGTCTATGTGGTGTTTTATGTCACTGTAGAAATACCCTAACACAAAAAATAACACATTCGATTATATTATGAGTATTTCTGAAACTTCAAGCATTTTTTTTTCTGGTGGCTGATTTAATTAAAACTAACAGAATTTAGATTTTTAAAATTGTTCTATGTGAAGGTAACAGGCATGTTTTAGGAACTTTATTTGTATATGTATGTATGTAGGTGTATATTATGGAAGCCTGTTTCTGCCATTCAAAAATAATAATAATAATTTTATATCTTGCGAGTGAAACTTTTTTCTTTCAATTCTGAGAAAAAAAAAAAAACAAGAAGTTTACATCTCGCAATTCTACCCCCCCCCCCCCTATCTCCTCCTCATTGGAATAAACATTGAAAAGGTAATTGTGATGTTTTTTCATTCTTACAATTCAGAGTTTACATCTTGCAAAATTTTCTTCTCAGAATTGCAAGTTTACTGTAAAGTTTACTGTTTAATTTCTTGTAACTATGACTTTATATCTTGAAAAAAGTCTAAATTGTAATAATAATAATCATATTAAATATATAGTTAATAAAGGTAACTGTGACTTTTATCTCACAATTCTGAGTCTATATCTTACAAGTCTACTTTAAAACAGTAAAACATTCTGAGTTTACATCTCACCCCCCCTCCCCCCACCATGGAATAATTAATAAAAAATGTAAAGAGTAATTGTGACTTTTTAATCTCGCAATTCTGAGATTCATTTTTTCGCATTTATGATTATTTTGAATTCTGAGCTTATATCTCACAATTGTCTTGTAATTCTGACTTTAAATCCTGAAAAAAGTAAAAATTGTAATATAGAAACTTTGAGAAGAGGAACATATTTGGTAATGACATTTGGTGGGGATTTTTGTGAATTAAATTTTTTTAGAAGAAAAAATAAATAAAGACCGCAATATAAATCTGTTTTCCTGGATATTGAAAGTGCAGGAAAATTATAGAAATGTTTGCCTCTGAAACATTACCAACATTAACAGATAGACACCACAAGGTGGCGCTATACATAAACACAGGCCTGCTGCAAATCCACTGAACTTCCATATTCAATCCTCCATATCCTACTTCCGAGTCACTTGACCTCAGATCAAGTAGATATTCTTTAATCACACGCCAACACTGCTTTCAATGAACTCACAAAGTGTCCTTTATATATTTATTGGCTGCGTTTTTGTTTTTGTGCCTTTCATACATTTGGTTGTGTTTTTCAACCAGTATTAAATCTCCCTGTGGATCGGAGGCAGATGACCTCATCAGAGGGGCTACGGGAAATGACATCAGTCAGCAGGGGTCATTACCTTCAGCCCTGAGAGGAACTGTCTTTAAGACACTAGTATTATAATAACCATAGTAATATATCTTTGATATTACATTGTTATGTGTGTGTTTTTTTGTTTTTTTTTTTTTACATATGAGGACACAAATTTGTATAATGGCATGGGTATGACATAGGTATTACAAGGAGAAGGTGATTTATGAGGACATTTCCCCATGTCCCCATTTTTCAAAACGCTTATAAATCAGAGTGTTTTTTTGAGAAAGTAAAAATGCACAGTTTCCTGTAAGGGGTTGGTTTAGGTGTAGGGCAATAGCACATACAGTTTGTCCTGTATAAAAAGCATAACGCCTATGGGATGTCTCAACTGTTCACAAAAACAAACATGTGTGCGTGTGTGTATACAATTTTATTTTGGATAAAAGCGTCTGCTAATGACTAAATGTGTGTGTGTGTGTGTGTGTGTGTGTGTGTGTGTATATATTAGTGCTGTCAAACGATTAATCGCATCCCAAAAAAATTGCAAACAAGTTTTTGTTTACATAATATATGTGTGTGTACTGTGTATATTTATTATGTATATATAAATACACACACATGCATGTATTTAAGAAAATAAATTACGTTTATATATTAAATATATTTATATATGATACAATTTATATGAATATAAATATATACACGTAAATACATGTAAATATTTTCAAAATATATGCTGTAAGTACATCTTTATATATGCATAATACATATTCAGAGTACACACACATATATCATGTAAACAAAAACTTTTTGGATGCAATTAATCATTTGACAGCACTAATATATATCCATATATAAATAAATATATATATAATATACAAACTTTGGAACAGTATGTGTGTATAAATATAATGTATATATCATAAACTCTAGATATAAACTCATTGTGAGAGAAAAGTCAAAATTCTGGTGGGGAAAAAAGGTCACATATCTTTTTTTCTTTTATCCTGTGGCGGAAACAAGCTTGCATAATTATGAATATATGAGTCAACTTAAAATATTTTAAGTTTAGTCAACTCAAAACTTAAATAAGTTTAGTCAACTTAAAATGTTAAGTTGTACTAAGCGACAACTTAGATATTTTAGTTGACTAAACTTAATATTTTAAGGTAGCGGGGTAACACATAACATTTTTTTTTACATTTAAATTAAAAATAGAAAATTTATATAAATTGTAGTGTTATTTTACTATATTTCTCTGAAATCTTGGCCCCAATTTTTTATTATAGTGTGTGTGTGTATAATGTGTACTAAAATTAGCATATTAACAATAAATGCTAAATAATAAGCAGTAGTTGAATAATTAATCATAAACAATTGTCTTTTAAGGGCTGCATGTATATCTTGTGTAGATATTGTATAGTGTCTGTCTCTTTCTAAAGCCTAATAACTATCTGTGTCATTTCCTCCTTGTATTTGTTCATTGTATTACTTTCACTCTCACTTCTCCATCTATATTCCCTCTGTACTCCCACCTGGAATGGACTCCAGATGTTGTTCGGGGAGAAGGAGATACTGCTTGCTCAGCGATACGAGCTAGAAAAGAAAAGCAAAGGGGGAATAGGAGGGAGTTCACGAAAGTGAGCGCGAGAATGTTGGAAGGACATAAAAGTTTGTCTGGATACCATTAAGCACAATTTGATGTAATGTGCAGTTTGGGACGTGACATTTTAAATGGAAACTGTGCACCAGACGAGGAGGGTTTGGGGGTCTTGGAGGTGGGGACTGAACGTGCTCGAAACGTTATTTAAAGTGCAGGATATACAGAACTCGGTTGGAGGCGCCGCGGTGCACGTTTGCCCGTTTCCGGAATCGCCTTTCCCGCAGGCCCTCATTCCGCAGCGCCGTATCGAGTACAGCAATAACAAACGTGGGTTTGCACGATTTTAGCCAGAACACAGTGTCTCTTTGTGCGAGCGGGCAGAGCTCACACGTCTGAACCTGTGGCACGGGACACGAACGTCAAGCTCAATTGAAAAGCTCTATCCGTATACTCCGCAGTACTCTCTAAACGTGGCATCGGCCTGTTTTTTGAACCAGCGCTACGGTTTCCTATTTCTCCGCTTCTTGTATTTCAAAAGGGGTCGGTTAAAAATTAAAAGTTGTCGTTTTAAAATAAAACAACATTGTATTTTAGCTCTGCTGGAAGCAAAAGTTGACTGCAGTACAGTATGAGTATCAAAGACCCGAGGACATTAAGGCTCTTTCAGCATGGCCCATAAACATCTCAGCGGTCCATATCTGGTTCCCTTTCCTCCTTCCCCGAGCTCTTTTTGAAACTTTTAAACATTTATGCTGATGGGAGCATTTTTTCCTCTATTGCAAATGCCTGATAAGAAGATTTGAGTAGCAACTGAACAGACACACATTGTTTTTATAATAAAGACAAACAGAATTTTGCAAGAACTTTGGGCCCTTCAAAATAAGCCTTAATCCTTCATATTCTGTCTTTTCTTTTGTTTTCGTCTGAAGGTTAACCTCAGCCAGTCTGTGCATGACACATGGCCATCATCCCACACATTTAGTCTTAGTGGGATCCGAGCGTTGAAATATAATTGCCTGCCGCTCACTTTTTGGCTCAGTTTTGGAGTCCACAGTTTGTTAAACAACTGGAGCATTTAAACCTATTTTTATCAATTCATAGTCCAGCAGTAAAGTAAACAGTCATTAGTAAGGGAGGATGTAGTTTTGAAAAAATCTGGTAACTTTAACAATGATTCCAAACAGGGAGCTTTAGTTTGTGCGGTTCAGTATGCTATTACATGTTTACAATACTGTAATAACACAGTAATAGGTAATGTGTAAGGCTCTGCTATAGTGTGGTTTTCATTTCCTCAGCCGTGCATTTATGAAGTGTTGACACAGCTGTAAGTGTAAATCAAATACTGGTTTCGTCTGAGAAATGCTTACAGTATGTGTAGATTGTGAAACCGTCCTAAGTCAGCAATTCTGTTGTATTTGTTCTGTCAGAACCACGAGAAACAAACCAAGAGGCAACTGTATATCTATCATTCTTGATGATCTGTTTCCTGGATGTATTAAATTCCTCCTCTTTGGTTCTCAGACCCCATGCGCTCTGTACACATCGGAGCCAAAGCCTCATTCAGGCTCCTATGGTCCAGTCGCACGCAAAGATCCAAAGGCCTGACCAGCTGGGTCATAGTGCCTGATATGTAGACAGCATTTATGACATGACTAATGCCAAGTCCAAACAGGTGTCTATTAGTAATATAAAGAGAGACAGAGAGAAAGAGGTTTTTTAGCTATTAAAGGAAAATACCAAAGGCTGCCATTCCCGAGGGATTAGAAATTATTTACATGTTGGTTATATAATTAAGACCTTTTCAAAGATGCTCTAGTTTTACATTAGTTATCCATTTTCATCTGATGTGACCCAGTGCTATTAAAAGTGCATCACAATTCCCATTTAAAATAGATATATTTTGATGTAATAAATATGTTAATAATCTGCCAATTATGAACTTTTGTTTTTAAGAGTGTAGTTGTCTAATACATGGCATGTATATTACAAATATTGTTGGCAAACTGACAAATTGCTTTTCTTCTTCTTTTGTAAGATGCTTTGGATAAAAGTGTCTGCTAAATGCATAAATGTACATGTATATCTTTCTGAAAATATTGAGATACAGGTTTAAAAAAGATTATATTATATATATTAAATTATATTATATTATGTTATATGTGTTTGAGAAACTTGGCATTTTTTTATATTCCTGATCATTTTCTGTGGATATGTTATTATAATTTTTTTTAGCCTATGCACTAAAGTCATTTTATTTGTATTATTTTAAATTTTAATGTATTTGAGGATTTTTTCTTGATATTAGATTGATGGTTTTTTCCTTTTTCTTTCCTTTAATTTATATTTCCTTTCATTTACATGCATTTTTTTCAAATTGTTTAATGTTTTTAAAGAAGTTTCTTATGCTCATCAAGACTGCATTTATTTAATGAAAAATACAGAAAAAACAGTAACATTGTGAAATATTATTGCAATTTAAAATGAGCTTTTTCTATTTTAATATACTTTAAAATATGATTTATTCCTGTGATGCAAAGTTGAATTTTCATCAGCTGTTAATTCAGTCTTCATGATCCATATATCCATATATATCAATGGTGCTATTTCTTATTTTTAAATTGTACCTATAAATAGCCAAAATACCAAAATAAATTATACTTTATTAATGTAAATAGTTGTTGTATGAATGTTTTCCTTAAATACAAATACACTGTTAATTGCATTACTATAATAATGAATAAGAGTAGCATAATCTGGATACTGTAATGTACAATGCTAGTGTTACCATAAATAGACTGACATCGGTGGCATTAACCTGCGCTAGGACCGCGCGGCTCCGGGAGAGGAATGTGCGCACTGAGGCTGGAGCTGAATGTGAGTGTGACAGGATGGCAGAGGAAAAGCGCCAGAGTCCTGGAATTAAGATCGGGACCGTTATTCAAAGTCAGATTGGAACTGACACCACACGGACCCCGGAGCGCACCGGAGCCGCAGCGCGTCATGTTTGCTGATGCGCGACTGGAACTTTGTGGCAAATCAAATTGCATTTTTCTGTGAAATACTCCTGGAGAAATAATGTAAAACAGCTGCTTTGAAGAATCGTAATTGTGGTGCGCTCAAAAGCACACGAGTAACAACTTCACTTTCCTTATGAAAGGCGACAAAGTGACATTTCTGCGCGTCGCTCGTTTGCGCTCGTCACATGCGTAAAGTTTTTTAAAGTGCTCCTTCGCTTTTATTTTGGGACATGGAGGAAAGAAAATGCATGATGGAAATATGACATGATGGATATATTTTACTGCATCAGTGACAGGAGTCCTGTCATGTTTTAACAGAAGAGAGAGTGTTTTATTCTAACCTGGTGATCTATCCATTCATACTTGGAAAGGAGTAACTGTGTTTTTCAGCATTGATACTTCAAGTTATTATCAGCCAGAAAAGCTTGTGCCCTGATGTCATGGGCTGACCTGGGACCGCACAGTTGATAGTGTGGGGGGACAATGTCGGGACCCTGCGTCCGCATCCCGTTTTGGGTTCGTGTGTTTCTCCTGCTGCTGCTTCACAGAGTCTCTGCAGGCTGTCCGGAGCTCCTTTCCAGCGGCTGCAGCTGCGCAGAGGACCGCGGTAAAGCTCACACTGCGCCCGGGGCGCGGAGGAAAGTGAGCTGCGTTGGGAAGGAGCTGACTGAAACGCCCGAAGTCAGTCTGCTTCCCAACAGGACCGTCTCTCTGTGAGTATTTCTTTCATTTACTCTCTTTAGCAACACTTTGTCAAGTTACAACATACACAAGAAAACAAAAACATGGCAGCTCAACTACAATCATATTACCAAGTCAATATAATTACATTAAGCCCATGTTTGTGTTACATTTGTGACCCAAATCTTCATGCTTGGTTTGTGCAGTAAATTATACCTGAGTTTGTTGTGGGATCTGGGATGTGTGTTTGAGAATATAAACTTATAACCAAAATTCTCCAAAACACTAGTTTCAAGTAATTGATTTCAAACAAATCTTTGAAGATGCAGGACTTCAGCAAACGAGACAGTGATATGGCCTTGATTAGGCAGTGTTTCTAGCATCTATCAAATCAGCAATTGTGACAGCAACGGTGCATGGGCATGAAGATGTAAACTGGCATTACAAGACTGACAAAGACAAAGTTCTGACCCTTTATAGTGACTACAAGATCTTAATAGACAGCAGCTTTGAGCAGCTGTCAAAATGTAACTCTATATGAGGAGTCCAGGGGCAACTGTAACAGTTTTTGACATTTCTCTTCGCAACTCATTGATTAATACAAATATATGTCCATCTTTTGATGTAAGCAACATTTACAGTAAAATGTATATTTGTAAAATAAGAAAGACTTTTATTCAGACATTTAGATTAGTATTCATTAGTTCATGAGTTGCTGTAATGCAATCATATTGCACTGATTATTTTAAATGTTAATAATATTTGTTTAAAGCACAACTGATTATTTGATGAAATAATTCATTTTTCAGTTCATTCATACAGTGTGCATTTCATACATAGTTTTACAGTTGGCCAACCTCCCAGCCATAATACAATATTTTATGGTAACTACTGTACCAAGAACAGAGCATCTGTCTTTATGCGCTGTTACACATTTTGAGCAACATCAACAGATAAAGTATAGACATAGGTTGAATTCAAAGGCATTGGAATATTAGATATAGAAAGAAAAAATGGCTTTGAATATCTCACAATGAGGAACGATCACACACTACTTAGACACATTGTTTACATACTGTACTACCAGCTCATTGCTCCTTTACATGTATTTTCCTTCAGCAAAATATGAGAG
This sequence comes from Ptychobarbus kaznakovi, assembly GCA_027422405.1. Lineage (NCBI taxonomy): Eukaryota > Metazoa > Chordata > Actinopteri > Cypriniformes > Cyprinidae > Ptychobarbus > Ptychobarbus kaznakovi. Next base: position 6,403,229 of record CM049810.1, read on the forward strand.
ATGAGGTGAGAAATATGATGATCAGACTGAAGCACAGAAGAGGAGCTTGTTGCAGAACTCAATGCTGATGTATTGTCAAATCCCTGTCATTTTACACATGCCTTTCATCCAAAACAAAGGAGATATGCTTCTTGTACGCATCCCTCCCACCCCACACACACACACACACACACACACACACACACACACACACACACACACACACACACACACACACACACACACACACACACACACACACACACACAACATGTACACACACACACACACACACACACACACACAGCACACACACACACACACACACACACACACACACACACACACACACACACACACACACACACACACACACACACACACACACACACACACACACACACACACACCCTCAAGCCTTCAGCTGACTTGCCCATGCTAAAGAAGAATAAAAAGAATCACCCCCCCCTCCATATCTGTGCACTTTAATGGCCGTCCGTCTCCTTCCTTTCCCAGTGCTGTAATATCCCAGTCTGTTCATAATGGACCGTATTCGTGTTGTCTGTGCAGGAAGGAAGCTAAACCCACTCCAAAGCGTGGCTGTATCTAGTTATGACCTATTGTGTTATTACCTGTTAGTCTTGATGACTATTATAGTACTTGAGAGCAGGTCTGTGGGTGTTTGGGCGCCCATACGAAATACTTGTCGGACAAAGTATGCACTTAATCCCAGCGTGAGACAAGGGAGATCAGTCTAGATCAATGTGTATTTGTTTTGGTGAGGGGAGCACTATATTTCGTCTGTTTCTTGACACGGACGCCCGTGCAGCCGTCCAACGTCCTTGGTAGTATCCGGCTGAAAATTGGTGCAGAAAAGCAAGAATTAAACACTCGCCGTCTCAGAACTCCTGCCTTCCCAGCGGGAGCCGAATTTGCCTGCACATGGCTGTCGTAAAAACATAAACATTAAAAGCACTCGAAACGCCGCGAACAAGCCCAGGAGAGGAGTATGCAGCCAAAGGATTGGTCCCCTCGGAGGAGGAGGCCCAGGGTAGCCAGGACTCCATTTAAAGAGGCTAGTGGTTCTGCTTAATAACCGCTCACATCTGCTCAACACATTGCCTCTGCGAAACTAGAGGAAATGGACAAAAAAAAAACAAGATAGGAAGGGGGCAAAAGTAGGCTGGGTGGCAGGCGACGGAGGCTGTTGGAGACAAGCTCACATGAGCCTTTGCACCTCTTAACATCATTTATTTGTTTTCCGAACATGTGGAAAGCACACAGTGTGGCACTTTTATGAGGCTTTGTGTGTTAGAAGTAGAGTATTCATAGTCTCCTGCCCCCCGAAGGGAAAATGAGCCACGGTTAATGAAAATGCTGCGCTCAGCACTAGTTTAGTTGGGTGTTTTTCAAGGTAGTCGATCTGACTGTTTCTCAGGATTGTCTTTTGCCTTTCTAGATGCAGAATGTTGCGTTAATGCTGTTGTTTTCGCAGACATTCCTTGGGATTGTCCAGACAGCATCCCAAGTGCACTCTGGGATACATCATCTGTCTCTTTCCCACTCATCTCTCCTGCTGCTCTCTAACTCACCAGGACAAATGTGGAATGTTGGTATAAAATAGTTCTAGTTGAGGTGATCGGTGCCAAAGCCACTATGAGGAAATTCAGTTCACGCGGTGGCCATCTTGGCAACTTTATCTGCTTGAATGGGAATAGCCCCTAAACTGCTTGTTAAGATTTCATATTTCAAGTCAGAGATCAAATCTGACAGTTATGGTGTCATAAATTTAGCAAATCCCACAAAAAATGATTGAAATTTCTAAACTGATTGTTCTATTTCTACGCTGTCAGGAACAATTTGCCTGTTGAGGACTCTCAGTTCTATTGGCTGATCTGTTAAAGGGTATTTCATTCAGTGCCTAATAGGCTGCATTTACACTGAAGTTCTTCATGCCCAATTCTGATTTGTTAACTAAATCAGATTTTTGTAGGACCAGCTTACATTGTCTTTTGAATGTGACCCATATTTTGTATCTGCAGTTACTATTTACACTTAGTGAAACAACTCAAGGTAGACGTAATGACCCGGAAAAGCGCACACCTGAGTTAAGGTAATTCACCATCGTCACTTTTTCAGTGACTCCCATTGACAGGGAGGATCTGAACTGTCCACTTACATGGCAGAAGCAAATGCTTGTATCCGATTCATATCAGATTTATTTCCACATATGATTGAGGCCTGAAACCGATCTGAGAATAATGGAATGTGTGTGTTTTTTTCCTGCTCACATGTTCGTGGGTCAAATCTGATCCGTGCCACATGAAAAAAAAAAATAATAATTTGGGTCACTTGACCTTAATGTAAATGCGGCCATAGAGTGCTGAAGGGATGATGTATTTTTTGTAGGCCAAAACCTGGGAACAAATTAGCATTTTAGCACCTTTTTAGGACACTTTTCATTGTCTTGAAAATGGCAATTGCTAACAAGTGGCTAAATTGTACTACAGAGGTTGTCAGAGAATTTAATTTTGCAGACGCTTTTATCAAAGCAACTCAGTGTACCATGTTTTGTCGAAATCGAGCATTGCTAACGCAATGCCCACTCTAAACATCATCAACCCGAAAAGGTAAACCCATCTACTCACACGCCATGTTGGGTAAAAGTTACTTTTAAAAGTAATGCATTACAATATTGCGTGACTCCATAAAAACGTAGCTAATTGCGTTACTTAGTTACTTTATATGGAAAGCAATGCATTGTCACTTTTGCATTACTTTTTATCACCTGGGCTGGGCTTCCTTATTTTTAATAACAGAAAACCCAAAAGTTATACATTTGGCAACTATAAAGGGCCTTTCTCACCAAGAGTGAAATTAATATGCGTCACGCTAAAGGAAGAGCTTCTGCACCTCACTCCCAATTTCTCTCAACATGAGGACAGGAGAGGTGTCAGAGAATAATTAGGAAAACAAAGTAACTTGTGTTACTTATAAAAAGTAACTTTTTGAAAACAATTATTTTCTTATAAATGTAAAAGTTACATATTACTTCACAAGTTACTTGAAAAAGTAATCTGATTACATAACTCACATTAATTGTAATGCATTACTCCAACACTGCTCACTAGTCCACTTTAATGGCATCAATGTGTTTATAATTATACAAACTATTCTTACTCACACTCTCAGGAAAATGTTTTTTAAATATAAATCGTAAGAGTTGTCAGATCAAAGCTTAATGGTGGTGATGTTGAAGTCATGTGACCATAGTGTAGAAGTCATGTGACCATAGTGTAATTCCTTTCTTGCCTTTTATCATTTTAATTCTGGTGCTTGTGTTAAGGGTTCAAAATTCATCAAAGTTTTGTTATGTTTTTAAGACTGTCATGAGTAACAAAACATGTAAAAGAGTCATAAACTTTTGTTGGTCACAGCTTATTTTCTGCAATAATCCAAAAGAAAAAACTATTGGTTTTGTGTTGCAGTAACCAGGGTATACCAACAAAAATATGCAACCACTGCAGCACCCTATTATAAATACTGCAGAGTCATTTCATGATGTACTGTATATAATTTGAACAATGCCAATCAGGACGGACTTGATTAAATTATTTGCTCGACTTGTTTGCGACACCAGCATATTAAGCATTACGACTTATCTCATTCATTTTCCTAAGAGTTGTTTGTGACTTTCACCTTATACAGTCTCTGTCAGTACTGTGCCAGACAAAGAAGGGGAATTATGGATAGTGCAATCAGTGTTTTGGCAGTGAAGTCACACAACAGAATATTCAGTATTGTATATCATATTATCATATGCATTTTTTTCTTCAGAGTAATGTGACACTGAGAAACTCATTGTTACAATCATTTTAGCTCTAACCATAAATAAGTGATCATGTGTTCTGTGATCTGACCAACTCAGCTAAACTGACAGGCCTTAAGAGGTCAGAATGGGATTTCTGGGGTCAGTCATTTTGGTAAAGGTTATCTCTTGGACCAGCTGCAGGCCTGCAACACAACATCTGGCATTCCTCAGCTGATTAGGTTAGATAAGCAGATGGCATCCCTTAATCGTATTGGTGGAGATGGAAAATGTGAGGAGTGACCTCAGTAATTACCCAAAATCGTATTACCCTTCCTTATTGTTCATCTATTGAACGTAGACTGAATGAGTCAGTGAATAGTGGCGGTGCTGATTACACACTTAAGTCCAAATCCTGCTTTAGCAATATACACTATCGTTTAAATGTTTGGGATCAGTAATCATTTTAATGTGTTTTAAAGAAGTGTTATAAGCTTCATGCAGGCTGCATTTATTTGATCAAAAAAGTTAAAAGCTGTAATATTGTGAAATATTATTACAAGTTTTTTATTTAAGTATATTTTAAACTGTAATGTATTCCTGTGATCCAAAGCTGAATTTTCGTCAATAATAATGACTTTAATTGTTTCAAAAGTTTTCTATTTTGAATAAATGCTGCTCTTTTTAACTTTTTATTCATCAAAGAATCCTGAAAAACGTATCACAGATTCCAAAAACATATTGAGCAGCACAACTGCTTCCAAAATCAATCATAAATCAGCATATTAGATATTAAATCAGACACTTCTTTAAAAAAAATCTTACTGAAACTTTTGAACGGTAGTATATGTCTTTTTGTTCCTAATTATGTTTTGATTTCTTTTTGTTATGTTTTTTTTTTTACTTTTTGCCATTTTATTGACAGTCTATATTAGAGAGAGCACAACAAATACTAATAAGAAGACGCAAGTGGTATCAGGACACAATATGAGCTGGATTGAAACTTAGCGCCCCCCAGCTCAATGTGTCGGAGCACGCGTGCTAACCGCTAGGCCACGGCTCCGACCGATTCTTCTGTTTCTTTACTCCCCACGCTTCGCCTCTGGCCTTCTTTCAAATATATTCAAAACTGTAAATCACCCGAAGTGCTCTGTTAGGAGCAGGAGAGATGCGGTTTGTTCGGCGGGAGCGTTTCATTGGCTGCTTCTAGTTGTCTGTCAAGCAGCTCGGCAGAGGATTTGTGGTTACACCTCCGTATTAGAGTTTAACTGCTTTGACCTCTGCGGGTAACTGATCGCTCTTTGTGCGTGTGCGCGTTTGTGTTGTTTGATGCCGTTCCACACGTCAGCCTTCTCCAGGTTTCCATTGCATCCCAAATTACTCATAAATCCTCTCTGCATTAACGCATACCGTTGGCATATACAAGTCATTTGGTGCTACTTTGTGGTATAAAGCCCAATATATTTACCATAAACGGCCATTTTTCCACTTTCTCCCCCTCTCTGCGCAATCGCACCCTCTCTTTCCTCTCGCTCTCTTTCTCCACCCCTCTATCATGAGTTCATCCATACACAGTGAGTCTGAACCTAAATATTTAGCTGTCCTGGTAGGAAACTGCCATGCCTAAACTCTTTCCAGATGTGGGGGAGAGCAGTGCGCTGTTTAGAGCTAATTATGTGCGGCTGCACAGTGACTGAGTTGATAGAGGGGGAGGGAGACCGAGAGAGAGAGAAAGAAGGGAGAGAGAGGAGGTAAAGAAGTGGAAAGTGTGAAATAGAGGTAGAGATCAAGGAAAGGACAGAAGACGAGAGAATGAGATGGAGTCGAGAGGGTGAAGGAGAGTAATTTTAGTTGAATGTTTGTTTATCTGTTGAGCAGGAATGATATGGGAAAGAGTGGGGAGAGTAATGAGAGTCGAGACAGTTTGGATATTGCTTCATGAGAGTGCATAAGTATTTAACAGAGTGTATAAATGTGTATGTGTGTGTTTATATATACGCTACCAAAAAGTTGGGAATAATTAAGATTGTTTTTAATGTTCTTGAAAGATGCCCACCAAGGCTGCTTTTATTTGATCAGATACAGTAAAAACAGTAATATTGTGAAATATTATTACAATAAAAACTGTTTTCTATTGTATGTATTTAAAAATGCTAATTGATAAATGCTGTGATGGCAAAGCTGAATTTTGACTACAGTCTTCAGTGTCACATGATGCTTCAGAAATCATTCTGAAAGGCTTATGAATTATTATTGTTGCTCAGTAACTAATAATGGTAGTCTTTGTTACTTCATATTATTATTTATTTTTTTAGGATTCTTTGAATAGAAAGTTAAAAAACATAATTAATTTATATTAGTCACATTAGTATATTAGTAACACACTTTTGTAACATTATAAATGTCTTTACTGATCAATTTAATGCATGCTTGCTTAAAGGGGTCATCGGATGCAAAATTCACTTTACAAGTTGTTTTGAACATAAATGTGTGTGTACACATCCATCCTATAATGATAAAAATCCACCCAGTGATTTTTTTTTAATTCCTATTTTAAAATCCACTTTCTCAAATCAGGCTGTTCTGAGATTCCTGTCAGAATGACGTAGTTCTGTACAGGCTCCTCCCACGATAGTTGATTGACAAGGCCATCTTACTTTAGACCCGCCCTGAGTGAGCTGAAAGCTGTCTGCCATTGTGTCGACTCCGGTGCAGGGGAAGACAAGAACGTCTCAGATTGAGGTGTTTTGTTATTGAATGTAATAATGAATATAGCAGTCGTCATTTACTCCTGACATCTGAGCCGCTGAAGACGTAGAGGATTAACGTTACTTTCGTTTTGAAGGGAACGCGCTTCCCAATCTGCCTAAATGCATCTATGTTCGCGTGTATCATTCGCGATCGTGCTTCAGCTACAGAAGTGAGTATTACGTTTTTTTATGAATCTTTGCAAATAGCCTTTCCTAATAGTGTACTAGTTAGCCAGTTTTGCACCTAAAGTAAACAGTACTGCTCATCACCTCCACGGAAGAGAGGGGCGGGGTCAGCAGAGCTCATTAGCATTTAAAGCAACATGGACTAAAAAATGGCTTGCTGAAAACAGAGCTGATTTTGACAAGGTAAAAAGGGTGTTTTTTTACAATACCATTAAGAAATTTTAACCAAAGTATGTTATAGACTTTTCATTAAGACCATAAATCATATCAAAATTGGCATCCGATGACCCCTTTAATGTATTATTTTCTTATTGTAAAATAAATCTTACTTACATTTTAAATGGTAGTGTATCATACTTTCTACAAAAATATTAGGCAGCACAAATGTTTTTAACATTGATAATAATAAGAAATGATTCTTGAGCAGCAAATCATCATATTAGAATAATATATATTTCAGGTTTAGTAACAAACCATCTTTGTAGATTAAAACATTATTGACGTTACATTATAGGTTCTTGAGATTCTGAAACATGAAATCAAAATTGATTTTAGGTTTTGTTCAAAGTGTAATAATTTCTACTTTCTCTGAAACATATTTCCAATTCCTCTGACGTCACACAGGCAGTACAGGCTTATGGATAAAATTAACTGGTCACACTTTAGTTTGGAGACCAATTCTCACTATTAACTATGAACTAAGATTATAATTATTTATAACTATTTACCTTAATAAACATCTAATTTTCTGCTTATTAATAGTGAGTAAGGCAGTTGTTAAGTTTAGGTATGTGGATTTAGGGCTCTAAAATATGGTCATGCAGAATAAGGCATTAAAATGTACTTTATAAGTATTAATACACAATTAATGTGCTAGTAATATGCATGTCAGCAGGCAACTAGTTAATAGTGAGAACTGGTCCCTAAACTAAAGTGTTACCAATTAACCAATAGTCTCAGCCTCAGACGTCACTCCCACAGACTGTCTACACGATGTAAGCATATTGCACACTAACCTGAAAATACTTTCTCTTTATATCAGCTGCACGTCCTCTCACATCTGTAATGGAAGATCAAGTGAAGTACCTCTCTGAAACAATAACATACTGTATGCAGGTAAATATGAAAGTGACATAGTAGCCATTTAGTCTTGTATTCGGATCACCCAAATTGCTGGTGGACACTAAAAAGTAGAGACACGTACTCCAATGGGATGTGTAACAGTACTTACCATGTAAATAATCTGTGCTTATTTGTTTAGAAGGGTTAAAATTATGACATCTCAGAATATTTTCTTCCGTGTTTCATTTAAATTGTTGTGCCATTATCTGACTTTTTTGATAAAGTAGCCAACAGAGCCGTTTAGGCTTATAACAGACTTCTAAAACCACAATCGACTTTTCTAATGATAATTGAGGTATTGGGGGAGGGGCATCCTCATTCTAGGGGGCATTTGATTGGACAAATTGGAGTACACGCCCCTGCGAACAAGATGAGTCAATTCATATTTTTGATCTGTTTTCCCTGATGAAAAGGCTTGTAAATTTTAAACATTTACTACTAAAATATTTACTAATATATATATATATTTTTGTAGTAATAGAAGTACACTAGCATGTAAAATACCTCAATGCTAATGCTTCTTTTACAAATTTTCGGTCCTTATAATAAATAATATTAATAATATTGTTTTAATAAGTTATTAAAAGTTACGTTTTAATAAGTTATTATTAATTATGACTAATTATTAATAAGTAATATCAATAATATAAGTGTTTATTCCACAGACCAGTGTTGGTTCAATGATCAAGGCCGTCTTTTTTCAGTAACAAAGGGCGTAAGTGATATTGACACAGTGGTGTTTTGCTGGTGGTTCGGTGCGCTCATTTCTTTAAATTTAGCTGACGCTAATCTCTCCCACACGGCCAAAGAGCACACATTGTGTTGCTCTCCATCTGTAACCATAAAACTGTGCTAATGTTTTGACAGTTACGCGCCATATAGCGATTTCTTGACTCAGTGTTGATCCACTTACTCAACAGTCGTAAAATCAATGTTTGTTCAATGTTGTATCAGCATTCTCTCGCTCTGATTTGAGGCGCTAGTGTGCTTGTGTGTTTTTAATGCCTGTAAGAATGTGGGTGTGAGCAGAATCGGCTGTCGTATATGTGTGTGTGAGTGTTTATAAAGCTGTTTTGGGATGCCGACGATTCCAGCTTCATTGGTGACCTTGATCTGAAGCCCCCCCCCCACCTTCAGACAGCTGCAGCGAGTATGTGTGCATCTGTCCGTCTGTGTCTATTTTTCCAGTACTGACATGATGAACTTTGGAAAACTGGAACTTCATTGTGTTGTGCAATCATAACTCAGCATCTGTATGGATATATGCGCGCGGTTCTCCTTCAGGTCAGAGTGTGACGAGAGGGGAGTGTGTTTTGAGAAACCTTCCTGACAGACATCCGGGGAATTGTGTGGAGGGGCGTCCTCGAAACGCCGGCATTCCTGGAGGGTTTATTTTTGTGGGAAACGGCAATGAGAGTAGAGGAGGGGAAGAGAGGGAAAGACTGCACGTGTTCTGAGAAGGGGCGGCGGTCCGCAATAAATCAAAAAAGCAAACATAAGATTCAGACACTGGATACCGTGAGCCTAACCCATCACACCTGCCCCTGCCACACACGCTTTGACCTCTGACCTCCATCCCCAACGTCTAGGTAGAAGTCGGTGCTCTTTCTGAGGAGAACTTTCTCTATTGGATCATTAAGCAGTTATGTGTGCTGTGTTTATTTGTGTGACCGCTTCGGATGGGAATTTGCGGACGAAAAATCCCCCAGCAGTGTCGTGTTCGGCTGAGAGCGAGCGAGAGAGAGATGCTCCTCCCGGCGCACAGCGGGAATCTCTGTTTGGATAGTTTTTCCTTTCACTCTACTTGTCTTAACTGACTCCAAGAATGGTTGAACTCTCGCTCTCTCTATCTCCCTCTTCCTCCTTCCCTGTCCACAGACTCTCATTCTGATATCATTTCTTTCTTTAGTCATCTGTGTATATCTCTGTCTTCAGCGGTCCCCTCAGCGGTGGCTTGTATCTCACAAATGTTTGTTCATGCATTGGCGTCACGGTTTGGATTTTGAGTCATCTCATTTGTTCACTGATTCATTCAGTGGCCATTTCTGTAGGTGACATTGTTATTCCAGTCGAAGTGAAAAATGTGCTTTGTTATTTACAATTAAGTAACAGTGAATTATAGTTCAAATTAAATTAAATGCAGTTAGCTAGCTAGACTAAGAATGCTTTTTGACCTACTTATGTAGGAATTATAGTACATGTAATTTCTATTCTATTGCTTTCGAGATATGGGTAAAGTGTACTGCTGAATATACTGACAAGCATGTAAAGTAGACTTAAATATACTTTAATTTCATTTATATTTAAATATGTATGCGTAACTTTTATGTATTAAATATTTTGAATCGCACATTTGTAACAAAGTTGCATTTTAGTGAATTTAGAATATATTAACTTTAAATGTATTATCAAATAACACACTACAGTTAAAATAATAATCAAGTATTTTACATGTGCTTTACTATGTCAGAAGGCTGCATGATTAATCAAAATTAAATTGCGTTCACGATTAGTCAAAAACTGTGATTTTCATGCGCAGCTTGTCAGTGAAGCATGGTTCTGTGATCAGTAGTAAATACTGCTCCATCCGAATAATTTATTTCAAACACTCGACTGATGTTATGAAGTGAGTTTGGAGTAAAAACCTGTTATTAAATGTGCTTTTTTCGTAGCCAAGCAGTTCACAGGTATCTCTCGTGTTTGGAAAGATGTTTTATGCATGTTGCTTTTTCAAATGCACATTATAAGCCACTTCACTGACAAGCTGCACATAACAGCTTTCATAATCGCAGACCAATTTCATAATCGTGCTAGACCAGATAGTTCATAGCGATTTTACCCGATTAACAATGGACACCGTCACAATATTTGTAATGGTTTTACTGGTTATAATGGGACTTGTATTGGTTTTAATTGAAACTGTAATGGACTCTGTGGGTTTCTACTGGTAATTGGTTACCTTCTATTGGTTGTTTGTTAAAACCAATACATCCTAATGGAATATGTCTCAAAACACACTACAGAAAACCATTTTTTAATGGTTTTAATGTTTAAAAGTTGATGGTTTATAATGTTTGTAATGGCATTTGTAGTGGAAACCATTAGAAATGTCTGTGATGTTCTATTGTTTTTTTTTCCAGCAGGGTTAATTGTACTTTAAAGTAACAATATGACATTGTTACATATATCACTTTTTAAAAGTGTTCTTAAGTGTGTTAAGAAAGTCAGTAAAGTGTACTTTCTTTAATTCAAGGATTCAAGATTTTATTCGTCACATGCACAATTATACAGAATATAACCAGCAGAGAAATTTAAGTTCTTTAAGTAAGTTTTGCAAAGTCACTGGTATTACATATCACCAATGAGTGAAACAAAACCAATCGAGAAAGTCATGAGAATGGAAGATTAAATCCATATCGTTTCAATTATTGCAGATTTGTCTTGAGGAATGCATAATAATTGTACAGTTATGAGGATCTTCACTTAAGTCTTCACATAAGACTTCACAGTGGTTAGGACGAAACATGTGGACAGAAAACAAGTGTCATTAGAATGTCCTGTTGCTTTTCTGGCTGTTGATAGAGTTTATTTAATCATATTGAACCCAGAATATTCCTTTTAGAACACACATCTTTTCTCTTACACAGTTTATTCACTTCAATGCACAAAAACACACCACAGAGCAGCAATTGTTTGTTGTCCTCCACTTGACCAGTGGCCTGTACATAATCATAAGCAAACGTCCAGGTCCTTTGTGTTTACAATGAGCTCGTCCAGCAACCAAACCAACTTCATCTTGTTATCTGGGTCAAACCTTGAACACACACTAACACACAAACGCCCCACAGACCGGTTCCCAAGAGTACAGTGCTTTTTCATCTGCGATAAGACTGCGATGGTGGCCTTGCGTGGTTAACATTGTTTAGAAATAATTGTGCATTCCAAAGACAGAGATTGACATTCATTATACAGTACTACTGAAGAAGCTAGAAGCATTTCTAATAGCCATGTCATCGGTCTGTCAACCGATCCACGCATGTTGCTCTATTTACAAATGCACTCTTTTTATGGTTACTTATGGTGATATTTTGTACTCTGCAGTGGCCTGCGTGGACTGGGTTTATGCACATATGTATTTTCTGTTATAGTGAGTGTGTGTGTGTGTGTGTGTGTGTGTGTGTGTGTGTGTGGCGTTCATGGCCACAATTCCCAAAAATAGTGCATCGTCTTCTTCTCCATAATTAGAGAGTGTTTATAAAACCCAGATTTTAATTTTAGGCTGTGGAAAAGCCCAACATATGCACACAAAACACCACACATCACATACACGCACCCACCTTTGCTCTCTCTCTCTAACGCGCGCGCCCACACACACACACACACACACACACCACACACACACACACACACACACACACACACACACACTCACACACACACACACACACACACACACACACACACACACACACCACACACACACACACACACACACACACACACACACACACACACACACACACACACACACACAAACACACACACACACACACACACACCACACACACACACACACACACACACACACACACACATCACACACAAACACACACACACACACACACACACACACACCACACACCTACACACACACACTCACAAAACACTCACACACATGCTACACACACACACACACACACAGCACACACACCACACTTGTTTCACTATCCCCGTGGGGATTTCCAGTGCGTGTGGTTTTGTGTGTATGAGAAGGGCGTTCATGGCCACAATTCCCAAAAAGCCTACCCCTAAACCTATCCCTCACAGTGCATTTTTAGATTTGCATCTTCTTCTCCATAATTAGAGAGTTTTTATAAAACCTCAGATTTTAATTTTAGGCTGTGGAAAAGCCCCACAATATATAAAAACATGCACACACACACATACACACACACATACATGCACCCACTGCTCTCTCTCTAACACACACACACACACACACACACACACACACACACACACACACACACACACACACACACACAACACACACACACACACACACACACACCACAACACACACACACACACACACACACACACACACACACACACACACACACACACACACACACACACACACACACACACACACACACACACACACACACACACACACACACACACACACACACACACACACACACACACACACACACGCGTGTCCCAAACACAGTCTGTAATTTTGAAGTAAGCAGACCGCTGGGCTTGTGGACCGCTGGGTTTTCTGACCATCAAGGGTCACTCTTTAACACACACTCACTCTCACAAACAGATATTTAATGTCTTCTTTCTGTCAGCAATTCCCAGAAGTATTGGAAGCGAAGACTGTTTTCCCTTCTTTGATTGTGAGATATTTCAGATCTCTATTGGAGTGGAAAATGAGAGGCAAAACTGGTTAATATTTTATTCATTTAATAATATATTTTGTGGCTATTAATAAAACAAGTAAAAGTAAAAGTACTGTAATGCATTACTTGGAAAAAAGCAATTATTAGTTATGATTACATAACTTGTGTTACTTTCAATTTGTTAAATCATCTTAGTTTTAGTAAGATATATTGTAAATATTTTTTGTTGTTTGTGATTTTTTTATGTTGCATAATTAATATTTAGCAAAGCTGTTGCATTTTATATTGTGTCACCTATATGCCCCTGGCTGGATCTGATGTGCTGTTTGCATTGCAATGAGGACATTAAAATGCTTTATGTGTCCATATCTGAGAAGGATTTCTGATCGTCTTATGATTGTGCATAACTCAATCAGCAAACAGTTGCTGTACAATTACATGCATCCACTTAACCGCTGACAGACTCAGAGATGGATGGGGTGCTCTTGGCAAAATCTGTGTCTTTCTCTCTCTCTTCCTGCAGGCTGGCTACACAAAGACATGCATTCACATCTCAAGATGCATTTAAGCATTAAGTGCTTATTGTACTCAAGGCTTTCGGACAAACTGCATGTGTGTGTGTGTGTGCATGTGTGTGTGTGTGTGTGTGTGTGTTTGTGGTGTGTGTGTGTGTGTGTGGGCATGTAATGACATGGGCAAATAATGACATGGGTATGACATAGGTATTACAATGAGAAGGTGATTTATGAGGACATTTTCAGTGTCCCCATAATTTAAAAACGCTTATAAATCATACAAGTGAGTTTTTTGAGGGAAAATAGAAATGCACCGTCTCCGGTGAGGGCTAAGTTTAGTGTAGGTAGGTGTAGGGCAATAGCACATACGGTTTGTACAGTATAAAAACCATTATGCCTATGGAAGTCCCCGTAAACCATAAAAACCAACGTGTGTGTCTGTGTGTGTGTGTGTGTGTGTCTGTGTGTGTGAGTGTGGTGTGTGGGGTGTGTTGGTGTGTGTGTGTGTGGTGTGTGTGTGTGTGTGTGGTGTGTGTGTGTGGTGTGTGTGTGTTGTGTGTGTGTGTTGTGTGTTGAAGAGAGACAAGCAATTATCATACTAAAACTAAACCTAAGATGAAAACTAATGATTCAACAAAGTGAAATAAAATATTTAAGCCTGCCAATCAATTCAAGTATATTCTCAATCATTGGATTCAACATGTGTGAGAAGCACCACACACACTAGAGGATACGTATGACCCAATTACCAATAGACAGAGGTCGATTTGAGATCTTTACTTGCCTCTTTTGCTCTAAAGCAAAGATCATACCTTCCTCAATACAAATCTGCAAGAATTAAAACTTCACGGACTTCCATTCTTCAATCTTCAATTCTCACACCATTTCTTTTGTTTTTGTTTTGCTTATGGGTGATATTTAATACTTGTGAATTATAGAAACAATAATTAAAGGCCCTGTTGCAATTAGTTTTATGTACTGCCCCACAGTATCACTGAAATAAGTGCTGTGAGAAAACATGTCAAATTGCATTTAAATTGTCATAAATAAATAAATTAAATGTCAATTAAACATTTTTAATTGCTTGTGCTACTGCATTTTTTATTTGAAAATAAACTAAATTGTGTAGTTGATAAACAAATAAATAAATAAAATAAACAACCAACTTTTCAAATCATTCTATCTTCACTTGGTGGAATAGTAGATGAGGATTCAGCATGTGATGCAATATTATGTTGACTCATAACCCATTTTGATTTTGTCTTTGGTGTACTTCTGACACAAATTAAGATGCTCTTGCTAATACATATGTGGTGTCAAGATTAAATATCAATCATGGTCATAACATGTAATGAATGTAAACAACAAAACTCTGAGGGCCATCTTTACATCTTTATATTAAATTGACAATACAAACTAAAACCAACTGCAATTAAAAGTACATTTAAATAAGCATTAAAAATAAAAAGGCATTAGAAAATGTAGAAGTAAAAATTTGTGTAGGATTTAATTTTCACTCATACAATTCAAGTACATTTCACATGATTACAAAGAAGTGGCAAGCAAAATAGAATTAAACGAAATTTTAAAAGTAAAAGACAAATAGTATTTTCTTGTAAAACTTACTCTAATAATCTGTTTTTA